>JAEIGQ010000145.1:0-600000 GCA_018904275.1 Lordiphosa clarofinis
ACCGATGTTTTAGTTGGTCTAAGTCTTTGAGCTTGACTTTCTAAAAAAAATTGAACATTTAGGAAAAGTCATGGCAATCTGTAGAACATTTTTAAATAAACTTTTCTTTGTTGATACAACACACATTTGATTGTTCAGCCGGGGTTGCCATGACTTTTCCCAAATAAGAGGGGAGCCACAGAAGTCTCTTCCAACCGTATTCCAATTCTGAGGTTTCAAGGAAATTTCTTTTGTTTATTTTCAAACCTTCCGTGATTTTTTGGGATATCGTCGCCATCTATTTGACAGCCAGCGGATTAAGGGCTGCAAGTTATACCTCATGTACAACAAACAAATTTTAAAATTAGGCATTATATTTATGGAGAATATGACTTATATTTGAATTGTTATTTAAAAATATATCATAAAACAAATAACACAATCGAAAACATTAAATTAACCCATAACTAAAAACAGGGAAATTTCTTTGGCAAGAGATTCAGCCATCTTTGTAGAGATGGAACTTCAATGGTGCTCCAACTCGATTTTCAAAAAAGAAAATTAAATCTCTTGAAATTCTGGGACACCGTCGAATATTTCGAGCGCTTTCGAAACCAACCGAGGCCTAAAGAGATTTCTGTTACATTCCCGATTATATGCAAAATTTTTGTTTTTCTCTATATCTTGGAAACTGAGAGTGGTATAGTATAATTGGTAACAGATTTTTTAATCAAGTGGCACCAGCTTTCTATGGAAAGGCGGATTGTGTCAAAAACAGAACAAAAGTTGAACATAATAATAATTTGTTCAGATAAATTTTAATTTCTACAATACCTTTCTTCGTAGAAGTGCGATTTTGACGACGAACTAATGAATTTTTTTTTGTATTTTTCAATATATTTACCAAGGCGTTTGAAAAAGCAATTTCGTGGGACTTTCAGCACAGTTTTTGACGTTATTTAAGCCAATCGTAAACATCGCTAAGGCGCACTGTGACAAGGAGGTCCAAAACTACTCTTAATTACTTTTATTCAGCGTACAACCAGGACAGGTTTGGTGCCCTCTGAGTGCGGTCTCAGCTAGTAGTTGACATTCGAAGAAGTAGGTTGTGTGAGCGCACAAGTGTTTTTGTTTTCTTTTTTGTTTTACCGACGGGATTTTTATGTATGTGTAGGTGCGTCTTTTAATTTTGAGCTCAGTCTCCCCCCTCTCTCTATGGCGCTCTCAGCACAAGCGCTTAGTCCACATTGTTGGTTGGCCATCCGTATTAGTTCTATCATGCTTTTATTGGTAAGCTTGGGGTGTTTCCAAAGACCCTTATACACCTGGAGCAAATTGCAGTGGGAATCAAGACCGCCCTTTTAAGTCCCAAATTGTCCTACATTAAGCACACAAAACAGTGTTTTTTTTTTTACTTATTTTGTTTTTATTCGTATTTGTTTTTTTTTTTTGTGTTTTTTTTGTTTTATTTTTTATTATCTGGATGCAATTTTATTTAATTTTCGTATTACAAATAATAACAAATGTATGTATATCAAATATTTTTTAGTACAATATGCTTCCTTCTCACTTTTCTCGATTTCTCCTTCGTTAACAATAATTGTTTATTTAGACGTAAAAAGTTTTGTTTCCATTCTGCTGGCTTCTCCTACGGTGAAATTTTTAAATTTTCTTTTGTTTTTTTTGTATTGTTGTTCTTTCTAATAATTGGCGACGTTACTTTCACGGCTTTTGAATCCCTTTCCATACGTGTGGAGTATGTACGCAAATGTGTGATGTATGGGTTGGTCTTATATAAATATTATATATATGTATGTAATACGTATTATAAATTTAAAAGCAAAAAGAGATAAAACACACACAAACTAGATAAGACAAATTGAAAAAGAAAGGAGCAAGGCGCAAACTGCTCGATCCCGTGCCTGAGCCTGCTCTGTCGTAGTCCTTGCCTTCTAAACAGCTGCGCTTGAGCCAATTTTTGAAATATACAATCTAATAAATTTAGCTGAAAAGATTGTAATAGAATTTGGAAAATGTTCAAAATATAATCCAGGATTTGTGTATATTTCAAGACAGATCATTGTTTTTTGTTTTTTGATTTATAAATTTTTATTGTTTTCTTTATTTGCCAATTTTTCAAAAACTTAAAACATTTTACACAGATTAATTTTAAAAATTTTTAATACGTACGCAGTCTGTTTAAAAGTAAAGTTAGATTATACACGCCTACACATATACATATATTCCATTCATATATATATATTTATTGTATTATTAAGGAGAAAGATTATATATATATATATGTATGTAATTATGATTAAATCTTGCCTTTGCATCATCACAATTCATGTAAAGTTGTTGTTTTTCGCTCAGTTTCCATTCTCAATTTGAATTTGTTATTGAAAAGTTTACAGAAAGTCAATTAGTTCGGTAAGTATTTTGTGTTGTTGTTGTAACATTAGATCGTAAAAATATTTTCGCTAAAAATTAATATTCATATATTTATATATAACATACAATATTTCTTTTTTAAAAAAACTTAAGCGCACAAAACAAAACTAAATATGCAAATTATAAACTAATTTTGCCAAACGTTTTTGCTTTCCCGAAAAAATTAAACAAAAAATTACAAATTACAATATTTAACACAATTGAAGGGGGGACAGGGGGGAGCGGGAGCGGGGGCGGGGGACTGAAGGAGTTTCAGATCGAAAACTTTAACGGAGTGTTAACAAGTTGCCAATTGGTTTTCTTTCTTTTGTTTAGTTTACAATTACAAAAATACACATTAACAATTAAAAAAACTTACAGGGTAAATTACAAATTTAAAACAATATAAAATCAGTACAGTTATCGAATTAAAACAAAACGCGTAAAATTAAGTTATATTTATATATTTGCAATTTGAAAGGGGGACAGCTGCTGCTGCGGCTGCTGCGGCTCTGCTTGTTCAAAAAGTCACCAAAAAAAAAACAAAAAGTTGTATAAAAAAAATTTCAATTGTGTTTGTGTGTGTTTCGGGTAGAAAATTGATAAAAAAATGAAACTAAGTAAAACAAATAAAAAATGTATTATTGTAGTTAGAAAATGGCGCACACTTCTCTCAAATACAGTTTACGTTTGTGTGTGTGTGTGTGTGTGTGTAGGTGTGTGAGACTAAATTTAAGCTTAACTATGGTCATTTAGAATTTGTTGTATATATGTTGTGGTTGTTGTTGATGTTTCTCTTATTGTTTTGTGGCTAATATTTAAGTATTAAAGTTCTTTGCTGGTTTTGCAATTGTTTTTTGTTTGCGCAAGTTTTCATTTAGGCAACTGCTTGGGTGTGTGTGTGTGTGTAAATTTTAAAATTAAAATTAAATGAAAAATTATTACTGCTGCTTTTAGGCTTTTTTTTATATATGCTGAACAATGTTCATAGATACGTTTTTTTTTTTTTTGTTGTTTAAATATTTTCAACTGCCAACCGTTTTACACATAAATTGGAAGTTTTCTTTAGTTTAAAACTAATTTTTATATATTTAAATTTATTTTTTTTATACATTTTTGCTTTACTTGAGATCTAGCAAAAAAAATAAAATAACTCAACGGAAACAGGAAATTGCTTTAGTTTTGAAATGTTTTTAAGTAAAACAAAAATACGAGAAAGAAGCTGCGTAGCATAACTAGAGCCAACCTTGGTAGAGGAATACTAAAAGACGGGGGAGTGTTAGAACGAAGAAGAATCAGAAACTGAAGCTAAAACCCTATCCCATGAGATAGGAACTCATAATTCTGTCGACACACTTATATAGAGAGAAAGAGAATACGTGATTTCTCTCTCACGAATCTCCTACGAGACATTTATTAATTTCCTTTTACTTCGTGTTTCGCTGCTTCGCACACTAGCGAAATGCTTGATTGTGTGAGTTTGGACACCACTGAACTAAAAAATTCCTAAGCAATACATACTATATATCTGGGGTGCCCAGAGCGTATGATCTCTAGATCGGTGTTCGGAGCTGCTGTATATAATAATGCTCCGGCGCGCCCATATCTTGTTTGTATACAATTCTGCTCTGCGGCAACGACGTCGACACACCAACAGTGTACCAGCTTATACTGCCTTAATTTGATTAACAACAACGAAATGCGGCATGAGCGTGGCTAAATGCACGCTACGCCAAAATGAGCATGTGTGTTTTTGGTTTCCCCCAAGAAGAGAGGACACAAAATGTAGAGAGACGGACATTCTTTAAAAAGAACAAGGAAAATAGAAGCGACCAGAGAAAGGAAAAACGAACAAGAAAATATATACTTCAAAATAGAGATCACTTTTTAAGAGAAAACAGAAGTTTACCTTTGGCCAAGACAAGACTATATCTGGACAAGTCAGCGTTTGTCAAGAATAGCGAGGCCATCGACTGAATCGATGTTTCTTCTCTTAGCCCAAGCTTGACATGACAATTGCCTGTTGTCAAATTAGTGCCGTCTAATTGGAAATTCACAGAAGCCTGTGTTTGTCTTTCCAGACTACAGCCCCAGTTTTACTTTGGTGCACGACTTGGTACAGTAAATGGATTACATTTATTAATTACAAGCCAAAACTTATTCAGACTTTTTCAAACTTATGTTGATTTGTTTGAAATTGTGAAACAATATAGAACTCAAGTCGAGATAAACTCAAAGGCGATTTTTAAATTAAGCGATCATGAACTTCATGAAGAATTTAAGGGAATTCTACCAGGTCTGGTAAACCAAACGTATAGAAATCATACTACAAAGTAGTAAGAAGCATAAGACATTTGACAGATAAGTCTTAGGTTGAGAATTTAATTTTTGATACAATTTTAATTTATTGTCATTTTGGTAGGTGCTTCACATATTTAAAAAAAAATGTTAACAAATACACAATTTTAAGTCTGTGACATCACATTGGGAATTTTTGTACCATACTAAGAAGGATTCAAAATATAAGGGTCCCACTGCTTTGTTAACTGAAAACTGTTAAAGAATTATTCAGATGAATTTGTTTTCAAAGTGCCTCGGAAAGAATTTCCAGAAAACTGCCTCTGTCTTGGGCTTCCTCCAGATAGCCGTCTATATCAATATTTCTTGAGAATTTATGTGATCTAACTTGAGAACTGGGCTGAAGGGCATTCTCTTTCAGGGTTAAAAAAAAAAAGTAAAATTGGCTATACAGCTCCCCCAACGGGGCCAAGCCAAGCTTCTCTCTCTTTCAGGGTTCCTTGTGGAAAATTCGAATAAAAAACACAAGCTAGCATGAGTTACGAAGAATGATTTTAGCTGTGCGAGCGAGATTTAAGAAATTAATTTTCTGCTCCCAAAAAAAGAGATGCTTGGAAATTACATAGCTGGCCAAATATGATCAACCAATGTGTTCCAATTCAGCCGGACAAATTTAACAGACTCGTTTACTCTCTCAACAGAACACTTGATTTTGTTTTTCCTTTGTTTTCTGTTTCATAGTTCTCGATGAGAGAAACAGACGAAGCGGCGCAAATCTGCTAGCATGATGCTCAGTGTGCAATATAGTTACATGAAATGGGTCCGAAAGTGCGAGCATAATAAACATAATTTTTTCAGGCCGAGACGCAGCCAGCTTAGCGTTGCCAGATCGTTTGATTTCTCATATCTACGCTGGTCATTTTGTGAATTTTACAAAAGCTGCATAAACAGGGACGAGTTCGATTTTGCAAATTGAAGAAATTGTTAATTTTACAGCATAAACGCATTTTTAAACTGGGTGCCCATTGCCTATGTAGCCTTGTATGCTAGAAGCGAACTGCTATCGGATTTCCATTACGAATGTTTATATGTTTGCATTCTGTTTTCGTTTACAAACTAAGGGCATTACTTTTTCGTCAGGCATAATGCACTTGATGGGCTCTCAAGTAAAATCAACTAAGAAGCAACCCCAAGAAGAGAGCGAAAATGTGACTCTACTTATTAGCATGACTTCGGCAAGCATTCGGTGTGAATTGCTGAGTGTGTTCGCTCCAACGGGCTATGGCTGGGGAAGTGGTTAAGTAGTAACAACCAAAATACTGTCCTACCACCTAGTTTGAATACAAGTATAATTGAATAGATAGCCAAATAGCTCAATTCGGGTGAGTTAATTTCCAAGGAAGGAAATGTTCGTTAGGTAAACTAATTTGAAATCTAACTGGTTGCGAACAAACTGATAATGAGTGAGTTGACAGACAGATATTGATGTAGCGACATAAACGGACTTGCAAAGTACCTCTGTCGGGGACAATTTTCTACTGACTAAGACATGGCCTGGGTAAAATGGACGACTTCAATACATTGTTTTGCATAGAAAGATTAACAAGTTTAAAGTTCTGGTTGTAAACTAGACCCTTTCTTGTAGGGAAGTGTCAGAGCAAAGCGTCTTTTTTGTTGTTGTAAAAGAGGAAGGCCAGCATACACACTTGCAGTTAACTGAGGCATCTGCGCAACACGCATACATGCGCAAAAGAAACATTCAGTAGATTCTGCTCAGCAAAGTTTTTGAAAACCAGCCTGTGTAAGTGAACCTTGTCTGTAACGTCAGGGATGTAATCATATTATATGCATTTTCTCTGATTTTGAAGGAGGAATATTTAAGTTTAGTTAAACAGAATTATATAATTTTCCATGCTTTTGACTCTCTTTCGTTCTACTTTCACCGATTGTTCACTATTTCTCTATCAATTTGGGCTCTCTCTAGCTGCTTACAAAAGCTTGGCAAGTTGTTTGTGTATAGGTTGTTTGTTTGTTAATTGTTATTATTTTATAGGCATGGAGTTACAAGTAGTTCAGAGTTTTCTATGTTTATATGTGCGTTTAAAAAGAAATAAATGAATTTGAATTTGTTGTTATTTAGTTTGGTAATTTCTGTTATTTAGGTCGCCTTTTAAGCGTTGGCTATAATTGATTTCGTAACTTGTTAAGGGTTAAGGGATTTTCATTGTTTTTTAAAACTAAGCACATTATATAGTCATATGTTTTCATTATATAAATTTGTAAAATTCATAGTAATTTGTTATTATAACTTTTTCTGTGATGTGTTCGTTGTTAAGAATTTCTGTAAGTGTGTGTGTGTTGGGGGTGTGCGATTACTTAGCTCTACAAATATACTTTTGTTTGTGTTAATTGATTTTAAGTTGCCTAAAATTTAGTTTTTTGTTTAAAAATATGTTTTTTTTTTTTTGTTTTTTTCTGAGTAATGCTGCATCGAATTTTCAATAATTTTTGTTGTTGTTTATCAGTCAATGTTTCATCATTAAGCTTAGCTTTTCTTTTCTTTTCTTCTCTGTTCTCTTCATTATTTTTTGTGTATGTACGTTTTGCCTCCGTTTGATTTTATTCGTAAATGTTGTATGGTATAAAAAACTTATCAAGTTTTAAAATCAATCAAATGGAACGCTCCCTATTTTTTATATAGAAGTTTAGATAAATATATGTATTCATATTGGTTTTTTTTTTTTGCTATATACGCTCAATTATTGTTTCGATTTCATGTTAAAAACGCTAAGACAATAATTTTTGGATTTTTAAAAAGTAGTTTTATCTTTTGTTTATCTAATTTGGAGGCGTGACTTTAAAAATGGGGAAAACTGGGGCTTAAAATGTGGCTGCAAGGCGGCTATACTAGGCTAAAGTGATTACATACATACACACATTATTATGCTTCTTAGGGAAGTGGAGGATGATGAGTTGGAAAAAGGAAAACCTATATTTATTATGCGTAGAACTGTTATTGCTTGTCCGGGTTGTTGTTTTAACTCCATGCCGAAAACGTATCCATGTACCATTGTTCACCATTTGTGCCTAAAGGTTGCTGTGGTAGCGGTAAACTGCCCCAACTGCCGCCATTTCCTATTAAACCGCTCGGGTAACGTCGCTTAACATCTGCCGGATTTTGGTGACCTCCATCGAACTTACGTTTACCGACTACTGCGGACGATGTTTGTGGTTTTGGTGTGCGTGAGGATGTGCGTGTTTGGGGACGGGTTTCAAAAGAGAAAAAAGAGAAAGAGAGTTAAAAACTTGTTAATACAAAGACGGTTCAAAGTGGTTGCTATTTTGGTTTTTTTTTGGATCAAATTCAATTTAGCCGGGCTATGGTTCAAATGTGGAATTGTGGAATTGAAACACAAATTCTTGTAGGTTTTTTTTTTCGTTTTTTATATTATGCGCTCGTTTAATTATTTTTGGTTTTAATTTTAGTTTACACACTTCAAAAATCAGAAATTTGTGTTAATTCGACTTAACGTCGGGGGACAACTTGGACATGTTACTTTTGTACATATTAAAAAGTGATTCTTGTGTTTGTGTGTGTGTGTGCAATAATTTCGAATTTTTGGTGTGTGTGTGTGTGCGTGTGTTATGGATATAAAACATCATATTATCGCTGAGACAACACTTGAGGGGAAAAAACACATTCGAAGTACAACATAAATATAGCAATAATTCAATCCAAGTTCGTCCTTGTATTCTTGTTCTGGTCTTGGAACTGATCTGAGATGCCCAATTTGATGGCTCTGTGTGTTTCTGTGTGTGTAAAGGTGAGAATTTGTTTTGGACTGGCCAAACGAAATTAATCAACGAGTCTTTTGTTTTCATTTTTGTGTGTGGATTTTAGCTGGAACTCCTTTTCGATTTCTTTGATTTGGGCTTGCGTGAATGCTTCTTGGATTTATGTGACTTGGTTTTATTACTTGAGGACGACCTATGCAGTTTACGCTTCTTGCTTAGCGAGCGACTCTTGCCACTAACCGAGGAGCTGACCGACGCGCTACGCTTAGTTGCCCTCCATGAAAGTCTTGAGTGCAGATCCAGCTAGAAACAGATTTTATTGGTTTTCGTTTTTCTCTAATTTTGTAGTTCGTGTGTAAAGTGAACAAATTAAAATCAATTAAAAATATTCACCAGAAATTCTACAAAAATGTGATGAAAAAAGATAGAGAGAGACAAAGAGAGAGAGAGAGACAAATAAAGCAGGTGTGCATGTGGATTTAAGCAGGTGCGTTGGGTGAAAAGGGGGGTAGATGGAGTCTCACGCTTTGCTTAACCAAAAATCTGCGAAAGCGTGTGCCACCAACATTTCTTTATAAAGTCCGGTAACAATCATAAGACACTCTAAAATTTTAAACTTTTTTTTAAGCTACAAAATTTATAAAACCATTCTTTGATAATGACAAGAAGAAACTATATGAGTCGCAATATAGCGTTGGCTTTGACATTTGGAAAGCCAGTTGCAAGGTTGCAGTTCTTTTCTTGTCACATGCTACTGTCAAACATGTTCAGTTTATTCTATAATTTAATTACAAACTTACAACGCTGGCAGATTATTGAATTTTCGGATAAGAAAGTGCAGCGAGCACTTCTTCCATTTTATGGTCAGTTTGGGCTACCTTCTGAGGCGTCTTTTCCGAATCTTTTGACTAAATTTCGCATCAAATTTACATTAGACGTAGAATGCGTACAGAGCAAAATGTCGCAGCTTTATTTGTCACTCGACCTACAATGGTGAATGAGCGCTGGCACGGTTGGATGAAGATTCACATTTTTATCGGAAAGTTGATTAAATGGATCAATGCATCCAGAAAAATGCACTGTTTGCTGTGGATTATGAACCGGTGCCATCATTGGACCGTACTTTTTGTAAAGATGACCAAGGCAGAAACGTTAATGTGAATGGGGAGCGCAAACGTGCAATGATTGATCGACATGTGGTTTTAACAAGACGGTGCCAGTAGTGCCACACATAAATCGTGCGATAAAGCGCCCTTGGGACTATTTTTTGTGAGGCTCATGTCTATAGCCACAAGCGCGCAACAGTTGATGCACTGAAAGCCAATATTTAAGAATTTATTCCTAAAATACCGCCCTGGACCCTGATGCGGTCAACATTTGCATGAAATTATTTTTAAACATTAGATTATAAAGATCGTTCTATTTACTCAAGTAAAGATTTTATACATTTTTCTAAATTTAATGTATATTCTTTTTGTTCGATGGCGAAAGCTGCTAAGAAATCACTGTTTATAAATTTATATGTGAGAGAAAAAGTTTTCTCGTACGCCGTCATCTTGACAGCTTGGCGCCGGTAACTTGACAAGTCGCGTTGTTATCTTGACAGAGAATTGAAGTGGGGAAATACACCATGCGTTTGGACACTATCGAAAGTTTTTGTAAAAATTTGATAGTACTTAATTTAACTTTTTCATTATTAATATTAAATGCTTTCAAACAGATTTGCAATATTTGGTAGAAATGGGATGACTACATCTTGTAGCGATCCGTCTTCGTGAATAAAACTTTACTCAGGAGCGGCCAAATGAAAAGGACAGAAAAATGTGCTTGTGAGCAAAAAAGACGTAGGACTATTCAATTGCTTTTTTGTTCCTGCTACTTCGGCTACTGGTGGCTATGGGCTGGCCTAGCTGTTTTGTAAGGCGTTAGTGTTCTTTTAAGATGAGTGGAGAATATTAGTGCGAGAGAGAGGGAGGTCTTTATATGCGATGCGATCTAATTGGATCGGATTGGACCTTTTAATACTTGTTCTGTATTAAAGTAGTTCCCATTCACTTTTATATGAGGTTGAACCTAGAAACAGAAAGTAACTGTTCTTATAGAACATATTATTTTTAAAAACCATCAATCTCTTTTTCCTATGAGGCGCGCATACACAAGTGAACAAGTACAACAAAGACGAAATGGATAGAAACTAATTTCTGTTCAAAGTTTTTTTTATCTCTTCAGATTTCGCAGACAATCTAAAAGTAAATGTGTTTAGTGGATCATTTATGTTATTTATCTGTTGGTTTGCTTGGGGTTTTTTAAGTTTGGCCTCTTGCCTCACTTCAGTCAGTTTTTCTCCTACGCATTTCGGTATAAGGTTTTAGGGAATTTGTATATATATCTCAAGAAAATTACTTTTTTGATTTTGGGAATTGGTTTTAAATTGAAAGTGATAAAAGTGTCTTTTGATTGTAAAACGGACCTTATTACACATGTGTGTAAATATATACATATATGTTGATACCATTGATAACAAATTATAAGGCATATATATGTATGTAAAAAACAGGCTGTATGTGTGCGTGTTTGAGTGTATGTGTGTGTGTGAAGTAAACATAATACACGAATCGATTAGTATTTGTATTTAGATTAAAATAATAAGTAAAACAATTTGTGTTGTTGCGTTACCCTGTGTATAAATTATAAATGTTATGGGTGATATATATATATATATATATATATGTATATAAAAATATAGATTACTCATACAAACTATTAGAAAATTGTTTCACATTTGTGGTTTTTTTTGTGTTGTTGTTGTGGTTGGGTTAGCCAAAGCATGATGAATAGTTAATTAATTATTAATACAATAAAATCAAATTTTCAATTGATATACAGAAATGCACATAATAATATTAATTATATATGTATATAGGTAGATTTTCCTCAAATTGTTCTAAGACGCGAGCCAAAGCAAAGTATATAAGAGAATCTTAAAAACAAAAACAAAAAAAATTATATACACGTACGTCAAAAATTTTGGATAGAATTTAGGGGTATAGTTTTCACTTTCTTCAACTCTCCAATGACTCTTCGACTCTCTATGGCGCGCTGTTTACATGTAGAGTTAGGTGCTACAGGGTGGACAGGTGGGGGGTAAGTGACAATGTGTGTGTGTGATATAAATACTAATCGATTCATTAAAGTTTACACAGAGCTTGGACAAACATTTCAAAGTTGTCTTATAATTTGTTATAGTGGCTTTCCATATACATATGTGGTGGGTGTGTGCGTGTGTGTGTATGTGAGCTGCTAATTTTGCTGCTTACAAGTGCATGCATAAAAATGTAGCATACATTTGAGCGCAACTTAAAATTCACACGGAAAAAATGATGACAATCTTCGTAAGCAGCAAGAGAGCAGAACTACTACCATTTTAACAAATATTTGGTAAATTTTTTAATAACACAAAAAAAGAAAGGGTTGGGGCTGTAAACTAAACACAAAACGTTACAACATTTAAACACATTTACAAATGCGAGACACACGACGACGAATCTCTCTTGTGTTGATATGTGTGTGTGATTGAGGATGAGCGTGAGTTTACATTTTACTTGGCTTTTACTTAATTCATTTACATTGTTGGTTTTGTTGGATTTCGACGTTGGTTTTGGGAGATTTTGTTTTTGTTGATTTGGTGTTGGTTTTCTTTTTTTCTTTTTTTTTTTTGAGCTCACCTGGTAAATTTTGTAGCGGCTTGACGTGCTGGGTGCCACGAACGCTGGGACGCATTGGTACCACCCCACGGACCCCCCCGGTTACTGCCGGCGCCCCCTGAACGGTGGCCCCCCGCTGAGCTACCGCCGCCGCCTGTCCCGCCGCCGTTGCCACCGCCTGTGGAACTGTTTGGACCCCCAGACGATTGGTGCTGCCACGTTGGCCAACGACTCGGCCACGTGGCACTGTGATTCCATGCCCACGACCAACCCCCTATCATCATGGCATGCATGCATTGAGTGTAAGTGGGTGTGGGTGTGTGTTGTAAGTGTGTTCCATCGTTGATTTGAGATTTAGTTTTTGTGGTGTTGTTGTTTTAGTTTTGGTTTTCCGAATTTGCATTTTAACAATTTGTTTTTTGTTTATAAATAATTATAAATTGTGTGTATATATATGGATCGCCAAGATAATTATCAAATTTAGTTGATTGTTTTTTTTTTAGAATTTTGAGGTCGAATCGAGTGTACATATGAATTTTCGAAAGGTGGGTCGGGAGAGAGAGAATTTAACCATTTTTTTGTTTGTTCGAAAAGTGGTCGTTGGTTGAAGGCAGTGAGATGTAATTTGTGGGGTTTTGACGAACATATATATAATTTTTTGTGTTTTTTTTTTCAATTTTGTCATATAGATAGAAAGATAAGTTATATATGTATAACAAGAACACATAAAAAGAAAAGAAAGAAAAGAAAAAAATCGAAATAAACGCGTTAGATTCTTTGGTGTAAAAAACTGTTTTGGTACATACATGATATATATATATAGAGATATAGTAAAATTTACGTCTGATATGACTAAAGTAATTTCATACTGTTTTGTCTGTTTATATTATGTGTGTGTTTGGTTTGGTTGTTTGTGTAAATTAAAATACAGCTCAAAAAAGTTTGATTTAAACTAGCTTCATCCTGTTTTGCGATTGACACAATATGATTGAAAACACAAATGATAAAGAGTTACATAATAATACAATAAGCAGCAAAAAAAAAATAAAGCGAAGCTTGATTAACTTATAAACTAAAGTATTTATAATAATAATAAAAAGCACGCTGTTGGTGGGTTAATTGGCTTAACTTAAATTTATGAATAAAATGTAAAAGCGTAAAATAAAGCACAAACATTTAAATGCAAGCGAAAAAAGCGTTATAAACCAAAAATCCTTCTTTTGGCGTGCAAGCGTATGTGGTGTATGTGAAGGCGTGGCAGGGTGTAGTGCGCTGTGTGTGTGGTTGGGTGTGGATGTGGCAACGTGCAAATTTTGAAGAAAAATAAAATGAAACAAAAAAAAAATGGGTAAAAATTAATTTTGAAAGCCACTACAAAACCATCATTATTATCCGGATTTAACATAAATTTGGTTCAGAAAAAACCTTTTTTATTACAACAATATGTAATTACTTTTACAATTACTTCAATAATTGTACCTGTAAAGGGGGATTATTGAGTAATTGCGCTTGAAGAGTTGAATTATTCAAGTATTTGTAGGTGAGAATTCGGATTTTGTACTAATTTAACAAACAAATTTTATTTACGGCTGATCAAGATAGTTAAAAATCCAAGCCTAGGTTGGGTGGGGATGGCTGAGAGCGACTAGAAGCTTAAACCACATGGACCACATGGGATAGATTAGTTAAGAGGGGTTGACCCAGAATTATAAGACGGGACTTCAAGCTTACTATGAAAACTTCATGAAGTTTGCAAATCCCGACTGTCTCTCCTATTCAGAAGGTGAGAAGCTCGGCATGTGGGCTGTAGAACGCCATTTTAAATTGCAATTCTTAAATATGGCTACACAGAGAAAAAAAAGATACCCGTAGAATGGATATTCGAATATCCACATTAAGACCCATTTTTTTAATGAAAAAGAATAAAGATCAATGAAAAATTTTATTTCTAATATATCCTTTTTAAACGAAAATAAATCGAAAATATACAATGGATCCCAAGGTGATTTAGTGTGCGGCTAAGCTACAGCTAATCTAGCTATCCCTTCGCATTCTTCAAAAAAAATTACTTTCCGGTTTATTTACAGCAGAGTTGCCCAGAATCAGGTTAGGGAAAAGTACATACCAAGACCTACGATCGGAGAGAAAAAAGCAGTTGTTGCACTACGTCTAGCCATTAACTATGCGTGACGTTTACGTGCTGCGCGTGCTTAGGACCTGGGCACTCTTGATCTACAGCCTTACATAGTAAAATATGCTTAATACGAAACAGAGAACTGCACAAAAATTCTTACTCACATTTTTTTATCTAACAAAACTCTAAACTCAATTAATTGAACTCAAACCGCAATTGCATCGAGCGGTTGTGCCTGAGTCTTTTGATCCAACATTTTTGTTCATATTTATTCATCGAACAAAAATTTTCACTCGAACAAACTCAACTCATACCGCAATCGCCTCAAACGGTTGAGCTTGTGTTCGATAGAACAAAGCTCAGCCAACTCAGGCCAACACATAGAGCAGTTGAGCGAGAGTATATTAATATCGCGATTTGGAATTTTTTGGCATTTGACACTATTTTGCTTGTTTTCGTTCATTTCACTCTTTCCATCTTTTTCTTTTTCCATCGACGTTTTGCATGAGTTTATTCAAACGAGATGATTTTCACTGCTCAGAATAATCGTCGTTGAGCTAAGCGAACACGATAAGCGAGCACGATTGAGTTGAATTAAATTCAAGGGCGAACATGTTGCGTATGCAAGTTCGATGCATTGATCGCAAAAGCCAGTTTATTGATTAATGTGTGAGCGATTTGCAATCGAATGAAGCCGTTCTCTGATAGGAACCTATTCGACTCTCTTTAAGGCTTTAAGTATAATAAAATGACATGTAATAATATGTGATAGATGTGAAAATGGGGCTGGTTATTCCAAATAAATAAATTAGTAAATAATTTAACCTTACACCTACAAATACTTGAATAATTAAACATTTCAGGCACAATTACTCAATAATCACAGAGTAATTGTAAAAGTAATTAAATTGTGTAAATGTCAATTGTTTTATGATAGTGTTAATTGTTAAGTTTACAGGTCTGCTACAAACACATATATATATATTTAAATACATTTACAAAGCTACAAATCTGTTGTGTTTCTGTGTGCGTGTGTCTGTTAACTGTTTTACATTCGACGCACCATTACACCGGGCGAACTGGCTGCATTATTTGTTTGCGGTCTGGCGGTACGTTGAGAGTTGGCCAATGGCGAATTATTTGAGCCCACTCCTCCGGGCAGATTAACCACCGCATTGTTGCCGTTTCCGCTGGCGCCCGCGGCATTGCCATACTCATAGTAACTGTAATCACCTTCATAGGAGCGATACACATCATCATAGTACGGCTGCTCATTGCCAAAGCCAGCAGCTGGGAAGCCGAAATAGTCGTAATCGTATTCTAAAAATGTGGTCGGTTTGCACAGGACGGGGGGGGGAGAGGAGGAGGGGGAGGTGGATTAGTATTTGAGGAACAGGGCGGGGATTAGTTTCAGTGTGTGCCTCATTGTGTTGTACATAGCCAATGGTTACCCGAATTGGTTGTTGGTTGTGATGATGCACTTAGGTTTAGCATGACTTTGGGTTACTTACCGGTGATATAACATCAAACAGTATACAGGGTGCTTAACATTCGCTACACAGAGAACACAATTGCAACATTTAATTATCGATAGACAACTAGGAATAAAAGTACTAACTAGGAGCAGCCGCGCTGCTTGATCACTTGGGCGACACAGAGAGTTTTTTTTTTTTTTGTTTTTTAAGGGTGGGGGGACGAAGGAGAGTCGAAGAATTACAAAAACATTTAAAGAATTAGCATGCAAAACAAAAGTGACAGAGAGAAAGAGAGATAGAGAGAAACTTGCACAAATCAAGAGGTGGGTTATGCGGTGTTACCAATGTTTCTCATTTTGGGTTAGACTCAATCTAGCTGGATAGACTGTTGGACAGAGGGGCGAGGGGCAAGTGCTAAGCGTGGTGGGGTGTGGTGTTAGTTTGTGTGTGTGTGTGAGTGGTAAGAGAGCGCTTGTCTAACCTTAACTTAACTAACTAAAACAAGAGACGACAAATCAACAATTAACAGAGATGAGAATGATAAAGAAAATTAAGCAAATCAAACACCTAGCGATTTGATGATAGGCTGCAGACCGTTAAGTGAGTTTTGTAAAAAGTTAGCCGAGCTTAAGTTAACTAACTAACTATGGGGGAGTGTCTATTCATTTTTGAGGCTCTGAATTGGTTACTTAATTTAGCGTTTAAAAGGGTTCCAAGGATTTGGTTTGAACAAGTTCCAAATAATTTGGAAACAAACAATTCAAACAAATCACTTTTTGGGCTCATTATTTCAATTATTTCTTCTCTTTAATATATATTTCAAACCAATCTTAGATGGATAACAGTAAACAGGTAGTTAAACCTAAATGAGCTTAGATCTACAAATCTATCTTCGCTTCGCTGTCAATTGTGCTGTTTTAAGACTTGATTAAGTCATGTTTTACCGTAAATAACAAAATTTGAAATCCGGCTCGAAGGACCAAGAAATTCATTGAGCTGTGGGTTATACTTTTTAATTAATAATAGCGATCCTCATATTATCATTATCTGGATCTTAGACCAACTTTTAGTACTTTTCTGTACACCTTGTAATATTTTGTAATTTGACAAAACCAGGGATGATCAAACAAGCCCACTAATAACTCTAAATATCTCAGAAATGCTAAACAAATAATGCAGAAATATTTGTATAGGTATTTGAAACAAATCATGAAAGCATACAAATATTCTGTCCAATTTCAGTTTATGCTGAAAATTTAATAAAAGTAATTCGTTAGTTGCCAGTGGGAACTTCTCTGCTCACATTTTAAATGCTCACTATGGTCCCAAAATCGATCATTTGGCATAAAGTGAAAAAAACTAGTGAGGAAGTCGGTTAAGCCAAAAGAAACTGAAGTAGCAACTGAATACAGTGTTGCTGAATAATAGATGGCGCCACTACTTGAATTGTACAATGAGAGATTTTTAAACTGACCAATAGATGACGCCACTACTTCCAGGGTTTGGGAAGTAAGCTTCTTTAAAACTTTGAGAGGTTTTTTTCAAATTGCGGAGGCGGAATAGGGTGTGGCAAAAAATGGAAAACAAACTTGATCTGCCAGAAAGTATATGCCCCATACAAGTAAGACCATCTCATACAGCCAAACATGGCTGTTGATGTTATATTTTTTTTTTTAGTTGAGACTGTCCATACACTTAGCAAGATACTATTGATACCATATTCTAAAATTTTTAGAGATGGACTAATCGGATACTTCCCGGTTGGAGGGGCTTAGGTTGAGATGGCTAGGGGCAGTAAGACTGTCCCATACACTTAGGCCAAGATAGACCCATTGCGATACCATATTATTCGTTAAGAATTTTAGTAGAGATGGAATCTCAATAGCGGATACTTCCGAGAGGTTGAGTAGAAATGGGTTACCAACAGTTTTGAGTCTCCTACTACTAAGAGCTGGGCAATGGCAAAGAAGATGTAGTAATGTCTCCTCCTCTTCTTCACATTGGCATCTTCTGCAGAAGTCGTTGTGAGCTACGCCCAAGCGTGCTGCATGCCTGCCGATGAGGCAGTGACCCGTTAGGGCCCCAACCAGAATTGATATGTTTTCTCTACTTTGGCGCAGAAGACTGTTAGTTCGGAAGTTTGTTCCATCGTTTTGTAGCCAGGCGCCTCGTTTTATTCCTTGTAAGTAGTTTAAATGAGGCTAGGGGCATCCCTAATCAAGCTCTTATCTGGGAGGAGCTGAGTGGTAGTGCCCTGTCTTGCCAGTTTGTCGGCTGACTCGTTTCCCTCAATGTTGCGGTGTCCAGGCACCCAGATGAGGTGGATACGGAGATGCTAAGCGATTGCATTTAAGGATCTACGGCATTCCGTGAGTATTTTGGCGTTATTTGTGTGCGAGTCAAGAGCCCTTAGAGCTACACTCTTGTATACCATTGATAAAAAGTGACTTTGCTCGAAAGAAAAAATTAATTATGAAAGTTTTGCAAAGACCTGAAAGGAAGGGCTTGATTTTACTGAGTACGTAAGTTTGATTGTGTTCAAATTTTGTCAATGTTTATTGGCTTTTAAGCGTGCTTAAATTAATGGGAAGTTATTACCCAACGTGCGGTTAATATAATCGCGGTTGAACTTGTTAGGTATACCTTGCCTATAATAATTTATTTAATGTTAGAGCTTAATCACAAAGTGGCACAAAGGTCTACAAAAAAAAGTTAACCTTACTACACAGTGTGTATAGTACACACGCAGATGTGTAACAGGTGCAGTGTGCGCTATCGAAACTAGCTAGTCCCTGCGAATCTGCGCTTGCGCCCAGCTGGTGCCGCTGATTCGCTTGGAATACACACTTCGAAGCAAGACCATTGCGATGCAATTTCTTAAGCGTATGATAATAAATTTTGAAGCAACGGGAGCAAGGGTTTTCGAACTGCTGGTCTAAAACGAGCGAATTTTGGAAAGTAGTCTTGGGACCCAGCCCTAGTTTGGTGTAAATTTCTTTATAATTCAAGATAAAACCAAAATACAAAATATACACAAAAAATAAATGGGACCATAAAGCAAATATTTAAAAAGCTTCTCGAAAATTATTAAAACTCTTAAGCAGATTAGAATTAGATTTGAGTTGAGTTTCATTTGATGCAATGGACTCAAAAAATCAGAATCGAGCTATTTGAAGAAGCCAGAGAAACGATTTTAGAGCTGTTTGCTATGTTTGCTAAGCGAATACCGACCACAGTATTAAGAAATTGATCAAATAGAACCCCCAAAATATAATTTTGCAACTTTAAAACCTGATGAATAACTTTAAATAATTTAGTTGTAACCATTTCTTAAATAACAAAGCCGTCTTTAAAATAAATAGACACTCCCTAAAATAGTTTGAGGTGCTTTTGCTGTTAGATTTTTTAAAATTAAAACTAAACACAAACCTATCAAATATACATTTCTCAATGTTGGGGGGGAGGGCAGCTAGGTGTGTTAATGTAGGCACGAGTATGTATGTGTGTGTGTATTGGTTTCTGTGTGTTTGCCTAACAACTTGGCTATAACTCGACTGCTGCTACGAAAGATTACTCTAAACCAAATTAACAAATTTTTATATATATAGTTAAAAGTTGAGTCCCGATCTTGATCTCGTTCTTCTTCTTTATCCTGGGCACATATATATATAATATGCTTATACATACACATATAGCAAATATCTTCTATATGATGTGATTTTTTGTAGGAGATTTCACTTGGCGAATTTGCCAAACTTACCGTATTCACGGGGCATCGGCGTGCGCAACGGCATACGCGCACCGGGCAGGCGCATGGGCGTCAAGGACATCATACTGGGATGTGTCGGCGACAGGTTTCTGTATGGAGACAAGGTTTCAAATCTGTTTACAAGACAACCAAAGGGTAAATTGTTTTTGGTTGGGATTTGTTTTGGTATTTTTTTGTTGCGTTGTAAGAAAGAAAAATAAAATAAAATTAATTGAGTTCGTTAAATGGCGACTTGAAATGGCAAAAATATAAAAGACCGCAATTTGAATTTGGCCGAATTTGGTTAGCCCAATGAGTATTCGATGTAACAACGTTTTTTGAATTTTGCGCCAATTGTGGGGGAGTGTGTATACAGTTTGTTGGTGTGGAGCACTTACCCAACGAGTCCGGGGCGTGCCTGCATCATTTGCAACATGCGACGTTCACGTGCACGCAGAATTTCCTCCTTTTTCTTTTTATCCGAGGGCGGTTTGGCGAGTGAGACCTAAAAGGAATGAGCCTGATTACATATGGGCCACTTTGAGTAAGGGGCAAGCCACTTACCTCAATATTCGAGGCGCCGATCTCCTTGCCATTAAGGCCACGCATAGCTTCGACGGCGCTATCACGATCCTCAAAGTGTATAAAGGCATAGTCTTTGATCTTCTTAACGCGTTCTACCTTGCCGTATTGCTCAAATTGCTCCTACAGAGGCGGAGGGGGGAAATGAGTTCTGGATTTGAGATTTGGGTGGAGTTTAAACTTACCTTCAGCTTATCCTCGGAGACATCCTGCGTCAGATTTCGCACATACAGCACTTTGACCTTGGACATAGTTTGTTCATCTGGCTCCTCCTGTGGATCGGCCCAGTCGACTATTATATCACATCCCCAAACCTGTGAGGGAAACAATATTTCAGTGTTGGATAATACTTAATCACTAAAGAAATTTAGCTGGCTGTGTAGTCTGATGCACACGAAATCGTTCGTCGCCCATAACAAAATCTAAGCCAAAGACGACGCATACATCTTTGTTGTTATGTTAGATTTTGCAAGAGGCATATGAGAAAAAGAGAAGAGAGAAATCTTTGTTAGTGCTTTGCGCTCTCTGTGTGAGTGCCTATGCGCGCGGCTATCATTATGCGCAAAACAAACAATAAATGTGCTTCTTCGCTGCGAACTCGAATGTGTCAGCAAATAATTTCTATCTTCCGAACAAGTCTGAGAAATACTTACATCTCTTCTTCGTCTGAATGTCAACTCTGAGCAATGAACCTACAAGTGACAAACTATTAACAACCTTATGAGAACTTATTCGATAGCATCGTCCAAATTTTCCGTTTAAATTATTTTAAATTATTAGCATCATAGTTTTTAACTGAACGCGTTTCAAGAATCATAACATAATAATAATTGTGTTTTGTAAAATGTTCTTTACGATTCCGTGTATATTTTTAGAAATACGCGACTATATTTTCCAGACATCCAATTAAACTAGCTTCCTTGTATTAAAAATAAAGGAATGCCTGCCTTATAACTGTCATCGGAACTCTTTCAAATAATTACCTTCCAATATTATATTTCGCTTAACTATCAATAGTGGGAAAAAGGCAAAAAAATACAAATTCTATGCATCGATAGTGCCCTGTTCCCCAAACTGCTTTGCTAACTCTTGTTTACCAATTTAAAGCTAACGGCTAAAATGAAGACCTTCAGGTCTGTTCCTGCTTTCGATTTATCAAAATTCAAGGCGAGTTTTTTAACGTGGTTTCCCCAGAAGACCTGTTCGACCTGAGCCCCTAAAGGGTATTTTTTTATATGGGAGTCCCCCAAAAGAAGCTTAGTCTGATATCAGATTGTGTGATTCTGCTTTTATCTTCTAATATCCATTTATTTTGATTCTCAAGTCTTGAGATGTATGAAAGTTTTAACCGAATTATCCAGTCCTCGAGAATATCAGATCCGATCAATTCCTTTCAAAAACAAAAATCGGCATGCTTTATCTAAAACTGAAACTAGTTTGGGTCTAACAGATCCTTGTTCTTAATTTCACATTTAATTTTTCTTTCGTGTTGAATTTCACTTGAAATTGATTTAAAGTAACTTGTAACTTACTTTCGGGTAATAATGAAGAGTTGAGCGCTCATTAAATTAAATTCTACATTTGAAATTATCTTTAACATTCAAAATGGCCGGCCTTGTCAGCATAAGTAAGGAACATGAGTGCCAAAAAATCAACACCCGAGAATACGTAGCCCGCGTAAATTTAAAGTTCTTGCTTTCATCAAGCTCAGCAAAAAGTGAGTGTGTAAATATTCATAAAACTTTTTTTTGAAGTAATTATGTATATGGAACTAATTTAAAACAAATGAATGAAAGATAAATTCTACGTATTAGTTTTAGTGACTTAAAAAAAATTCGCTCACGCACGAAGCTCTACTGAAACCTAATCAAAACACTTCGTGCTGAGTCGCGAGTATTCGTCACACGTATATTTATTTAAAACATGATTCTCAAAGAAAGAAATGAGAAAGTGTGCTTTTTAGCAGTGTTGCGCGGCAATATACTGCCACTGTGACTTCTCCTTTTGGAAACTGTTTTGAACAAATTGCAGATTATGTTCGAAGTGAGAGGAGCTTGGCTTACATGTAAAGTCGCCTCTAACCGACTTCAAAATACCCGTTTCTCATGAAAAAACATAACATAACTCAACCATTTTTCACATTTTTGCTCATTTCATTTTTTCAGCAAATTTATTCGTTTTGCTAATTACTAACAATCTTTTGAAGGTACGAATCGTCTATCTTTAAACTGTTTTTTCCGAATCGCGGGAGCGGGAGGGGCGTGGCAAAATTTGAAACAAACTTGATCTGCGAGCAGATAAAAGAAGCATTTGTGTCATACATGTAAAACCTCTATCTCTTACCATCTCTGAGATCTAGGTGTTCATACAGACAGACGGACGGACGGACAGACGGACATGTCTATATCGACTCGGCTGTTGATGCTGATCAAGAATATATATACTTTATATGATCGGAAATGATTTCTTCTGCCTGTTACATACATTTGCACGACTTTAGTATACCCTTTTTACTCTACAAGTAACGGGTATGATAAAAAATCCACTTTATGTCCGATTTCTGCGTTTGATTAAATAATATAATTAATGATATATAATTATAATGAAAACGAATAAATTATTTCGAAATATATGGGTTTGGCATACGTCTCATCGATGACGACAAACATGAGGTTCTTCTGGGATTGAATTTCCCAAATAATAATGATATTATTGTATGTGAAGACGCCTATCTTTCGGGTGTGGTTCATCTGGATGTTTCCAGTACTCCCTGTGAAAATTTTACGTGCGAAGATTTGCTGGATAGTCGCTGGTATATAAAGTGTACGAATATTTAGGATTGGATACAAAAATCGTTTAGCTGCTTCGTCTGGGGTCATTCTGAATGTTACCAAGAGGGTAATTTGTCACACCATTAAGGCCACATCCAACTCTCGTGTGTTCTTTATGCAGTGCTCAGATATGTACCGGGACCGAAAAGATTGGATAAGTGCATGTTTCAGTTGTGTGATTGACATCTACGAACATAATATTGGTGGGCAAGGGTATAAGACTACCATAATTCTACTGCATAAATTGTGTGATCGAAAGGAATTGTTCAAGGCGCGTTCCTATCATCTGGTTAGATTGGCTTTTAATCGAATACAAGGTGAAGATTTTAATGTCTGCCTTATTTATGCCATACGGATATTAATCTTAAAGCAACAAGAACTGGTAAGCTATGAAAGCAAACTATTTACGGCCTTAAGCACCCTGAGCATTTAGTTACATCAAATGACGCTTTCCTATGAGCGTTGCTCCTGGCATGGAAAAGGAGGACAACAACGACGACGACTATGATGACCTTTGTTTACAACGTAAGAGATATGGAATTTGGTTGAACATTCAGTGAAAATTGACTTCCAACAATCATTTGACTCTTAAGCAAGTAAATTACCAAGATATATCCATATCTGTTGTGTCAAATGCAGCAGCAGCACATCAGCATTCTCTTTCTAAGTGTTTGCTTATTCTAATAGTTAAGTATCAATACTCACCTTAATCCTACCAGTGCCCAGTCTCCGTTTGGCCAATGAAGCCGCCTTGTGTGATTCGTATTCGAGAAAGCAGAAGCCGCGATTCTTTTTCTTATCATCTGGCGAACTGTATATGATGACCTCGTAAAGACCAGCTACAGAATGTGGATGTATTAGGGAATACAAAAGTAAAATGTTGATATAAGTCAGAGTAAATATCAATAGAGTTTCGGGTTGAAAGAAAGTGATTTTATATATGATTTGAAATGGTAGCATTTGTTTTATTAAGAGAAGAAACAAGAAATACAACAAAAAAGTATTTGTTTTGTTTTTTTTGGTAGGGGGTGGGGTCTTTGTTAGGGGCAAGAGTGTAGGTGTAAGTGTGTGTGTATAGGTGTGCACTTCCTAACTTACAGAGAAATGTACAAAATTTTACATGACGAGCGGGCTCTAAGCATTTGTTATGTAAAATAATGCCAATTTCTCTGGATTTTGAAAACCAATGCCAACAATTGCTGCTTTTCATTATTGTTATATATAAAAAAAGAAGAGGAAATAACTTTTCAAATATTTTTGAACAATTCAATGCGCGCTGAGCTCGACATTGTAGTAGGTGTATGTGTGTGGGGGAGTGTGTATGAGCAGGGTATATAAAACAAAATCACACCAAGAGGAGTATTTATATATATGTATATAAGTAGATATCTATATTGTGAAATGAAACACACATTTAGAAAACATTTACAAACAATAAATTGCAATTCTGTGGTATTTGTTGTTTTCGTGGTACACAGTGAGCTTTGAGTTTGTTTTGAACCAAAAAAAAAACAAGGGATATCCTAGAAGAGACATCTCAGACAAACAACAAGTTTGCATGAGACCTCGCTTCTAGGTATTCAGTTCACATACAAAGACATAGACAATATAGTTAGAGCGAAAGTTAGAAAGATAGGCAGAGAGTGAGAGACAGAGAGAGAGAGAGAATTTTTGTAACTCTGAGCTGGTTTGTGTACACTGAGAAAAAGGCAACAAAAACACAAATGGTTGTGGGTGAAGGAGGGTGGGCAGGATAATGGATAGGAATTTGGGCTATTTTTTTTTTAATTTCGGGGGAGTAGGTAGCGCGCGTTTATATTATATATAGATAGAGAAAGAGATAGAGAGAGAGCAGAATGGGGTTTACACACGTTTTACACAAAATTGTTGGTTTTTCTCCAGTCATTACCATATAATAGTTAAAGTATATATATATTTCGTAACGTGATAGGCCAGAACAATGCAATTTCAGTAGGCGAATTGTTGTTGGGATTTGTGTGCGCTTTTTTTTACTAAAACAAAAACTATGTTTGTCGGTCTTTTGGTTTTTCAAAAATATTCAAAATGTTGTTTTGTTTGGCGAATTGTTTAGCTACAGGTTTTCAATGTGACAATTAATTTTTTGTTGTATTTGGGGAGAGAGGGAGAGAGACATAGAAAATGACGGTGAGTGAGTAAGAGGTTAGAATTTCATTTTCAATTTGAAAGCATTTTAAAAGCGAAAATTGCAAAACAAAAATCCAATTGTAGCTGCTTCCGTCTGTTGTTTTCAATTCTGCAAAAATCGCCCCTAAAAAAACATTTTTTGAAACCAATTCGGGAATGGTAGTTGGTTGGTGGTGCTGTGGCTGGACTGGGGCTGGGGGGTTCAATGATTTAGCAAATAGATTTTGTTTTGGGGGAGTCTTTTGCTTTGGTTTTGGTTTTTTTTTAGATCACTTACGTGCATGTTTAGAAAATTCCTCAATTAATTCGTCGCGATCTCTATTCTTAGGTATATTGCCGACAAAAAGCCGGTGATTGTTAAATGATATCGTAACACCAATCTTTTTGCCTTTCCGAATTTCAAAATCATTTAGCTGCAATTGTTTAAAAGTTCACACAAAACAAAAGA
The DNA here is from genome assembly GCA_018904275.1 of Lordiphosa clarofinis. Classification (NCBI taxonomy): domain Eukaryota; kingdom Metazoa; phylum Arthropoda; class Insecta; order Diptera; family Drosophilidae; genus Lordiphosa; species Lordiphosa clarofinis. The sequence continues at coordinate 25,591 of JAEIGQ010000145.1, forward strand.
AAAATTTTGATTTGCTATGAAAGATTTGTTTTTCCATTTGATACTGCGATTTGATTTTGGTTTGGGGTGTGTGTGTGTGTGTATTTAAGGGTGGGTGTGTGTGCATGAAAGTGTGGACTTAAAAATGTTTTAAAAACTAGACTTAGATTTAGTAGTAGTAATTTTTTTTAAATATTTTGCGTGCCAAATTATAAAATTATGATAAAATTATGAATTCTTTTCGCTGGTCAAAATATTAATTCTAAAAAGTCACTTTCTGCGAGTTCATATTTTGTGTGCTTTATCAATGTTTGTCTTACCTTTGAGAATGACTTTTTAGCTTCAACATTGCGTATACTTAATATTTGACGTTCTGTTATTAGGTTTTGAAATTTTGTAAAACAAAAAATTTAAAATAGTCTATTGTGTTGTCAACTACAACTATAGCTTCGACTACGGAATAGATTTTTAATGAAATGAAAATGAAATAGCCATTTACAAAAACAGAGTATTCCTCCTCTACTGTAAACCACTCTCTGTCGAGTGAGTTACCATTTTGTAAGACTATTGTTGGGTCGAGCGATCTATTCTTAGTTATTTAAGAAATAGTTGTTGGCAGGCTCAAGGTCGTGAATATTTTATGTGCTTTATATTTAATTAAAGCACAGTTTTGTTTTTATCTCCAATATATTTCGAGATGCAGTCGGCATTCGTCATACTTGATACAAATGTTTACATACAGAAAGCAACGGCGTCCAATCAGTCAGCTGCGGAGTTTGTAACTAAGTCAATTATCTTGTTACTAAGGTCTAGTAGGTGTCTGCACAATTTTCTGTGTCCGTTTTGTAATTCAGTCTTGTCAGTGGGCGTACTAATTATGTACAACATTTCTAAAGTGAACAGCAGTATGCTCACATTTTGCTGTATGCCTGCATTCAGCACAGTGGCCTGCGAGTGCTGTTTTGTGGATTGGTGTCTTGTCTCGTCGTTTTATATCAGACTTGTGTCTTGATAGACTTGACGAGCCAATGTGTACCTTGTGTACCTGAAATAAGATCTAAGTCGCCTTAAAAATTTTGTTGCATAAACCTATTTTATATGAAATTACATATTTCAGATTAATTATTATCCTACTAGGCTGGGGTTATTAAAAGGTCAACAACAGAAAACGAGACCGTATGTTAAAGTCGGTTCTAACCGACTTCGATATACCCGTTACTCATGAAAAATTATGCTTAGCAGTGTTCCTGTTCTGAGGGTGAACATCCGGAAGGTATGCAACATTTTTTTAGGGTAGCGGGGGGCATGTTTCGCTTTTTTGCTCATAACTTGAGAACTGCTCATCCGATCTTTATCATTTCTTCGGCAAGTCGATTCAGTTTGCTAATTACTAACTATCTCTTGAAGCTACGAATCGTCTATCTTTAAAACTGTAGGAGATATAACGTTTTTTCCGAAATACGGGGGCGGGAGAGGGCGTGGCCAAAATTTGAAATAAACTTGATCTGCGTGCAGATAAAAGAAGCATTTTTCCCATACATGTCAAATCTCTATCTCTTACCATCTGTGAGATCTAGGTGTTCATACAGACGGACGGACAGACGGACATGTCTATATCGACTCGGCTGTTGATGCTGATCAAGAATATAAATACTTTATATGGTCGGAAATGATTCCTTCTGCCTGCATACATTTGCACGACTTTAGTATACCCTTTTTACTCTACGAGTAACGGGTATAAATGAGTGATAAAAATCACGTTTGATTTAAAAACGGTACCCGGCGTGCGTTGCTACACACTCTTAAGAATTTTTAACACAAAACGAAGCTTATAAAATTTTTTTCCGAAACTACGCGATTTTTGGTCTGTATGATCTATCTTCTATTTAGCCGTCGACTTACAAGTCTTCGTGTCAATCTAAACTCTTATTAAAATTAAACAAATGCTCAAATTTCTTCAAGGCGATCGACAATCACCTCCTATTTACCCGTCTTTAGTTGCAAGCTATTAAATCTTTGTGATAGTCTATCGATCTTGATCCACATTATACCAAAGAATGATTCCCAAAAATCATAAAATATTGCAAATTTTGCATAAAATTCAAGCTCAAATATTAATTTTTGACATAATTTTCTATATTTACTCGTCTTCAAAATTATCCTGGGTCATATGAAAAATTCACAAATTTTGCGATTCCTTGAGCGGTTTTATCTACACCGTCTTCATGGTCATTCATTTAATCTTCATAATAATCTTAGGTCATGCGAAAAATTTGCATAATTTTGATTGTTAACGCCGTAAATACTTAAAAGCAATATTTTACAAATTTCGCAGCTTTTGGACTAAACCTCTTGTATACACGTCTTTAATTGCCATCTATTCAATCTTCATGATTATCTAGGTCCTTTGATTTATTTGATCATTTGATCTACTCCTTTTAACTTGCCGGCTTACGCGTCTTTATGATCATCTAAACTTAAATGCGAATTTTTGATATTTCGCGATTTTTTTGATTTGTTCCTTTACTGTATCTACTAATGTACTCTTGCCGTCTACTAAATATTTATCTATGTCGATACGTTACATGTCGAACGTGACATTTTTTCCATCAATATATTTATATGGTTTCTGCTATAATGCGAAGCAAAAACTTACAGTTAATTGCATATTAATTATAGTGTTTTTAAACACTTATTCTGCTTAAGGTGTATGTGTCTGTATATTTAAGCAACATTTTCTATGTCCGTTTTGTAATTCAGTCTTATGTCAGTGGGCATGCTAGTTATGTACAACATTTTTAAAGTGAACCTTTTGTTGTATTGTTGTTCCTGGTGCAGTATGCTCACATTTGAGAAATTAGCTGTATGCCTGCTCTCAGCAAAGTGGGCCGTAAGTGCTGTTTTTAAGTGCTTTGGATTGGTGTCTTGCGTCCTGATAGTCTAGTTTTTGTTGTGCCAATGTGTGGTGCCTTTTATCACATATACAGTGCTTCCGTTTTGGATCACTCACATCCAAGACTTTGCTAATAAAATTTCGTGCTGTATTGACTTTGATGTTTTTGGTGTGCTCAGAGTCCATTTCTAACTCAATCGTGAACTTACTATATTATTATATTATTAAATTAGCTCCTCAAACTACACCCTATAATCAAGGATCCGCAGAGCCCAAACCAAATCCAATTTAAATTGCCAGATTTGATTGATTTCAAAATAAAAATTTCTTTGTACAGATTTTTAGCTTAGGGTCTACTCGTATTTGTTGTATATGATATATTTCATTTTCAAAAAAAATGATGTATGTCTAATTCTAGTCATTTCAAAACCTTTCTATTATGGGGGACTATTGTGTGTGAGTATTTATAAAAATATTTAAGAAAAAATGTTTGGTATGCATAATAATTTTGTAAAAAAATTTTAAATAAATTTTTATATTGTTTTTTTTTTTGATATATTTTTTTGTTGTACGCAAAGTTAATGACTGGAGAGATTATTTAAATAAGTAGATAGGCGGCATGGATGATAAAAAGAAAAATTCTTCAACGGCATATTCAAGCGTATGACGAAGGTGAATTTGCATGGGCGGTGTGTGAATGTGTTTGTGTGTGGGGGCGGCGGCGCATTTGAAAAGAGTCTCAACACTTTTCGTTATGATTTTCAACAATGGAATGGCAAGATGGATGTTGGATGGTAATGGAAGTTGTGTGTGAAGGTGATGTATACATAAAATAAAAAGAAATCCTAGCTAAATCCTAAAACTCAACCAATTTTTTTCCCCCCCGAATAGTGTGTGTGTGTGTTATAGCCAATTGGATTTTTGTTTACAATGCCGATTTTGGAGTTGATACCTCTTTTCTTTTTTTTGTAGCTCCACTGTTGATAATTTAAAAGAGTTGTTAATTTTGTTTCCATTTACCTGTAAGTTTTGCAAATTCCTCTAAAATTTCATCTTTGCCCTTAGATTTGGGTATATTGCCTACGAAAAGGCGCAGATTCGGTACGCTTATATTTATTTTGAGACACTTGCCGGGTTTTATTTCATGATTATCGAGCTAAATGGTGGGTGGGAAGGTAGAACGTTGTTTTTTTAATACCAATTCAAATGTTAATAAAAAATAAATAAATAAAATAATAAACAAATATAATGTAAGGAATCAATTTCGAACTGATTGGGTTGGGGGTCAGGGGAAAGGGGGAAAAACTAAAAAAAAAAAAAACAGTCTTGTTCTTAATATCATTTCAATTGTACTACCCCAAAAAATTTTGCGAACTTAAAACACTAAAATTTTGAGGAATTCAATTCTACTTTCGCAAAAATTTTGCATTGTAAAATCACTGAACTTTTTTGAGCGGGATATCAGTTCCGCCAAAGTTATGCGAATTAAAATCACTAAAATTTTGAGGAAGTGGAATTAAAGTTCCGCAAAAGTTTTGCGAATCAAAGACTTTATAAAATTATTGCAATTCGAAGTCTTTGGAAATATTTTGCAAATTTTAATCTGAGGAAACGAAATTCCAGTTCCGCAAAATTCATGCGAATTAAAATCGCAAATTTTACACAATCGGAATGTCGATTACGCAAAAGTATTTATATTCGCGATTTGAAATAATTGGCAAAATTTTGCGAAATTAAATCACTAAATTCTGTGGAAGTGGAATTTAAGTTCCGCCAAAATTATGCGAATTATATTTACAAACTTTCCGAAATCGAAATTCCAATTACGCCAATTGTTAATTCGCATGAAATAATTGAGATAATAATTTGAAAGAATTAATTTTGCGAATTTTTACAATAAACTCAAATTTTGAAAGGAAACGAAATTATAGTATCAACTGCCGATTTTAAATGTTGGTTTTATTTAAATTCACCAAATTTTGACAAAAGCGAAATTAGAGTTGCGCCAATTTTAAGCATTTAAAGTAATTTTCTTTGCGATATGAAATATTCGCAAAATTATTTACTTTGCGATATGTAATTTTAAAAAAATCACTAAAATTGTGAGGAAGCATTTTGGCAATTCCGCAAAAGTAATGCGAATTGTGAAATTGAAAACAAGACTGCTGTATAATCTGTACTCAAAAATTTTAGCATTACCAATGTCGAGAGTTTCGTTTGTAGTAGAGCGGGCCGCATTAAATTTTGGTTTTTTTTTGGAAATGTTAAAGGAAATGGTTTATCGTTAGTAGTTAGTTGAGATGATGATCATTTGCAGAGGATCTCATCAGCGCATCTCATGCTCGCTTAAATAAAACCAGACAGTGAAGGCGTACGTACGCTGCATAGTTGAACTACATAGTATTATAGAAAACTACGATAAGTCAGTCTGATTGTAACAAAAAGAAATATTTAAAATAAATAAAAGAAAATATATTGTGTGTGTGTGTGTGTGTGGGTGTGGGGAAGAGGAGGCCAAATCTTCTGAGGAAGAGAGAGACAGATAGAGAGAGCTCTTTTCAAATTTGCAAATTTCGTAATTTTGGTCGATTTCAATGCGCTGCTTTTCTATCAATTCATCTATAAAAGACGGGACATGCATATCAAGTTACAGATAGAGTAGGACAGCATGAGATAGATAAAGAGAGAGACAGATAGCGTTAGCAGAGTAAGCCTACTAAAATCATACTAAAAGGAGCGTTAAGTTAGCATACTTAAGAAATTAAACGATTTTTTGTTGTTTTGTTTTGTTTTGTCTGAAGCGCCGAATCGGGGAATATAGATTTGGTTGGTTTGGCTGTAAATATTTGAGATCTTAAATTTAGGCGTTTTCATTTGCTGAATTTTCCTACTTTTGTTTACAGGATAATGCGTATATATATATATATATTGGTACAATAAGTTAGGTGTAAATATGTGTATGTATATATCAAATATCATAAGAGTTAATAATACGTAAAAAACATTTAAGCACTTTTTTTATGGGACTGATTCTGGGGGTTTGGGTGGGGCAAGCCTGAGGCTGTAAGAGGGTTCCAATGGTTGGCATAAATACCTGTCGCACTGCATTGACGGCGGCTTCGCGATTTGTGAATGTGACAAATGCATAACCACGATTTGTGCCAGTCATCGGGTCCATCATAAGGCGGAGGTCCCAGATTGTGCCGCAGTTCTCGAACAGGGGTATGAGCTCGTCCTCGAACATGTCCTTGGGTATTTTGCCGCAAAACACCTCGCAGCCATTACCCGGAACATTGCCTTCCCAATTTGGTGGCGGACCGCCATATTTGCGTTGACCTAAGGGAGAGAGACGAGACAGATAGATGGATAGATTCTCATTTAGGCACACCCAAACTCACCTGTCGTCACATCTAATGTGTAGCCGGTGCGTTCTAGAATCTTTTTGATCTTATCTTCATCTGGACCCTTCACTTGAACCGCCGCCGCAGGCGTGGCAACACCTTGTTGGCTGGCTCGACTCTTTTGGCGGTAGGTTTTCATCACCCCACACAAATAGGCAGACTTATTTGACACATGTTCCAGATTCGATTCGAGGAACTGACCCAGCACATTCAAGGCACCATCGACGGGAAACTCCTTAAGCGCATCCAGGGCGCGCTCATCCAGCTCGGCATGAGCCAATTTGCCAGTTTTGTAGATTTCATCCAATTTGCTGGCAACCTGGAAATGGAAAGCCAGAGATTCAAGAAGCAGTTTTAAATTTTCCTCCTACGCGTATCGGTCGCATTTATTTCAAAATATTTTCAATATTATAAAGAACCTGCATCTGAGATGAAGTGCTCTTTATCGTAGACCACCGCGGTGTTCCGGTTTGTTCATCTCTTGCTCATATCAAATCTCGTTTCTTTTCAGGTTAAAGCTAACTCAATGTGCCCCCCGAAAAAAGCCCCTTTACAAATATTGAAGAGGCATGTTTCAGCTTTTGATTTCATCTTGCACTTATTTGTTGTTGCAAAGGAGAGAGTAAGCTCGTATACTTTCGGTGTGTCGACGTCGGTGCCGCAAAGGGCTTTTGTATACACAGAAGATAGGAACGTGGCGAAGTTCTGCATTATTTCTATCATTAAATAGTTTTGAATATTTCCTTTTACCACCATTTTGGGGAGAGGCCTTTAAGTTTAATTAAAAATGGTTTCTGAAATATTCGTATTTTACTTTTTCCTATTTTCCCCGAACGACTTGATTATTTATTTTAATGTACAGAAAATTTCCAATCTAATTTGGGAGCCCATAAGTATGCAATGAAATTCTCAATTCATATAAAGTAAAAGATTAGTGGAAAGAAAAAAATTTTAAAATTTTAGTACAAAATTAAGACAAAATTTAAGAGTTACTAAAAAGATGGCAAGCGTGATTTGAGGAAAAGGTCACGGAAGCCTTAAAAAGTCCGTACTTTTTGTATTTCATGCCGACCGTGATAAGTCCAAACCAAAAGTCACGGAAATCTCGACCGTGACCGTAGATGAAATATTATATTAATAAAAAGTCACAGACAACGCCAACATGGCAACCGTGAATTTAGGTGAAATACTGTTGAAATCAGACATGGCGATTGTGATTTTAGTTAAAGCATGGAGGCAAAATATATTTTGCCCAAGGAATAGTACTAAATGTACACTGATGTGTTTATGTCTGAGTACATAATGAGTACAAGCCTATTGCTATTGTTGGCTGTCTGTGCCTGAAGGTAGCCGCCCACCAGCTTCTTGAGACTATTTATTCAAGTAACAAATTCCAATTCTCTCAAGAGAAGGGAGGATAGTTGACAGATTGAACAACTTCACCCAAGAAACACATACGACTAATGTGTGTGTTTGGTGTGCATTTAAATATCATAAAGATTTGATATTATGGCTGAAGCACCTGATGCCACACTGGAATATATTCCACTCTACTTGAAACCAAATTCAAATACAGCTATGCTAGCACTTAATTATTACAAGAATATATAAAACTAAATCTTATTCAAAAAAATTGACTTCATATCATATGCAAACCTCTTTTAAACCAAACAAAAGCTTAAACCGAACCTTAAACCAACCCATTTGTAAAATAACAGCTGAACCGGCACCTGTTCCGAACCTAAATTTTCGATTTTGTTTCGAAGAGTAAATTACATTCCAAATTTTATTCCGATTTTGTGAATATTGTGAAAAGCATGGGTTGGAAAAAGTTTCGAATGAGACCCTTAGCCAAAATTCTTCGAACCTCAAATTTCCGAACCTATACAACTTTTATGTAAAATTTGGGTTCGAACCCGCAAGTCGGAGATACGGAAAAAATTTGGTTTTGCTGCTTGTTTAATATACCTACAATTTACGAAGGTAAAGAATTAGGACTATATTTAGAACAGGATAAAGGCGAATTATGTTACTTAGCATTTGGAAGATTATTTAAACAAAAATAAACTTTTCGATGATTAAAAACCAGGGATCGAAATTAATAGTTGTTTTATAATATAATTTTCGATATAACAGTTAATTTAAAATTTGTATATAAATATTAGTAATTAATTGACACAAAAAAAATTTTTATATAAACATTACATATTAATTAATATGAAAAATTTTTATTTTCAAAAATTAAAATAACAATAACTTTAAGATATCCTTGGTGCGGGACATCGTAGCACAAATGTATGAACGTATCTTTAATCTGTGGGTTGTTGAAGTAATTGTTATTTTAATTTTTAAAATAAAATATATAAATATATATATAACAATTTTTTTATCAATTAATTTCTAACTTTTAAATATAAATTTTAAATTAATTGATTTTTTTAAATTTTTATTATAAAATAACTATTAATTTTGGTGTTTGTTTAAAACAAGTGAGAAAGTTGGTCAAGTCCGACTTTAACATACTCTGTACCTGGAGTAGAGAAACTGAATGCAATGCTGGTGCTGCGCTCATTTTTAAGTCTCTCTCTCTTTCTCTCTCTCTCACTCTCATAACTTGAGAACCGCTCATCCGATCTTTATCATTTCTTCGGCAAATCGATACATTTTGCTAATTACTAACTATCTCTAAAAGGTACGAGTTGCCTTTCTTCAAAACTATAGGAGATATAAGTTTTTTTTCCAAATTGCGGGGAAGGGAGGGGGCATGGCAAAAATTGAAAACAAACTGGATCTGCCTGCAAGTATAAGAAGTTTATGTCCCATACATGTCAAAACTCTATCTCTTACCATCTCTGAGATCTGTTTGTTCATAAGGACGGACGGACAGACGGACAGAATATATATTCTTTATAGGGTCAGAAATATACTCTATGTACCTCTAAAAGGGACAAACCTTCTATCTTCTTCTTCTTCATCCACAGCTAACCTTTCCTTTCATAATTGATTCTTTATAAAATTGCATCATCTAAGGCAGTAAATGCAATTAACCAGAGGAATCTGCACACCAAACTAATTTTCTCTTTTTCTTAGCATTTATTGTTATTGCACTCACCTTTTTGTCCAAACCGTATTCCAACAACTTGGGATAATCCTCTGTACGTTCGCCATCACCACGGTCATCGGCTTTCTGATTAATGTCATCTAATAGTTCGCCATTACCTTCCGCCATTTCTGCAAGTAAACCAAACAAAAAAATTGCGAATTTTAGAAAAATGCGTAACTTTCACAACGCACGAGAGGTCAATAAACGCCAGAATGTTTTTTGCTTTTTTGTTTTGTTTTGATAATCGCTTTTTCAAAAAAATAGGTCGTATTTGCGAAATAAAATTTCGCAGCTCACGCATCGCACGCACCCACCCAACGCGCAAGAAAGAGAGGGCAATACATGGTGGGAGAGTGTTGGTACTCACTAGACAACAAAGTGCCAAAAAGTTCAACGACTCCAAACAAAACGCACAAATGACGCGTCGCGACGCTGATCTAGAGCGGGTGAGAGTCGAAAACGCACAAAATGCGTAAGGTGAGAGAGCGAAAAGAGGGGGGCATAGCAACAATTTCAAACATAAACAACAAATGAAGACGAGGCGGCGGCGTCGTGCGTGCGTTTTTTTCGGTGCGTGCCTCGTTGAGTATACGCAACGTTGTTCCGCTAGATGACGCAGCAGCAATCACCGGTGCAGTAATTATTAATTTTAGTACGTTAAAACACACAAAAGTATTTATGTGTTTGCATTAATCACTTTGGCACAAGGCATGAGAAATCTAAATGAATATATTATCAATGGCACTTGCTGGAAACTCTTGTTCCCAGAGCAAAATGTACATACAACGCATTCGTTCTGTCCATATATGGCTTCATGTTTTTTATCGTTTGTTTGCGAAATAAAAGTCCTTATCTAGAGTACGACTTGGTTATAAACTTGATTTGTTTCTGCGATTTTTCTTTTACAGTAGAATACTTATCAAAAACATTTCTTTTTAATTTAATTTCAGTTGGAACTATCGCTTAAATATATATAAATAATATATATAAATATATCTGTAGTAAATTCATTCGTTTGCCGGTAAAAATCTGATTTTATTCAACGTTGATTTTGTTGTTTGATTTTTAAAGTTCTCTTACAGATGTCGACAATCTCGATTTAAGTAGAAAAGGACGATTGATGGTCATACCAACAAGCTTGAATGCTCCTTTCGTTATACAGTCGAACGTCTCATACAGAGGGAGAACTTTGAGCAGCTTTCTGTTTTAATGAAAAATGTATAAAATCTTTATTTGAGTCTATAAAACGATCTGTATAATTTAATGTTTAAAGATGATTGTTGACCGCGGCTGCGGCTCAAATGGTTTATAAGCTTGGTCCAATTTTGGCATACTCTCTCCAACATATCGGCCAGTATGTTACAAATAAATTTTTTAAAATTTTGAACTTTGCCCCACAAAAAACAATCTAAGGACGCGATATCTAAACTGTTCACTTAACTTGCCTCACAATTAGGCCATGGTTTCCCGTGCTACGTAGCATGTGGCACCGTCATTTTGAAACCACATGGGAGTCAAGTCCAGCTCTTTCAGAAAATAGTCTAGAGACGGTTTAGCGCACGACCTAGGCGGCCAATTGCGCGGCTCCAAACATGAAATAACTGTTCGCCTCTCAATTGGGCCTTTCTTTCGCTTGATGTGTGGCATGTGGCACAGTCTTGTTGAAACCACATGTCACTCAAGCCCAGCTCTTCCGTTTTGGTAGAGCTCTCAGAAAGCAGCAGAAATGTGCTTCGTCGCTGAATACAATTTTACGATAAAAAAACTTCAATTCTTCCAAGGTTTAATACCCAACTCCTTCTGCAAATTGTTCCACTTAGTAGAGTAACAGAGGTTCAATTGCTGCAAACGGCGCCGAATCGATAATTCGAGGTTATTAACAACACTCGAGGATACAGTGTGGTGGTTTAATGTTCAATAACGTAAATTTGGTAAGAATTTTAATCACAAGATTTCGAATAGCCGCCTCAGAAGGTCGCCCAAACTGAGCATAAAATGAAAGAAGTGCACAATGCACTTGCCTTACCGAGCGTGAAATGCGTTGTTCGTTTGTAAGTTGATTCATGGTTAAATTATAGACTAAACTGAACATGTTTGACAGTAACATGTGACACTAAAATAGCTTTTCTGCCAAAAAGAAAGTGTAATAACTTTGGGAGAAGTGTAGTTTTATAATAAAATAAGCATTTGTCCCATAATTGTCAAACCTCTATCTCTTACCATCTCTGAGATCTGTTTGTTTGTACGGACGGACGGACAGACAGACATGGCTAGGTCTGTACCTTCGGTACAGAGTATAATAAAAATACCCAAAACTTGGAAAAATGTATGAAATCCCTTTTTAAATTGCAAAATAAGTTGAAACATTGCAGGCGTAGTCGTATTTTGCCGTAGAGAAATGCTTGACGTTCGGAGGAAGAAGAAGCAGAACAGTAGTACGCAAAAACATATCCGACATAAAATCGGAAATGTATGATTTTAAACATTTTTAAGAATGGACTTCAAAAATGCAATTGACAAATGGCTCCATTTAAAAAAAAAGAATGTTATCTATTCAAATGATATAAAAAATTTTAATTACCAGGGATTAAATCAATCACAATTAACTAAAGAGAAGAAATAAATATAAGTGCCAAATTGCAAAGCTGTATCTTTATTTTTGGACTTTTTGGCAAAAAAAAAAAATGTGCCCCCCCTCCTAACACAACCAAAACGCATTTCGTTCAACAGAGAGCGAGAGCGAAACAGCGATGAGCGCAGCAGCAGCGCTGCATTCAGCTTCTACGCCAGACAGAGTATGTTATAGTCGGGCTTGAACGACTTTCTCACTGGTTTAAAACAAATCCGGCTAAAAGATCACCCTTTATTTGCTACGACTCAATTCGGTTTCGGTATTCGCAATATGAATTTAGTACTGGATCAACCTAATGAACCGGCCGCCGGTTACTATACACTGGGCGGCCCTGCTTTAGTTCTAAAAAAGGGAATTGGGGGACCATGTTTTGAATCTAGAATCTTTCCATCTAGTTTACCTGCACTTGGGTCTAACTTACGGGCAAATTAAATATTTATGTCCGGCTGGAAACACATGTGCATTGTCGCCTCATTCGCTAGTTAAGCCACACACACACACGCACACACTCATAATGAAAATGCAAATTTTCCGTAGTTGCCAAGTGCCAAACACACACACACACACACTCGCACACATGCATAGAAATCTATCTAAGCAGCCAAACGTCAACTAAAGTATTATCAGCAAAGCAAATGCTTTTATGAATTTCGTTTCTTGATACATACAAATGTGTGTCGATTCTACTTGCGATACATACATACATATGTGCAAACATATGTATGTGTTTGAATGAAACGTCAAGCCCCAAACTAACTGAAAGCGATAATTGCGTAACATTGTGCAAAAAATATATAAAAGTGAGGGCGGGCGAGCGGTGGGGCGCGACCAGATCAACTTATGAGCGAGTCGCGCAGCTTTTTTTGTTTGTTGCTCTTGCCCTAATCTTGCTCTCTCTCTCTCTCCCAATCGTGCGATTCTCTTTGTTCGTTTTGCTGACATTGAAATTCTTTTCTATACGATTTGGTATACTCACTTAGACCCCGGATCAAAGGACGACTCTCATAGAATCTTGAGGCGGCTCCACCGACCGGCGAAGCGTTGGCAAACATCACGAATAAAATTCAAAATAACCAAAACAAAATAAAACCAAATTGCAAATTTTCTCGTTGACTTGAAATTTCGCGTTTGTTCAATTTGATTTTAATGATTTTTTTTTATTCCGAAATGTTTCGACAGACGTCTAAATTTTCACAAATGAATTAGAAAGAGTTCACAACCAGCCGACACAGGAAAATTCCAAATAATGCCGAGTCAGGATTTTGACATGTAGGATGAAATATGGCAGAGCCTACTCTATGACCGATAAGTTTTCGATTAAAGAATTTAATGACAACTGCAGCAGTTGGAGTTGCCAACATTATCAGGGAAATGCATAACAATAACCGGAACCAGTCAACCAGTAACGGCCTCACCCCCCCCGGTTTGGCCACGGCCCCATTCAAAATTGGCTGTGCGTGAAACACTCCGTTTGTTTGTCTGTTTGTCTGTGGGCGGTTGGCCAAAGTGTTGGCTGCAGACGAAACCGCGGGCTACATAGTGGGAGAGGGGGAAGGTGTGGACATCATGGGGTATAGGATATTGCATTGGAATGATATGCACTTGCTGCTACTCAAAGAAAATTTAAATTACCAACATTGATGTAACTTGACCAAGAAATCGCATTTGATTCTCGGTTGAAAGCAAAACCAATGCGCTTTTACTTTACTTTGATGTCGATTCATCAACCCTTAAATACCATGTAGACCAGCTAGCTAAGAAGTCAAAAGAAGACTACCCAGAGTTCCAAGTTAATCGTATAAAAAATACGGTCTTTTATCGGCAAAACGAAAGAACCAAACCGGAGGCATAAAAACCATTAAGCAGCATTAAGATCCATTTGGAATGAATATTATTCATTATCAGCGGTGTGACAGAAATCTCTTCCAACTAAATTCCAACCCAAAACCGATTCTCGGTGTCACTGAAATCTCTTTCCGTTGATTTCAAATTTGGGAAATTTTTTTCCAACAAAGGACAACCCTGTTAATTGATTTGATTGAAAAATACCATTAGCATGGACAAAAACCTTCCAACTCGATTTTCAAATATGAAAATAAAGTTTCTTGAAGTTCGAGCGTTTTCCAAACCAACCTAGGCCAAAATTTCTAGAGATTTACATTTCTCTTATGCTTTGGACGATTTTTTTCAGCACATTCAAATATTAAATCTATTTAGTTCATATCTGAATCATATCGAGTTCAAATTCAAAACTGAAATTTATATTCGCAATATCTATTATAAACCCAGAAATCAATTTATCAAGATCGGATAATAAACAGCCGAGTTGAAGAATGTTGCAATACTTTTCGGAACGATATAAAACTTTTCTTCCCATGCGTAACAGGTAGAGTTGTCGAAAATACTATCGATATATCGATATTTTTGCCCAATATATATTTTTCAGAGGCGATATATCGGATACAGCTCAACGTTAAATCTTAGTATAAATGATTTTGAATTCTGGGAATTTGGGTCCTATTTTCATATTGTGGATATTTATATATTTGTAAGTCTGTGAAAAGGTCAGAAACAGGCTCGTACATACTCAATCTCTGGAAGCTTACATTAAAGCAATTTTAATTATAATTATATTTATATTCTTAAAATTTTTTTAGACGAAAAATTAACCAAAGTGGACATTAGTAGTGGATGCGATAAAGAATTTGGGAACCTTTTAAAGTAAATATGGAAATTTTATTGTGTGTGTGTTTTTTAAATAGTACACTCCATCCATCCCCACCAACGACAAGTGGTTATTTGTTTGGATATGTATGTGGCACCAGCAAAATTGAGAGGCAGCGCAAAGTTGATCTCGAATACTTTTTGCTCTATGATTGAATAAATTATGGTAATTATTTTATGTAGATTAAATTTTCTGAAGGAAATCTTTTGGATATTAATGCGCTACAAATTGCTCAAACGAACTACCGACCATTAATTTGCTTCGAAGGCGAAAATACGACGGTCCTAAAACTGGTTAAAGACCTCTTGAGGGTTAAAAATTTTTTTTTTCTAATTCTACAGAGATTTTATAAACACCCTGTAAAACTTTAAAGCAGATTGAAAGCCAAAGAATTTAAGCTTTAGTTAAGTTTAAAATGTTTGAATTATGTTATGTTCTACCAAAGATAGAACAGATGTAGTGTGTTTGGTTCTAGCAGTCCAGCAACCACCCACCCTTTTATGAAAGCGCCGAGAATCGAAAGCTAGTCTCTTGGCTTCCGCTTCGACAAGCGTTTGGCTCGTGTATGTGTAAACAAGAGGCCGTCCATCCTTAGCTTACAGTAGCCGATATCGATATATTTTAGGGTTACCTTGATGCCAAATTAAAATGCTGCCTTGCCATCTTAAAGTTGGCAACTCCTTTCGAACCACTTATTGAATGGACTTTCAGGTGGCAATGCGACTCAACCTGGCCCATACAGCAAACTGCATTCACTTGGCTTTTTTGTGGTTGACTCTGTCATCATTTTTTTATGAATGTTTGCTGTGGCAGTACACACACACACTCTGTTTACTCTGCCCCGTAGTATGTATGGCAACTTTACATAAAAAAAAACCGCAACAATTTTCATGCTAAAGAACTTGGCGTTTGTTTTTATTTTGTGCCGCTTGGTAACTACCTCAATAAATTTTATGTTGACGCCGGGGCGATATGTGCAAACATATACATAGCAACTTACGTATACATATCCCTGCACTTGTCATGTTTTTTTTTTGTTTTTGCACCCTCAACAACCGCCGGCAGTTTGAGCATGCCCACCCCATTTGCCGGGGGTGGGTTTCCGGCTCTCTGCCAAGAGATAATGCCTGGTGTAAGGTTAGTAAATCAGCGATATGACAAATCGCTCTCGAAACGAGAAAATCAAAAATAGCTGATAAAGCCAAATAAATCGTTTTTCCTCACTTGCAGACAATGCGACGCCATTGGAAAAGTCTGAGGCTAGAATTACACTGCAATGTCCCAGACGAAGCCAGACAGGAGCAGAGCATGGCTATTTAAATGCTATTGCCACGGACAACAAGCGACAACAATGAGGTTGTTATTATTGATTTTCTTCAACCCTTCGCCTCGCCAGATGAGGAGTGCCATAAGCCGACTTAAGGCACAAAAATAACTAAGAAACTGCAGACATGCCAGCCACACTTGGTTGGTCAGAGGGAGAGAGAGAGAGCTGGAAACGGAAGTGTGGCAAAATGCTTGTTGTAATTTATGGCCAAGAAGAAATGGAGCAGGCTGGGGGCCAGTTGGACGACACATAAGTTACAGAATTTATGGCATTGCGACAACGTACAAATTCTCGGTAAAGTGCAGGACCCCAGCCAAATGAGAAAGGCTGCACAGGCGAAGAGAGGAAATGAATCGTAATTTATGCTGAATTTGTGAATTTTCACAAAACCCAAATTGAATTGCCATTAGCCAATAGAAGGGTCCATTGTCGGATTATGCAATATTTGGCCATTGAGGGAACATTTTTCTAATGGAAATTTCTAAATAGAAAACCTGGTTGGAATCTTAAACTTTGAGATAAAGAACGAGCTTATAAAGTCTAAGGTCTAGGGGCGGCTCAAGTTAAAAATCCTTTGCGTAGCTGCGATCTAACATTGTAAAAAGTGTGCAATTGTAATCCTAAGTAAGTAGGTGGCCTGTAAAATAAAAAACTTCATGTTCCTATTCTTCTTTTTTGGCTTGATGTCTCCAATCGCTAATAAGGTTTCACCTTATTAATTCCTTAATTTAAATTTGAAAATATTGTCAAATTCGTAGTAGAATCATGATCAGGTCCAGGCCTACTAGACTATTAGGTACATGATACCCCTGTGAAGGCAGTCCTTCGTGCAACTGCTCCTGGAATACTGAGAAAACAAACTTTTGCAAACAAAACTAGATAGTAGCGTTGTACATCAGCGGTGGGCACACCCATTCTCCTAAGCCTCAAACAAGAAGAAGTCACAACTTAATACTAGCAATGCGAGTTGAAAAATGAAGGCTAGTATCTAAATAATAATATAATATAAATTTTTCATATCGATGTGATACTATTTCTACCAAAACATATGGACGCTATAATAAATATCATCTTGATATTTTATTCAGATGAAGGCCGATTTGATAATCAAAATACCTGTATGATCAGGCGTAGCTAAATCATTTTGCCCTAATGACTTTTTCTTATAATAATTTTTCGCTTTTTTGTTGTTTTCATCTCTATCAAACCTCTGATCTAATTATTAATGTTCAAAAATATAATTAATGAAATATTTAAGAAACTTCAGACACACTGCCCCCTTTTCGGAAGCTGTACGCGTATGATACTAAATATCGTGATCTTTTTTTTCTGTGCAGAACTGACAGTTGTTGTAGCGCTCTTTGGTTAGATATTAATGATTTTTAGCAGGTGTTTGTCAAGAAGAGCGAGACTTAAAAGCGAAAATGTGAATAAGGCTAAAGCCTTGGCTCGGGTCGGTGTGAATAGTGAAATGTGACACTCAGTGATCCAACACTTCGGCAAGCATTCGGATTGAGTTTCGGAGTATTTTCGGCCCCGAGAAACACTTAATTAAGCCTTTTTTTGTAGTTTGAAATTTTGTATTTAGAGAAGAGGAACCCATTTAGGTCAACTACGAATCTCCTCCTTAGTTACACAAGTCATCGTGCTCATTTGGCCAAAACTTTATGGCCTATGTGCCAGGACACACTGTGTTGCTGTTGTTGTTATTATTGTTAGCAATTGCACTGCCAAAATCAGAGATAACATTGCAATAAGTTGCCTGCCTCGTAGAGTTCCGAGGAAAAAGTTAAGTAAACATCGTTGCAGTGACTGCTTTTTGGTTGCCAAGAAACCAATCAGGCGACTCGTCGACTTTTTGGCTTTTATTTGGCGACCCACCACGTCACCAGGCAACCGTAAAAAAAGTTTTCAATATTTGATGCTGTTCACATTTTGTGGCCGCAAAAGTGCAGGGACATGCCCAGCGATGCTTGGCCGCATCAACAAATGAAAATGGCGGCCTGCATCCACTTGGGAGTGGATGGGGAGGAGGGAGATGAAGGAGGTCGGTCAGTTACGTGTTCTACTGCAATGCGACAAGGGAAGGCACAGTTGTGTATGCACAAACATTGTCTGTAGTGTGCCGTACCGTTTGCCAAAAAGTACAATGTCGGAGAGCAAAATTACACAAAAGTTGCCGTTGGCTCTGGGCCTGGGGAAGAAGAACATGGCGTGCCGTGCCGTCCAAAGATGCAGAAAGAATCCGAAAAAAGGCAAACGGAAACGGAACTGCTCTTTTGTGTGCGCCACGCGCCTCCAGGCCCCCAGTCCTCCACACAAGGCGAATTAGAATAGTGCCAGCTACAGGCGCCGCTCAATTGCATTGCCAGGGGGTTGGGTGGGGTGGGTTGGGGGAGCATATCTTGCATTTCTATTTAGCATATTTTATTATTTGCAAAATTAGGCTGCTTCTTGCCTTAACCCGAAGGGGCTGCCTGCT
Source organism: Lordiphosa clarofinis (assembly GCA_018904275.1). Classification (NCBI taxonomy): domain Eukaryota; kingdom Metazoa; phylum Arthropoda; class Insecta; order Diptera; family Drosophilidae; genus Lordiphosa; species Lordiphosa clarofinis. Next base: position 44,133 of record JAEIGQ010000145.1, read on the forward strand.
GTGCAAACTGAATATCCTGGCGGTTGGCACCGACTGGTACGACACACGATGGGGGGTCGAAGCCCCCCCCCTCCCCCTAGACATCCGACACGAAAAGTGCCCTGAAAGTTGCATAAATTGTAAGCAGCACTTGGAAATTATAGGCAAAGAAAAGCAAAATGGAAATTAAATGTCATAATGAATTAAGATCGAGGATAATAAAAACAACACTGTAAAAAGGAATACAAAAGTTCCTTCCATGACACACACAGACAAATATTTGCTCTGGTATTAGTGTAATGCATAACGAATGGTCTCAGAGTGCGGAAACCTTACCTAAACACGCACTCTCGCTGAGAGTCATACACAATATGTGTGTGAGAGAATCAACACAATGAACGCTTAAAAAATAAACACTTTTTTGGTACACAGAAAAAAAAGAGAGATCTATTATGATCAATTTGTAATGGATATCATATCCTCTTCTTTCATATTTGTATATCCATTTACCAAATCGGTATTTAAATATCTAAGCAATTGTTTTAAAATCAGGGCTGCAAACCGGTTCGGAGTTGAACCGCTCCGGAGTCGGAGACTCCGGAATTTTTGGAAAGTCCGAACCGAACCTGAACCGGAGCAGAACAAATTTTTTCTTCCCGAACCCGAACCTGAACCGGAGCAAATAATAGTTGAAAAGGGTTCGCTTCAAAAAATATGTTTTATTGCATATTTCTCAAGTCATTTCCCACAATTTTTAAGCCTTGGAATAAGAACAGCTTGCAAAATATATTTTACAATATTAGAAAGGAACTAATTAGTTAAGGCTTTAAGAATGGTAAATAAGACAATTAATGATTCTTTACCAGGCTTATCTTCTGATGAAAATGACAAGCAATCTTTATGCATTAAAGTCTTGAAAGAACTATCATTGTAAGGAAATTAACAATGTCGCATTTGTTGTATTAGCAGTTTCTGCAAATATAATTAATTGTCTTGCGCACTTTTTCTACTCAGATATTTGTTTTATACAACGATAGAGTCAGTCATTTTGAAAGATAGCTGGAAGACACACTATTACTTATTTTATACAGTGCGTTAACTGAAGTCCCACTAACACAGAAAGGCCGAAAAAGGGCACACACACACAACGTCTTCTGTCAATTTGGAGCTGTCTTTTTTGCACTTGGCACTTGGCCTCTGTCCACTTGCAAAAGATAGGCAATGCCTGCTGATAATAAAACCGCGAGTTTCTTTAAACAGCTGTACAGTCGACCATCCTCCTTGTCTTGTTTTAAAAGTCTTAAGCGAACATAAAATTATAATATATAGACCGAACGGTGGCGCAGTCGACTCCGTTTCTCTTACAAATTAGTCAGCTGAATGCTCTCACTTACGCTTCAGAGTGCAAAGTTGGGAATACGTCCGGCTCGCTCTAACCACTGTGTTCCACTGTAATTTCCTAAGCGGAATTTCTCTATGGAGAAATCTTAATGGGGACTATCTCTTAACTCTGCTAGAAATTGAGCAGCGTAAATTTGATCTCTAATACTCAATGCTCCATGACTTATCGACCTGGAGTCTATTGTTTGTTTTAATTTAGAACAAAAATTATTTCTGAACCCCGGTTCGAACCCGAACCTAGGTTCAGCGACCTTCTGAACCCGCTCCGTGAACCCGAACCCAAAAAAATTCGCGGGTTCGAACCCCGGAGTGAACCCCTGTCGATTTGTATGAGGTTTGCAGCCCTGGTTACTAGTGCTCTGGACATGTAAAGCAAAATGTTTAAAAGTTGTTTTATTAAAGTTGAGTGCAAAATAAAGTTGCAATAAAGTTTTAAGGAACAGTGGAAGCCAGTGTCGTAGATGTAGATGAACAGAGAAACAATCGAATAAACTTCACTTCAATTTGAAACAAAATACTACGACTGGTGGAACTCAACAAATATAAAAGCGCACTTAAAAGCAAAGCAGGAGATGCTTGGCTGAAATGCAGCTATTCAACGAAAAATGTACGTATTAATGATTTTTAATTCTGGGAATTTGTGTTCTTTATGTGTTAAATTGGCGGCTACTATTTATGAATTTTTTTTATATTGTGGATATTTATATTGTGATGCACATTAAATGTACTCGTATTATGCATATATATTTTGACAAAAAAAAACCTTAAATAAACCATTAAATCTTTTAAACAAAAAATCTAAAAATTTTAAAAATATATTAATTATATAATAATTTTTTTATAGATATAGAGACTAGTTTAATTTAAGTAAATAAAATGTTGGACCCATTTTCATGCCAAATGAGTTATATTTTTCAAAAGTTCACTTAAACCATTGAATATCAAACTGAATTTTTGAGTGTATCACGGTTCAGAACCAAAACTGCGCTTCGAAAGGCTACAAAAGCCATGTTTCTAGTTCCCGAGTCCGTTTAACGAACACCCAAAAAAAGGTTTCCCATTGTTCTTTAAGAAAAATAACACTAACTAAATATATTTATGCAAATGCAAAAAAACTTTACTCCCATTATGTTGCTGATGAAACTCAACTTTCAAATTTTCCAAAAACAACTTTTTGGCCATTTATTTTGATTATTCCACAGAGATGAAGTTTTTTTTTTGTCGTTTTGCAAAAGGAAAAGGCCAACTCGGCAAATAGCGCCAAGGCTTAAAACGTGTTTTGCCGGCAAACCGAAGCACCTTACCCCCCCGACCCCACCATTTAACGGACAAGTCATGCATCATGCAACACCCAACTGGAAACAAGAGTCGACATCAACTCCAGCTTCAAAGATTATTTTGTAGGTAAGTTGGGGAGAGGGGGGGGGTCGCGACAACATAAAACACAAAAGGAACAAGCATAAAGCGTAGACGGTAAAGAAAACATGGCGAAGCGCCAAATTATGCGCACATGAAACCCCCCCACACACACACACCTCCCAGTAGTTGGAGTTGGCGAGGACGAGACAGACACAAGAAACGGAAACAAGGCAAGAACTGCTGCAAATAACTGCAGTCTCTCTCGCTCTCTCCCTCTCTCTGAGCAAAAGAGCGTACTGCACTCGAAAGCTTTTGGCTGTGCAGTTTAGCAGCCCCAGCTTTTGTGGTAGTGCCCCCCTTGCATGTTATAATCGCCGGCCGGTTTTCACTATGTGTGTGTGTGTGTGGACGCCATTTGGCTGACACGTGGCCGCAGATTTGGAGCCCAGGAAAAAGGACAGGAATGCAAATAACAATTTGTTTTTGTGCACAGCAACAAACAAAAAGCCCAAACGATCCACACAGACAGAAACCAAGTCAAAGCAAACCGGTTTCGCACACACACACACACACATACACACCAAACTTTGTCTGGACTTTTTCTTTATTTTAAGTTCACTTTTTAATGATTTAAGCGGTGGCGTAGCACAAGGAGGGGGGAAGGGGAGGGGGCAAAAATCAAAATGGTGGACGGGCCTGCTGCGGACGACGACCGAAGACCAAAGATGAGGAGAAGCGGGGGAGGTAGAACCGTTGGCGGCGACGCGACATTTAATGCGATTGCAATACACACACACACACGCAGAGCAAAAAAAAAAAATGAAGCGCACTCTCTGCAAGTGTGTCTGTGTGTTGGGGGGCGCTTTTGTTATTGGGGCCTGTCTGTGTGTGTGTGTTGCAGTGTTGAACAACGTGAACTGTGGGCGTTGTTGTTGCCCGTTTTTAAATTTAATTTCATTTATTTTCCTGCACACACAAGTATCTTCCAGATACATTACCTTCTTTTCTTTCCAGGCTTTTTAAACAAAAAAATTTTAATTCGTTGCTGTTCAATTTGACTATTATTTGCTTTGCACAATTTTAGTTAGCTAGATTACTATTATTATTTATATTTTTGCATATTTCTATTATTTGTGTTTTATGAGATCACATTGGCTGTCGCCGTTCCCTCGTCGTTCCGTTACGTTTCGTTTTGCATGCCGCGCGCGCGTTCTCTCTTTTTTTTTTTTTTTTAAATTTTTGGATTTTTTGGCAAGCTTTTTGAATTTGATTTCGTTAAATTGCAGCACTTGGCCAATTATTTGTTGGTTGCGTGTGGTGGTCAGGCCGCGTTGTAATAATGGCGGACGGGGCTACGTCACCGGCACTCGGTTCGGTTCTTCGCACACGTCTGACGCTCTGTGACTGTGGCTGTGGCCGGGGCTCTGTGTGTTTTTGGTCTTCACGTAGTCACTTGCGTCGCACAACAAAACCCACAAACAACTCTGGGGAGTCGCCAGTCGCAACGAAAGCTGCAGCAGCAGCAGCAGCAGGGCGACAAAATGCACACACAGAGGCAAAAAAAGAGAGACGGCAGCGCACACACACAGACAGCGCAGCAGGCAGGCCAAAAGTTTGCAAAAAAAATCAGCATTGAGAGAGCTTGAGAGCTCTCTAAGAGCGAGCAGAATTTGCACAACAAAACGCAGGGCGAAAAAACATGATGTTCTCCCTCTCTCTCTCGCTCATTAAACTCATTCAAGCAAACACCCTGCCGCTCTCTCTCCCTCTGCTGAAAGATCGTTTTAAGTGTGTGGGTAAAAAAAAAAACAATATAAGAATGTCGATGGACACAATTTTGTGGCGTGTGTTTTTGTGGAATTCAAGTTTTTTTTGTTGAATGATTTTGCAATCTATAATCTTTAGGCAAACAAAAGTGAAAATTGCTAAGAACAGAACAAAAAGTAGAAAGTATCTAAGCTTTGTCGACGTTCCACAATATCATCCACACACACACACATGCATACAAGCATGCTCGCAATTCTATGCAAAAAAAAAAGTTTGCTCAACATTCCTTCGAAGGGGTTAAAATGAGCGAAATAACTAAAAACGAAATGCCGAAAGGGCTGTATGTAAAAAGTAGAAGCTGTCTGTGTAAATTTTTATACTACTTTGCAACTGCACGCATACACAAGCAAGCTAAAAACTGCACAGAACAAGCGAGAGAGACAGACAGACACAGAGAGAGAGAGCGCGAGCGTAACTGACGTTTGGGGGCCTGGGCGAGAGCTCGAGTAGGTGGATGGCAGCGCCCACGCTATCTCATCCGGCTTTTTGGTCATGAACTTGTGGGCTTCACTCGTCGTCTGCCGTTCTCTGTTTGGTCAGTCCTTGTCTACCCCCTGGCCCCCTCCCCCCTCTCTACTGATACCCCACTTCAAATGCAAAAATAAACCAAAAACTCAAATTTTATACCAATTCTTTGTGTTTGCCGAAATATGCAAAAGTTATTTATTTTTCTTTTTTTTTGAAATAGAAACCCTGGGAACCCTGTTTGAGTGACCACTAATAACAGTAAACTTTAGAAAAACAATTGGGTAACCTTAGAAGCCAACGAGAGCGTGTTCAGAGATATTCCAGGAACAGCAGAGTCAAGTGAAACATGAGCTCCGAATGGTAAAAGATTAAGTCTTAGAAAGAAAATAATCATGACCTTGAAAAGTGCACGAGATCTAATTGAAATATTTTAAAAGCTTACTTTTCTTTTCAGTCTAAAAATAAATGTATAAATTTGATAAGGCATTTTTTTTAGGCTGGAACTGAATACCGTAAGTCATTAAGGATAAATCAATTTTTGAGATTTTTTTAGGATACGTTAGTTTTTTATTTAAAATCGATAAATAACAAGAAAGAAAGACGCGAAAAACGTTTTTTTTTCTCCGAAATATTTCGGTTGCTGCAGAAACGTTTTTTCTATTAACCTGACCTCGAGCCGGAGAACATACATCTACAATTAGAAAGGTCGCCAAATCACAATTGTATTTATGACCAAGTTTAAGTCCGGAGTCACAAAAAGTGGAAAACTTTACTGTACAGATTGTGAAGTGCTGCCCATCGACATTGCGCCCGGTGCTACCCATTATAATTGTTTGTTTTCCTTATAGCTTGACTATCTTTCATCCGATCCTAATCAATTCTTCGTAGACAAATTCATAGCTTTTTCAGGAAATCACAAAAATTCATTTACGAAAATGTTCCTAATGAGCATAATTTGTTAGGCAAGGCTATAGAGTGATCGGAGCAAAGGACTAACAAGAATTAATGAGAATAAATATCATCTGTTAAAAGAAAGAGCACACCCTTTGCCGTTGAATAAAAATCTCCCTCCAGAAATTTTATAAAGTAGCATAAACCATTTGAATTTGGATTTGTGCAGATTTTAATATACTAAATCAGAGCCAGAATTTGAATAGCTTAATGTCCTGCACGTAGAAACCGGCGTTCATAGTTCGAGTTGTTTGCTGTTCTGAATTCCTCTGTTGTACAAAAATTTTACTTTTCAGAAGTTGTTACAGATTTTTCATAACCGTAAACTAAAACTATCGTTCCATACGTAAGCAATTTTATAAAAAATAGCTGAAAAGTTTCATAAGTTGGTCTATTTAGTCAAATTTTCATAAAAATTTGCCTGTGGGACTTTAGCCTATGGCTAAAAAGAGAGTTGCAAACCTCTCTAAATTAGGGAGAGGGTTACTCCAGGGCTCGAATTCGAGAAACTTTTTGGGTTTGGGTTCACAAAGCCAGTTAAAAAGGTCTGTGAACCTAGGTTAAGGTTCGAACCAGGGTTGTGGAATAATAATTATGTTGTTCGCAAATTCAAAAAACGTGAATTTAAATCGGAACAACCTTAATCAATTATTGAAGGTTTGAACATAATATGGATAAAACATATTTAACGGTGACACGTCTATAAAACACATAGTCATTTCACCCAACAACACAATTCAACAATCCGTCAATTCAACACAAACAAATTCAACACAAAACAAAGTCTTCACAAAACAATTTCAACACACGTCAATACAACACTAAGTCATTTCGCCAAACACAACAATTCAACACACGTTAATTGAACACAAAACAATTTCAACACGTCAATTCAACACAAAACAAAATAATTAATTTATTATTAAGTTTAAATTTGAAATGACTTATAGACGTGTAATGACTTTTTTTTGTGAAGACCGTTTTGTGTTGAATTGACGTGTTGAAATTGTTTTGTGTTAAATAGACGTGGAACCTAAAGTTGAGTAACGATGACTTTTATTAGTGATAGTATATATAATGCAAGTGTGTAGTACCATCAGATGTTCACTTGCTTTGTGTTGAAATTGATTATGTTGAAATTGTATATGTGTTATAATTGTGCTGTGTTGAATTGACGTGTGTTGAATTTACGTGTGTTGAATTGACGTTTGTTGAATTGACGTGTTGAAATTGTTTTGTGTTGAATAGACGTGGAACCTATTTAACTGACTAAAAATAAATTCGACGGATACTTGTGCTGCAGAAACCAGCTAATGTTTTAGGCATACTATAAAGATTCCATTTTATGTTTAGAGGAATATAAACTTGGTGATGATATGATTAATTAGAACCTTTTAAGTATTATGCAATTTAGCAATATGTCTCTTTGCAAGCAGTTTTTGATTTATTTTCTTGTTTTCTGTTCTGATAAAAGTAAAACGAAAGACTATTTTAGATTCAAAGCTACCCACGAAATGAAAATAAATCATAATTCTTTGGTCAATTTAAGATGTTTTGGTATGCCAAAATATTACAGACTGAATTTATTTAATTTTAGATTTCTTAGTAAAACGTGAAAAATTCGTGCTGGGAATTTCACATTGAGAAAACTCCGACCAGTCTAATCAATAGTCAACTATCGATGGTCAAAGTGTCGTTAGATTATTAAAAAGTTTATAACAAAATCAAGTTAATTTTGCATGTGACCAATAATTTTAAGAGACATAATTTGCCGATTGCATTTCGAAATAATCTTATAATTTAAGTTGTTCAGGTTCGGAGCCATGGATACAAACAAGCATTAATAAAAAAAAATTGTCAGCCTGTTACAAGTTAGTATCATTTCAACACTTTTGAAAATATCAACTTGAAACTTGGAGTATTAAAGAGAATTTGGAACTCAATAGTTTTAAATTTATGAATAAATAGAGTCAATATATATTATATGTAAGAAGCTGATTACTTTTTTTGGTCTAAAATCGCAAAAAAACTAACTGAAATGATTTTTAAATATGTATATATCCTAAATTGCTCTTACTCAAAAAATTGGTAAAAAATTTCTTAAATTCCTGTAACTTTACAATTTTCTCTTAAACGTTCGAGTTATTTTAAAGATTTAGATGCAAAATTTTATTTCCATATATAAAATTTCTATTAGAACGCAAGCATTGATAGCGCATTGATAGTAAGCTCATCAGGACCCACTCGTCCAAAAATTCGACCGTGATTTCGCGAGCGAGCATAAAAAACGAACAAAACCCTTCGCTTACGAATTCGCCAAACTTTCGTTTATGATACTTGTATTGCTCAGTTTGTGGCAGGCGAACATTTGCATGCGAATTCGCGAACGAATGTTGACTCAAAAGTTCAACGAGTTTCATTTTTACTCGTTCCTAAAATTTATTTGTAAATTATTATAATCAAATTGTAAATATTATTTATTTAAGAGGGTATTCTACGTGTTCACCTTTTTTTCAATTTTCATTTTTTCATAGCTTGGATATTTGAGAACATCGCCCCAAAAGGACTCACTTAACTACAAAAAAATGGGCCCAAGATCGAATTTTCATTTTTCAATAGCCGCCATTTTGTCAAAAAAAAAATCACCAAACTTTTTTTAAGGGTCAAGGGTTATAGCCCCGTTTTAAATTTTTATTTCACACAACCTGAAGAGGTGGAATCGTGGCCTCCAGCACTTTAAACATTTTTATACCCTTGCAAAGGGTATTATAATTTTGCCCAGAAGTTTGCAACGCATAGAAATATTTATTTCCGACCCTATAAACTCTTTATGTTCTTCATCAGTGCGACGAGCTGAGTCGATTGAGCTTTGTCCGTCCGTCTGTCTGACCGTCTGTCTGTTTCTACGCAAACTAGTCTCTCAATTTTAAAGCTATCGAGCTGAAACTTTGCACAGAGTCTTCTTTTTACTGCACACTGCTAATATGTCGGAACCGACCGGATCGGTCGCCTTCCGCTTCGACAATTATTAGTTTTATACGCTTTTACACAGATTTGGAAGTTTTTGTCAAAATCGGATGACTATATCTTATAGCTGCCATAGGAACTATCGGTCGAAAAGTGGGCTTTATCAGAAAAATGGTTTGTTTTAATGCTGACGTTCGTAAACTCTGTTGTATTAACACATTTGTAAGGGTACTAGAACTTCGGCAAAGACGAAGTTAGCTTGCCCTTCTCGTTTTGTTTATTGCAATCTGTTGGTAGCATAATACAAACAAGTAAGAGTGTTGCGGTCGAGTGCCCCGTTATTTTTAATTGGATCTCAAGCAAAATAGTGTTTAAGTAAGGTGCATCACCAGACTATCAAATTTAAAATAAATACTGCTAAAGCATCGAAAACATCGATGTTCGTAGACATCGATATTTCTTCAGCTCTAGAGTTGGATGCATTCCTTATTAAAAGCATGGCATACTTTAAAGGGCACTAGGCACAACAAATTTAGCATTTTCAGAAGTGCGAACGAAGCCATGAATAAATTTTTGAAATCAATTTTTGAGATCACAAAAGTGTAATGGGTCTTTTTGGCTGTAAACTAGTGTTATTGATGTTCTTTGATAAAACACTTAATCGAGTCATCGGGCACTATTTTAGCCACCCTAATGGCCCATAAACTGTTGACAGTCGCTCACTTATATCTGGCGCTATATCTTATGTTCAAATCAACGATCAACAACAGACGAATGTTTCAAAATTAACAAAGATAGAGACTAGGACTTCTCGTGGGTATAAAAATTTTTTATTTCACGTTATGAGATTATTAACGTATTAATGATTTTGATTAGGACGATATTTGTATATCGCACAGAGTCGTTAGCTTCTTAAATGCTATGGACAGAGCCACATGGTTCGGGGGAAACACAAATTTGTCACAAACCTATAGAAAATTTCGAAATCAGACAAACTTCGTTACGCCTACAAAACATAACAACACAACGATTGTAATGATTAGAAAAAAATCTAATTTTCGACAAACAATGAGATTCACTTTCACTTTCGCAAAAGTTTTTCATTTTACTAAAACCGCTTTTTCGACCAAATCTGCGAATGTGAAAATGGGAGAACATGGCTCTTTCAGATAAGAGATTTTCTATAATTTTGCAAGGTGTGCCTCATAAATCTTTCGCCTGAATGTATGTATGTATTTTTGTACTTACTCAAACGAATTGTAGCTGCAACTCAGTCGCTACGTGTGTATCCAAATTGTGTGTCGAGTATCCAAAATTGATGTGACAGTTATTTAATCCAAGAATGGGCTATCCTAAATGTGTATATATGTGGGTATAATGTATATATAGGTTTGAAAATCAAAAAACTTCACTTGTTGTGACACACTTGACCGCAAATGTAATATGTTGTGTTTTTTTCTTTTCTAAAATTTGCACACACACACACACAGAGATATATATATGTAATTCCAACGAATCCGACACGTTGCGCGTTTTGCACTGAGATGATGCTAAGTGGCCGGCGTACAGTACAACGATTTTTTCACGACGGTGATGATGATCGTCGGTATCTCTGGTCGCTCTTTCACTTTTCGGCGAAGAATGTAATTGCAATCAGCGTTGCATTCGCCAGCCAACTGATCGCTGTTGCTGGGGGCTGGGGCTGCTGCTGCAGGAAGTGCACGAAGCTTCGTTGATGGAGAACAAGTTACGAGCTCTCGGTCGGTCGGTCGGTTGCAGTTTCCTCTCTCTCTCTCTGGCGTTAATTGCAGTGCGTTGCTCTCAGTTGGGTTATTGGGGCGTGTACCCGTTGTCTTCTCGCTAAAGCTTTGATCGTACGAGTGTGAGTGAGGGGTGTGTTGGGGGGAGGGTCGTGGGGGTCGGTCGGTCCAGCTTAAATGCAATGCATTGGAAATGTGTTACGTAAATGCGAGTTTTGTTTTTGTAGAGAAATTTTGATTTGAATTTATGTTTAGATATAACTCTAAATGTGGGGTTAGCCTGACTGCGTTATTTGTAGGGGAGGGGGTGTGAAGTTGGCCGATCCTTTGCCAATCCGTGCCGATTTTTCGTAAACGCAGCAGTTATATAATTTTCAGTATTTTGAGTATTTGCTGTCTACATTCACTTGATGATCATAGTTTGGGACACTGGAAAACACCTTTTTTTGTTTTGGTTGCGGTTCAGGTTGTGTTTGTTTCACTTTGGGTTAGCAATTTATTAATTTTGTATTTAATTTTAATGCATTTCCAAACATGTCGCTGCATTTTTTTTCCATAAATAATTCTTTTCTTATAATTAAGATGATATTATGACTGCGTAGTTATTATTATGATTAAGATTATTTAATTAAAAGCGTATTCGATGCACTTTAACACTAGATTTACCGTTTTTTGACAAATAAAGACAAAAAAACAAAAACAATTATTGTTTAAGTTTCGTTTCCACTTGGTTTTTTTTGGCTATTGATTGATTATTTCGTTGTTTTGGTTTTTCGATCTATTGTGTTTTTTTCCTGTATAATCCAAATTGTGTGTGAGGATGTGATGTATGCGCGGACTCCTGTTATTTCAATTTAAATTTTTTTAACTTTTGTTTGCCGAAAATGTTTGCTGTGTTATTTTTTTTGTTTTTTTAACCGTTTGTGTAAAAAGTTCCAGATTTGTAGGGACGATATTTTCGCATGGTCGTTGGCGCGTCCGCGATACTTGCGAGTGGAGTGGCGATGCGATACAGATTACCCCGGCTGGGTAGACAGTCAGACCTTCTCGCTGAAAGGAAAAAAAACACACACACACACACAAAAAAGCTTGCAGCGACAGCGGCAGAGAGAGAGCGTCTTCTCACAAAAGGCAAAACAGCAGCTTGCGCTTCCTTTTTGTTTTGTTTTTGCCATTCGCAGCGGCAGTTGCATTTGTATTGCAGAGAGCTTACACACACACAGCAGCAGACCCCAGGCTAGCAACCACCCAGCCGTAGCAGAGTTATGGCATTTTGTAGTCAAACATTTTGTAGTTCTCTCTCGCTATTTTTTTTTTTTTTTTTTTTGCTGTCGCCAGGCTCTTTCTCATCTGTGTATCTCTGAGGAACATTTCAATTAACTGCAATTCTTCTGATCCACGCTCGCTCTTGGCTCATTTTGATTGCCTGCGACATGTCCATGTCCAAGTTTAATTAACTTCAAGTCTTGACAATGCCCGAGCGACAAGTAAAAACGTATCTAGATTCGCCGATAAGATCTGTTTCTCTGCATCTCTCTCTCCCTTTGTGAATTGCTAACTTAATTTGGTTGAGCACAGCAGCAGGTGCGTTGACCGTTCAGAGAGAGGGATGCCATGAAAAGCTTAAAGCACGCCGCTCAACAGTAATAAGATTTACAGATTAGCTTTAGCTGGGATTTTATGGGGATACACATTAACCCATTAAAAATTTCTTTACAATTTTTTACAAGAACTAACTGAACGGTCTTCCTTTTACAGAAAACGAAAGCCCCAGACAGCAAAATAAAACTTATAAGAAACGCGACTGCTGACAAGGATAACGCGAAACTTGGTACAGTGCACACTGGGCCAGCAGCCTGAAATTTTGGCCAAAGGTCCCAATTTTTTATTTGGGAAACTGGATAAAACGAAGGTCGGCCATGATTTGGAATACATATAGCTATTTTATTTATTTTTACAAAATACTTTTTGAACGACAGCCGTTCAAAATTGATTTTTCTTAAATAGAAAAATTATAGTCAAAGTTAGGAAAGCAACAGCTGCCGCAATTTGATTTCTTTTTTTCGACTTCGCACTAGATTGGTATACAAAATTATCAACAAGTTTCCATTCAAAAGCGTTTACATAAAAAATGGAAAAAAACTAAAATTTTGAGAGTTTTTTTACAATTTGCAAATTTGAGTTATTCGAGTACTCAAAAGTACCTCTTTTAGTTTGCTTGCAATAATGCTTACCGGAACCGATATATATATGAATCTGGAACCGATATTTGAAATTTTTTGTATACCGGTATCGGACAACCGATATTCTTGGAACCAAATAGAACCTAAACGTTGTACCAGTATAGTACATATATACATACATACATACATACATATACTGCAAAGCTGGCACTTAGGTTTGAGAAACTGTAACGTAATTTGGTTAAGTTGCATGCTTTCAAAAAACAGTCTTACTAAGCAAATTTGTATTGTACCAGTCTCTTTGACAATGTTCCATTCTTTATTCGTAGATCCTCCACATAATGTCATGATAACCTTAGAACAAAAAAGAACTTGTTTTATCCATTTCTCTTCAACTGAAACTTAATGAGGTTGCGAGCATCTGAAATTCAGAAGAAGGTTTAGGCCGGGAGAGTAAACCCCCTTGGTTCGTTTCAGAACCGGTTTTAAGATCAAATTGATATGTTAGATGTCATTGTATCACTAAGAAAAAAATTAATTATAAGTAGCAGCTAGTAAATCCAATACTAATTTTATGCTTTTCTTTTTTGTCTATACATTAATTTTTTTATTGGAAGAGTTTCGAAAATTAAAGAAAAGTCTTTTCTAATATCATTTGACAAATTGATATTATTTACGTTAAAGCTTACAAATGAGATGAAAAATATTATATGTGACAAAATGTCAACCAGCGCATGTCAAATTGATGTGGATTCTATTTTTTTCTGTGCATCCCTGATTTCCAAGACTATAGCTTACTCTGTACTACAAAGAGGTGTACCCATGACGTGAATTTAAAAGTGTCACGGTGTGTCGTAAACATAAGAAATGCTAAAAATGTATTTTACCTACAGAAAATGTTTCTGCAATTTGAAATTAATTTAACCTGCTTTATATATCATCAAATAAGTTAAGAATTGGTTAGAGTTACATTCATTGCCTTGTTTTTAAATTCAGAGTTCAAATAAAATTGTATTCAAAACCGTTATTTTTCTTATGGTAAAAGAAATGGGTAGCAATCTTACGATTAACAATATTGCGCAGAACAAAAATGAAGAGCTTAACTTTTTTAAGAGCAGTAATGCGCGATTTACTTAGTTTCTATATTCCGAAATCTTAGTCTTTATAAGGAGTGATGAAATATATAATTGCATAAAGTTTCCTGTACAAAATATACCTGGAATTTTGGAAAAATATTACATGTTTTCCATATTTTAGAAGAAAGTCGAACACGGCTATTAACCGATAGCTTATGTTTTTTAATTAAAAATATGCAATTTATTCAAAAATAATGATCTAAATAAAATTTTGACATTTTATTTTGTAAGTCATAAATTTGGTGATTAATTTTTAGTAGGTGCAACGCCTTCTGAAATCGTGCATGTATCGTGAGTGAAGCGAAATAACGTGCGGGAATAGTGCGTACAGAGATTTTTATCACATCAATCGTTTTCAGATTATTCAGATTAGTTGCTTAAAAAGACTTTTAATTTCGCATGAACTTAAAAGGATAAAGGACGGAGTACGACATTTGACATGGGACACTTGTGTTTCAAATGGGTGCCTCGAATACTCGTAATGAGCTGGTTAAACCTTGTGATGATACTTAAATCGATCATATTGGTTTCCTTCACCAATTTACAAACTCAGTTGCTCAGTTCTTCAATACGATTTCGTCCAACGAACTACTGTGCCCTGCCTCAAAGAATGCTTTCGATGGCGTTGACCATCATCAGCATGATAAAAAATAAAAAAAAAATCATCAGAGGCATCATCAAAAAAAAAACTTAAAGACCAACAACCAGCAACAACAACCACAATGTCCGTATCTGTGGCAATAGCCGAATCCTGTTTTTATTCCCACAGTCTTGGCGAGGGCTTTACATCTGTGCGCCGTCGCTGACGGCGGACGGAGCGGAGCCCCGAAACCTCTAGGGGCAGCGACAGCGCAGGCGCATGGTCATCATCAAGACGATAGCTTGCCTTGGCCTCAGCAAATAATAAGATGACATCCAACACTTCTTGCCAGCGCAGGCATAAAAAGCCCAGCCATGGGTTGGCCCTAACCTTACCCCCATATACATATGAGTGCCGGTGGTGGTGACGATGCCGATGCCGATGCCTATGCCTCAACCCCCTTGTGCCATCATCAGCCGCAGTCCGTTCTAAATATTTTTATATAAAAAAAATCTCGCTGGCATAATAAAAACTTTTTCTGCATGTTTTTTCATTTCCTTCGAGATACCAGAGAAGCAACATCAACAAAAACAACAACCACACAGTCGCACTTGGCCACACAAAGGAGGATCGACAGCAGCGACGACGACGACGCAAGGACTTGTCTGCATTCAAATGAATATGTAGGTACGCGCACTCGAATGTACCTGAACCCCAGCCTCAGTCTCAACCTCCGGCACTCACGAGTTAAAGGATGGACAATGTCCATCCAGGGGACCGAGACTTATTGAGCATTTGCTTTTATCGCCGAGAGCTGAATACTTGAAGCCTGCAGAGCCACAAAAAGCTTTTGCTGATATCTCGCAAAAGGTTCCAATCGCTTGGGGTAGTATAAACACATGTGTGGGGGGTTAAAAGCCAACAGGTTCAGCATGGCCAGCAGCTGGTTCTATTTTGTTTATCAAAAATGTCACTTCCACACTCAAATTTGTAATCTTCAGAAAGAAAATTCTGGGTGGTTTATAAGAACTAGGCAGATTAGAAAAGCATTAAATAGGGTAATTCAAGTAATCCGTAAGGGCTTATATTATTATATTATTTACTGGAGTTTTATGCGGATTGTTAAGCGAACTGGACTTGACCCCACTTCTGCTTGTTTTGCGATATCCTTTAAAAAAAATATGAAGCATTTTCTTAGTCGGTCAAGACTCAAACATACTCTGTAACCCCAAAGTTGGTATATATATCAATTGAGGGTTCTGTGAATACCTTTAGGTGTCATTTTTTAAAAGTTTCCAAAAAATTCAATTACTCAAAAACTATAATTGAAACTAGAAAGCGGATTTTTTCATTCAATAGATAATCGGTTAAATTAAATTTTGAAATTTTTGTTGTTCTCGTTATTCTTGCGGTTTTATGTTGTTGTTTTTCTGTTCAAAGTTAACCAAAAATTTAAAACATGTGGCCCATGGTTGCAAAATGTTTTTGAGAACAGATTATCTAAATTTGGGTTTGTTAAGAATTCATGTAATTCTGGTGTGAACTAGGATATTTTGGATTTTTGTCAATAAACAGCGAAGTTATGGGGTTTCAAAGTCAAAATTTCGAAAATCGACTTTTTTCAAACTCTATTATTTTTTTTTAACTCGCTTATTTTTCGATCGATCAAAATTATCCTAGTTCACACCAGAATGGTGGGTACTACGAGTAATTTAAAAAAATTTGAAAATCGGCCAATAGATACTCTTTAAATTTTTCCAAACATTTTGGAAAAGTGGTTCCGAGATAATCGCATTTAAAGACTCGACAACTGTTTTCGAAAATTATAAAAATTATTTTTAACTAGTGAATCAAACCGAAACGAATTTCGGTTTCGGTTCCGGTACGTACCGAAACTAACGTTTCGGTAAAAGGTTCTGTTTTGGTTATGCTACTGTTTCGGTATTCGGTACCCTTTTATTTCGGTATCGTACCGGTACGTACCGGTATGGACCGGTAAAACTAACAGAAATTTTAATACTTAAGTATGAGTACATAAATTATCAATTTACTTTAAACTACTTTAAAATTGAAGGTAAGAAGGTAAATTAATGATTATTTCTTAGAAGCATGATAGCGGTCAATGTTTTTCCGTCCATCTGATTTCTAGCGGAGTTATAATAAACTTCACGCCGGAAAATAAATGTTCTACGCAGCAAGAATAACTTTTTATAGTTCATACAATTCCGGATACTTTGTCGAATTTTCTGACCACCATTTAAGTACATTATCTTTATTTTGTAACCGTTTTAAGTTAAGGAAATCCTTGATCAGGCATCATACGTTAAACTGTCTTGTGAAAATACTAAACTATTTGTATTGTCCTGATTTTTTTCTTAGAAATTCATATATAAATCAACTTCATCTCCACTTTCAGACAAATTAGAAATTAATTAAAAATTTGATAATAACAATTCAGCCAAATTGCGTAAAAATCCGCCAAATTTAACTGCTCGTTTCGCAGTCTAGTGGTTGCACTCAGAACCGAAACCGTACCGGTACAACGTTTAGGTTCTTTTCGGTCTTTTCGGTACTAAAAATATCGGTTCTCGGATACCGGTATACAAAAAATTAAGAATATCGGTTCCGGTTCCGGTACCGGTTCTGAGTTTCAATCGGTTCTTTTCGGTATACGGTTCCGGTTCCGGTTTCGGTTTGATTCCCTGTTTTTAACAGATTTCAAGCATGCACTTCATGCATTTGGCTGTTAGCTTTCACCGAAAAAAGAATTTGTCAAAATCGGTTAAACAGTTCTCAGGAAGTTTGGGTCAAAGTGGTAACAACTAAAATATCCAAAAATTTTTTTCCCAAAACTTGGCACATTTTTAAAATATTTCGACCAAAAAAATTGAAAAAACTTAGAATTTCTAAAAATACGAGGGTCGATGAAAAAATGGGCATATAAAAAGGTCGTCAAATTAATTGTTTTAGTTTTTTTTCTGTAAAAAAGATTTTCGGATCTGCTTGAAAGTTTTACAGGATGCTTATAAGATCATAATAGAACGGTTAAGCAAATAAAAAAAAATTATTTCTTAACTTAAGTGCTGCCCGTTGTGTGCGTTGCGATTAGTGCGATTGCTTGTTTTCCTTATAACTCGACTATAGTTCATCCGATCTGTATAATTTTTTGGCAAATTGCAAAATAATACTGATTACTAAATATGCGTAAAAGGTTCGAATTTTCTATCTACAAAACTGTGGGAGATGTGACGTTTTTTCCAAATTGCGGGGGCGTGGCAAAAATTGAAAATAAGCTTGATCTGCCTGCAAGTATAAGAAGCATTTGTCCCATACATGTCAAACCTCTATCTCTTACCATCTCTGAGATTTGTTTGTTCATATGGACGGACGAACAGACGGACATGGCTATATCGACTCGGCTGTTGATGCTGATCAAGAATGTATATACTTTATATAGTCGGAAATGAGTCCTTCTCCCTGTTACATACTTTTGCACAAACTTATTATACTCTATGTACCTTTGGTACAGAGTATAAAAATTATGAAAAACGATGATTGACTTTAGTTCACGCACTAAGCACGCACGGAAGTCTTTGTTCACGATAAGTTCGTGATCACAAAAAAAAATTCTTCACTTATATCTAATCAATTCTAACGTCAGTCGCAATACGTACTTGAAACAAATTAATTGTAATTAAAATGTTCTTAGTTAAATCCCATTTTTAAGCAAACTGATATCTAAACCTTCTTTATCTTTCCTACAATTTGTTATTACACAGCCAATCTCGCGATCCCCCTCTTTTCCTGAATGTTACTAGAAAAGAAAGCCTTATGCATGGGTAATGCATGTGTATGTGTGTGAAAAAACAACTTGGGTATTCACCAGCCCTCATAAAAGCGTAGATCAAAGCGTGACTCAAAAACAAAACACACAGGAAAATAATTACCAAATTTTTGCTGCCCTGGGGAATGTTTAAAACATCAGCGTAAAATTATTCAAAGTATTGGGAAAAAATTTGGTATTGAGCTATTTTCAGATTTTTATAAACAGCTGATTTTCACCAAAAATATTAAGGGCTTGCCTGCCAAGTCAATCTCAACAGGGAAAGAAAGCTGCTGGTTCCCGGTGCATTGATGAATTGTTTAAGCCCAGCATTCGTGTGCCAATTAACACACAGATTCAAATTCCGCCAAATTCAACTGGGTATATCGGTTATATTCTGGTGCGAAATTTATTTAGTTTTAACGATCTCCCCGGGTGGTCTCCGGTCTCCGTCTCCAAATAAAAATCAGAATACCGAAATAAAATACAACCAAAACTGAACCTGTTACTGAAACATACGTTTCGTTAAGTACCAGAACCGGAACCGAAATGGAAATCGGTTTGATTCCTTTAGATAGATTTCAAGTAACATTTTTTAAATTTTTTCTTTGTTTATCTATGAATTTCTTCACTCAAATTGGCTGCTTATTTAGTATGCGCCACACAAAGAAAAGAAAGCGAACGAGAAAGAGACTACGCAGCTAACTAAAATCTTTACTTTCTTTAGCTTTCCTTTTATTTGTTATTACACAGACAATTTGTTTTAAGACAGATGGGGTTTGGTTGGGGTTCAAGAGACCCAAAATCCCAACCCATATCGATGGTTCTGTTTCTGTTCCAATTCCAAATATTTCAGTACCATTATTTTTTGATCTAACTTAATGTATAACTAAAGGAAATGTCGAATCTTCGTAAGTCCTGATGAGCTTTTCGAATACATTATGTGTAGGAAAACTATAAACTTGTAGGAAACTATAAACAATTTCTCTATTAAGTCGGCGGCACAGCTGAGCCAAAAAATATACTTTCAGGTTTCGGAATGTTGTTTACCCAAAATCTTAAACGCACACACAAACACACACCCAGGGATGGCAGGAAGTGGATGACCAGTCGTGGGGCGAGGATATGCAGAAAAAATGAGGCATGAAAGAAAGGAAACTCAATGCGACATTTGCATTTTTAATGCAGACCAACATATAAAACTGCGTTTTTTATGAGTTGATTTGGATTTGCGGGGTTTTTTTTTGCAGCGGCAGCGACTGGTTCCGCAGCGTCTAATTTTTTATTCCGTCATTCTTAGGGTTTTTTTCTTAAATTTTTTGTATTTTGTGAGAGGCGGTCGCTTGACCATCTCCTGCCATTGTATGGCCACGGTGTCACCTTCGAGCGGAGCAATAGCCAGAGACAAGACACACACACACACACACGCATGCACAAAAGCTAAGCAGAAAAGCACACACCGAGAGGAGTGCGAGTGCGATATCCTTTTGTGATATATGAGTAAGTTGTACCTGAAGGATGCGCCGCCGTCGCGTCGCGTCGCTGAGCCGTTGAGCATACACAAGGAGCAATGGAAAAAAGGATGCTGCGCGGCTGCACCATCATCATTTGATATCGAGCGAATGCGAATGGTCAGCAGCGTCGCCTGGACACCGCCACAGAGCGCACCCCTCGGCAGAAGCAGCGCCTCGCCTGCACCCCTCGCTGATCTTGGGTCGTGTTCTTTGTTTTTATGGCCATTGGCTGGTGGGAAAATTTATCTAAATTGTCGATGTTGATTCTTTTGCAAAAAGGATTTCTCTTTCTTCCGTTTTTTTTTTATTTTTGTCATATTGTGGAATGTTTTGTCGTCACTTTAGGAAAAAATGATGCCCAAGCGAATGGCCAAAGTCCATAAATTAGAGAGGACAGGGGGACCACTGACAGCGGCCAAGGATCAATTCAGGAAGTGGACCAACAATAGGGAAATTGGATGAAGGTGTTAAATTATAAAAGAGTCCCTTTGTGCGGATTGTCCGATGCCAGATGCATCAGGAGCTGCGGCATTTTGATGCGGATAAACTAAACAGTTTTCCAATTAGCTGTCAAAAAGAGGAAAGTGGAAAAAGGAAAAGGCGACCACTTGACGTGAGTCGGAGGCGGTCTTAGTGCCAGGAACGAGCAAACGCTGCCAACGGCACAATTTTGAGATTGCAGTAGGAAGTGGGTGTGGTTGTTGCTATTCACACGCGACGCTGCACAGTGGCTCGATATTCGAAAGATCGTTGCAAAAGTTTGCTTTTAGGCTATGTCGAAATCGAGAATATCTAAAATCCAAATTGTCAATATCGATATGTGATATATCGGGTCCAAAAAACATCGATATCTTGATATATCGTTTTTTTCTAAACGGTATAGTTTTTGAAGAACGTTCTGACAGCCAAATGACCATATCTAGTGGCCGTTATATCTTATCTTTCTAATGGGATAATTTTAAGATTTAAATAATTTCTGAAACTAGATTATAGTTTTGGGGGGTTCGATTTGAATAGACAGAAAAAAATCAATAAAGCGGATAGCATAAACGAAATATATGGCAAGTTCTAAGAAAATGTCACCAAAAACCCAGCCAGCGCAAATCGTTCTCAAATATTAAGGATATTTTAGGATTTTTTTTTTCGAACAAGACTGAAAAAGCCCCTTTTTTCTTATACTTTTAAGAAATCGCACCTCTATGAAAAAATAACGTATTAGTTAAGAAAATCTATGGCGAAATACCGTACCTGGATCAAGTTGAATGAAGGGATTCATTTTAGACCCATGGTTTCCATATCGGCACAAAAAATATCATATCGGAATAACCCCTATCGTCCAACAAAAATATCGATATATCGATAAAATATTGACCGCTCTAGTGTACAGTACCCCTTTACACATCTTTTCTACAAGCAAGAGCTTGGGACTTATCTTAAGACGATATGAACGAAACTCTTTACGAAGAGAAATTTGGTTCAAGATGTCAATACCTAGGTTCAATTTTCGATGCTCAGTACTGGATACTTCCAACTTGATAATCCGTATTTAATACTTAGTAATGAACACTCGATGTTCAGTACTCGATACTCAATACTCAGTACTCAATACTAGATACTCAGTACTTGATTCTCAGTATTCGGATGAGACAGACTCCGCTATACTCGTTACGGTCGAGATGGTAAGCGGTCACATTTGGATGGAGATGTACCGAGCCTTTTGAAATACTTTCCTACCGCCACCGAAAGGAAATGAGGTCTTTTTTTATGCCTCAATGAGGACTTTACCTTGACTCGATGAGGACTTAGCTGTGCTTCGAAGAAGACTTTATTTTGACTCGATGAGGACTTTACTTTCACTCGAAGACGACTTTGCTAAACGAATGGGGGCTTTGTTGCACCTCGATAATTTGAGGGATTTAATTTGCCTGGATGAGGACTTTAGTTTGTCTCGATGAGGGCTCCACTGTGCGTGCCTCGATGCGGTATTTGCTTTGACTTGATGAAAACTTTGCTCTGTCTCGATGAGGACTTAGCTTTGCCTCGACGAGGACTTTGCTTTGCTAGGATGACGACTTTATTTGTCCCGATTAGAACTTAGCTTTGCCTCGATGTGGGATTTAATTTGTCTTGATGAGGGCTTTACTTTATCTCTATGAGGTCATTACTTTGTCTTCATGAGACTTTTGTTTGCCTCGATGAGGACTTTGTTTTGCCTCGATGAAGATTTTGTTTTGCCTCGAGAAGAATTTTACTTTTCCTCGATGAGGACTTTGCTTTGCCTCGATGAGGGCTTTATTTCGACGAAAACTACATTGCCTCGATACTTTTTTTGCGCAGGGATGCAAACCGAATAGAACCAAACCGAACCAAACTGAAACCGAACCGCAGTTTCAGCATATTAACCGTACCGCAAACCGAACCGGAGTTCCTTCGAAAACAAAAAACCGAAAACCATAAAGAAAACAAGGTTCGGTTCGCTTCAGTTCATTGTCGAGGGACAATGATACTTGTAAATTTGGGAATTTTAATCGGTTCTCTAATAAAAGTTTTTTTCAAAATTTGGTGCTTGTTGATGTGAAAGATTTTAGCACTAGGAGTAAAGTTTGATTTTAGCGTCACGTGACGGTGACGTCATTTATATTTAGTGTTGTTGTTTTCAAAGTGTTCCGGCATACATACAAGATCATGGATAGGGGTGCGTTTTGGGTGGGTCTTGTGTGGTATCTGGGTGGAAATTGGGTAGGATTTGGGAGGAATCCGGGTGGGATCTGGACGGAACTGGGTGGTATCCGGTTGGAATATTTGTGGGATCTATGCATCTTGGTTTAATCTGGGTGGAATGTGGTAGGGATCTGGGTGGGATAGGGGCGGTATATGGGACGGATCTGGGGCAAATCTGGGTGTAAAATGAGTGTGTTCTGGGTGGGTCCTGTATGGGATCTGATTAGGATCTCACCTGGGTAGGTAAAAAATCATCATTTATTTATAGGGCACCAAACAAGACTTTCTGAAAAAAATAAATCTTATCGTTTGTATTTCTACTTCCCTTTGAAAGATTGTCATTGCTGATTAAAATACCATTTAGAAAGCTTGTGACTTTCAAATTAAGCTTTTAAGCTATTTGTCAAGTTTTGCATCAAAGCCTCGTGAGTGTTAACGACATTCACACTTTTTTGTGCACACTAGCGTGAGCGGAGCGCGGATATTTGTAAGGATCAGCCTTAAGTTCTGCGGTCAGTTCATCTTTCAACCGCATGTGTGCGCGCACCCTTAGGTTAAGTTAAGTCTTGCTGATGGACCCTACAAGGAAGACTACTTATAGACCGGATCCTTAGCGATACCGGATTAATGTAGCTCTCGTTAAATACCTGTTATTAGACTTCATTTCTTCCTTAAAAATTTCCAATTGATTTGTATGAGTATCCCATTTTCTCTACTGGACGATATACTCCATATTCTGTACGATATTTGGTGCTTGCAAGGAGCATTTACATACCAATTTTAAAGATAATCAAAAGTTGTCCAGAAATTCAATTTCCAAAGTGTGCCAGAAGTCGCCACTATTTTCTTTGGAAATCATAATATTTCGATATTGAAACGATAAACTGGCCTTCTTAAAATATATAATAAATTCAGCGTGAACCACTAAGCCAAACCGAACCGAAACCGATGTTTAGTTAGGTACCAAAACCAACCGAAGTGGGCGATCAAAAACGGTGTGGACCATTGAACCGAACCAATCATTATTTTCATAAACGGTTTGCATCCCCCCTCCATAGGGACTTCACTTTGCCTTAATAAGGCCTTTCTTTTTCCTAGATGATGACTTTACTTTGCCTTGACGATTTTGTTTTGGTAATGAATAAACTAAAAATGGATTTTGACATCTTGTATATTTTGCAGCATTAAGCCAGAGCTTAAGCAATTTTTCACCGCATTCTAAACCAATGAATTATCAAATTTTTAAAAGTTTCTAGATAATCTCGAACATCTTTTTGTTATCTTCCTTAAACGACCCACTGTGCGCCGACTCAAGCCTTGGCCAAAAAGGGTTGGCAATTATTTTTAACGAACTTTTCCCCCACTTTGACGTTTAGTTGGAGCAGGCAGGGGCGGGGAAGGAGGTCCCCAGGTCAATGTGCTGCTTGGCAAAAAATTATTGCGCATACGCCACGTTAGGCCGGCCGGCTGACTCTCACCCTCATTCTCTCTGGGTCAAACCGATCTCACATAACCGGATCGTGATGAAGATTAAGATCCATTGAAAGTAAAACAACAACAGCTGCCAACGCATAAATCTGAGCAACTGCAACTGCAGCTGCAACGGTGACCGGCAATGGCGATGCTCGACTTCCACGCAATCAACGCATTAAATCAATTTTAACTTGGCCTACATTTTGATGTTGATTTTTTCCTCATCTTCATCCATGGGGCGAGAAAAACAAAGGCAAACCCTTTGCCAAGCAACAGCCGTTAGCTTTTGGATTTAACGAGCAACTGCAGCTTGCACATGGCACCCAGCATGGGGGAAGGAGGGGAGAGGAGAGGAGCGGAGCAAGAAAAGGGACGCACTGCAAATGCAATCAGCACACATGGCGACGGCGATGATGATGTCGGAGGCCACACTGTTTTAGTTTGGATTATATTTAGTTGCCACCACACGAGTGAGAAATGTTGCACCTACAACTGGAGGCAAGCACAAAAGAAGAGGGAAGCTGCTTCTAAAGAATCTGCTGGGCTTAACTGGACGATGGCAAATTCAAAACGCGTGTATATATAAATAGTGTGCTTACTTAAAAAAAAAATCTACAGAACTATTTATTCTAGAACGAAGCACTTTTAAGATTGAATATAGTCTAAGGAAAGATTATGTTGAGCTCTAAAAGTTCATAAAATCAGAACCATAAAGTGCTTAACATATTTAAACCGGTCTTAGAACTAAGAATTTAGAGAATTCGTAGGTAAATCAAGACCTTTATTACTTTATTTTATTTTCTTAACTTTATTTTCTCTAAGTGTTTTGCTTTAAGCCCCATATGGAGTACGACGAAAAATTCGTTTCGATACAGTCCCTCTAGTACGGCCGACCGACGCTATATCAACGTTTCGTCGACGATATTGTGACTGTCGTCGACGCACGCTTATTTCCCTCACAATGAGCTCGACTGACGTATTTTGCAAGGGGATGTCCGCTCAATACGTTAACGACTTATTCTGACTTGTAATTTCGGTTAAGAAGGGTTTCTAGCAGAGTCTACCAAAAAGAACCGGAACCAGAACCCATATATACAATCAGAAACAAGTAAGACCATTGCAGTCGAGTTAGCTCGACTTCAAAATACCCTGTGCAATTGACAAACACACACATACACAAACAAACACACACGCACACATACACACAAACGCGCCCTCACACACGCGGGCGCAAGCGCAAACGTATCGTGATAAGCAAAGCGTGGGGGAGGGGGGGTGCAAAATGGTTTCGTTAATAACTCGTGTTTTTGTCGATCCATTGCTTTTAGAAGATAGATTATGGCCTAAGAAAATATATTAGCGACGATGTTGTAACTTTAAAATTGTGGCTCTGACAGTTTTTGCGGTTTAAAGGGGGAGGGGGGGATTTTGCAAATCTGAAACAAACTTGATCTGCGTACGGCCCATACCTATGTACATGCAAAAATTTGTATCTCTATCCTTATAGTCTCTGAGATCTACGCGTTCAACGACAACGACAACGGACATGGCTAAATCGACTCGGCTGTTGATGCTGATCAAGAATATATATACTTTATAGGGTCGGAAATGTTTCCTTCTCCCTGTTACATACATTTGCACAACTTCATGATCCCCTTTTACCCATTTTCAATGGGTACAGGGTATAAAAATCGAACAGCAGAGTTCTAGATCGATCGGGATAGAATTATTGTTTTGTTCTTGGATATACTTAATTCTAGAATAGAAAAGCGAATGTTAAAATTATTCAAATGAGAACAAACGTTCTTGAATCAAGCACATTTCCTACTTACAGTTAGCCAAAAAAGTTAAAAAGAGATCGTACTTAGTTTATATACAAAATTTCTTGGATTAAGTAGAGAATCGACTTACAATGCAAGCAACAAAAAGTGTGCTTTGAAATATGCGAATTCTTTTAAGTTGAATCTGTTCTTGAAATTCCTACCTGGTTCTAACGCTTACGTTATGGAGTAAGGGTTGATTTCGTACCTTGGACTTTGGTTAATTCATTTTCTTTGGATTTTGATATTATACCGAGTCCTAGTTTCAAGTACAAATTAGGAAAGCTTCGAGTTTCAAGGGTTTAAACCAAGAATATTTTGTTCTTATTTTTTGAAGTATTATTTAGCTTCAAAAATGGTTTGGGGGTGAAGTTATTAGACTTCGATGAAGAACATTTTTTTTTCGAACACAATTGTTCGCACAAGAGAAAGGGACCTACAGTTTAACGCCGGATCCGAACGGCAAAGTTTGAGAATTTGCTTTTTCATGGGCAATAGCTCGTGAAGGTGACCGTATGAGTAAAAGAGGCGGGATCGAACCCACGACCTCCCGCCCAACAGTCCAGCACACTAACCACTGGGCCACACAAGGCACCTTTTTAGTACTTACCGTAATATTAAGACCGTTCGTACTGGACTCAAGTACAGAGCTCTTGGTTTTTTTTCTGAGTGTACATAATTCCGTAAATGACAAATTTTCCAAAAAAGAAACTAATAGGGAGTAGATATGCCAAGAAGAAATTCTACTGTGTTTTTCCTTCTTTTCTGTAAGTTTGTTAAGTCATTATCAAGGCACTGCTAAGTCACTATCAAGTCACTGTTAAGTCACTGTCAAGTCACTGTCAAGTCACTGTCAAGTCACTGTCAAGTCACTGTCAAGTCACTGTTCAGTCGCTGTCAAGTCACTGTCTAGAAACTGTCAAGTCACTGTCAAGAAACTGTCAAATCACTGTCAAGTCACTGTCAAGTCATTGTTAAGTCACTGTTCAAGTCACTGTAAAGTCACTGTTCAGTCACTGTCAAGTCACTGTCAAGTCACTGTTCAATCACTGTAAAGTCACTGTTCAGTCGCTGTCAAGTCACTGTCTAGAAACTGTCAAGTCACTGCCAAGTCACTGTCAAGTCACTGTTGTTTTACTGTCAAGTCACTGCCTAGTCACGGTTAAGTCAAGTCACTGAAAAGTCACTGTTTAGACACTGTTAATTCAAGTCACTGTCAAGTCAGCTGTTTAGTCACAGTCAAGTCGCAGTTTGGTCTTTGCTTACTCACTGTTTAGTCTTTTTTTAAGTCACTGTTAATTCCCTGTTTAGTCACCTGCTTTTTTCCCCACTTTTGCTTACTTTTCCCCCAATTTCCCCTCACTTTTCCTCCTCTTTCCCACCTCTCCAGAACACAACAACACAATATATATGTCAGCGTCACGTGACGCTGAAATAAAATTTTACTCCTACTAAAATCTTCCGTACCGAAATTAAAGATGTTTCACATAAAAATGTAAAAGCTTCTTTATTAGGTTTTCTTTTTCAGAATGTGTCATTTCGCTAAAGTGTAAACAACATAGTTTTTGTGTGCTCCTAATTTGTCAATTTTTGTGTCATTAAAACACAATTTGCGGGAAAGTTTACTTTTCTGCAATGCTGCTAACAGCTTACGGGGAACATGCTCCTGGCCATACGACAAAATCGGAACTTAAAATATCGAATTTTCAGGTTGGTAGGGACTGGTTTCCCTGCCGTAGGACTTAATGACTTCTTTTAGTGCCCCATAATTCATCTTTGATACCTGAAGTTGATGTTGTCATTAAAAATTAACTTTAATAATTCAATTATGGTCAGTTTTGGTCGTGCAATTTAAAGAACTCATTTGTTGTTGCGGTAACTTGTATAAGAACATCTCCATTTCCCCCCCTCCCCACTCCACCCTTCTTCGAGGGGCCTACACACAAAGGCTGAGAGGTACAGCGGCACTCAAGCCCTGCCATTGAAGCATAGCAAAGAGCGGCACTTCTTTACTTGCCCTCGCTTCCTCCTCCCCCTCAGCAGCCCTAACTTCTCTGGCTTTCCATCCAGCCAGAACCGCTTCTGCCACATATTACATGGCTATTTACTTAACCCATTAATTCCGTCGAGCAGGCAAGTCGAAAATAAAGAAAAAACCCAAGCCAAGACTGGCGCAAAGGGGCGAACCTTTATGCAGCCGGCAAATGTGCGAAAACGTGGCGCAAAGAGCATGCCTAAGTGCTATGTACTCGCATTTGCATTATGTAAACGCAAGTGGGCAAGTGGTTTACATAACCGACTGGACCTACACCAACATGCCTACATGCCTACACAGGCCCGCAGGAGTGCAAGGAACTTGGGCCGGAGGCAGGAACAGCATGTCATGCTGCCATAATTAAGAGCAACTGGCATTCGTTTTGTGTAACCATAGTCTTTGGGTGTAATTCAAGCAGAAGATGAAGACGACGGAGACGGAGACGACGACTACCATGACCTGCCAATATAAACATCGCTAAACAGCTCTCCAAACACAGGCAGAGCAAAGGAGGCCTTGAAGTGCCATGTGTAAGTATAATTTTGGTTCAAATTAAAACTATCATCACTTACCGCCACGATGTCCCCTTGGACTGGACTGGGAGGTGTACACTTCCGGGTTAAAGGCCCGATAGGAACCCCGAGTAACAGTGTGAGAAACTGCAATTAAAGAAAGGAAAAAAAAACATAATAAGTTAATTAATTAAGATGAGGGATTCTTAAGACATTTGGACAATTTTTTAGAATATTTTATAGGTGAAGATTTGATGAACATTTATTAAATCTTTGGACGCAGTCAATTTGGCCTACATAACTGTAAACCTATCCAAGAAAAAATCTACCTATCTATCTATCCATACGGGATTAATGTCAATCCCAAACAATAAGGAAAAAGGTTTCTATCGCATATTCTTAAGCCGATAAAAAAAAAATCAAATTAATTGGACTTAATTCGAAGATTAAATTAAGTAAGCCATAATCTCATAAAGATTGAATTAATCTAATCCCAAAACAGGATTATTCATATTATTCTAGGTTAAATTAGGCTCTATATGTTCAGACTTGATTTCAGAAATATTGCTTTTTTTTATCTTATTTCATAGGACACTTCCAAAACCACACCAGTTTTGTCTTTTAAGTTCGTATACCCTTGCAGCTGGTAAAATTTATTGAAATAAAGGTTTTCAATAATTTTGAATCAAAAATTTAATTTCCAAGTCCGAGTTCATCCAGTTCACCTACACTCTAAAAAAATATTTTCTACATTTTAGAAATTCGCCATAAAATACTTTTTTCTTAATTGTAGAAAAATTTCTTGTTTATAGACATTTTTTTCTTAAATGAAGAAAGCATAACCCTTAGATGAGATTTTCTAGAAAAAAATTCCTTAAATTTAAAAACTAATTTTATTTTTCTTAAATTTAGGGTAATTTTTCTAGATATTTTCCTAAAATCTTTCTTAAATTTAGGGCAGATTTGCCCTTGAATTAAGAAAAGAAATGCATAGCAAAATAGATCGACCGCCATTAAAGTTAGTAAAACGCCCTTATTTTGAGAAAATCAAGTTTCTTAAATTTAGAAAAATTTGTTCAGAAACTCACCCTAAAATTTAGAAAGATTAATCTAGAAATTCGCCCTAAAATTTAAAAAATGTAAAAAAGGGAGACGTGAGAACGCCACACGCGTGCTCCCAGCTGTGTACATTATTAACTATGGTTAAGTCGCTGAGAGAGGTCCCGTGTTCAAGTCCCAGTAAGGTAAGTAAAAAAAAAATTGTTAATGCGCTTATTTCTAAATTAATAATATATCTATAGCTTAGAAAAATAGAGGTGGTGTTGGTGATGGGGGAGGAGGATGGGACAACCCTTGGGGCGTGGCAAAAACACAACCACACACGGGTTGGTCCGTGGTCGGTTCTACCCAACCTCCCCCTAAAATTTATTTTTAAGTGTTTACTGTCAACTGCTTCCTCCTTATGCCAGCTCTGCCATAACCGCTTGGGAATTTTAAATCGACCTAACACCTAAAATTGTCTAAGTGTTTTTTAGAAAAATTGCCCTGAAATCTAGAAAATCATTTTCTTAAAAATAAGGCGAATCGCCTTTGACCCCTTTTTTAGGGCGAATTTCTAAATTTTAGGGCGATTTGGCCTGTTTTTTTTTTTGAGTGTATCTGGTTCACACATCACTAACAACTGTAGATGCTCGAAACTCCCGCCTTTTTTATACTCTGTACCAAAGGTACATAGAGTATATTAAGTTTGTGCAAAAGTATGTAACAGGGAGAAGGAATCATTTCCGACCATATAAAGTATATATATTCTTGATCAGCATCAACAGCCGAGTCGATATAGCCATGTCCGTCTGTCCGTCCGTCCGTATGAGCAAACAGATCTCAGAGATGGTAAGAGATAGAGGTTTGACATGTATGGGACAAATGCTTCTTTTATCTGCACGCAGATCATGTTTATTTCAAATTTCGGCGACGCCCACTCCTGCCCCCGCAATTTGGGAAAAACGTTATATCTCCTACAGTTTTGAAGATAGACAATTCGTGCCTTCTAAAGATAGTAAGAAATTAGCAAAATGATAAAGATAGGATAAGCGGTTCTCAAGTTATGAGCAAATAAGCAAACGACCTACCCCCCCCCCCCTCCCACCCTCACAACTAACACCGCACAATCTTAGGGAGAGAGAGAGAGAGAGAAAGAGGGAGAGAGAGAAAGATAGAGAGAGAATGAGAGAGACACTTAGAGATGGGCGCAGCACCAGCATTGCATTCAGTTTCTACTCCAGGTACAGAGTATGTTATAGTCGGGCTAGACCGACTTTCACACTTGTTATATCTAACATATCTAACTGACACACAAACAAACTGATGTATCTCTCTGATATGGTGTTACACTCATTCTTACTGGCAACAAGCTGTCTCCAATAAACCGAACTTAAACCTAATCTGTGTTTTAAGCAAATAGTTAACGTATCGTAGCTAATACCTTTTGGCTGGGCACTTTTTTATTATTTTTTTGTCACATAAACTAACAAATAACTGTGTAAAATCGATGACTATCTGACACATAGCAGCTATCTGAGAGAACAGAAATCGGCCTTAAGTCTTTCATTTTCAATTCCGATCGATCGAATTCGGAACGGAAAGAAATTCTGAATAGAAAAGTAAAAGTGAGCTTTGAGCATCTTCTTCTGGCTATTGGATTTATCATTATATGGCGTCGTTACAGACAATATTCAAGTTTTACTTGTTTTTAACAGGAATCATCAGACCTACAGAAATACTGCTCAAGGGGGGACATCTAAGTAGCACAAAAAAAAAAGTGGACTTTCAGAATTTTTCTTTGGCCAAATGGAAGGGCCAATCGAAAATTTGTAAATGAGGTATTATAGTTTGATACATTTACTCGAAATGGTTTTCGGGTTTTTTGTATCAAAAACAAAATCTGTATCATTTCTCCGTTGACCCTATTTTTCCGTGGCCGGACACATAACTCAAGCAAATCTTAACCGATCGATCTGAAATTTTAAGAGTAAATCGGAAATACCTATGGCTATCGATCCACGTAGGATTTTTCCGATATTTGGCTTACTTTTTTTTTTAAAATTTTTAATTTTTTTTTTTTTTTTTTTTTTTAATCCCATTTTTTTTTTTAAAAACTCACCATTTCGCCAAAAATCAAAATATCGAAAAAATACTACTTGGATCGATAGCCATAGGTATTTCCAATTTCCAAAATAGGGTCAACGGAGAAATTTTTGATACAAAAAACCCGAAAACCATTTCGAGTAAATGTATCAAACTATAATACCTCATTTACAAATTTTCGATTGGCCCTTCCATTTGGCCAAAGAAAAATTCTGAAAATCCACTTTTTTTTTTGTGCTACTTAGATGTCCCCCCTTAAGAAAATGATAATGACTTAATAATATATTTTTTAAATAGAATTTGAGTATTGAAGTATCGATGTCAAATTTTTAAATAAATTAAATAAGTAATCACATTTTCTACCTTTCAGAAATCTAAATAAAATTTATGTACAATACCTTCGGGTAGAAGGGACACATGTCTGCAATATTTCCAAGACATAGCTAAAAGCTCTAATCAAAATGATGCTTAATAATTCGTGTTATTGTATGGAATAATTAATAATTCCTGGCTTTGAGACTGCATGCTGAGTCTCGCTCTTTCACTTATTCGCTGCCTCGCTCCCTCCCTCTGTACACACAATTGAAGAATGCAAATCCAGATGCAAATGCAGGGGGTAGGCCTATGAAAAGCTTAGACTGCATTAAGCACGAAATGAAAGCAAAGTAAAGCACAGCGCAATGTATAGAAGTGAAGACTGACAGCCGCATGGAAGTGTGTGTGTGTGTGTGTGAGTTGAGGAGTACAGTATGTACCAAGCGGTGCACTGCAGCTCCTGGCACAGCGCGATTCCTTAACGTTTTGCATTGTGCTTTCATTTTTTATGCTGTGTGTGCGTGTGTGTGTGTGACCGGAAACTGCCATTTAAAGTGCATTTTGGAGAGACCATTGGCTTGACGGAGTCGGAGCTGCTTCACTTCACTTGTGTGTTAAGTGAAAAGAAGAGCTCTGTTGTCATATCCAATCCTTGTTTTTGTTTTGTGCAGCTCCTTTTGTGCAGGGTCCTGTCGACTGGCAGCCGACACGTGTAATCCTACTCCTTTTAATTACATTTAATACTCCAGAGTCTGGCAAGGTGTTGGCAGGCAGTTGCCTGCTTCTTCGTCTTCATCTTTTTAGGGTAACCTTCCTCACAAATATCGTTTTTCAAACTCTCCATTAAACCATTGTACACACTAAAAAAATTTCAACGCTTAAACTAAAGGCAAAATGTTAAAGGGCAAAGCCAAGATTATATCAATGTTCTTATGATTTTTCCCCCAAGAGAAAGGGTCCTATTTACAGTTTAACGCCGAATCCGAAAGGCAAAGTTTGATAAGATTTTTCAGTTACTGGTTACTTCACAGCCGGCGCCAATAGCTGGTAAAGGTTTTGACCAAAATCCAGGGGACTTAATTCCAGAGCAGTCGTATTTTGAAGCTATCGACATGAACTTTTGACTGAATTTCAAAAATTCCCAAAAATGTTTCAAAACGCGTACCGGAACCGGGGTATTTTTGTTTTGATTTTAGCCAATTTAAAAATATTTTTTAAAATTAACCATGAACCGATAAAAAAATTTTTTTTAAGAACCGAATTTTGTTTAACGTTCATGTTTTTGCTTGTAACTTCGAAAAGTACCGGCCTAACAAATACAGAAATGTATGCGTTTCAAAGGTATCTTTATCGAAAGTAAAACGATTTCCATATTTTTCGGAATTTTTTTAATTAAACGCAGCAACTCAAAGTTGATAAAGAGATTAAGGAATTTTTGTGACAAATTTAATGAAAATCTGAATTGGAATCACAATTTCTCACCGATTATCAGAAAATAGTTTTTTATCTTTTTATGGGTTTAGACCGACACAAACCATAGACGCCATTGATTGTCCCAAAGCTTATCGGCAAAGTTTGGACCTATCACTCCTGGATCTGGTCCACTCGACTCAAATTCATGGCACAAACTGATTTAAATGCAACAATAACTTTTTATGATCAATCATAAAATTATCGTGCGTGTCTAGGAATGATTTAGCTAAACGGTTTTTGCGTTTCCCAAAATGTCTAAGAAGCTATTTTATTACACTCGATAGTTATTGAGTGGGAAAAATATGGGCACTTTTTATTTTGACCTGATCAGACTAGTTTTCTGCAAAAATCGGAAATTTGACAAAATTGCATGTGTTCAGAAAAGTATAAATTTTCAAAAAATTTTATATGAGTTAATGACACGTGTTGCTCAAAGGACCAAAAAAATCGCAAAATTTTCCAAATTTTATAACGATTTTGATTCTTATGAAGACGGGTAAATCAACGGCTCACGGAATTTTGCTAGATGTAATTCAACCGATGTGCACACTCCATACACTACTTTTGTGAGCTTTGTGCAATGATAGGCACGCATTTCAAATCAAATTTTTTATTCTGAACAAAATTTTTTGTTTTTTTTTGAAATTTTTCGAAACATAAGTTGAACATATCGGTAAATTGACCGGTACCTGAAAGCACATTGACCGTAAAAAGATAATTTTTTTTCAATTGAACACCCCTAGATTGGCAAAATTCTTACGGGAGGGACTGGCGCAATAGCTGGAACAAATGGTGACCAGACGTCTAAAATCTATTTTCTCAAGAAAGAAAACAAATTTTTATTACATGATCCGAAGCGGAATTCAACCCACGTCTCCCGCACAGCAGGCCGACACCAGGCCAAAATTAAAAGATAATATTTTTCATAGTGCAGAGCGGGGATGCTTACGTCCGCGTGGAATAAAATACAAATGAATAAAATATATTTTAAGCAAGCACAACTACAATTAATTTGTCGCCGTGAATAGCGAAAAGTGCTCGTGCAACTGCAAGCGAGGAGAGTGCTGATTACGCTAAGCAACTATGTTGTTGCGTTCGAGCTTGCGAGAGGCATAGGAGAGAGAGAAGAGAGACATATATGATGTTTTTTTTGCAGGTCAGCGATCGCTAACAAAGAAACCTAAGCTGGGTAAAAAAGGGGGAGGGTACGCTTATGGCTCGCGTCGGACATTTACACGCCAGCTATTTCTTTGCGTTAAGCAAGAACGAATGCGTGGCTTGCGGAATGGGCATGGGCACCCCTAGTGTAGAGTACAACCAGAGTGGGTGTCTTAAGAACAGTACGAGCGAAGCTCTTTGGAAGTAAAATCTGATTTAAAATGACAATACCAGCGGTCAATTCTCGATACTCAGCAGTTGATACTCAGTACCTAGTACTTGGTACTCAACACTCGATATTCCGTACTCGATACTCAGTGTACTCGATACTCTGGGTACTCGATACTCAGTGTACTCGATACTCAGAGTACTCGATACTCAGTACTTGATACTCACTATCTAATTCTCAGTACCTAATACTCAGTACTCTATTCACAGTACTCGATACTCAGTGCACTCAATGCTTTGTGTACTCGATATTCAGTACTCGACTTAGTGTACTCGATATTAAGCACTCGATTCATAGTAGTCGGTACTCGATACTCGATACTCAGTCCTCGATGCCCAGTACTTGATACTTAGTGTAGGATACTCTCTACCCGATGAGAGAGTTCACTGTCGGATGACAGACTCCACTTTCAGAAGACAGATTCTACTGTCGGAAGAGAGAGTCCGCTGTCGGGTGAACGAGTCCACTATCGGAAGAGAGACTCCACTGTCGGCACTCCGAGCTTAGCACTCGATAATCAATATCCGATACTCAGTACTCGATTCTCGGAACTCAATACTTAGTTCTCGATACTCAGTTTTGGGTTCAAAGTGCCAACGTGCACTAAAATAATTCCACGATCAGCATTTGAGAATTGTGACAACCAACTATTTAGAGCAGGATTTGTCAAGAAGAGTAAGGCCGAAGTGAGTGGGTGTACCGAAAAAATAAATTGCCCAAAAATCACCGAAACTAACGCAAAATTCTCGGCAATCGGGCCTAAAAATGGCGCTAAAGACATGAAATCCTCCAGAACTATCGTCAGATAAGTTGGTGAGCTTTCTAAATAGATGATATAAGGATCTTCTACAAGTTGTTGCTTAGTAAACTCGAGGGCCATAAGTTTTATCCTTCCGAAGCGTAAGAGTATTGGTTCGACATCTTTACATAAAATAGAAATCCCGTCGGCAAAACTAACAAAAATTCGAGCGCCCCCATTTTTTTTTAATCAAATGACTGCAACACACTAAAACTGAGGAGTCCCGAAAAGAGAGCATACTGAGAGAGCGCCTTACCTGTCATAGTTGTATCATGCTTCACGTCAACTTGGTTATCAAATAATCTGTTTGAAAAATAAATCTCCAACAACAAAGTTTACTGTGAAAAATTAAGCTGAAATCACACCAGCCTAGTCCCAGGTCATGAGAATAACTGGTTATATATAATTTTCAGTGTTGAGGACAACCTCGTTCTCTCTTAGAAAATATAAAATACAAATAGTAAAGATTCTTTTGAGTTATATAGCTCATTTAGCTGTTCTCTTTATCTTGGTAGCTGTGATGTAGTGGGTAAGATATGAGACTGAAAGACCTGGGTTCAAGTTCTCATGATAAGCTCTCAGAAGTGTGTTCACTACAGTTTAAGCTTAAATTAAATTTTTAAACAGATAATCAATTTGACGTGAAAACCCTAATAGTTCGTTATGTTTTAAAATTGAGAGCTTGTCAAATTCAAATAATTTCATGGGGAAATGCAAGCCTACTAGACTATCATGTGTCGAGCAGTGTGAAGGCAGCCTTAAAGCAGAGTTCTCCAAGAAAAGAGCGCGAAAATGTGACTGCGTCTCTCTCTAACATACTGTGAAGCATGACTTCGGCAAGCATTCGGTGTTCGTGCCCCAGGGGCTATGGCTGAAGAACTCTGCCTTAAAGTATCGAACATGTCAATTGATAAGCTGACAACATCAAGGGCTAATATATTATCATAACATCATGTGTCGAACAGTGCGAAGGCAGCCAAAAAAATCGCTCTAAATTCGAAAACGTACAAATTCTAATTTTACTGCTCTGTACTGCTTCTTTGACAGCTGGCTAGCGACTGAAAAGTGGTTTGCTCTCTTGGCACTAACCTCGGCTTGCGTACGGCTTTTGTCGGTGCCAAAAGCAAAATGTTAGGCTCCTGCTTGCCAGGTGACCGCATCGCTGATTTAGGGAAACATATTTCAAGTGTAAAGGCAGCTATAGAAAGCACCGGCATTTTGGCCCCACAAACAGAAACAGCGCTGTCTCGCTCGGCTTCACCTTATGAATTCCACCATCTTTCAGCCTATGCGTCTTTGCAAGAGTTAACGCATACGAGTTGATTTTTGCTCGCTTTGAGCAATCAAACTGAAGCGAACATGATTTTATATAAGAGTTCCCAACAACAGGATTGAATTAAATTCAACGGCGAACATGTTGTGTATGTAAGTTTGATGCATTGAGCACAAGGCCAATTCGGGTTTGAGAACGTTTGCGTTGAAAATAAATCAAGTTTTGCACACTAGAAAGATCGTTTCTATATCAGCAATATGTTATGGTCACACGATTTGATAGCCTTTTAAATATATAAATTTTAAGTTTAAGTTTACTTTTACCGATTTGCTCTAATCGACAATTTGGTGGATATCTACCCACAGATTTCTTTGAGTGTAAGGCTAAATGAGGTGTTAAAACGTTTTGTAAAAGTAAATTTGCGAAGACAGAAGTGTGACCAGTCAAGTGTCACTAATCTCCATCAAAAGATCATATTTTCCTTAGCCTCAAAGAAACTGCAGTATTTTTTGGTAGCCAAGAGTCAAGAAAGCTCAAGCGTCTCAGGGCGAAGGGAGCAGGAATTACAACCAAGTTGAAAAGTTTACGCTTGGCTTAATCCCAAGCGTCGACTTGTGTGTGTGTGTTTCCAGACATGCCAACCAACATTTTCAGAGGAATAGGTCAGTACGGCCGAGTGAATATTTACGAGTGTGTAATGTATGGGAATGCAGGCGAAACTGCGAGTGCATTCTCCAAGTTCCGAGTGGGCAAGTGGCAAATAAAATGTAAGCACAGGACTCTTTCTCTCCGGTACATTATGTATAATGAGCTACCCGCAATGCAGTTGCCCTCGCTAGTAGTGAGTCGGGGTCAATGACAGCGGAGAAGGTCAAATGCACGCATCGCGGACTGGCAACAGGAAATGGCAGGATATGCCTGATAAATGACTTCGATTTCGCATAGAAAAACTGCCATGTAGAGTAGCAGCTGCTGCCCCCTAGGTATCTCATAGATAAAACTTCATGCTCCTTGGGTCGGGGGCTCTTCAGATGCAGTCGATCTTGCAGCTGATGAACATCCGCTGCAAGTTTTGTGTCGGAAATCTTTTGTAATCGTCCGATAACCCCGGCGAGTGCAAAACTTGAAACTCAACCCCTAAATGCCAAAGCTGAAAGCTGGAAAGTGGAAAACAATGCCAACTGCAATGCAATTGCATGTCCAGCCTAGCAGGATGCCAGGCCAAGGCAGGCAGGCAGCCAGCCAGGCAGGTCCTTGCGAATGCTTGCAAAGCCTCGGCCTCATCCTCGGCTTCCACTTTTGTTGTTTATTTACTTATCAAAATGGCATTATAATATTAAAAAAAAGAATGAATAATGGCTCAAGGATTGATCAAGTTCCAGCAAATGCAAGTCGCATTGTGCCAGCGAGTCCCTTTTGTGCGCTCCGACAACATGTTTACCACTGCTGACTACTGGGATTGGGATGCAACGACCAACGGAGGACAACAACGCATAACGAATTTGGGGAAAAAGCAATGGCAGCCATGTCCATTGTGCAATCCCTAAATGGCGGACGCAGGAAGCAGCATAGGCCACAGATGAAATTAATACGCATAAATTACATGGCCATGGCCAGGCCAGCGTGGCCAAGGATATGAATATGGCAGTACAAAACACAAAGAAGAAGAATTTATAATTGCAATAACATTGGAGAAATGCCCCAAGTGGGAAATGAGATGTCTGCAACACAGTTCACAGGCTTCAATTTCAGCAAAATGTTTATTAGAATGAAATGTAAAAAGGTTCTTGCAGTATCCATAAGTTCTAGGGTAGAGAAGTGGAGTCCAAATTGAGCTTAGTTTTAGCAGCGTTGCAAGCCAATCGGCTTGCCAATCGGCTAATAACCAAAAAACACGAAGCTGACAAATGCATTTTACCGCAGCACCTGCACTGCTTGCCCAAAATTGGGAGATTCGTAAGTCTTTCCTAAAAAAAAATGGGGAGAAAACGCCAAAGAAAAGTTTATATGGGCCACGTAAAATAAACTAAGGCGCTCAGGCTATATTGTGGAATAAGTTGTTTTGTTAAGAGCGCAAGAGAGTGAGAGAGGGAAGAGCTCACACTCACACGAATTAGGTATATGTAGTATGTATTTGTCTTGGCTCTCTGAGACAGATGATAGCTGCTATAAGAGACATGTGTTAGAAATAAATAGCAATTAACAAGAGAGAGAGAGAGAAGAAGAGATAGTACACACAGAACAAAATGATAGGGCGGTGGGTGGAGAGGAATGAAGGGGGACGGGAAAGAGTGGAGAGCGTAGGAAGAGGGAGGAGGCGAGGGAAAAGAGTCGAGAGCTGTGTAGGAGGGATTGGGGAAAAAGGAGTAATGCCAATTTGTATTAAATTATAACTGAAGAGTGGCTGCCATGAGGTACATTTTGTTTTAATCAAGTCTGCAACTCAAAAATTTTGCAAAAAAAATTCGGTCCTGGGGGATTCGAATCCGTTGTAAAGTCTAAGGTCCCTGAACCCAAGGTTTTGGTTCGAACCTTGGTTCGCTTAAACATAAAAGAATAATTTCGATTTATTAATACATATTTTTATACCGTTGCAAGGGTATTATCTTTTTGCCCAGAAGTTTGCAAAGCATAGAAATATTCATTTCCGACCCTATAAGCTATATATATTCTTTGTAAGGGCGACGAGCTGAGTCGATTGAGCTTTTCCGTCCGTCTGTCTGTCCGTCTGTCTGTCTGTTTCTACGCAAACTAGTCCTCAGTTTTAAAGCAACCGAGCTGAAACTTTGCACAGAGTCTTCTTTTTACTGCACACTGCTAATATGTCGGAACCGACCGGATCGGATGACTATATCTTATAGCTGTTATAGGAACTATCCGTCGTAAAGTGGGAAAAACTTTTGTCCAATTTGTTGTTAAAGCCAAACAAGATTTTGTAAGTAGTATTAGGAGCTTACAACATGAGGACAAACCGAATTTCAGTTCAATAGCGTAAAAAACAGAAAAGTTGAGGCAAATCGGCCAGATTGGTTGTATGGCAGCTATATCAAACATTGGTCTAAATAGAGTAAAATTTTCAAAGTTGTCTTCGGGGCCCAAAATGTGATTATAAACCGAATTTGGGGTCAATAACTTAAAAACTAGAGTTTAAGCCAAAAAAAGGCAAAAAAAGGCAAAAAAAAACCACTGTGCAGTGGTCGAAAATCGCTGGACAAGAAATTTACTATGTCCGTGTGTCTGTCCGTTTGTTTCTATGCTATCTCCTCCTTTATATGTCTTAAAGCTACACACAAAACAAACGTTGGTAAATGTAACAATTTCATTGGAAACTTCACCAATTTCCGTCTTTGATTTTCGCCCAAAAGTTTTTTTAATGTCTGCACTTTTGTTTAACCTGTTCAGTAAACAAGTTGACTTCTACTTAAAATAACAACGAGATGGTCTTAAAATTTTTCAGAACAAATTTTCCAAATGTTACTGAAATGAGTAAAGTCGTTCTCAAGCGGATAATATTTGATTTAAACAACAACAAAACAGGTTTTGGCTCTCTATTTGATCCTCTTTTGTCAGCTCATCCCAGCAAAAGTAGCCCTCTGCAAAAGTGTGCAACAGCTGAATGTGCTGGCACGTCTTTTCACACGTTAAGTGCATAAGGTACCGGGTTCAATTCTTAGTCTTAAATGAAACGAGTCAGGTTGAGTGGGTCGTTGAAGCGATGTTTCTGATTTCTCTGGAATATGTGACTGAAGAATCCACTCACACCTGGTCCAAATTCAATGAAATTTGTTTCCAAGTTTTCTAGAACAATATTAAATTCTTAAAAAAGGAACAATATCAATTTAATTTAAGTTTTTGCGTTCCCAAAAAATTGATCTTAAAGTGAGAAACTAGTACTACCGTTCGTGAACTGTTTTTGGAAACGACTGTGCTCCTTTAAAGTACAATGTTTTCGGTTATTTCACTCTTCTTTAAGGTGTTCGTGTTTGTTTAAATAAGCAAAAACCACCAGGAAATCAAGTGAGCACAAAATTTGCAGAGTAATATTCAAAATATTATTGAATCTTAGCAAATCCCCTCTTAGTCTGCATTATTGGACACGTAACAATCAAAGTCAACAGACTCAATAGCTAAAAAGGAAATGTAGCCAATCGGCCGATTTTCAGGTAAAGTCAAAACCCAAGGATGCAACTGTCTAAATGGGGACACAGACAAACGGCTTTTGTTGTCATTCTGAATGGGGTACAATTTGTTGAATTTGAGGAGGTTTTGCTCGTCGCCTGTCGGCCATTCCTTTTCCGGTTGTGCTCGGCAACTTTTTGCTATTGTCGTAGGTCCTCTTAAGGGCACTTGCCTTCGAGCAATGGGAAACCTGCTAGGACACACAGCAACAACAACAACAACAGCAACATATGGCATATATGCGAAGAGGGACAACAATTGAATTACAAAATTATTTTCTGCCGTCGTCTGACTTGAAGAACTAGTTGTAGCCCAGACAGGACAGACGGAGAGGGAAGGACCTGTTTTCCAAAGCGGAAATTAGGTGACAGGACGAGGTTTTGTCGTCGCCGTCTTCTTGGGTCAACTTTAATTGCTTTATGTGGATGTTGTTGGCCTGTCAGAAAACCCATCATCGTCCTCATAATGACGTATCCGGCCTGGACAAATGAAGATTAATGTGATGACCACTTACGTTCCACAAACGCCAAGCAGAGGGTGGTCAATGCAATTAACGCTTTTGGCCGGAGAGCCCCGCCACAAATTGTGTTTGTATCTGTATCCGTATCTGTATCTGTGAGTGGGCCGCTCACACTTTGTATCTCTCAGACTGTCTGGCTGGCTGTGTGAGCACCATGGAGCGTGCGAGAGTCGCGTGTGCAATGCTGCAAAAATGTTCAAATTCGTTTCTTTTTTCATATATATATATATATATATTTGCAGTTGTTGTTGGTTTGGGTTATCGTCTGGCAAACGGCAATCATAACAGCCCGAGGAGACGAAGCCAGAACGAACCAAACACACAAAAATGATGCAGAAAAAAATAAAAAAAAAGCACCGAAACCAGCCAAACGCACGAAGATTCCGCCAAGTTGAGGATGAGGAGGAGCAATTGGATGGCGACGACGACGTTGTGGATTTTGATTCTGGGTCATTCACCCTTGACAAAAAAATTTGCTCTGTGTTAGGCCGCTTTTGTATGTTGGTGCTTTGCTTTGTTGCTGTACCTTCCCCTAACCTCTCCTCTCCCGTTTTGGGGTGTGATTGTCGCTGCAGTACCTACAGGCATCCACATTTGGGTTTCGCGTCTGCTGCTTGTTTTGGGTTGATTTTTTTATTATATTTTTTTTTGGGAGTCATGCCCAAATACCAAATACCATCCAATGATCAGAGAGTGCTTTGCATACTGTGTGTGTGAGTGTGTGTGTGTCCAGGTCCTGCGGCTGTCCGAGCTTGTCTTTAGCTTTTGTTCTTAACGCACACGCTGCTTTTGTTTTATTTATTTGCACAACAATTTCTGTTTAATTTGATTTTTAATTGTTGCCTCTTCACTCTGTTCTGGTCTGGCATTTATTTATTTTTGTTGTTGTTGTTGTTGTGGTGGTGGTTGCTATTTGACTTGGTTTTTTGAACTTTTGCACGAGCAAAACATTCATCTTTGCTTCTTTGGTTTGAAGAAATTGCACAATATTGAAAACGAATGTATTTTGGTTTTGTACCCAAACGGTTCTAATCGTGAATTTCGAGAT
Organism: Lordiphosa clarofinis; assembly: GCA_018904275.1. Lineage (NCBI taxonomy): Eukaryota > Metazoa > Arthropoda > Insecta > Diptera > Drosophilidae > Lordiphosa > Lordiphosa clarofinis. Next base: position 86,780 of record JAEIGQ010000145.1, read on the forward strand.
ATTTTTCACAGCTAACTGAACCAAGTGAGTCACAAGATTTGAACTTGAGCCGGTTTCTGAACCCAAGTAATCGTTTCGGTTCAGCAAAAATCGAAAGTACAGGAAAGCGATTTTTATTCTCGTATACTGAAGTTTGTGCAAAAGTATCAAACAGAGAGAAGGAATCATTTCCCACCCAATAAAGTATATATATTCTTGATCAGCATCAACAGCCGAGTCAATTTAGCCATGTCCGTTTGTCTGTATGAACGCGTCGATCTCAGAGACTATAAGAGATAGAGATATAAATTTTTGCATGAAAGAGGCGTCCAAACACACCACCTTTTTGTTGATTAAGGTCAAGCTTCTTCAAAGCCTTGTCTACTTTAGGTATTCCAGCAAAGTACTTTCGACTTTGCATGATGACGTTGAGAAGTACGCAAAGCTCCGTCAAAATAGGATAGAACCTCTCCGAACCATTTGATACCAAAAGAGGTTTTAGGCAGGGCGATACCTTATCGTGTGACTTCTTTAATCTGCTCATGGAAGATATACTGCGCAAGTGCCGACATGCCAACAGAACCGGCGGATTTATTCATAACAAGTAAGAAAGTCGGTCAAGCCCGACTATAACATACTCTGTGCCTGGAGTAGAAGCTGAATGCAATGCTGGTGCTGCGCTCATCTCTAATTCTCTCACTCTTTCTCGCTCTCTCTCTCCCTATCTCTTTCAGGGTGGGATTGGGTGGTGGGAGGGTTGTTTACTTATTTGCTCATAACTTGAGAACCGCTTATCCGATCTTTATCATTTTTTCGGCAAATCGATACATTTGGCTAATTACTAACTATCTCCAGAAGGTACAAATCGTCTATCTTCAAAACTGTAGGAGATATAACTTTTTTTCCAAATTGCGGGGGCGGGAGGGGGCGTGGCAAAAATTGAAAATAAACTTGCAAGTATAAGAAGCATTTGTCCCATACATGTCAAACCTCTATTACTTACCATCTCTGAAATCTGTTTGTTCATACGGACGGACGGACGGACGGACAGACAGACAGACGGACATGGCTATATCGACTCGGCTGTTGATGCTGATCAAGAATATATATACTTTATATGGTCGGAAATGATTCGTTCTCACTGTTACATACTTTTGCACAAACTTAATATACTCTATGTACCTTCGGTACAGAGTATAAAAATCTAATGCTACTTGCATATGCTGATGATATTGACATTATCGGCAAAACCACACGCGCAGTAAGCAAGGCGTTTTCAGAGATTGAGGAGGAGTCTAAATCAGTGTCCGGCACCGTTCAATGTTCTGTGTATAGAAGTAGCGACGTCCATCCTCTGTAGCAGCGGCGTCGATACACAGACACTATACGAGCGTACACTGCTCTCTTTTGCTCTAACAAACATTTGCTAACTGAGAGCGCTCTCGCGTGTCTGAACGCACACATTCAAAGGCAAAATAAGCACGTGTGTTTTGCCGGACACTGGTCTAAGTTAATGGGTTTAGCGGTAAATGAGGACAAGACGAAGTACCTAGTATCCGGGGACAGAAAGTCATTGCGACTTGGACAATCTGTTACGATGGGAGAGTACAACTTTTATGTTGTGGAGGATTTCGTCTACCTCGGAACGATGATAACCAGCAAGAACAACATCAGTCTGGAAATCCGACGAAGAATCACTCTTGCGAACCGATGCTACTATGGGCTAAGTAGGGAGTTCAATAGCAAAGACCTCAAGCGAAGAACATAACGAGAGCGTAAGTTAAAGTCGGCTCTAACCGACTTCGATATACCCGTTACTCATGAAAAAACATGTTCAACAGTGTTCATGCGTTTCTTAGGGTGACCATCCGAAAAGTATGCAACATTTTTTTTGGTGGGAGGGGAGGTAGCGGGGGGGCTTGTATCACTTTTTTGCTCATAACTTGAGAACCATTCATCCGATCTTGATCGTTTCTTCGGCAAATCGATTCATTTTGCTAATTACTAACTATCTTTAGAAGGTATCTATCTTCAAAACTGTAGGAGATATAACGTTTTTTTTAAATTGGGGGGCGGGAGGGGGCGTGGCCAAAATTTGAAATAAACTTGATCTGCGTGCATAAAAGAAGCATTTGTCCCATACATTTCAAACCTCCATCTCTTACCATCTCTGATATCTAGGTGTTCATACAGACAGACGGACAGACGGACGGACGGACGGACGGACAGACGGACATGGCTATATCGACTCGGCTGTTAATGCTGATCAAGAATATATATACTTTATATGGTCGGAGATGATTCCTTCTGCCTGTTACATACATTTGCACGACTTTAGTATACCCTTTTTACTCTACGAGTAACGGGTATAAATAGCCATTTACAAGTCGCTTATCATCCCAGTCCTGCAATATGGCGCAGAAGCATGGACAATGACAGCAGCGAAAAACTCTTCGGAGGATTTATGGACCTTTAAAAGTCGACGATGATTTCCTCATTCGAAAAAACGACGAACTGTATGAGCTCTATGGGGACGCCAGTCTGGTCAAGCGCATAAAGCAGCTTCTTCTGCGCTGGCTTGGACATGTCGCCAGAATGAAGGAAGAAGTTCCAGCAAAAAAAGCGGACCAACTGGTTGCAGCTCGCACAGAACACAAGCGAATGGATAGCGTTAATAGCAGAGGCCCAGACCGTCAAACGGTTGTAATGGCCAATAAAGAAGAAGAAGGAGATGTACATAGGTGTATACCGTACGCAGATCAAGTTTGTTTCGGATTTGCAAAAATTCCCCACCTCTCCCCTTATACAGCAAAAAACTGTCAGAGCCACAATTTTAAAGTTACAACATCGTCGCTTAATGTATATTATCTTAGGCCTTTAACCTAATAAACGCACAATGAGATCTGAGCAAAAACACCAAAGTTATTTATGAAACTCGACTGCAACGGTCTTTCGTGTTTTTAATAATCTATTTATTTTTTTATTTGAAGTGATTTTTACTGGTTTTTTTGTACAATGCACTATGTTCCAAAAACCAATCTGAGCACAGCGGCAGCGCTGCATTCTGCTCCTACTCCGGTACAGAGTATGTTATACTCAGGCTTGAACGACTTTCTCACTTGTTTTATTTTGAGCACATGTATTCAAAACGGTACATCTTCGCTTTAAGAAATCGTACAGCTTTTTGTATTAGTTTATTTAATAGCTTTTGATAGTTTATTTCAAAATTAAGTAGAAGTACTTTTCGATAATATTAAAATGTTGGATTCCTCACAAAACGTTCCTAAATATGGTCAAATATGGATAAATGAAAAAAAGCAATGAAGAAAGAAGTTTCGTCGCAATTGCCACTCTTTAAAGTGGTTTACAATTCACTGCAATACCCAAAATCCCGCCGCGTAACATCTATTAAAAATTTATATTTTTTCTTTAGAAAATAGCTTTCACACAACCGGTCACCTTTACCAGCTAATGGAGCCAGCTATGAAGTAAATAGCCATAAATAAGCTTATTAAACTTTGTCGTTTGGAATTCGGAACAGGCCTGTTTAGCTGCCTTTCTCTCGAAAGATTGATATGAGCTTAGCTTTTACATTTACATTTTTAGCTATAATTAAAACTAAGAGAATTGTTTTGTTTTAGGTGTAAGTTCATCGAGATCTTAAAAAGCATTTATTTTGAGTGAGCGATAAATTTTTGATTGACATCATTTTGAAACGTAATATTTACTTAAATATGAACATGGTGTAAATATTTTCTTAAAATTTATTCATCTGCATAGCATGTTGCGCTATAAAGGTAAGGTAAGTGATTAAACCAGATAAAAAGAATAAAATAAATTCATTTGACACTTCGAAGAGGCCCAGCAGGCACACGCGAAATTCATATAAGTTGCGACGACTGAGAAACATCTCCAGCTAAAAAAATCCGAGTAAATAATATTATATGATGAAGGTTCCTTGAAGAAAACCCACCTTGATATGCCACTCCTTGGGTTGGCCCACAAAATAGTTTTCCAAGCTCAATCTTTGCACCATCCGAGAACTGCTCACCGCTCCATGCACCGCTATTGTTAGGAGTATCACATCTATTAAATACTTGGTCACCACACCCCACATGTGAATGTAGGTAACCTCGAATTGTATAACAAGTTGGTAAGAGATTATGACCAAGACAGAAATATTTTGCATCAGGGCCAAGAAGAGTGGTAAATCTACGATCTTTTGGAACGCCTCGGCCAATTTTTGTAACTCATCATAGATTGCTATACACGCATCGAGTCGACGGCTGGCAGTTTCGAGCTGATTGGCCATGTGCGAGTCTTCTAGGGACCCCAGTTGATGACGCAGCTCGCTTTGCACATAACTGTTTACCTCAGAGTAGAAGACGCCTATGCTGAGATAGCCAACAAAAGAGATGTACATGATCATGATTGCCTTGGAGCTTACAAACACATCACTCAATAAGGCCAAGCTACGAAATATGCATGTGATCTTAAAGTACGGCAAACTACACAGGGTTTCGTAGGAAATGCACAGGATCATCAAGAGGATTAGCGTAAATTCTCGTTGGCTACCATAGCCTCTAGTTTGTTGTCCAGACAGTTCACGAATCCGCTGGTAAAGTTTTAAGAATCTGTCGACCACTCCAACTACCTTCTGAGCATAGCAAAGTTGCATCACCAACACGTAGATGGTGCATAGAATGCAGCCTAAAAGGCGTACATAGTTAAGCAACCGTTCATAAGGATCCTTTAGGGTCCTTATCCATGGCACGTAAAAGCAGCACAAGTAACTACTCCAGATTAGTTCAGAAATGAGGCAATACCACTGCAGCCAGTTGTGTTTGTAGCAAACCCAACCACCATCGATTTCATTTCTCCTGATGCCAAAGAAAACTATTCCCAAAAAGCTAGAGTAGTAAAATGTGCTGCGTAATATTTGCTCCGAAATTATAGACACGTTTCTAACCATGACTTTGAGCAGTCAAATAAGAACTAACTGCTTGAGGAAGCTCACTCCAGTTGATGACTATCGTGCTCATTAAGCTAATGAGAATTATAGCTGATAAGAAAAAAAAGCAAACATAAGTTGGCTTCTCCTTAAACTGGCATTCATTAGGTTTATTTACATATTTATTTATTATTTATTAAGGTCAACTATGGTGAATTCCTCCAGACTGACATAGATAGAAAATATTGGTAGACCAGTTCAACCGTCAAAGTCAAAACTTGTTTGGGTTCATATCTCACATTTCGCTGGCCAAGGCTTGTGCCATAAGAGCAATCAGCTTTTCACAAGCCTTTACCGTGACTGCCTGAATACGGTTGATGCTGTGCACGGCTCTTTTGTTGATGTGAAATATCTTTAATTTCGGTACGGACGATTTTAGTAGGAGTAAAATTTGATTTCAACGTCACGTGACGCTGACGTCATTCATATTTTGTGTTGTTTTGATTTAAGTTTCCTGGCAAGCACACACAGAAGAGGATGGGCAGAGGGCGGAAGCAAAGAGGTAGGAAAGATGCTGAAGAGGGGCAACTGGGTGTGATCATGGTGGGATTTGGTGGTATGTAGGAGGGATTTGGGTGGAATCTTATCTGAACGGGATCTGTGAGGGATCTGGGAGGGATCTGGGAGCGATATGGCTGGGCGAGATCTGGCAGAGTTCTGGGTGGGACCTGGGAGGGTTCTGAGCGGGATTTGGGTGGGATCTGGGTGGGATTTGGGAGGGATCTGGGTAGGATAAGGGTGGTATCTGGGGGGGAATGTGGGTTAGATCTGGAAGGGATCTGTAAGGGATCTGGGTGGGATATGAAAGGGATCTGGGTGGGATCTGGAAGGGATCTAGGCGGGATCTGGATGGGATCTGGGTGGGATCTGGAAGGGATCTAGGCGGGATCTGGATGGGATCTGGGTGGGATCTAGAAGGGATCTGGAAGTGATCGAGGAGGGATCTGGATGGGATCTGGGCGGGTTCTAGGCGGGATCTGGAAGGGATTATGGTGGGATGTGGAAGGGATCAGAGCGGGATCTAAGCGTGATCTGGATGGGATCTGGTTGGGATCTAGGCGGGATCTGGATTGGATCTGGGCGGGATCTGGAAGAGATCTGGGTGGGATATGGAAGGGATCTGGGTGGGACTTAAACGGGATCTGAATGGGATCTGGGTGGGATCTGGAAGGGATCTGGAAGTTATCTAGGAGGGATCTAGCCGGGATCTGGATGGGATCTGGAAGGGATCAGAGTGGGATGTGGAAGCGATCTGGGTGGGATATGGAAGGGATCTGGGCGGGAATTAGGCGGGATCTGGATGGGATATAGGCGGGATCTGGAAGGGATCTGGAAGATATCTAGGAGGGATCTGGAAGGGATCTAGGAGGGATCTGGGCGGGATCTGAAAGGGAATAGGGTGGGATGTGGAAGGGATCTAGGCGGGATCTGGAAGGGATCTGGGCGGGATCTGGAAGGGATCTAGGAGGGATCTGGGCGGGATCTGAAAGGGAATAGGGTGGGATGTGGAAGGGATCTGGGCGGGATCTGTCGTACATAACCTATGTCTTCAATACTGTCTTGACAAGCTCAGTTTTCCCAGACTCGTGCAAAGTTGCCAAAGTAATTCCGATCCCTAAATCTTCTAATGACTATAGACCAATATATATTCTTTCGTTCTTATCAAAGGTCCTTGAGCGTCTTATGGCGATACAAACGAACGAGTTCATGACCAAAAACGAACTATTTATTGACAAGCAATCAGGATTTCGTACAAAAAGAAGCTGAAGACATTCGGAAATAAACTGACATTGACAACGTTACATTATTGACTCTATTAGACTACAGTAAAGCGTTTACTGCTAAGTCAAATGTACAGTTTTTCTAGAACTGCAGTAACCCTAATTCACTCATATTTGTGGAAACGACGATAACAAGTTACCATACAGACTGCCTCTTCAACACACCTAGGTCCTGAAACGTGGGGTTTCAAAGGGTTAATAAGTAACAAAATTATTCATACTAATGGCTTGCCAAAATTTGTAATTGACAATTCGCCCATTGATTATGTAGCGCGGGCAAGCAACTTAGGATTCATTTTTAACCAAGCGTTGACTTGGAAAAATGTACGCACTTCTCAGACAATCCCATCCAGATCCCTCCTAGATCCCTTCCATATACCTTCCAGATCCCACCTGGCTTAGATCCCATATATATATATATAAGGTATAGTAGAGTATAGATAGAATTATAGATCTTCTTGGATTTAAGTAGAATATCCTGAAATGGGAGGGGGAGATAGGAGACAAGACACACCCCATATACTTTTTCTAAGCTGTTATTAATTTTAAGATAACATTAAAATTTCGCTTTCCTTACTTTACTAGAAATTGAGCTCAAGAACTCAAAAACGATTTCTCAAAAACATGACGTGCTCTAAAAATTTGGAAAATTCACTTGTATTTAGGCTTGAAAACCTCTGTTGAACAGTATTAATTATGTTCTCCGGCTTACTAGGAATTGTATAATATAATCAGCTTTGAATTGAATGGAAAAAAGGACATGAGTTTCTCGTCAACGTAATATCTGAATAGATAGAATGTAAAATCGCTTAAGGTTTTTTTTTCTTTACGATACATAATTGTATCGTAATTGTAATCAATTCACTTAGTAAAATCCTAAAAATTAAATTAAAGATTAAAAATTAAATGACCGCTCACTATTTGCTATGCCAACACTTCAATAAGTTCCAAGTTGGTTCAATTGCCCGTGGCTAAACCCCATTTTACATTAACCCTCGAAATTTGTGGCCGCTGTTTCATTTGGAATTATAAAACTTTTTTAAGCCCTGGCACATTTTCAAATAGAATCCGTTATCTCTGCTTTAATGTTGCCCTAACCAAACACATCACAATAATCCGCAATATAAAAACTCTGCCTGGCACAAAGCAATTGCCATGGCAATTTAGGACACGGATACGCCAAAAGCAACAGCAACAACAACAACAACAAGTTTATACAACAATCAATTACAGGAGCCAAGTAACAAAAACAAAAAGCAAATGCGACTCTGAAATAACACAACCAAAATAAACCGAAATAACTGCCAAATGTTGCCAGTTGCAGTTGGAAGGTTCAGTTTCTGTTTTTGGGATTCCCACGTGTAAAATAAAACAATGCGAGAGGCGCGTAGATTTATCTGCATTACGGCTGCAGACCCCCGTATAACACCCACACGGAAATGTCAGTCGACAAACTGAAAATTATGTTTGTGCCAAATTTTAGTTCCACTCGCCAGCAGCAGAGGATTGGCCAACGGATCCACTTGCAAAAGGAAAAAACGACAGGTGTAATAAATAACCCCAGGGAAGTGGCCAGGACGTGCAAGTGCACTGGAAGAAAAAACCAAGGGTAATTCCAGTTCCATTGAAAATTAAATAAATATCGTGATGGAGTTTAGAGTGAGATAAAAAAATCACGAAAATAAATAAAATCAAGTTAGAGCGTTGAAGTCGAGTGGCCCTACTTTAAAATACCCTGTACAAAGGAGACACACTTGTTAAAGTTTTAATTTAAATTTTTAAAAATCGGCAAAAACAAACAATTGGTAAAAAGGGCTTTTAAAGAGTTATGGCTCCCTCGGTTCAAAAGATATTTATATTCAATTTAAAATTTGAATTTTTTTTTCATAAAAACTTTCAAATCATTCTTATTTAAATCCATTTTTTAAATACAAATTGAAAATAAATCGTTATGGTTAATTTTTATAAAAAAATTTATATTTAATAACTATTTTTTATTTTTATTACTTAAACTAATTTTAATAATTCAAAATAATTTTATTAATAATTTTCAAAAAATAATTTTTATTTCATAATTTTTTGAACAAAAAATTATAACCGTTACGGTCCTTGAACGGTGATAGTTTAAATCTGACCTTGAGAAATGTCGGTGGACTAGACAACTTCTTGAATTATATATCAGTCAAATTATAAGGAACTTCTATATGTTTCTATTTGTGTCGTTGGAAAAACTACTTTATTTTTTGAGCCGAAGCAAATTTTTCGAAAAAGTAGTCCAGTTCGGTTTCAGCCGAAAATATTAAAAAAAAAAAAACCCGAACCGAACCGGTTTTGAAGGGTTCGATTCAGAATTGGTTAGCAGCCTTATTAGAAATACACTTTATTGTGTTACACAGTGCGACAAATTTAAACTTTTTTAAAACTACCAAACTACACTATGCGGAATAGATAGAGCTACCCGAACTGAGTAAAATCCTATCAGCGTTTGGCTAGATTGGTAGCACTTTTCTTCTTTTTTGACCCTCAAAGTTTTAGAAATTGGGTGCGACAGCAAGAAAAAGGTATCGTTAGTTTTGGGCAAAAAGCTCATTCAGTTTTGGTGATAGCTGCAAACTGTCTTGAGCAAAGTTGTAGCTGACAGTCAGCGAAATAAATTTGATTACCAAAGTTTTTCAAAAAAGTTTTCCGGGAGTATTTCTTTAAAAACTTTTTTTCAAGAAGGTTATTTTTTGCATTTTCGAGTATAACTTTTAAAAAATTTTCGCATACTTTCTTTGGCAAAAATTATGCTTTTGAGATACCAAAGAACTCGTCCAAAAAAGGTTTTAAAATTTGAGCACTATTACATCCTCTAAAACGGCACCAAAAGTGTGAATTTCCAAAAAAAACTTTTTTGTAGTCATTCTTCATTATGTACTCAAGTTTTTTAAAAAAATAGCTGCCAATTAATTTTTTCAAGCCTTTAGAGCAACACATTACGCGATTTACTTGTTCTTATCCATTAATAGAGAAAAAAAATTACACAGGCCAACAAAATGACCATCTTTGTGAGGTGCAGCCCTGTTGATTTAAAAATATGATAAGTTTATGTTTACTGATTCCTAAACTGGTTTCGGTTTCGTTCCATCAGCTCTTGTTTCCAAGATATAGCGGAAAAACGAAAATCTTGCATTTTTGGCACTCTAGTATTTATGGAGGCCACACTAGGCATAAATGTCTGAGTTTATGAGCTAATTATGATAAAGGACATATCATTGCAAATTAGAAAAATCATAGGGACCATCTAAGTCCAGCGGAAAGTGTCTAATTTGGCCTTTAAAGAGAGACATTTTCCGATTTATAGCATTTTTATCAAAATAAATCATCCCGTTTAAGGAAGCGCGGGAATTGGATTAATACATTCGCCATCTGAGCGTATAGCCAAACATACGATCTTATTTTGTGATTTTTATGGCATTTAAATAAGTTTATTTGGCAAAGATATGGCGTGTTTAAGACGAAAATACATATTTAAATTTATGGGAGGAAAACTAAATTGTTACTCTAAATCTGTATAGGAACTGTAAAGGGCCTACTTGGTTCGGCATAAATTGTTATATGTTTACATGTTCATTTACATGTTCATGATAAATTATATTTGGAAACAAGTAGCCTTTTCACAGTTCCTATAAAAATTCGAGTTACAAATCTAGTTTTCTCCCCATAAATTTAAATATGTAATTTCGTGATTAAGAGGCTATAACTTTGCCAAATAAATTGATTTAATCGCCATAAAAATCACAAAATTAGATTATATGTTTGTCTATAGGCTCAGATGGCGAAAATATAAATTCAATATCTGCGCTAGCTTTAACGGGCTATAAAAAATGCTAAAAATGCTATAAATCGAAAAATGTCTGTCTTTAGAGGCCAATTTAGACACATTCCGCTGTACTAATATAGCGGATATGATTTTTAAAATTTGCATTGATATGTACTTTATCGCAATTAGTTCATTAATTCAGATAATTATGCCTAGTGTGGCCTCCATAAATCCTAGAGTGCCAAAAAGTCGACTTTTTGGTTTTTCCGCGATATCTTGGAAACAAGAGCTGATTGAACAAAACCAATGATACAGTTTTGTTCAGTGAAGTCTATATTAACATAATCTGTTAAAAATAGACCTGCACCAAAACCACTGTTGGGCTGTGTTAGTTTTCGACGGTTTTTTGAAAATGCTGTGGTGGATTCTTTTTTATTTCCCAATATATTTCGAGGATGTTTTGAATGGTCAAAAAATAATTAATAATAAAAAAAAAAAAAATTAATATTGAATAGAAGATGAGCGCTGCGGCAGCGCTGTTTTCAGCTCCTATGTTTTCCGGAACAGAGCATGATATAGTCGGGCTTGACCGACTTTCTCACTTGTTATACCCTTGCCCAGAAGTTTACAACGCATAGAAATATTCATTTCCGACCCTATAAACTATATATATTCGTGATCAGGGCGACGAGCTAAGTCGATTGAGCTTTGTCCGTCCGTCTGTCTGTTTCTACGCAAACTAGTCTCTCAGTTTTAAAGCTATCGAGCTGAAACTTTGCGCAGACTCTTCTTTTTACTGCACACTGCTAATATGCCGGCCGGATCGGATGACTATATCGTATTTTCAAGCTTTTAGCTAAACCGCTTTTTTTCTCTCAGTGTGTCTGTAAATGTAATGAAAAGTAGCTCAACGGCATAACTACAGAGCGGGAGAAAGAGAGGGAAGACCCTAATTCGTGTCATTTAGCGCAGGTGGTGACAGAGGAAGAGGAGCAGCCACAACAGATTGACACACAGCGATAGTGCCAGGAAATGGTTCCTTTGGTTTCAGGCTGTACTCGAGCAGCAGCCGCAAGTTGCCGAAAAAATATCTGTGCTGGCTGCTGACCTGGTTTGGGGTTTAATGGTCAGCCTATAGGAGGGACGACCAGCAAATGGAGACTTCAATAGTGCAGAGGGGTCAACAAATACTGCCGGTGTCCCTTGGGCAGTGGAGGCGCCGCCTCGCTTTGGCAAAGATCCAAATTCATGTTGCAGTTGCTTAGATACACACATACATATGTATGGATGCATATACAAATATGCATGTATTCCCCTCCACGTATTTACTAGATACTGGCACATGTGTGCAGTCCCTTTAATTAATGCCATTCCAATATCAAATAGATGGAACACAACCATTGAGACCCTGTCGTTTCGGATTACCCGCACTGCAGAGATTTTTATAATTAGCTTGAGCAATTATATTTAATTACCAAGCTTATTGCCAAATAATGGTTCAAACTAGAACGACTAAAATCATGCTAAAAGACATTCATTAGCTGTAATGCAAGAGTATGTAAGAGGAAGAAGATATATATTTTTGATCAGCATCATCAGCCGAGCCTTCAGTCTGTATGAACGCACAGATCTCGTTGTTTTGTAGATAGATGGTTAATCCCTTCTAGAGATATTTAGAAATTAAGTTTATTGATCGATTTGCCGGAAAAATAATAGAAATCGGGAAAACTATACTCAATTGATGACCAAAAGAAAGTTTGCTTACAAAGCTCTGTTTTGAAAAATCTCTGAAACAGCATGGTTTAAAGAAAGTGGTGGCTCCATCTATTGGTCAAGTTGTGACCAAAAGAAATTTCACAGCGGCAGCGCAGTAGCAGTGCTGTTACTTCAGGTAGAGAGTAGTTTTCACTTCCAAAAAATGTATATTTAAAAGATTATTAAAATCGTAGAACTTTTTTTTTAGTAGGCTCTAGGACATTAAGCTTTGATTTTGTCCATAACTTTTCTAAAACAAGGCACGCACAACATTACAAAGGAGGCTGGTTTACTGCATAGCGCTATTTCATGAATACCAATTCAATTTTCAGCAGTCTACGTCTGTCCTCAATGTGTTGGCAGAAGGTACCTCATGTCAAAACTGCTATGAACGCTTGGGAATCGAAAAGGCAGGCTTGTAGCAAAATCCGACATCAGCAGCAAACGCCAAAATCACTAAGGATGTTTTCGGTATCCATTTGGACTGGATAGTTATCTATCCTTTTTTAGGATCCATTGAATATTTTCGATGTTGATTTGTTTTCGCTTAAAAAGTATGTTTCAGAAAAAAATATTTCATTGATCTTTATTCTTCATCCAGGAGCAAGTCGTTCCGAAGGCACAGAGCTACCAGGCGAAATAAGACACCTTAGGGCTAAATAGTCTGGATAGTTCCAGAAATGTAAGGTCTTTTTGAAAATCTCAATCGAAAATAGTCTCCCATATAGTTTTCACACGGGTCATTGGATCGTGCTAATTCTAGTTTTAATTTCTTTTCAGCACAAACAACACTTGGCTGTGCCATTTTTTTATGTCGCTGTAATTTGATTTTATCAAATTTGAATCCATTTTTCTTTGCGTCTCATAAATGCGTTTGCGCTCGCTACCCAGATCATAGAGTCACCAACGCACAAATATCATAACATATCCCAAAAAACTATCGATGTTCGATATTTAGGAAAAAATATATCACGCTATAAATAAAGGGTGATTTTTAAGACCTATAGGAAAGTTTAAAAAAATAAAAACACATAAAATTCAGAAAAATGCATGAAATTTTTATTTGAATCGAAAGTACGGTCCATATAATGTAATGTTAGTAGATTATTTCATGCAAATGTTGACCGTGACTGCGCCTCAAATGGTCCATCCGCTTAGTTCAATTTTGGCATACTCTTTCCAACATTTCGGCCGGTATCTCACGAATAAATGCTTCCATGTTGTCTTCCAATGCGTCAATTGAAGCGGGCTGTATAGACATAAGCCTTAACATAGCCCCACAAAAAATAGTCTAAGGGCGTTAAATTGCACGATCTAGGCGGCAAAAAGTCCATTGTTGCGCGTGCTGTGTGGCATGTGGCACCGTCTTGTTGAAACCACATGTCATTCAAGTCAAGCTCTTGCATTTTGGGCCAAAAAAAAAAAATGGATGTCATCTCACGGTAGCGCTCACCATTCACAGTTACGTTACGATTCGCATCATCTTTAAAGAAGTACGGTCCAATGATGCCACCAGCCCATTAACCGCACGAAACTGTGACTTTTTCTGGATGCATTGGTAGCTCTTGCAATGCTTCTAGCTGATCTTAACTCTAAATTCGACAATTCTGCTAAATTTAGTCACAATAGCCCGAATAGCCGCTTTAGTGGGTCGATTAAACTGACCATAAAATAAAAGAAGCGAGCGATGAACTTTCTTAACAGAGCACGCATTTGGTAATAAAATTCAATAATTTGCAAGCGTTGTTCGTTTGTAAAACGATTCATGGTTAAATTATAGACCAAACAAGATGTTTGACAGTGAAACTAAACACGAAACGTGCTTAAGCTGTTTAAACCAGTGTTGCCAAATAATATCGATATAGTGATTTTTTTTTGACAACCCTCAGAATAACAAGGTTTTGGGCTCAATGGAACCGGACCTTTAGAATTTGTAACTTCCCGAACCGAGACCCGAACCAAAACTCTTCTGTTTGGAAAAGACACGGTTCAAAGAATATCTTAGCTTAAGCTATCACAAAATGTTGACCGTTGAAAAACAACTTTATATTGTTAAATCGGAGCATAATCATTTCAAAACAAGTGAGAAAATCGATCAAGCCCGACTATAACATACTCTGTACCTGGTGTAGGAGCTGAATGCAGTGCTGCAGCTGCGCTTATCTGTAAGTCTCTGTCTCTCTCTCTCTCTCTCGGCTGGAGTGGTTCAGTTATTTGCTCATAACTTGAGAATCGCTCACCCGATCTTTGTCATTTCTTCGATATCGATACTAATCGATACATATCAATTAATACTAATTATCTGTAAAAGGTAAATACAAACCATCTAACTACAAAACTGTTGAAGATATGAATTTTTTTCAAATTCCAAGGACGGGAGGCAGCGTAGCAAAAATTGAAAATGCCCCCCCTTAACCATAGATTTTAAGTTTTCCGCCATTTTTTTGTAGATTATTTCTCATTTCATATCAAATCCATCTTGATCTCATTGGAAAATATAATAAAAGAAATATTTAAGAAAAGTTCAGGCACAGCTGCCCCCACCTTTTCGAAAAGCTGGCTACGCCATTGGTTACATACTTTTGACGACGGAAACGGTTATACGGCAGCTATGTAAAATATTAAATTGAGTAAATCCTTGCAAGTCGTTTTTGGAGTCAAAATAAATATCTTAACAACAAAATTTTTGTGCCAGTGTATGATCGCTAACTTTATAAAGTAATACAAAATCAAATGTGTCAATCTATCAAACTTCGAAATCTACTTATTTATTTATTAGTTTTTAAATAAGTACCGGTTATCCCGCCCAAGTCGATAGTTCACTTGTAATCGATAGCTGTTCACCCACACCTTTAAATACTTTACAGCACTGTTTGCATAGTGTTGATTTTGGTATTTTCCAGCTTGACCGCGTGCGGTCACATTGTTGAGGGCGTAGTTCCAACAAGTGCAAAGCCAGAATTAATTTCTATTACTAATCTGGAGTTGAGCTGCGGGCTTGAGTGGAATTGTTATTTGTTTTATTTAATTCTTTGTTCTTATAAGTTAAAAGTTTATATTTATACGTACAGCGAGTGGAAAGCGTAATCAGAATGTTTCCCTCAACGATTTTGGGGCGTAGTTACCTGCTTTTTATGCTCGTACTCGCCGTGGGCGTGTTGGCCCAGCATGAGTGGCAGGCTCGCGATGCCTTTGACGAGATTAAGATACAATTTGACAAGGTGAACTCTGACAATTGCCCCATCCAACATCATGCGGACCTGTTCATGCCCGTGGATGCTCTGTCCCACAAACCGGACATCAAGGAGGTGAATGTTAATCCCGTGTTTCCGAATCGAACCGCCCTGCTGCATTTGCAGAACATGGCCCTGAGCAGAAGCTTCTTTTGGAGTTACATATTGCAGTCGAGATTCATACGTCCGGCCATAAATGACACCTATGATCCGGGCATGATGTATTACTTTTTGTCCACGGTGGCGGATGTGTCGGCGAATCCTTACATTAACGCCTCAGCAGTATACTTCTCGCCCAACAGTTCGTATTCGTCTTCGTATCGTGGCTTCTTCAACAAGACCTTTCCTAGATTTGGTCCCCGCACTTTCCGTTTGGACGACTTTAATGATCCCATTCATTTGCAAAAGATATCCACTTGGAATACGTTTGATGTACAGGACTTGGGTGCCCATCATCCGGACTCCATTTCAAAGGATTACACACATGATCTGTACAAGATTAATGAATGGTATCGCGCTTGGTTGCCGGACAATGTGGCGGGGCGACATGACACTAAGATTACCTACCAAGTGGAGATACGCTACGCTAACAATACAAATGAAACATACACATTCCATGGTCCGCCTGGCTCTGAGGAGAATCCGGGTCCCATTAAGTTTACACGTCCCTACTTTGACTGCGGTCGCTCCAACAAGTGGCTGGTGGCAGCTGTGGTGCCCATTGCCGACATTTATCCCAGACACACCCAGTTTCGGCACATCGAGTATCCCAAGTGAGTTTAAAATTAAGGATTCCCGTGGAAAAATCCTGCTAAAAATCCACTCTTCTCTAGATACACTGCCGTTTCGGTGTTGGAAATGGACTTTGAGCGCATAGACATCAATCAGTGCCCTTTGGGCGAGGGTAACAAGGGACCAAATCATTTTGCGGACACGGCGCGCTGTAAGAAAGAGACCACCGAATGCGAACCCTTGCATGGCTGGGGCTTTAGGAGAGGTGGCTATCAGTGTCGCTGTAAGCCAGGCTTTCGTTTGCCCAACACAGTGAGGCGACCCTATTTGGGCGAAATAGTGGAACGTGCCTCGGCGGAGCAATATTACAATGATTACGATTGCCTCAAGATTGGATGTGGGTTAATCAAAAGTCTTTTAAAATTCTCCTTTTTAAACGTATTTCTTTCTCAGGGATCCAAAAGCTGCCCATTCAGTGGGAGAAGGCTCCGTATCATGTGCGTCAAAAGTATTTGGATATGCACCCAGAGTATCGCAATTACTCCACCGGTTCGAGATCCTTGCATGTCCAGCAAATAAACATTGATCAGGCTTTGAAGTACATTCATGGAGTCAACTATCGCACTTGTGAAAAGTAGGTAAAGGTCTTTTTCGAGTTCGTCATTTAATAACCACTTCCCTTCTCCAGCTTCCATCCACAGGATTTGATTTTGCGCGGCGATCTCAGCTTTGGCGCCAAGGAGCAGTTTGAAAACGAAGCCAAAATGGCCGTACGACTGGCCAACTTTATCAGCGCCTTCCTACAGGTAAGCAGAAACATTATTCCCAGAGAGATTGCTCGACTTCACGCTAAATGAAGAGCAATAATTGATAACCCGACACCTATTAAGAGCCTTCGACGGCGGCTCTTTAAAACTTCTCAAGTGTAAATTATAATTTTCCACGCGTAATTCAACTTCCTCGAATTTCCTGCAATGCCAGTTTCTGGGAATTAAATATTCAGTGTCAAACCATTACCGAAATGCTAAATTCATTAGTTTGAGCGCAAAAGGACACGAAAAACGGGTTCTTTATTAAAAAAGAGGAGGAAGCTGTCTCTTACCCACCCTCCTCGCAAAACTATGCAGCCGTCGTGCTCCCCAAAAGCCCACCCTCGCTCGTTCACTTCCCCTTTCATTCCATTTCCCTTTTAGATATCCGACCCCAACGAGGTTTATTCGGGCAAACGTGTGGCGGACAAACCACTGACCGAGGATCAAATGATCGGCGAGACTCTGGCCATTGTGTTGGGCGACAGCAAGGTCTGGTCGGCCACAATGCTCTGGGAGCGCAATAAGTTCACCAATCGCACCTATTTCGCACCCTATGCCTACAAGACGGAACTGAACACGCGCAAGTTCAAGGTGGAGGATCTGGCTCGGCTCAACAAAACGCACGAGCTCTACACGGAGAAGAAGTACTTCAAGTTCCTCAAGCAGCGCTGGAATACGAACTTTGATGATCTCGAAACGTTCTACATGAAGATGAAGATACGTCACAACGAGACAGGTGAATACCAGCAGAAGTACGAGCACTACCCCAACTCGTACCGGGCGGCCAACATAAAGCACGGCTACTGGGCCCAGCCGCAGTTCGATTGCAAGGGCTATGTGAAGAAATGGCTGGTTACCTACGCGGTGCCCTTCTTTGGCTGGGATAGCCTCAAGGTGAAACTGGAATTCAAGTGAGTGGAAGGGGGTTGATAGCTAGCTGGGCCGGTCTGTCGCGGGCCAATCCCATTCACATGCAAATGCTTTGTTGTAGTCTTTGAGTGTTGACATGACTCTGTGACTCTCTGACTCCAGTCCCAATTGTCATGCAAATGATAGCAATTAAACTGACTAATTTGTTTTCGCTCTACGCAGGGGTGTGGTGGCCGTATCCATGGATATGATGCAGCTGGATGTGAATCAGTGCCCGGACTGGTACTATGAGGCTAATGCGTTCAAGAACACGCACAAGTGCGACGAGCAAACCTCCTATGTAAGTAGACGCTAGACATTCCTCTAATCGTTAAGTAACCAACGACTAAGCTAAGGTGAAAATGTGTAATTTTATACAGAAGTTAGCGACACATCTTAGTAAGGAATGGGATTTTGAAAAACTCTGAACCCCATCGATACTGGAGTCTTGACACTTGCCAGCCTTTTGGGACATGGACATTTGAAGGCAACTCTTGAAATGAATAATAATTTCAATTCCAAACTAAACAGTATGAAAGACGCTGTGAAGATTAACTGGACGGCGCCAAGAAGGTTGCTGAAGCGCTGCAAAAAGAAAAAGCAAAGGGCTTCACCGAGTAGAATTAATTAGGTTAGTTGACCTTTGCGAGATCAACCGGAAGTCGTTTAATTATTTAGGCATAAAGTCCAAAAAAAATTTATGGAAAAAAACAAATTTGTTTTTAAAAGTGTAACTCCCAGGTGTCAAGGAATCGAACAATTTTATTATGAAATGCAGCCCCCTTAGGTTTTGGGAAGCCCTGAAAGTCATTTATTCATTTTACTCGGCATGCAGCTTTGGTTGTGACAACATTTTGTCTAAGTTTATTGGAATTGATTAGAACAACTAAAGTAAACTATGAAAAATAATGTCCAAGGCATATTTAATACAATTTCGTTTGAGTTTGTTCTATATATGTGCATGGTCCTTTGTTTTATGTGCTTTTGTTGTGTGTTGTTTTAGGTGACCTAAACACCAAAGTAATTCTGTTCCGTATAGTCAAAGTTTGTTGGATTGTCGTAACTGTTAATGCAATATTGTTCATTGAAGTGTCCTTTATACGGCAGTTCATAAACTATCACCAAACCCTTGTAATCACGATTTTTTTCAGACCATTTTGAATTTGAGCATAAAGAATTTTTTGAAGTAAAACATCAGCTGTTGCGAAATTTCTTTTGTGCTTAGAGAATCATCGAAAGGAATACTAGCCAAATAAGAAAGAAGCTTTTGACGGGTGATCCTATTCCTCTAACTACGGATACGGATGTATCCGATATTGAGAATAAATGCTCTTTACATTTCGATTAAAAATATATAATTAAAGTTCTGTGAATAGATCAGCTTCTGTAAATATTGTACTTAATTTATCGCCAAAATCAGCTTAATTCATGCTAGTCGCCCTTATCTGTTATATGGCAGCTATATGAAATAATAGTTTAAAATGAACCAAATTTATTAGGAAGCTATATAAAATAATGGTCTAAATTGAACGAATCTTTGTAAGTCGCCTTGGGGGCCCGAAATATGAGTATAAACCAAATTTCGTGCAGATATCTTTATAATTAGACTTTATGCCAAAAAAAAACCGGACCTTGGAACCATTGTGCAATGTAAGGGTGAGAATTCTCTTCGAAAGACAGAAAAAAATTAAGCCATCTTAAGCGACACTTTAAAAAATGGGAAGAAAGTTGCCAAAAACTGCTATCTACATAGACAAAGACTTAAGACCTTTACAACAAATATCTGAATTTGCCCTGTTTCAACCTTATAGCGGGTCGACAGTTCGAGCAACAAAAGCTTAATTTCGAAGATAAATTGTCTCAAACTTTTGTGATATTTAACCACGTTTTGCTTCATACTGTAAATAAAAACGGAATGATTTTGTCGTCTCGAGCATCAAAGAGCTTATTTTGAAAAATAAATAGTTTCGAACAGCACCAAAACCTCCTATGTACTTTTTTCATGTTAAATCTTTTTGGCCTGAGCTTGTGAGTGAGAACGGAATAGTTATGTCGCTTTAAGCAACGAGGGCTTGGTTTCGAAGTAAAATAGTCTCGAACAGTGCAAAAGCGGCACTAAAAACATTGCTTAATTGGTATTTAATTTCCTATGGCTTGATATTGTCTTCTCCTAGTGAAGAAAATTAAAAAATCTCAACAAATGCTTTATTGTTAGATATAGCAAATGCTTTCTCAATATTATGGCCACTTTTTATACCCTTGGAGAGGGTATATTGAAATTGGTCAGATGTTTGTAACGCATAGAAGGAAGCATCTCCGACCACATAAAGTATATATATTCTTGATCAGCATGACGAGCTGAGTTGATACAGCCATGTCCGTCTGTCCGTCTGTTTCTATGCTATCTCCTCCGTCAGTTTAAAAGCTATCTTAACCAAACTTTGCACGAAGTCTTTTGGTACAAATGCACAGTACATTTGTCGGAATCGGCCGGATCGGATGACTATGTCGTATAGCTGCCATAGAAACGATCGGTCGAAAAAGTAGTTCTAGTGAGAAAAACTTTTTTGTTTTCAAAATTTTGTCAAAATTGTGGTGCCATATAACAAACTGGCAGGCAGATATCATGATGCAAGGGTATATAAACTTCGGTCGAGCCGAAGTTAGCCTGCCTCTATTTTTTGGCTTGAGCTTGTGAGTGAGAAAGGAATAATGTTGTCGCTTTAATCCACGAGGGCTTGGTTTCGAAGTGAAATAATAAAAAATAAAAACATAATTTCATATGGCTTGATATTGTGTGTGAAAACGGAATGATTTTGTCGTATCCTTGTGAAGAAAATTAAAGGATCTCAACAAATGCTTTATTGTTAGTTATGGCAAATGCATTCACAATATAACGGCCACTTATTCAATTTATAATCAAACTTTATAAAGCCGGGCTGAGGATATAAAATTGACCATATAATATTTCTGTTCAATGAGCATATAAAAAATATATTTTACTAAGGGCCTATTCCATGATTGGCTTTCTCAAGCGCCATGTTGTCCAATTTCAGATTGAGACTTTACTCTGCTTTTGTGCGTTTAAAGTTGGAATCCCTCTAGTGCAGTTCATATTAAGATTCTTAAAAGATGGCTGAAAAAATTTCAAAACTTTTAACTCCTCCCGTTTAATTATTCTGAACCTTTGCCGCTATATTTTAGTAGATGCGCACTGTTCTATCTCTCAACACTTGAAAATAGACGAACTATTGCGTCATTACTTTTTAGGAGTGACCTTGCTTTAGGGTGCATTGACAGTTCCACCTTGGCCCTTAAACATTTTAACTCCTTACCCTCTAGCATGTGATTTGAGTTCGACTCCAATAAATCGGCAATCAAAATTTTGTTAGCAGAATACTTTTCTTCTTTTAGACATTATACTCAGATAATAATATAACTTAAGTTAGAATTAGGGTTCAATTGGCGAATAAATAAATAACAGAAGCTTTTACCGAAACACAAGTTTCGGCACGTACTAGAGTGTGGTAATTGGTTCCAAAGGCGAACAGCGTTTACGAAAAAGGGTTTGTCGGAACAAGCCAAGACAAGAATGTATGTTTTTCTGAATGAGGTAAAGCTTATCAAAGTAGTCTAAATTTTGTCTATAGACTATTTTGTGGATGAATAAAAGAACTCTATAACTAATGAAAGCGTTTAGGGTAAGGTCATATCGCTCACTTACTTCAATACTGGCATAACTCAAAATAATCCATTTTGAGAAAAACACGTTTGAAGTTCTCAATGGATTTAACCTAAAAAAAAATGGTTCTTTTAGTTTCAACTCAATTAAGTAAAATATTATAAATTTAGGATACTTATTAATAAAACTTGAAAATATGATGTTTTAACTGAAATACGAAGTACGTTTGGTCAATATCGACAGCAGGACAACTGAGATATGGCGGTTCTTGCATCAACATGAAAACGAACCTGGGAAATGATATTGCGACATATTCTCATCTCACATGGAAAGTAGAAGAGATAGCAATACGAAAATTTTTGCATAAAATAGTACAGAAGAGCGCGCACATTTCTGCATCATTAAGTCAAAAATCGTATTTTTTGAGTTATGCCAGTATTGAAGTAAGTGAGCGATATATTTTGAATGCAGAGCTATATCTTGCAATGCTTAGGTTACATTTGATGGCTACCCGCATCACATTTGCCAAAAATTTCTATACCGTAAAAAGTACAGAAATAACGAAGGACTTCGCAATCAGGTGTCGTATGTTAACTCGTAAACAATTTTGGTTTAGCCATAGTTGCCTAAGCAGTGCGTTAGTTTTCCCAACTGCTTTATTTATATGACCCTGCGAAGGTTCTCAGCTTTATTAACATACAGTATAGCTGCTCCACCTTCTTATGTATGACAAGGCACTTTGATTCGATGAGGTTGAGGCAAAGTCCATTTTTCATTTCACATTGACTAACAGATCACACGAATTAATACGCTGGTAAATTTGACAAAACGGACTACTAACATACATTTGGACATCATCTGCAAACATATGAACTTCTCACTTTGACAACACACTGGAAAGATCATTAAAATACACTGTTAACAGAAGAGGCCCTAAAACTGATCCCTGTGGGACTCGGCAAGCGCATGTTCGCGTTTGATACAACTCCTTGATTTCAATTGTTTAGGTATGATTATTTTAATAAATATTCTTAAAATAATTTGGCAAATTCGCGGTTGTTTTACCATTAAGCTATGAAGCCTATGTTTAAGTCCACGGTGCTTTCATAAATACTCGTATAATAAATTTGACAATTTTGCGGTATTTTCGACCGTTTACATAAAAGCATACACACAAAATACATAATATTATTAAAATAGTAAGATTTGTTGATTTGAACCAGCTACATGATTTCAAAATTGCTGTCTCTCTCTGTTCTTTCAGTGTGTACCTATCATGGGACGTGGCTATGAAACTGGCGGCTACAAATGTGAATGTCTGCAGGGCTATGAGTATCCCTTTGAGGATCTGATCACCTACTACGATGGCCAGCTGGTTGAGGCTGAGTATCAAAATATAGTGGAGGATAAGCAGACACGCTATGATATGTTCAAGTGTCGATTGGCTGGCGCTGCAGGCCTGCAGTCGGCTTTGGGACTGATCATCTCATTGATTGGACTGACGCTGACGCTGCTGTATAGATTTAGTTAAGTAGAGTCGCCCATCATGCCAAAAACAACTTCCGTCCAAGCGAATCACTCTCTCTAGCGCGACAAAAGACACAACTACAAAAAGACACAAACAAAATTGACACCCAAAAACAAAACGCACTGCCAGCTCTCTGCTCTCCGCTCTCCGCTCTGCGCCTCTTTTGAACATTGTCGTCATCATTTATCTGCAAGGCGATTAAGTTGTAGACATAATCTATTACAATGAATCTGGTTATTTGTCATTTCTATCAAAGGCGTCGGCAGCAGGAGTAGGGGCAAGCAGAAAAGCGCAAACAGCCGCGCCTACTGCGCTCAGATTACGGAAGCGTCGAGGTCCTCTCGCTAATGTCCGTGAAGAACGCACAGCTGTGTACGTGTGCGAGTGCGAGAGGATCGCAAACCTGTTAACATCAAAACCCAGTTAGGAGTTCTCGTCCTTGCTGTACCTACACCCATCCAAGCTGAGGGTTGTTTCTCTGCCGTTCTGTTTTTCTTATATTAAACCGTCGACGCTGCGTCCGCTGGTCATTCCGTTGTCCGTTGGCTACTTTTTTTGCCTGAATTAATTTTTTTTGCTCCTTGATTATCATATACGCTTGAATTTTTATTATCTGTACCCTGAGAACTTTTTGTATGCGCCGCAGGAACCAGTTTATCAGCCACTTGGTCTCCTGCCAGGGCAGCCAAAGGAGAAAAAAATTGACCAGCTTTTTTTTCATTAAATCTGCTCCTGCTGCAAAAAATTTTCACACATTTTTCATAGTCATATCAGGGCAGTCAGTGGGCAGTGACGGCCGCTGCGTTTTGGGCAACTCCTCCATTTCCAATTTCCGACCGCTCTGCGGGAACACGTTCAAGTGGCGACTGGCTGTGTCCGCTATTGGTTTTTTAAGTTTAAAAGTATTCCACAACAGATTTTAGAACAGTACAAAAAAAAAACAAAAATAAGTGTAAATTGTGCCTTAATATCAAATCAAAACCATTCATGCTCGAATATTTGTAATATCATAAGAGACTATATCGTATGTCCGTCCATTTACGTACACAGTCTGTTTTTGTATTAATAACGAAACTTCATACTTTTATAGCTTAATGTATAGAACTGTAAGAAGACTACAATAATCTAACAACGCAAAACGAATCTTTACACAAAATGTCGTTCAAATAAATATATATAAATATGATTTCCTGTAAAAGAACTTATCAGTTGCATTATTGGTTACATCAAAGTTTTGTTAAACTTTACAATGATTGATAAAGAATGGACGTATAGGTTTTAAAGAAGGCAAAAGATTGTCTGACTTTGCTGTAGTTATATCGTAGCGAAATTCGTGGCAAACGAAACTAGAACAGTAAAATTTATTTCTTTTCAGAAAGCACTTGACTCAATCTCACCTGGCAGGGCAATGATTGATTAATCGAAGTCTATGCTATGATGAAGGTAGATATCTGTTCAGATCCCAGTTTAAACCTTGAAGGGCGAAAATCAGGAATTTGTTCTGAACTGTTTCGAGTTGGTTTTGATATGTTAAGTAATGCGGAGACCAGACACAAGACTCGTAAAAAAGAATTAAAGAATTCGCTAACTAACCGATCCATTAAGATCCGTTTGGGATGAATAGTTTATCACAGGGTATCCGACCGAAATATATATCAATTTTAAAATAAATAATTTTTTTTTAAATAATGGTAACAAAAAAAATAGATTTTATTTTGCTTAAGCATAACTGAAACAAAAGAACCGGTTTCATTAGGGGTTTTAAAATTTATAACAAAACATATTTGTAATATTAAATTATCGTCTGTGAAAGTGCCGAAAATTCATTGACAAAATCGATACTAACATCGCAAAAGAAAGTGTCCATATCACAACAAATGCTTTCAACTAAAGATAGGCGTGAACCGGGACGTTCTGTACCGATCCCGATTTATTTATGCAGAAAAGAATGGCTTAAAATAATGCTTTGCAAGTTAGAGGACTCATCTGAAATTTGGTTGATAAATGGTCCAAAAAACCGCGAAATTTGCAAAATTATTATGAAATCGCTTTCACGCTCAAATGGCTGAAAGTTGATAACCTAGATATGAACATTAGACTGAACATAATCGTATGGGAATTTTTTTTTTGAAATGTTCTGTTCCTCTGGGCGCAAAAAATTCGTAAAATTCTCTAGTTACCGTAATAAAAAACCAAAATTAGAAATTTTAAGGTCTAATACTGGCGCCGTGGATTTAAAGTTGCGAAATTAAATTTCAGTTTCCCCTTTTTAATTTTACTTTTTCGTAGAAGTAACCTTTGAGATGCCAAACATTTTTTGAATTCAAAATATATTTTTAAAAATATTTTATTCAAAGCACAATGCTGGATATAGAGAATTCGAGCATTTATTTGATTGGCGCGTTGCGGGTAGTGCTGGATTCAGCAAGCTACCATCTAAAAAAGCGTTTCTTCTGCGTACTATAAGAGGATTCAAATACACATTAAGGGAGAGCCTAACCGCACTGTCCTTCAAATTGATGGTGTATTGAAACTAGGAAGAGCTTGAGGAAACTTTATGATCAATATGTGTTCCTCAGAAAGAATGCTGGTAGCGATAAAGAGTTGTACCGCAACAGAGAAAGGAGTTTTATGGACCATTTAGAAGAACTCTTTGATGCTGTTTTAAAAAGTTCGATTGAATTAAGTGCTGATGCGGCTTTTAAAAGACAGAGGTCCGATGACGAGGAGTCCCTATCTAGTGGCAGTACTCGTTATCCACATCAAATTGATTTTGAAGAAGCGAAAAAAAGTACGCTTATCAAAATAGCAAAAAAATATTCCTATGAATAAATTTGAATTACTACTTTTAATTGCATTTTGCATTTTCGCTTTAAACCCTTACCATCATTATAGTTCATTTTTCTAGCAGCGAAATAAATAAAAACTGAATATCTATGTTTCATTTCTTCTCTTTGTTGCCAGCCATTTTGTAAATTGTTAAGATGCATATGATGAAGCAACACAATGAGGACTGGAGTCTGCATTTTCAAAAATGATCTTTTGAAAATTTGCTTCAGTGAGGAAGCCATTTTAGTTTTGGTTTGGTGTTCGGCTCATATGCATATCCATGATTAGTACAAAACCTTTAAAGCACAGCGCTGAAATTTGCTCAACACTTTATTTCATTCTTGGACAATGGTCAAATTATGAAGAATTCTACGCGAACAAAGCTAGCGTAACATGGAATATTTGGGTAAAAAATGCCTACACCCAGGGACCGATCCTGCAGTTTTAATTCAGTCACAGCTTCGATTGTTTCTGGCATATCAACCGTTTTTAAGTTGAACCAAAACGTTTGGCATCCCAGGTTGCTTTAATGAAAACGTAAAATGAAAAAGGGGAAATCGAAATTTAATGTAGCAACTTTAAACCCTCGGCGCCAGCACTAACCCTAAGAATTTCCAAGTTTTGTTTTTCATTACATTAACTAGAAAATATTACGAATTTTTTGCGCATTGAGGAACAGAAAATTTCCAAAAAAAATTTTTTTCATATAAAGGACGTTCAGTCTAATGAACATAAGCTAAAAGTATTTAATAAAGCGCCTGAATATTAGATGACATTGCAGGAGTTGATAATAGAAGGTGTTTATCCAATGGTCAAAAATAGAACCTAAGATTTTTATAAATATTGGGTAAATGCCAATTAAAAACGCTTCTATAAGACTCTTATAATTGGAGTAGTGGACTAAAAACCGTGAAATTCGCAAAATGTTCATTTAAATATTACCGAAAGCACAGGCTTTGGTAAATTAGAGCCGTAGAAAAATATTGTGAAATTTGAATATTACGTGACCAAAAATCACGCAATTTCCAAACTTCTCATTTAACTTAACATTAATACAGACACTAATATCTTTATGTGGGTAAAATTGTTCAAATAACCCGAAATTTAAAAAATTCTCTTTTGATTTTAGATTATTATAAAAACGGGTAAGTCGGTGGGCAAATAGGAGAAGTAGATCAATTGGTTGAGAAAATCGTGAACTTCTAAAATTTTCTAAGGACCTACGATCATTATAAAGATTGGATGGATGGCAATTGAATACGCATAAATAAAAAGGGTGAAGACCAAAAACCGCGAAATTGGCAAAATTTTTATTTTGAATGCTTAAGACTGCGAACGGTTAAAGGTGTCGATTGAACACTACAAAATATTATGTAATTTGCCAATTCTTCTTATAATCTAAGATTATTATGAAGATTTGATGGATGGCAATGTAGACGGATAAATACTAGGTTAAGATCAAACCATTAGGAGTATCGTGAAATTTGCTAATTTTTTCTTATGAACAAAAATTATTATGAAGACTTAATGGACGGCAGTAGTAGATGGTTAAATATTGAAAGTGTATATAAGAAAATCAAACTGACAAAATTGTCATTTTAGCTTAGATTATTAAAATTTGATAAATTGATGGCAATTATACACGGGTAAATAGTTGGTGTCGGTCAATCAATTATATGAAGTTAGATTGATTTGAAGATGGGAAAATATAAGGTGTAGAACAAATAAACCAAAAAATCGCGAAGTTTTTAGAAAAAAAATAGAGGCAAGCTAACTTGGTCAAAAAAATCTATTTGACTCGATGGCTTTACTTTGAATTACAGCTCGCATTCTTTTATTGACATTGGTCAAATGGACGTACTTTGTGGGCATTGTGGAGCATTAAAGTTTGTCGAAGGAACGCCTGCACTGTGCTCCACTGAATTTATTGACATGCTTCTCATAAAGGTTACTTGCCGTTTTTGATAGGCTTGCTTTTTATTCAAAGATGTATTTGAATAAAAAGGGAGGCGCCTTTGCACATTTTCGGCGATTTTGTTCGTATCTTGTTTTGGTAAACAGCAGAGTTCGGCTCGTTTCAATTTTCTGTGTATACAAACTGTGACGTCTATCCTCTGTAGTAGCGACGTCGATACACCGACACTATTCAACAGGATTACCCAAGAAGAGAGCGCTAAAACGTGAATGTGTCTCTCTCTAACACACAATGAAGTATGACTTCGGCAAGCATTCGGCAAGTAAGTTCGTGCCCAGGGGGCTATCGCTGGGGAACTCTGGTCTAAACGCACAAATGCAATGGCAAAATGAGCATGTGTGTTTTGCCAGCCACTGGTGTACGGAATAGATAGATCTTGGGTCTAACTTAATATATATTGTCACTGGGTTCCAATTCGAGGTTCAAAGGAGAAGGAGGGGGAATTAGACAAATCTGAAGCAAACTTGATCTGGGTACCTACAATGTAATCATTTATGAGAATATCTCGTATACCTGATGTGCTGGGGGTAAACGGACAATTTATTTAATTTCAAAGACCAAAAATTCACATACGAATTTTATATATTCTATGTTGCAAAATATAAAAATAAAGTTCTGTGTGAATGTAGACGATGATATAAAGGATATTAAAAACAAGCAAATATCAAACAGCATAAAGAGATTGGTTGTTGTTTTACTGTACTTTTAATAGCCCATAAATGTAAAACATCAAACAAAGTTACAAATTTTAAGCTGTGCCTCTTTATAAATAAATAAATAATGAAAAGTGTCCAATGTGCAGACTTAAATGGCAATAATCTACATCAGGTGGACGACCAACACAGCGAATGGGATGCTTAAATTACTTTTAAAAAATACTAAGGGGATGCCAGATAGCCTAAGATAATCTCAAGCCTGGAATATGAATCTATTCCTATTTCTGTTTAATTTCTGACAAAATTAAAGCTCATATCAACTTACCAAACTTATTCATGATGCCTTCGTGTGTCCCCAACGTCTGTCGAAGAATTCCGTTTCTATTCCTTTCAAGAGATATGAATTTTTGCTAGCGCTTTGAAATTTTGCCGCGAGTGCACAAAATCAAATCAAATTTGGTTTTCTTTTTCGTTTTTGGATTTTTAAAAAGATGCAAAATGTTTTCACAATATTTGGTTATTTTTGAAACAAATGGTAAACAAATTACAAAAGATCGTGGAACACCAAAATAAATTGACGCCGCCCGTTCGTCTGACGAGCGTCGCAAGTTCTCCTTGGATTTCGCGTTCGCTCGATTTACAAAATCTGATAGGTGGAGCACTCTCGAACCGATTAGAATCCACGAAATATTTAAGACTTTGATTTATTTCTGATCCTTTTAGAATTTTAACAAATTTTTGTCGAAGAGATTGAATGAGAGATGTTTTTGTACTGAATAGATTTTCGTTTTTGCCCCACACTTGACATTTGGCCATTCAAATGACAGTTAAATCAAATACGAAATGAAAAATTTGTTGATTTTCTTGACTATTTATTTTAGTGTCTATGTGTCTTTGTGTGTGTGTGTATTCTAGTTACATTTTTATGTTATGTAAGTTTGTATGTACTTGGCTATCAAACATTTGTAAAAACTATCACAAATTAATTATTGGATGTGGCTACATAACTTATAGTATTACACACGTGTACAATACCGGGCAAAAGTGATTTTATGAACAAATTTACATTTCACTCAAAATGTATTAAAGTATTTGAAATAAGCTGTAAAATTCTTTGGAAGGATGCGATGTGAGCTTCCTTTTATAAATTTTCGATTGGGCACTTTCATTAAGAAGTTTGACATTTTAAATTTTTAAAAAAAATTGGAACAAATCTTAAACAAATCATCATACCTCGTGATTAATTACGATTTTCGATGCGCAACATATACAGCAAATTGATGAAATGTTTTAGTTGCACTCCTCACTTAAGAACAAATAACTATTTAGGTTCGGTTATTCGTTTTTGACCCCAAAATAGGCTGTTTAAGGCTTCAGAAACCATGTAGCTATATATATAGCTGCGCATATGCCCTCACGCATAGTTTATGGCTAAGCGTAGTGCAGCAACGACTTTATATGTATTCTCTCTTCTCTTTCTAGTCTATATACTATAATACTAAACAATAGATGGCGCCATTATTCTCTCACCAATTGTGAACACGCACCATCTCTAGTTAAGGGTGACCGCTCACCATCTACGGCTGAAATACCACGACATTCATACATCATGATAGAATGACACGGAGAGGTGTACTAGATTTGTGCAGACCAGGATCGCCCAAGAAGAGAGCGAGAAAATGTGACAGTGTCTCTCTCTAACGCAAATTGATGAATGACGGTTTCGTTTGTTCGGCCCCAAGGGGCTATAGCTGGGGTAATCTGCTGCAGACGTACACATGTTTCGTTTGTTAACTTAAAGTTAAGACCTATTTACACGACCGGATCACTCAAATGAGATTTCGTCAGACCTAATCTTATCTGATCAACTTAGTTTCGCTTTTACATATGCCTGAGAAGCTGAAATTATAATATTTTGTATGCCGATATTGACGATTATCGATATTTTTATAAACGATATATCGGAAAAGTTACTATGGAAATACATAGGTGCAAATTATTTGGCTATCATGATAGAACATCTGGTAAAACTTACAACTTTAAATCTATATATAAGTCTATAAAGCCTACACTCAGATAAGATACAAAAAATAAATAAAAATACAAAAAAAATTGCTTTAATATCAGAACCATTTTGAACAGAAGCCTTACTTATACGAAGTAATGCGCCTTACTAAATTTCTATCTCTTTTGAGTATAGAACTATCACTATTAATGTACTTTGAAAAAATGTACAGTGTAGTTTCAGAAATCTTTTGGAAACTGTTGAAAAAATTAGATATAAAGGTCTCAGAAATCGTCACTAGCAGTTTTATGGTGAAGATGTTCAGATTTCTTATGCTTTAGAAGATAACGATAATATTGATATATCGATGTTTTTTGGAGGCGATATATCAAATATCGATATTAAAAATTTGTATTTTAGATATAGTCGATATTAATATTTTGAGAAATATCGACCACCCTAGCTCAGATAAGCCAGTGGCAGAACCATTGGTTCGTCGGAATCATTTGGTTCATATGAACATTGTGACACTTTGCTTACATAAAAGAAGAAGACAAGTAAAAGAAAAAGCAAAATGAATAAAGAAGCATAACAAAATAAATCGCCGTCCTATTAAGTGGAATCCAAGATGACAAAAATTCAATAACAATTGTGTAGCGTCGAACAACAAATGGCAACGCCAGCACACTGCAATTCGATAGATGCCATTTAGCTGAGTGGTCAGGCCAAATAGAACCAGTTCTATTTCGTCTAATCGCTCATCTGATTAGCTTTATGTTTACTCAGACGCCTTTTTACAAGAAGACAGCTGAGTGATCAGGTGGTGTGAATGGAACTTAAGCATTAAATACTTCCTTATAAGCAATGAGTTTCTTTCAGATCACAAACGATTCACAAAATAAAAATATAGCTTCGAGCGTTTCGACTCACTCATGTGGCTTTACGAATGATCACGCTCTATAATAATGCGTCTCTCTAAAAATTGATAAATTAAATAAGGTGCTTTGTATTCCGAAACTTAAAAAATGAAATAATTTCAAAACACGATCAAATTTACAAACATTCAAAAAACTCGAATGCACTTTCTTCATATATAAATGTATATATAAAATTTATAAAATAATAAAAGTAAAGATACCTATTTTTACCGCAAAATTAAATTTTAATAACTTTTTGAATGATGTATTCACGATTTTTGACTTTAGTTCATCCACGAAACACTTATGGATCGCATAAGCTCACGCTCCGCGTCGTGAAACGCCGTGACACTTTCACGTCACGAGTGCACCTCTATTATATGCTTCAAATCAGCTGGCCAATTTATTTATTTTCCATTTTCGGTATTTTTTAAGGTTATGTGGTCACACTGACTTTTTTATTATTATATCAGTCAAATTTCTTGAACGAAAATTCAAACGCCCTCCGTACTAGGCTTTAAACAGAATATTACTTCATTAACAATTTTAAAAGTTAAAACAAAAATGCATTTGTTATATAACATATTTGCCCACTATTGTACCTAAGTGTGCATAAGGTTGCCCTGTGAACGGTGTAATACGACTCGACACTGTAATAAAAGGTATATCCCATGGTTAAAATTTCCAATATAAGCATCCATCACTGACACTTTGTCCATTTTTCAAAACATTCAGATTTTGTAATGAATATTTGATCTGTTAAGGTAGCAAAATATGTAGGTAACCCATGAATTGGGAAAACAGTAACTCATCCAATACTGAAACCGTGATTTCGGCATAATAGTAATTTTTTAAACTCGAAAAACTTTTCCCCAAAACATTAAATTTTTTGAAAATTGGTAAAGGTAAGAAATTGTTTGTCCTGTGTCAGAGTCCCTGAAGAATTCTCAGAAGATTTAGATTTTTACTATAATTTTTTTGACTAATGCTTAAAATTATGTTTGTCTTTGGCGGAATTACTGTTAAACTGTTACATACCCAGATTATATAACAGAAAAATATGCTGATAAATGCCCTTCAAAGTATGAAAAATTAATTGTTTTAAATAATTGACCATTTGATCTACAAAATTAAGGGTCTTCTATGGCAACGTCATACATAATCTACCTTGTACATTCACTTATATTTCACTTTTACTTAATATTTTCCTAGCATACCTTGAAGGGCATTAAGCCTAATATTTTCGTTTGTATGTATTGTAATAAGTTCTGTTGGATTTCCCCATGGGACACACCTCGTGTCACGTCACTTTATTCACAACCCTACAACAACACGTAGTGTAATACACAAACTTTTAAATTTTACATTTAATTAACACACAAACATTTAAAAAATACAAATGGTTTATAAATTTTAACTTCTTTTTTGGAATGTTCAGTTCCTATTCCAAATAATACAAAATACTTTAACAGAACCCATAGTTAAATAGAAAACACTTCTAGACTAATGGGCTTACAACTTTAAACTTGAATCCGCTTTGGTGATGCCTATAAACTATTTCCCCACTTGTTGGGGTGTGCCATTGAGTGGGTTTACTTTAAAATATTTTACTATTCAATTGATTTAATGTATATAATTGCTAAAAACAATTGGCTTCGATTTCGTAATGACCGTATATAGTTAACATTTGGGGCACTTTGGAGCTGGTACCAAATGGCTCGTTTTTTGCTTTGGGAGGGGGTCAGTGCACTTGGGTTTCGCATGGATGGGAGGGGGTGACTCTAAACTGTAATGCGTAATATTTGAGCAAATTCGTAACTGCATGTGTGTGTGTGTGTGTGTGTCTTGATTAAACTTTTACAACAACAACGGTAATTATACGATATAATGATATCCAATATATTCTAAAAGTACCTTAAACACAGATCATGATTGTATCTTACGTTATGTTACTTCCAACTGATATGGATATGGTGAAAGCTAATCGCTGGGCGCATAGTACACCACCGTCGACTTGCGTCGGAAGCCCAGATTGAAAAACGATGTCTCGGACTTTTTACGCTCGTGCTCGTGCTCCTGTTCGCCGCCAAAGTAGGAGAACAGTCGCCCGGTGCCGCTGGGTGCCCCACGTCCGCTGTGGACACTGTGACTGCTGCTCTGGCGATGGATCATGGTCAGCGAGGTGTGCGAGTGCTGACGCTGTAAATGCTGTTGCTGTGAATGATGGTGCAGGCGGTGCTGCTGCTGCTGTTGTTGTTGTTGTAAAAGTTGCTGATGCTGCTGTGCGTTGGTGTTGCCATGATGGCCATGCAGAAACCCAGTTGTAGTTGGCGATTGATCAGTCATCTCACACGGCCAGAGGGTGAACGAAGATGGGACCTTATGTATCCCGTCCGATAGTCGATAATGGTGGGATGCTGACCTGTTGAAGTACCGCTCCGAGGGCCGCGACCCCATCTAAGTAAATGTGAGTTGAGCATATTAGTAAGGTCACAAGTTGTGTATGGAATATAAATTATAGAAGCGTATTGACTTTTCTGTGTACGACTCTAATGCATTATATACATTTATCAATTAGCTTTGGATATGCACTGAAGAAAAGACACCCTGTGATTCGGTCGGTGGTAAGTGACCACTGGAAACTAGTGATTTCTTTAACCACCAGTGGTCAGTCTATTCACTAGCTACTTAGGTAACCCCTAGTAACCCCCAAAGTAGCTAGTAATCTCTCGTAACCGATATAACCGAAATACTGGTATTTAATCCAACAAAGTCCAAGTAGTTTTAATATCTTATGAATGAATAGTTCTTTGTATTTTATTTGCTTAAAAATCATGCGTCCTTTTTTTAATAAATATTTATCTCTGTCTATACGTGACATTTTTTCCCAGTATGAATCAATTGGTAAAATGTTATTTTCATATATATGTAATTTAAGTTTGACTCGGGATTCTGTTAATTTGTTGCTTTCACCATATTAAAGAAAACATTTTCGGTTTAGGCTTACCACAATTAAGCCATACGTTCAAATTGGCTTGGAACCGTTTCTTGACACAGAACAATGTATAACCCAATATTTCCAAGCTACAAGCCGCTTTTCAAGTTCATCGGGTTGCGAGCCGGGAAATCAATCAACTCTCAATTCCCAAAAAAAAAAATTTTTAAATTCAAAGCATAAATTATTATTTAGATATGAATTTGAACTTCTTTTGAGGTGCTTACGAACCTGTTCATAGACTTCGGCCCTAATCTATAACTCTTTTCTGAAAATACTCTTAGAATCATATGAAGATTGGCTCAGCGAGACGAAAAAATATTTTGTAAATTACTTAAATATCGGAACATTGTTTTTCATCGATCGTTTAAATTTGGCCTATCTGTGTGCGTGTGTGAACAATGCCATCTACACGTAGGGGTGGCTGTTTGGGCCCTCGAACGAATGCGGTAACACGCATGCAAAGCGTTAGGGCAGCAAGAACAGATTAACTATTACATGAAATAAGAATGTCGTAACTGCATTCTTCTCAATCCATAAGGCAGGAGCTTTCCGATGTTATCACCAACAATTGGAGCAGAGACAAGACGTCCGACGTGAACAGAAAACGCTAAACAAGTACACGCAATGCCTATGATTTATATTTAATAATATATATTTTAACGTTAGAAAAATCGATATTTTCGACATTTTTCAATAAAAACCTGGATCTTAACAATAAATTTTTATTTTTTTTTTGAACTAATTGAGTCATCATTAATCAGAACAGCATTCTGACTGAGCTTAAAATGTTGCAATGTATATTTATTAAATTAACAAAAGGATATGAATTTTCTATTTCATTTTTAACACAGCTCTGCAAACTTATTTATGACTTTAAATTTATGGAAAGAAACAAGGGTTTACTTTTTAAATCCATCATCTTCAAAATAGATCATAAGGGTTATTCCGATATGATATTTTGTATGCTGATATTGGTGATTATCGATATCTTTATAAACGATATATCAGAAAAGTTACTATGGTAATAGGGGCAAATTATATGGCTTTCTTGGCCTAAGCTTCGGGAAGCGGGCTTGCTTAAATTCTTCACTTCATATTTTTCCTAAGCAATAAGTCTTTAAAGCATACACTCAGATAAGATACAAATTTAGTTCGTCCCAGTACTTCACATGAAAAAAAAAACACTTCTGAACTGCTTTGAAATCAGAACAGAAGCCTTATTTATAAGAAGTAATGTGCCTAACTTAATTTGCATCTCTTTTGAGTATACGCTTTTAAGGCTTAAAGAAAAAGAAAGTCACTCTATTGATGTACTTTGAAAAAATGTACAGTGTAGATTCAGAAAAAATTTTGGAAACTGGTTTAAAGATTAGATATAAAGGTCTCTAGAAATCGTCACAAGCAGTTTTATGGTTAAGACGTTCCTTAAAAGCTTTTCAGTTTTCTTAAGCCTTAGAAAATAACAATAATATCGATATATCGATGTTTTTTGGAAGCGATATATCAAATATCGATATTGAAAGTTTGGATTTTTGATATTATCGATATTGTTATTTTGCGAAATATCGACAACCCTAAAATGTACGCCATTTATACGTAAAATCGTTATAATACGATGCGAGCCGTTTTTAAAAATGAGCTGCATTTCAGCCAAGCATCTCCATGCTTTGCGATTTAGTGCGCCTTTATATTTGTTAAGTTGCCACTGGTCCTTACAACTTTTTTGTACCGTTTGCACTATGATACCTTTGTATCAACATTTTTCTTTATATGTCCAGAGCACAAGAATCAGTTATTCGCACCAGTGTGACCAAAGGCTAAAACAAAAATATCACCAAAAAATATTCCATTTCCGATATTTCGGCTCGGAAAAATATGCGTAACTTTGGACAAAAATATTGATATTTCAATACAACGACAACATTTTCGACATCCCTACATTATAGTCACCACCGGTGGTGAGAGAAGTCACCAGTACCGAACCACTGAGCACCTGGAGTTCTTTTTCTTCAGTCCACATATACACTATACATAAAGTCTAAGCACTATAGTTTTGTTCACGTTCAATATTTGTAGTATGCTAGAATTTTTACTGATTTTTTACTGATGGTTTTTTTTTTTCGATATTTACAAATCTGTTGTGTTTGTGTGGTGTACATGTTTGGTGTGTTGGATAGTGAAGGGTTAAGCGGGGTGGTTCCGAGTTACGGGTGGCATATCTCAAATTTACCAGTAAGCAGTGCATTGCGGTGCTCTACTATATATAGGTCTATAGGCAAAGTGCAAACATTTACAAAAGCTTTACAACGAAATAACAAATGTGGTGATTTTTACAAAGGCTGACGGCGACGGTTTCTAGTGAATTTCTAGCATATTTTTCATTAATGTATGTCAAAAGCGCTCACCGTTCGTTCGATTTCAATACTTCTACTACATAAGTTAGTACGTCGGTATAAAAAAATGCTCTCAACATTTACAACTTAGTGGGGGGCGGGTCTAAAAATCGCCTCAATTTGTTGTTTTAGGATTTTTTGGTTTATTTGTCATGCTCTCTCTGGGGGGTTAAACAACATATGAGTTCGTATTGACCGCATAATATTTTCGTTTATGTTTATAATGGGACGCATAAATATGCTGCGATCTGTGAATGAAAGACAAAAAAAATAGGAAAACGGAAAAACAACCGAAATCAAAGAGAGGGAAAAAGAAGAGGCAATAACATAACATTCAACAACATTTAATAATACGCCAAGATCTGTTTAACGACAACTCTACGAGTGACCCACTGTACCTGGTTCACAGAGAAGAGCAAACTCAGTTTCGGTACTTACCCCTGGCACGAGCTCGTCAGTGGAATTCTTTGGATTTGTCTTGGAAAATCGTTTACAAAATATATGTTCTTTGTTGTTGTTCGTGTTTGTTTCGTTTTTCTGTACATTTCAGTGATTTGTCCAAGTTTTAGCTTATGTGGTGAGTTCGCGTGATGTGCCGTTGAGCATATCTCGTGGAGGGTCCAGTGACTATAGCATCTCGTTTACAAAGCGCTGGCCTACCGCTACATGGTTAATGTGTGTGTGTTTTTTAATGCGAATTTGATCATAGAATTAGCCAATTTAGTGTTCAGGTGTTAGGGTGAGGAAATATACAGAGAAATAGAGAGAGAGAGAGAGAGACAGAGGGGTCAGAGGTCGTGGCAGAGGTGAAATAGAAAAAAAAAAGAAGAAAAAGAAGCAATAGTACAGATTAGCCGTGTTTACTATATACAAGTCGCTATGATTTACTACACTGAGAAAAAAAGGAAGGAAGAATATTTTCGGTATCCATTTGGACCGGATAGTTAACTATCGTTTTTTGGGATCCATTGGATATTATCGAAATCGATTTATTTTCGCTTAAAAAGAATATATCAGAAATAAAATATTTCATTGAACTCTATTCTTCATCCAAAGGAGCTGAAACGGATATTTAAAAAAATGGATCTTTATGTGGATATTCGAATATCCATCCTACGGGGATCTTTTTTTTTCTCTGTGTAGTTGTGTGCTTCATTTCGGTGGCACCGAATGAGTGAATGACATAGCAACATTTGGTGGGGTGATTTAGCTTTCTTTAGAAAAAAATTGAAGTTCAAAACCTACGCTTTGACTTACCTTAGCTCGTTTTTAAAAAAATCAAACTGAACTACAAATTATTTCTAAATACTATAATTACTTTTACGGTCGACTTCGAAATCATAACTTAGATGCAAGACCAAAAAGGAAAAGTGAAGAAGAATCAATTGCAAACCCTCATCAGCCCGCATCATATCAAAACTAGGCAAAGATTTGAAAGAAACTGAAATCGAATTCAAAAGCAAACGTCGCTTACAGTTGAATTAATATTGTATAATTAGTAAATGTTGTTGAATATTTTATCTCGGAATTGGTATTTCCTATAGATCTTTTGCACCGTGTACAAGTTGTTTAGGCTTAAATTAAGAAACAAAACCATTTCAATTCTGCCAGGCAGCCTGCCAACTCACGAAACTCACCTCGCATTGTGACCCAGCATTATGATGCTTCTGCAAATACAATTGAGAAATGTCGACACGATTTTTATATTGAAAAAGTAGGTAGAGTATAGCATAGAGTAGAGAGTTACGTTAGATCGAAGAGTTTAGTTTAGGGTTAGAGACAGAGCACAAAACAGATAAATGGAAATAAGAGAAACTGAAGGCAAAGTCAAATTTGTCATAAGATAAGTGTGGCCGATTGGTCCTATTGTACATAAAAGTAAACACAAACAAAAAGAAGACATGCCAATCAGTAACATTTTCAATACTTTTTTAATGGATATTTATGTTTAATTAAATTGGGTTAATTGTTGTATTTGGTTATTGTTGCTAGAGTCCTGAACTGACGACAATATATTGGATATAAAAGAAAAAGTGTTTTGTGTTTAACCGAGAAATGCAATAGGAGTCCCAAAAGATTTTCTTGAATTTGAAGGCTATTGACGGTTCGGACTTCTGTACAATTGTGGGATACACCTGCAGTGTTGATCTATGAAATGAGAGGTATAAATTTTCGTAGCAAGGCAGCATCGGCTCAACAGCATCAACAACATCACAGCGAGAATTATACACCAGGTGTACAAAACCTGTAGATAATAACCCTCCTGGACTTACTCCAAATTTATCAAAACATTCACTAAAGGAGGAGTACTGGCCACACTACTCACTCAATGAAGACTGGCTAGCCCTAGGGCCCTGCAATATGTCCTAGAAAGCCGAGCCCGATCCAATTTAAAGGTTTTCCACACTTTTAATTTGGATGACACACTGTGGGGCAGGTACATTTTCTAAGAGATCTAAAGCTGATATTGGCATTTGATTTATTTTTTTTCTGCCTCTTGAAATGCCTTCGAGATAATGAACATTCTATTCAGAACATCGAGGTTGCACTTTTCCCGACTGCATTATCTCGAAATATGTTCTCCATACCAACCAATGGAGCAATGCATAATTAATTAATATATATTAATATAATAAACTCTTACTTAATTTGATACGCATGTTAGGTTAAATCAACCGAAGAAAATGTAAGTTTGACGTATTTATTTTAGCACTTATTTTGTTGTTGCATTTAACCACTGTAATCAAAGTAAACTTAACTACAACTTAACTTTTCCATAGAAGTTGTAGCCCTGACGTGAGTTTTTTTTAACACATACATTGTTTTTGCAGCAATTAACTGCATCCACAAGTAAATTATACCGCACCTAAGCCCTTATAATTAGATATATTATAGTTCGTAAGTAACTCTCAACCGAATGTTCAGTTTGCTCTGCTCACGTCCCTGTCCAAAAACCGAATGTGTGCTACAAGCGCGCTCAATGTTCAGTGGCTGTGGCTGACCACACACAGCACTGATCGGTCTGAGAACAACCCTATACCAGGCCCAAGTCAGTCAATCGGTCATTAAATACGTACTTCTTGAAGACCAAACTGTAAAGTTGTTAGTTGAAAAGCTTGCAGACACAAGAGAGCGCCAGAGTTCAGCATAAACAGAGAGCGAGATGGTGTGGGAGAGAACGAGAGAGCGCATACATTTTGTCGCATACATTCATTTTGTGAGCCGAGCCTGGGCTGTGAGTTTACACACTCATGCATACATACGAAGAAGACCTTTAGAACAGACCCGTCCACCTAAGGCTCGCACGAGCCGAAGTCTGTCGTATTTTTAAGCAAACGCGAGCCGAAGTTATGATTGTGTGAATCGGTGAGCACTGCCTAGCAAGTAAAATGCCTGTTGTCTGGAGAGAGCTCTCTTGTTTACTAACACTAGCTCACTTTTTTTCCTCTCCATTTGGCCGCCTCTGCTTTAGAATGCATAAATTGTGCCAAAGAGCTGCTGAGAAAAAATTTGTTTCTCTCCTTTCACAACCAAAGAGAGGCAGAGAGCGTAGTTGAAGGTTGTTTCGATATCCGCTTTTGCTCGGCTCGTTTTCTGACACAGTAAACGGTGGACCGATTTTTGCAACCTCTGAATTATATTGTACTTGAATTGAATTGGAACTCAAGAATTTCAAGTGGTCTCATTTATGCGATATTCAATCAACTTTTCGTGCCTTTTTTTTGGCAGATTCAATTCAAGTAATGTCTCAGACGCGTTGCTGTTAAAGCGCATTGTAGCGCAGCGGGTAAAGACTTCACTCCAATCTTGTTTAGTCCAACAGTCGCGAGTTCGAGTTTTCAAAAATAAAAATAGTCAAAGTATTTTGCTTTTTACAGCGCTGGCTGCGAGGTCAGTTGTTACTTTTAGTTCAATACAATCAACACAATTCAACAAGGATAGCTGACTACATCTTTTATCTCTGGACAAACTTTTTCACACCATTTGCATTTATTTTCTATTTATTGGCCAACTTTTCGGGGCGCAAAGACTTGAACATTGCACAGGTATAAAATTCTGGTATGAAATTTCAGCCTTAAGTTATGCAATGGTTTTGAAGATGTATCCAATTTATGTTGTGAGTTGCCAGATTATCTATTCAAGAATAGTTACTTACTGTAAGCATGGGAAATATTATTAATTTTGTGGGTTTACTATAGCAATAGTTCTCTTTAGATAAATTTTAATTTTAGCGACTTTGTGGCTTAGCGCATTTCCAAGCCACAATATCGGTTACATTTACCCACACATTTTTTTGGGTACTCAACAAATTCCCAGTTCACAGCTTAAATAATTTCAGAGATATATTACTTAAACGATAAGAAAGAGGCTTTGCTAACGTAAACAGTAATCCAACTGTCTCTCTACGACCAAATTCATGGCTCGTTTAACCTAGAAAAAAATTGAGAAAAGATTTCAATTTAAATTTCTGATATACTATTAACACTTTCAAACCATCAATATTAAGCTGCCTCAAGGTCTCGTTATGCTTGCGCATAACTCCAAAAAGGAGGAACACAATAGCTAGTTGGTTATACAGCTGTTTCAATGGTATCTCTACCATATCATCAGTGACCTTCGCTTGCTTGTACTGGCCCCATCGTCTCCCACTCCATGCCAGCGCTGCCATAATCGTTTGGGAATTCCTAAAGGACTTGACAGCAAAAAACGGCAGACATGAGAACAACGTTGGTTGCCAGTGCCTTGTGTGTGTGTTCCCCAGCTTGGCTTTTTTGTTGTGTTAGTGAGAGAGATTTCCTCCCCGCTTCTAACCCAGTAGCCAATAGTTTGAGTACAGAATAGCATTCACTTTCGCAATCGACTTTTGCTACCGGTTCCGGTTCTTTGTTATTTGATACCTTAATTTCTGTGCCTTTCAAAATACTACTGAGCTGCTGCTGCCTCATTTAATTCATAGTTTCGATCATAGTTTGGTTTTTCGAACATTACTTTGCAAATATATTTTTTCGTTCTGTAAATTTTGTATTTTAGTTAAAAGATGCACGAAACTTTCCTCATCAAAGTAAATTTGTTTTGTTTGCCTTTTTTATGTTTTTTTACTTCTTTGGAGAGTTTGTCCCCTGTTTTATTGCGCATCATTGCAATATTCTTCTAACTTAAAGAACGGGTTGACTGATAGGTTGCTTGCCAAAAGACACCTGACATAAACAAAAAGTGGTAATTTTTTGTGGCCAATATTCGCATGGCTCACAACCACCAGCGGCTCCCTTTAAAATTTTGATTAACGTTCGAATACTCGAACTGCGTACTTAAAAATGTTCACATATTTTCTTAAAACTATCACGGACTCGCGAAGCAATTAAAAATGGTGGGGGAATAACTCAAATATAGTTCTCAAAGTTTAAATTATCTGTATCAGAGTTCTAAAAAATGTTCACAAATAATTTTAAAACCTTTTTTTCTTATTTGGGACTCCCGATGCATTCGACAATCGAGTAACTTAACTTAAATTTAGGCTTGACTACCCTCACATTCGTTCATGCTGCCTTTAATTCGTATAGCTTGCTGTCTCCTTGCTAGGTGCACACAATTTCAAGAATAAATCAAAAGGAAACTATAATGTAAATGTATTTACAATTTTTGTCACATGAAATTCAACTCAATTACTAAAAAGCAGCTGCGTTTGAGAAGAGATCGCACAACAATCAGCCATAAGAACAAAATGATAGAAAACGGTTCTGCATAATCCATTAGCAACCAACTTGTGAAAAGTTCTGAGAGGAACCTTACATGAATTATACATATTTCGCAACACCAGCGAAGGGCAAGCTACATATACATACATAAATACATATATACGTAGAAAGGGAGGGGGTGGTGTGTGGGTGGTGGGTGTTGGGTGGGTGTGTTAGTGGTTTAGGAACTACAGTTATTGAATCTCAGCATCAGCAACATTTGCAATCAACATCCAGTTATAAAGATATATTTTACAAAACACAAAAGAAAAGTAAAGATCGAGCCACTGAGTGGTGGCTGGTGGGGATTATGGAGTTGCTGATTTGCCGAAATTTAACAAAATTATTTTTAAGAGTTTTAACAACAATAAACGTTTATAACAACAACAACGAAAAGGGGTTTTGAACCAACTGCACGAACAGCCGAAGTGGTGTTATTTGAACGGCTTATAGATCTGTATACATAATTGGGTATAGTGTGTAACCAGGCATATATATGTCAGCATATATCGATTTACATATATATTTGTAAATATACTTTCAATAGGGTGAGCGCAAAGTTGGAAGCCAAAGTGTTGTATTTTTCACTTTTATGTGTGGATAGAGTATGGGTTAATTTATGGAATATAGATATTGTTTATATAGAAGTTTTCATATTCAGTAAAAAATCTGCCAAGTTTCTGATACATTTTCATACAAGAGTCCATTCGGAAGTTTCGTTATGCGGCCTACTTGATACGTGTTCAATTTGTCCACTAAAACTAAATGGTTTTTGTTTTTGGGGTTTGTGTTTTTGGCCTACCGAATGAGCATAGCGAATTTCAGCTAATTCACAACAACATTGGTAACGGAGTATGGCCCGAACGCTCTTTCTGCAAGATGTTTGTTTATATAAAATTAAATATATATAGATAAATGATGTTAAAAGAGATGTGTTACAAGTTTAATGTGGCATTTTTAAACGTTTAATTTAAGTCATTGATGTTACAACAAAAATGTTAGCTTTC
This sequence comes from Lordiphosa clarofinis, assembly GCA_018904275.1. Taxonomy (NCBI): domain Eukaryota; kingdom Metazoa; phylum Arthropoda; class Insecta; order Diptera; family Drosophilidae; genus Lordiphosa; species Lordiphosa clarofinis. The sequence continues at coordinate 130,519 of JAEIGQ010000145.1, forward strand.
ATTTTAAGAAAAACCAGATGCACAGAAATGAAAAGAAAATTAAAAACAAATCAATATCCCAACACAAGTCGTTAACTAAAAGGAAAACACGCACGAGTTGTTGTACGCACAAAGAAAATTAGCATTTTAACGGCATAACAAGTTAGCAATATGTAAAGTAAAATTATGGAAAAGATTACTTACCGCAGCAGTCGAGTTATGTAGTCGGGCCAATTTTCGGGAAACATTACCAAGAAGAAACCAATTCCGATCAAAACAACGCCGGCCAGTTTCATGCCCGCAAAATTTGCGCTGTACAGGATGACGTCCAGTGCTATGTGTAATGAGTTAAAGAGTAATAGAAGCAGTGATATAAGGGATAATTGCATACATTTAACATTTCCAAATGAGCCAATTTCCAAAGAATTATTTCAGTTAGTACTAAGATTTCTTCAACTGATAAAACCAGGGACTGAACACCCAAAAACTGAGGACTTGAAAATTTTTATAATTTTTTTTCCATAACTGCAATTTGCAGTCCCTGGATAAAACCCTTGAGAAACCCTTTAATGAGTATTGTAAAGTGCTCTGAGAATTATCTAAAAACCATTGTTTTATTACGAAAGTTCCGAAAATGTAAATATAATCTTTATATTTTAAAACAAAGGTCTCCAAATAGAAAAATATCAACAAGCTATGAAAGAGTCATGTCATTAGAATAAACAGGATTTTTGAAGTTTTTGAAGAGTCGTTTGAAGCGATTAAAAAAATAATTTCGAATTGCGTTCAATCGCGCGAGAGAGTGTCTCCTCTAAATTCAGAGCTGGTAACTGCTATGTCTTAGCTTCAGCTCAGTAACATCGCCTACAAATGGCCAGTATTTAACCTATGTAAAACGCTTCGCAGCGGGGGCAAGGAATTCATTTAAGACATGAAATTTTCTTAGAATTCATCGCAGATTCCGAATTTGCTATACGCTTATCGCATAAAAAAATTGACCCGCCCTAATGTCCATATATACTTATAGTTTCCTTTTTTAAAGATCGATCATGGCATTAATTTTAAATAAGTACATTGCCCGATCTCACGTCGACTTGATCAACGAGAGCGCAAGTTAAAGACGGCTCTATCCGACTTCGGTATATCCGTTACTCCTGGAAAAACATGTTTAACAGTGTTTCTGCGTTCCTTAGGGTGAACATCTGAAAAGTATGCAACACTTTCTTATCTCGGCTATTTTTCACATTTTTGCTCATAACTGGAGAACCGCTCATCCGATCCTTATCATTTTTTTGGTAAATTCGTTTTGCTAATTACTAACTATCACTAGAAGGTGCGAATCGTCTATCTTCAAAACTGTAGGAGATATAACGTTTTTTCCGAATTGCGGGGGCGGGAGGGGCGTGGCTAAAATTTGAAATAAACTTGATTCGTCTGACCGTCTGTCCGTCCGTCTGCATGAACACCTAGACCTCAGAGATGGTAAGAGATAGAGGTTTGAAATGTATGGGACAAATGCTTCTTTTATCAAATTTACGCCACGCCCCCTCCCGCCCCCGCAATTTAGAAATAACGTTATATCTCCTACAGTTTTAAAGATAGACGATTCGTACCTTCTAGTGATAGTTAGTAATTAGCAAAATGAATGAAAATGAATGAAAAAATGATAAAGATCGGATAAACGGTTCTCAAGTTATGAGCAAAAAAGTGAAGTGAATTTTTATTTCAATTTGGCTCAATTGTTAGCTTCAAATAAAAAAGATTCTGGCTTTGGGAAAGGCTTGAATTCAAAATTTAGTTTCGGGACAGGCTGAACGGGTTTAAAATCTCCAGTCTAGACGCTTGTTAAAACAGCGAACGAATCTCAGAGTCAGCAATTTTTCATAATCAATGTTTGTTTACAATAACTAAACTTTGCCAAGTCATTCTGATTCGTAAACTTGTTTTCCCTCGCTGTTTGATGTTAAACAAAATCGGAGATTGTCTCTGTAAGCCCGGAGAGAGCGCAATAATATAAAATTGTGCTAGAGCAGCATTCTTCAGTTTGTATTTAACAATCTAATCGTGCACACATACAGATGATTTGGTTACTTCTCTTGATAACCGCAGTTAGCCTGCTTTATGTTTACCTGAGGTGGACATTTAGCTATTGGGATCGTAAAGGTTTCCCCTCTGGTGGGGTCAGTATACCCTTTGGTGCTTTAGACTCGGTGCGTCAGGGTAAACGATCTTTTGGCATGGCCATCTATGACATGTATCTGTCCAGCAAGGAACCAGTGATGGGCATATTTCTTACCCTACGTCCGGCCTTGCTAGTGAGAGATCCGCAGTTGGTGAACGATATGTTGGTGAAAGATTTTGCCAGTTTTCATGATCGCGGAATTTATGTGGATGAGAAAAATGATCCCATGTCAGCAAGTCTGTTTCAAATGGAGGGCAGTAACTGGAAGACACTTCGCACCAAATTGACGCCATCGTTTACGTCGGGCAAGCTGAAGGGGATTTTTGGTACGGCCGAGGTAATTGGTGATAAGATGATAAACCATTTGAATGGAATAATACCGGAGAAGGGCAGCGTGGAAATCGAATTGAAAAGTGTCATGTCTACGTAAGCTTGAATATAATAATGTGGAAATGCGCAGAAGTAATACTCAGGTGATTTCAGTTATGCCATTGACATCATAGCCTCCACGATTTTTGGCCTGGAGGTGGATAGCTTTGCGGATCCCAAAAATGAGTTCTTGATGATCAGTAAAATGGTCAACAGACCCATAGCCAAAGATATAATAAGAGGAACCACTGCATTTTTGTATCCCGGGTAGGTAAAACAGCTTTCAAGAAGCAAAACGAAAATTTCAATATGTTGTTTGCAGATTGGAGAAGCTCTTTAATCGCCTGGGCTGGACCCAAGAAGGCATGGAGCGACTGCGAGCTTTGGTGCATCGCACGGTAAACTTCAGGGACCAGAATAACATAATTCGTCGCGATTTTCTACAGCTGCTGATGCAGTTAAAAAACACAGGAAAGATTAGCCAAGATGATAAAATCTGGTCAGCCGAAACAGCGGCCAACAGCCTGAAATCCATGTCCACAGATTTGATAGCCGCACAGCTATTTATATTCTTTACGGCTGGCTATGAAACCTCCGCTTCCACAGCTGCTTTTACGCTCTACGAATTGGCCCAGAATCCCCAAGTACTGGCCAAGGTTCAGGCGGATGTTAGACAGGCTTTGGAGCAGCATGAAGGCAAGCTGAACTATGATGCCATACAGGATATGAAATATCTAGAGCTTTGCGTAATGGGTAAGTTTAGTTTTCCACGCTTTGCGATTATAACTTGAAGGCTTATTGCCCGCTCTAGAATCCGCTCGCAAATATCCGGCCCTGCCTTTGCTAAATCGGCAATGCACCAAGGATTATCCCATTCCTGGCAGCAAGTTGGTCATAGAGAAGGGCACACCCATTGTGATTTCTTTGATTGGTATGCATCGCGATGAGGAAAACTTTCCGGAACCAATGCGTTATTGGCCAGAACGATATACTGAGGAGGAAAGAAACTACAATCCGTTGGCCTACATGCCCTTTGGAGAGGGTCCCCGGCATTGCATAGGTAAAGTTGGGTTATAAATCTTTTGACATGTTGTTAAGTTCTTCTCTCTCCCCTCTCTCTAGCTGCCCGTCTGGGTAAACTGAATGTGAAAATTGCTTTGGCCAAAATTCTGTCCAACTTCAACATTGAGACACGCTTGGAGAAGCGCGAGATTGAGTTCAGTTGTCATGGCATACCCTTGGTGGCCAAGGGTGGTGTGCCTGTGCGTTTGTCAAAGAAGAATTCAATAAATTGCTTATAATCATTTTATGACGTATTTGGATTTATTTCCATTCCTTGCATATACGCCGCACGCGTGCTCCCAACTGTGTACATTATTTACTATGGTTATGTCGCCACGTTTTGTTTAAGGCAAATAGTCGAGTGGGCTAAGGCGTCGTCCGAGTGTTCAGTATTTGAGAGAGGTCCCGTGTTCAAGACCCAGTAAAGTAAGTAAAAAAAAAATTGTTTATGCGCTTATTTCTAAATTAATTATGTATCTATCTATAGCTTACAAAAATGGTGGAATAGTATGAACTGTCAAAAGTTATTCTTACTGTTCGAGCACCACAAGTACATAAGCGTAAAACGTTTATTTTCCAGTGTGAAGTTTATTTTGACTCCGCAAGAAAATCATATGGACATTGAACGCTGTCATGCTTCTAAGAAATAATCATTAATTTACCTTCTTTGTAACTAATTTTTATTATTTTATTTAAAGTAAGTTTGGTGAAGATATTGTTAATATCATTTTAATCATCTTCTGAATACAATCATGTATAATTTTTTTGGCAAACACACGCAAATGAAATTGATAATTTGTACACATTCATGTGTACTGCTGCATACCCACTTTGATTGGACTTAAGTTTTAAAATTTTTGTTAGTTTTACCGGTCCATACCGGTACGATAGCGAAATAAAAAGATACCAGAACCGGAACCGAATACCAAAAGAGTAGTATAACCAAAACAGAACCTTTTACCGGGGTTCCAAGCTGCGAAATTTTTTGGGTTCGGGTTCAAGGAGCAGGTTCAGAAGGTCGGTGAACCTAGGTTCGGGTTCGAACCGGGGTTCAGGAATAATTTTGTGCTTCGCTAATTGAGAAAACATGTAAGTAAATTGAAACAAACTTAGAGCCGATTTATCTTTTTCCAGATAGCTGCTATGTGTCAAATAAGCTCACAATTTACTCTGCCCTTTATAAGGGACACATGGCTCTATGAGAACATAAGATGAGAAAAGGGTCCTTAAACTTTTTATTCATAGGTGGAAGTTTAGAGGCTTGATAACATCGTATTCGAGCTTGGATCTCGAATCTACTGCGCAACCGTTCAGTCTATATCAAGTCTGTCCCGCTTCTGAATCCGATTGATCGGAATTGGTAAATGTTGTGATTTCTAAAAAACTATTAAAGAACTCGACCGTATATGTTTGCTATCAAGAGGAAGCACATCAAGAAAAGCCCAATAGCACTGTCGGTTTTTGGAAGTGAGTACATTTAACAATTGCAATTCTGAATGATTTGATCGATATCGAAAACGGGAACAGGCCTGTATATTTATGTTTGATTATAACATTTAAAACAAGACACACACACACCACCAAGAAGGATGGTCGACTGTACAACTGCTTCAAGAACCTCCCAGTTTTATTTAAAGCAGGATTTGCCTATCTTCTGCAAATCAGGAGAGCCCATTGCAATAACTGTTTTGGAATTGCAAAGGTTATAAAAGTGTAAGAAGTGACAACAACAGACAACGCCCGTATGTGACCCCATTTCGGCCCTTCTGTATTAGTGAATGAAATTCTATCGCCCCAACAATTGGTATAGGTAAATTATTATTGTATCTTCAGCAATATTTCATTATTACTGACTCTATCGCTGGATAAAACAAACATAGAGTAGAAAAAGTGCGCTAGACTGATACTTGTGATGCAGGAACAGCTGATACAACAAATGCGACATATTTAAGTTCTTTACAATGATAGTTTTTTCAAAACCTTAAAGCAAAGAGATTGCTTTTCATCTTCATCAAATATAAACATGGTTAAGAATTATTAATTATTATTTTATTTATCGTTCTAAAAGGTTTTGACAATTAGTTCTTTCTGAATATTATACAATAAAACAAAATGTTTCTTTGTAAGCTGTTTTTATTTCAAGGCAATATTGGGAAATGACAATCTTGACATTAATAGAATCTAGAAAAAATTTAATAGAACATGTATTTTGAACCGAACCCTTTTCTATTTTTTTTTGCTCTAGTTCAGGTTTGGGTTCGGGAAGAAAAAATTGTTCTGCTCCGGTTCAGGTTCGGTTCGGACTTCCCGAAAATTACGGAGTCTCCGACTCCGGAGCGGTTCAGCTTCGAAACGGTTTGCAGCCCTGATTAAAAGCAATCGATTTAACTAAATCACGTAAAAGTTCCCGAAAACTACGCTAGTCTACTTTTTGCTGTGAACCGAAATTGTAACGAAACCACATTTAGGTTCTTTTCGGTCTTTTCGTTTCCAAGAATATATTCCGGTTCTGGTTCCGGTTTGATTCCCTGATCAAAACCTGTTTGGCGCCCTGGTTTCTACTTATTTCCATGCTGATCACGCGATAGTTGATAGATCAGCACGTAGTACCATACGTTCAAAACTATTATCAAGACATTTTATTGGAAAATAAATGTTTCTAGAAATCGACTTTTCAACTTTACATCAAGATTCGTGTATGCTACAGTTCTCTGACATTATGCCCTACATAAGTACCCGCTGTTTATATTTCAATTTAAAATACATAATATGTAGTCACGAAATCTTTCAAGTAACAAAAAAGTGCCTAGCCCCTCCCCATTCCAACCAAGTCGGGCACAAGTACCACTACAGTCAGGTGTTTTTTTTTTGTACATACCACCAGAAACGGGCACAGCGGTAATCAGACCCAATGTCACAAACATGTTGTAGGTAACTGCGGCGCTGAACTGCATTAGAACGTGAAAAACTGCAATCAAAATTAATTACAACGATAAAAGTTTATAACACAACACAAAATGCAAGCCAGAGCACCGCCTACCCAAAAGCAGAACGCTTGCGGCAAGCAAAAGGTTCCAGGGAATGCTCTCCGATGTCAGGCTTTCCGTGCCAGTCAGGTACAGACCCAGCACAACGGGCCACAGCAGCAGGGCATTGAGAAAGCCCAATGCGGTAAATGTAAATGCAATTTGGCCCACCGGTGGATCACCCATCACCTTGCGGAACATAACCTAGAAAATGGAGTCGGAAACAACATGAGCACGATACAGGAACAGGACACGAAATGCTTACCCTAAAAACAGCATAGCCTGCGGCAGCCAGTGTGGCGAGCACAACTCCGCCCAGCGTCCGACTCTCCGTGATGCCGTCCATATAGGCTAGCAAGGCGATGCCCGTATCGCACAGAATAACGGCCACAATCTGCATGGGTGTCAGTTAATCAGGATGAACTCACTTAGAAGCTTCCACTCTACTCACTCGTACGCCCACAAACTGTTCGTGCAGTATGACCCAGGATAGTAAATAGACACAGGCCACATTTGTGGCGAACAGAGCCAGCGCATCTGTAGCGTAAAGGACATGCAGGGAGAGTGTATACAGGTAGGTGGTGACCAGGAACAGAATGCAGAAGAACAGGCAACGGTTAAAAAAACGACCTGCGCAAAGAAAAAATGGTAACTTTTAATGTCAATTGGATACGAAAAAACATCTTTCTGATAAAGAACAATATATTAAATAAAATTACTGCCATTTTATATCAAATTCTTTTACACCATGGACTCACCAACAGTAAAGCCCCGCTCGCGAAATCCTCGCAGCACATCGCCCAGTATTTCGCCCAGCTTGTCATACTTGCGGGCCAATATGAGACCCACCACATAGATGGGGAAGAAGAGCAGTGAGAAGTTGGTAAAGAACCAGGCAGCAAAGAACGGTGCACTAAAGTAGACGGGCTGGCGCGGTGGTATGTTGAACATTTCGGTGGCGTCCTCGACATGATGCAGCGACGAGTCGCTGCTGGCTAGTATATCCTCCAGGTCAGTGCGGCTCGACGAGGTGTCCTGATCGTCATTCAAAACATCATCGTACGGAGCCCGATACTTGTACATATACTTGATGGTGTGTGTGGCCCCCACCCAGGAGCCAGTCACCATTATGGTCACGCATACACCATAGTACATCTGTCGAGTGGGGGTAAGGTGTCAGGATGGAACGTTCCAAAATACTCAACGCTTTGTCTCAAACTCACCTTTCGAGCCAGCTCGGAACAGCAGGACTCCTTACAGGCCTGTAACTTACGGAAACGCAACTCCGGCTCTTCGCCATGGCCATTCGCCTGCTGATCGTGCCCGGCCTGAGTGTCCGTGGAGTCGCCTCCACCGCCTCCTCCAAAGTGATGTGCGTTGTGTGTGCCCGTTGGGGTGTCCGCCGGTATGGTAATAACCTCATTGGGATCCTGTTGGCTTGATGAAATTGAATCTTGGTGGGTTATTTGAGGATTGCTGGAGGTGAGCACGTTGCTAAAGCCGCAGCTGCCGGCTCCTGCTCCGGCAGCACTGCTGCTGGCCGCAGGACCGCTGTTATTGTTATTGAACGGGCCATTCGTAGAGGATTCACCGGTAACAACCACAGAAGGTGTGCGTACGCGTTTCGGATTGAAGATGGCTGGAATTTCGCCGTCACGCGTCATGCTATCATTGACAGGGACTGGTGGAGTTCATAGTGTAGGCCTAGAAAAAGAAGTTCACCTTAAAGTTTTTTTATTAAGCCTTAAATCAATCCTGGTTACGGTGCCAAATGGACTGCGATTAGTTAAGAAACATGCTGCTGCTCACGTGCTCCCTGCGATTAAAGATGGAGGAACACGCAAAAGGCAGGTCTCTGATGGCCAGCAGAAGCAAATTTCGTTCGTATTACATGCAAAAGGCACACCCAATGCCCACGCAATTTGCATGCCTGCTCTGCCCCACCTCCCCCCAACACTAAAAGAACCCTTAAGTCTAGGCCAAACTTAAAGCAAGTTTTTATTGACCGACCAACCTAAAAGACCTAGGCCAGGATACCATCGATTGGATGCCAGACGTCGACACGGGGGGTCCAACTTGTGTGGGTGGAAATGCGAATTATGAACGCCTCGTTTGGCTAGGTCAAGTGGACAATAAACAGAGCCACCCAATTCCGCTTGGGCATTTTGTAATCCTTTTTAGTACACCCCCCACAACCTCAAGTGTCCTTCTGCGCCCTTCACCTTCGCTTCCTGCCACCCACTGCTCACAGTTTGGTGCTTGCCTTGGTTAATTACATTCTAATTGAAACATTAATTATTCAGATCGGTGGGTATAGGCAAATGCATAACCGATAGAAGAAGAGCACAGCTGTTTTTAACAATTTAATAGCTTTGTACGGAATGTCCTTAATGATATAATTGCATGGGAAAATTGCACAGGACGTAGTCTTAGCTGCAATCCGATTGTTGGTTGATTATTGATTGTATTTATTGGTTCAAAAAATGAATCTAAAACCAAGATTCTAGTCTGGTTAGTCATTAACAATATCTTCTTTCTGGAAACCTTATCAAAATGTTAAAGATTAATCCGCCCTTATTGGGACTTGACTCTGTACCCCGGGGGCTGAGCACTCGTGGCATAACAACCCAGCTGGCAGAATCCCAATAGGGGCGGGCAGTTTTTGAATCAATTGCAAACCGGTTCTGAACTGAACCCTTTAGAGCCGGGTCTGTTTGGGTTCGACGAACCGGGCCATGAACCGAATAGCTAATACATTTAACTCCTCAAACCTGAACTCAAACCGGACCGAATTTTTGAAGGAAGTTCAATTTCACATTAGGAGAGTTCGCACACTTTGTATGAAACTCCGTACGCACATTACACGAAATCTATTACGTATAGAAAAATGTTCTGAAATCTTTTGCAAAACATTGTTTATAACTATCTAAGTGCCTCGATAAACGTTTTTCTATTATGAGCTCATTACCAATATTGACAGAATGTTGTTTTGGTCCCAAGATTTTCTGAAACTTTGAGATTTAAACGATCGAAGTGCCCGTAAAGTTTTCTATTATGAGCTAACCATTTGACGTGCTGTTGGCCGAAGATTTTCAACTTTGAGATTTAAACGGAAGGCCGCTCTTCTCTTTGCAAATGTTTTAATACATCATAGTTTACGAACGTTAGCATTAAAACAAACAATTTTTCTAAATAAAATCCACCTTTCGACCGATAGTTTCTATAGCAGCTATAAGATATAGTCATCCGATTTTGACCAAAACTTCCAAATCTGTGTAAAAGCGTGTAAAACTAATAATTGCTGAAGCGGGAGGCGTTTAAAAATAAAATTTTTTTTAAAAAACCTTTTTTTTTTTTCCGTTTTACATTAAAAATAAAAAGTTTAAAAATTTTTTCTCACAAAGACCCACTTTTCGACCGATAGTTCCTATGACAGCTATCAGATATAGTTATCCGATCCGGTCGGTTCCGACATATTATCAGTGTGCAGTAAAAGAAGACTCTGTGCAAAGTTTCAGCTCGATAGCTTTAAAACTGAGAGACTAGTTTGCGTAGAAACAGACAGACAGACGGACAGACGGACAGACAGACGGACGGACAAAGCTCAATCGACTCAGCTCGTCGCCCTGATCAAGAATATATATAGTTTATAGGGTCGGAAATGAATATTTCTATGCGTTGCAAACTTCTGGGCCAAATTATAATACCCTTTGCAAGGGTATAAAAATAGTTGCAAAGCACAGGCCTTTAAGGCCTGATTCCAGATGACATAAAAATCAATTTTTATGTTGAACTTCACATGAATAGAAACACTTTTGAACTGATTGGAAATCTGAAGTCTATTGCAAAGCAGTCTTATTTGAATGAAGTATTGTGCCGAAATAAAAATTTATGTCATCTGGAATCAGGCCTTTAAGGGCAATAGCGTCAACATAAATGGCTATTACAGTGACAAAATATTGAACAGCTGTGGAAGCAATATTATTAACATAACAATCAAGTGAACTTCAAGTGATGAAATTTTATTTTAGCAAAAAATGGCTCTTACAAAAGAACTATCCCTTAAATATCCCTTAAACAGCCGTGTTAGCCTTTTAACCAAACTTTTTAAACACTCACACCTCAAAAATATTGCCAAAATAATCGCAAGGGTGTGATTCCCAAGGTAAATGAGAGCACCAAGCGGCACATAAGGACTCTAGCAGCAAATAAATTGATGAGCTGCGCTCAAATTAAGTCGGAGCTAAGTCTATCAATATGTCGTCAATGGCCATTTATGAAAGTACAAGTTTTGGGACGCAGAGTTCAAATCCTTCATACTTAGAGATAAAAATAGTTCAACCTAGACGGCCCAGATGGAGATAATAAATATTGTAGGGATCTGCGACATCCCCGACCGACCTGCTACAAGCACAGCCATTGTGATGAATCTCTCATGGTATAGGCTGTCTTCAATGCTAAAAGAACTTTCTTTCTGTCAATTCGATTTGGGCCTGGCCGTATTAATGTGCAAATGAATGAAGAGGTGCTGGAAAGTAAGCTTATAACAATCGCGGAAGAGTTCCATGGTGACAATTGGATTTTTCAGCAAGAAGCGTTTTTTCAAATACATTGCTCGGCGACAAAGGCATATTTCAGGTTCAACAAATTTCTTATGTTACAGTGGCCGGCATACATTTCGGATCTAAATCCAATTAAGGATCTGTAGGGCATCTTTTCTGCCAGAAAATTCGGCGCTGTAAAGGAGTCTGACACTTGAAACCAGATTTAAGAGCAATTGTGACGGTGTGGGAATATTTTTATTTGAGTGTTTTACAAAAATTAGATAATTTCATTCCCCGGCGATGGCCGTTACTGCAAACTGATTTTATATAAATGATATTACTAGACTACATTTAGAGTTAAGTTTTCATTTAAAATAATAAAATACCACACATATAAAAATTTGCACAAATAGCAATTTTCTAAGAAAATACATTTAATTATATTTGTTTGTTAGTAAATTGTTTTAAATAAAATATAGATTTAAATTTTAATGTCCATTACCTTTGTAAAAAAAATAATGTCACAAATGAAAAAGAATGGGAATGTATATAACTAAGCAAAATATCTATGCACATTTATCAATTTTACTGAGGTATCAACAAAAGTTTTAAAAATTTGAAAAGGTATAAGCAGTTCTCTAATGTTGTAAGTATCAGCTAATGAATTTGACAACTAAAGTTACATTATTGAAATCTATAGCTATAAATCTGTAGAACCGACTGACTGACAGACTGACATATTATCAACCCACAGCCAAAACTGCTTATCCAAGAGATCTAAGATTCGGCATAGACCTTCGATTAGTTATGCAGCCGCGCACTAAGAAAGAAAATTGAATAATTCAGCCGCGAAATAGGTGAGAAAGCCAAAAAAGTTTGCATGTAAGTTTGCAATATTGTGGACAATGCTGTTTTGCTAGGAGCTCGAGTAAGTGTGAGCATGAGAGAGAACGACTCACACTCATGTTGAATGTGTGTGTATCGGCTCTCTGAGATAAATGTGTTTAAAAGAAATAGCAAATTAACAAGAGAGAGAAGGAGAGGGAGTGCACATAGTACGAAATGACATGTTGGTGGGGTAGGGGGGTTCTTGAAAGAGTGGAGAGCGCATGAAGAGCTAGTATAGAATATTACTTAAAAAAAAATAAGTATTAATAAATCAAAACTATTCTTTCAAACCGAGGTATGAACCAAAACCTTGGGTTCAGGGGTTCCGAAACCCGATCCGCTAACCGAACCTCAGACTTTACAAATAGATCAAATCCCCGGACCGGAGGTTTGAAGCCTTGGTTTAAAATGCTTCAGTTGAAGTAGCAAAATAAATGCTTCTGCTTTTGAGAAAAACAGAATAGTATCCGAGCATCTCTGACCACATAACTTTTTGTGAATTGTTCAATGCTCTCGCTTCCTAAAACCGACTGCGATATTAGATTTTTGACTTCAAAATCGCAATTACTTTCATTCGATCCTCTGGATGGCAAGAAGAATCGAATTCTTTAATCGTTTCTTAGAAATAACAACTTTTATCAATTCCAATTAATTGGATTCGGAAACGGGAACAGGCCTGTATATATTCTTGATCACCACGACCTGCTGAGTAAATATAGCCATATCCGTCTGTCGGTAGACAAAAGCTAACTTCGACTCGACTGAAGTTTATATATAAGATCGTATAATTAATAGCAGACTTAAAATAATATTGCATATTTATTGGATGTTTCCCCTCAGGAACAGAGGAACGCTATTAAATATTTCTTCTCACGAGCAACGGCTATAACGAAGTCGTCTTAGCCGACTTTAACCTAAGCCCTCTTTGATAATCGTTTTGTCTTGCCTTAAACACTGAATCAAATCTTCTTTAGAAAACAGAATCCAGAATGCAGATTTTTAAACACAGGGGATGGGTTGCATTGCAATCAAAATTTCATTATTCAAATGCAGCTTTTACCCAAAACTAAAGAAGGATTGAAAGGTTGCGAGATGATAACCCTTTCTCAGCTTATTTCAAGGTTTTTCAATCTTGATTTTATAAGATTGCAAGATTTCCGACAAAACAGATTTCCAATCTATATTGTATTGTCCCAAATTTGTAGAAACTTTACACCAAGCGAGATATGAGGCAAAAAAATAAAAAATTTAATCTATTTTTTGTGTAATTTCCATATCTTTACTATCAATAAATTTTTGCTCTCAGCTAATCTAGAAAGCGTATTGCTGAATTTCAACTTCAGTCACCTCTCAACTTTCCCCTACATCTAACTCTTAAAGCTTATCAAGTATCCGTTGCATTGGCAGCTCAGTGTTTTCTCGCAATTCATAAATAAATTCTCGCTTATTGGCTAATGCCAGTTTGCTTTGAACGCTGAAACAAGCGGGAGTGTCAAGCGGATAAGCGCGTTATGGAAATGCACGGGAAACTTGTTGCTCTGCTAATTGTGGCCCTACTAAGCGGTAAGTGCACATATTTAATTTTAGAAAATTGTGTATTTATGTCCTTCAACTCAAAGTCACTGCCAGGGCCGAATCTAACTGCGGTACACTCGATGAACGATTGCTCCACGACAGAGATGTAACCACAGAGCCGGCCGAATACACCTGGCTGGGCCTACTCAAGGAAGTTAAAGGTAAGTTCGCGAACAATATGGAATCCCTGATCATTGTGCTCAATTCTATTTAGGTAATAACACCGAGAACACACGCTGCAATGTGGTTATTGTGGGCAAGTTGCATGTACTGACCACCGCCTCGTGTGTGCGTCGCTTTGAGAATCCTCCCCAGAACCTCGCCGTGTTGGTGGGAGTGTGGAATGAGAGCCACACACCTGACAGCGAGTTCGAGTGCAATTCAAAAGGATTTTGTGTGCCTGGACCCGTGCTGCATCGCGTGGCCGATATCCAAGTTAATCCGATGGAGGACAGAGATACGGGAGACAATGACTTGGCTATATTGCGGCTAACAGAACCCATCGAGTGGTCACCCTACATTCAGCCCGTCTGCATGCAGCCAGATTCAGAGCCCCTCTCGTTGACCAATCGTAATTTGCCATTTGTGGGCTTTACGCATGCCAATTACCTCAAGGGCAAAGGTATAGGCTTGGTCGTTTCACGACAGCACTGCAACAAGTTAACATCTTCCAAGAAGCCACCTCCAGAAAACCAGTTCTGCGCATATCCCCCCAAAACAACCAGATTCTATGAGGCCTCAGCCATGATGGGTCTTAATGTGGAGGAAGATATACCGCGTAGTTTCTATTTGCTGGCCATATTGAGCAAAGTTGTAAATAATGGTCAAACCACCACACTTTTGTTCCAAGATATACGACCTTGGCGCACCTGGATTAGGGAGAATACTCAGTCGGCTTAACCTGTTCGAATTAATTATCTCACGATCTAATCAATTGATAAATAGTAAACAAAAATTTCTATTAAATATACGTATGCTTAGAATTTGTTTGTTGATGGGAAAATTTTAACTTAAGTCGTGTTGGGTTCTGCCCACATTTCCGGATTAGAAAACAAGTTTTCAGTTATCGCAGTACCAGAGAGCATTAATTACAAGACTGTGTGAATTGCATTTCGAGGCTTGAATGGGGCCACTCGAAAAGTTTGTATGAATTGTTTGATCATTATTTTCAAAATTAAAAAAATATATGTGAAAAAGTTGAAAAGTCGAAGAGATGCAATTTATCCACGCTCTCATGTGGGGATAAATATTTAAGCCTGTCCATTTTGGAAAGTGTGACTAGTGCGGGTCACAAATTGGAGACCACGAGCAGTCTGTCCCATTTGGGCTACGATTGGCTAAAAAGACCTCTTCGAAGACACAATTTTGAATCGATAAGAGATATAGAAATTAAAGACTATACCAAGGGGAATAAAATGAATTTACAACAAAAACTAAAAAAATTTTAATTAATAATCAAATTCCCGATATGATAATCCGCATTATTTTTAGCTCCCTAAAGAATGGCAATTATCAAATGGACGATAAGCAGCACGGTAAAAATAGACTATGCGCAAGAACGGCTGCAACCGTGATGCTCTGCACTTCAGTTTATCTGTCTTGGTTATATAAAAAACAAATTTTTCAATTTAAATGTTATGTCTTCAAACTAAGTCTCTGGAGTAACATGTTTTTTATTTCGCTCATATTTGGTGCATAAATATAAAAAATATTATTACTTTACAAGAAACCCTCTCCTTAGCTAAGCAGTTGGCATTAATCAAACTGAACACTGAACATTTCCAGTTTTCAAGTTCAGTTGACTTTCAATCGCACTTCAGAATGCATCAACAGATCGGAGTAATCATCTTATTTCTGATCTTCACTTGTCTCTTAGACACGGCCTTATCTAAGGATCCCGATTGTGGCTCCTTTAGTGAGGAGCAATTGTTAAAACAGGGAGACTATGCCATACCCACCGAGCATCAATGGTTAGCCCGCATTACATATGCAAATGGTAAGAACGAATTCAAAGCGACATCCCTTGTGCTCTTAAGCCCCTAACCCATTCCAATCAATCAGGGCACGAGTCCAAACTACGTAACGATGGCTGCCTAGGAGCCTTGATTTCCAGAAAGAATGTACTGGCTCCTGCCCATTGTTTTGTCCAGTACAATGGCCAGGCGGAAGCCTTTGCCGTGCATTTGGGTGTTTGGAATAAGAGCTCTAATGCCCACCGGGTCAGCTGCGATACAGATGGTTATTGTGTTCTGCCAGCGCAAGAGATCAAACTGGCTGAGATTGCCATTCATCCGGAGTATGATCCACTTTCACTGAAGCATAGCTTGGCAGTTCTCACCATGCAGCGGGAGGCCAAGATGACGGCCGTGGTGCAGCCCATTTGCATGCCTCCGCCAGATTTGGTGAGGGAGTCGCTGGTGGGGCAATTTTTCTTGGTTGCTGGCTTACGTACCGACAAGGATCTCAAGCATAAGACCTGGGTGAACACCATTAGTCTTCGTTTGTGTCAGAAAATTAGCTCGCTGGTGACCAGCAGCAGTACTGTTTGCGGCTACCAGGATAAAGACGCATCTTATTATTCTGGAGCACCCCTGGTTGGCATGCAGGTGAGGTCGGATGTCACCCAGAACTTCTATCTGGTGGGTCTGCTGCTGGACTGGACCAAAGTGGATAATCGTATTGTGTCCAGCTTCTTGGATGTGCGACCCTATCTGAAATTTATCAATCAGAACGTCGATTCTCCAATTGTACGCTCCTAAAGCCAATAAAGCGGGCCACTTGCTGCCAACAGGTCTCCGTCTGTTAATTATTCAGGTCAGGCCTGATGCAAATTGTTCCTGCAGTTTTTATGGCATTTTAATGAGCAGTCTAAAAAGTAGAGAAGCCGCCGCTCAGTGGCTAATTTTTTTGGTTTATTTTTTTCCAAAAACAATAACTATGTCAAAGTGGGCTCTGACAGAAGACAGCACACAGGCGACAGCCAAAATAATGTCATGCCAAGCGGAACGGAAACGGAAGGTCCGGATGTTGAAGGGTGGGTGGATCGGTAAGAGGAGAAGACAGCAATTGGAACACTGCCAAGATGGTTGTAAGTATATTGTGAACCTTCCAATACCCTGGTTCAAAATATGCATTACTATACTATGCAGCTATCCTGTAGAAATGTCAGAGAGACATCATGGACAACTGGAGAGGACCATTTTGTTTCCATTTGTTCAGTATTTAAAGCAGGGTGGGTTTCTTCCGAGGGGAGGAGTCGTCTTAGTAGAGACGGTACCTCCACCTTGGATACTTCTAAAAGGTAAAGAGGAAAGGAATGAACAAATATTTCGAGTCAGTCTTCTTTAACCAAGAGCTGAACAGTGGCATGCGGTGACGTCTCCACATCTTCCTCACTCTAAGCGTGAAGCATGGCTACCGATGAAATAGCCCTGGGTACATTGATGAATTGGAGTGCCGGCCAAAGAAAGAATACGAGAGCGTAAGTTAAAGTACCCGTTTGTCGATATTTCTCAAAGTATCAATATCGATAATATCAGAAATCAACATTTTCAATATCGATATTTGATATATCGGGTCTAGAAAACATCGATATATCGTTATTTTCTGAAGTTTAGTAAAAGTGAAATGTTTTTAAGGAACGTCCTTACCGCCAAATGACCATATCTAGACGCTGTTATACCTTATTTTTTTAATCGGATAACTTTATGATTTAAGTGACTTCATTTTCTGAAACTAGATTATTAAAGCTAGAAATTCTAGCGAAAACTCTAAGAAAATTTCACCAAGATCGCATAGATCCAAAATGAATTCCTAATCGGTGCAAATCGTTTTCAAATATTATAGATATTTAAGGATTTTGTCTATTTAAACGGGACAGGAAAAATAATTTTTAAATATTTTACTTAGAAATCGCACTTCTTCGAGGAAAAAAGGGGGTATAAGTGCAGAATATCTCACCAAGAAACCATGGGTCTAAAATAAATTTCTTGCCCGCGCAAATCCACCTCAAAGATTTTGTCTTTTCCAACAGGACTGAAAACAACTATTTTTATTTATTAGAAATCGCACTTCTACGAAGAAATAACGTATAAGAGAACAACATCTATGGCGAAATACCGTACCTGGATCAAGTTGAATGGAGGAATTCATTTTAGACCCATGGTTTTTGGACGAAATTTTCCAAAGATTTCGTTTTTTCTTTAAGCTTTGGGCAGAACAAAATCGACAGTTTTGTTATGATAATTTGCTCCTGCAATTACCATAGTAATTTTTTCCGATATATTGTTTTTAAAAATATCGGTAAATATCTATATCGGTACAAAAAATATCATATCGTTCAAGCAAAATATCGATATATTGATATAAAATATTGACTACCTTAGTTTAACAGTATTCCTGCGTTCCTGAGGGGTGAACATCCGAAAAGTATGCAACATTTTTTAACTCGGCTATTTATTATCCGATCTTGATGTAATTTTCAGGGATTAAAGGTATTGCTAATATAAATTTAAGTTATAAATAAGAACTCGATATCTTTAAAAATGCGGAAGTTATTCAACATTTTTTATTGTGGGGCTCTAGCTCTTATAGTCTCTGAGATCTAGGTGTTCATACAGACAGACGGACAGAGGGTCATGGCTAAATCGCCTCGGCTGTTGATGCTGATCAAAAATATATATACATCATATGGTAAGAAATGATTCTTTCTGCCTATTGCACACATACATAAGCGTTTTCTGGCACTGCGTTGCACCGTTGGCTAAGGGCATAGAGTAAGATCAAGAATATATATACTTTATATGGTCGGAAATGATTCGTTCTGCCTGTTACATACATTTGCACGACTTTAGTATACCCTTTTTACTCTAAGAGTAACGGGTATAAAAATTGACTTTGATAAACTGAAACAAAAATTATATCCAGGTCGAACATTGTTTTCTGGTTTGATGGCAAATGCTTTTAGAATTTAGGTTTGAGTAGATTTGGAGTAACCAAATAACTTTCATTGTAGTCTGTCTGCAGAGGTGTGGAGGCTTATATAATTGCACGAGTTCGTCGACGTATTTTGAAAACTTAATGCATGCTAAAAAACTAAATTTGACCAAACTGTTTAAGTCAATCCGACCGATCTCAGTTGCAAAGATGTTTATAAAATGAGATTTTTCTGCTCACTGGGCGCCATTTTTATTTTGGGCTATAACTTTTAAAAGCGCTATGATATCGAGAAACTGGATTATATTAGAACAGAAAAAGGACTACCAACTATTTTAATCTGAGATTTTAAATATAAGTAGAAAATTTTTGAGAATTATAATTCTTATTATAAAAACAGACACGTTTAAGCGCGACAGCAACAAAGCACAGAGCTCTCATATAAATTGTGTAGGCTTATGGCATGCGAGGCACCTATACGTACATACAGCATAAACACTTAAAATCAAGGATTAAATTTATCTTTCATTACAAAGTTCCAATTTTTATTTTAAAATATAAGAATTTCAATATATTCGCTTAGTAGCCATTTTCGCTTTTCTTCTGAAATATGGAAAGCACGATACATTTCTCCAATATTCCAAAATTTTAGAAATTTTTATGTAGTTTTGAATTTGATCACTTATATATTTTTTATAAGATTTCGGTTGCTAGTATGATGAATCTTAAAACTAAGTAATTCGTGCGATACTGCCCTCAGAAGAGTTTAGCTCCGTATTATCGTTGATCGCAGGATTGCTACAAATTTCTTTTACCTTAAAGGCCTGTTCTCAGAAGCGCGGAAAATAAATTTTTATGACGCACTCCATATAAAAAAAACAGTGGCGGAAAGTTTCCGCGGCTGAATTTATTTTCCGTGTTCTGAGACGCGCTAAATAAATGCCCAGTTGGCCTATCGATAGTTAACGTATCGATAGCGGTGTGGGTCGTGAGTGGATTGAAAGAACAGCTGATTTGATTTGAGGAAATAGCTGTAGCTCTTTATTTTGACAAGATAAATTGATTAAGGCCTGTATCCAGCACTGCGGAAAATTCCTGTCAGGAATTTGCTAATTATTTCTTGTGTGTGTGGAACATAACTAAGACAGTGTGACCATGCGACGAAGGGGTGGAAGGTCACTCTGATGAATCAGCTGTTCGGCACTGTTAACTATTTGAATTTATATAAATTTAAAATAAAAATAATATTTTCTGATAAAGCATGCTGCTCGGAGTATGTGCTAAACATTTTATATGTACTTGGGGATAAAAACCCAAGTGCATGACACTTTGCAGTGCGTCCGGGATGGCACAAAACATCACTGCAGCATGTTGTTATCTGTACAACTTTATAATGCTGTTATCCCCAAAGTAGTATGACTTCTTGGTTGGTCGCCAATCAAATAAGTTCTTTCATGGTCGGATACAAGATTTACTAAAAACATTCGCATTTACATTAAGGATTTTGTCAACTTAGTGGCATTGGCTTTGGTAGAAGGGCGAACCGGCTGGAACATACCCGTTAATAGTTCAAAGAGTCAACACGATTGCCATGAGACCCGGAAAAGTAGATTGAGTGCGACTCCTGGGATTAAGAGATCCATATACGGATAACGCTGCTAAATACCTTGGCGTGTCTTGACTAGGAAAGCCCGTGTGACTCGGGCAGTAGCTATGGTTACAGCTAATGGCATTGGAGCTCCATTAAGCCTCGAACCGGTGGATATGGGCGATCCTGTTATGTGGTACGGCATGATCGACTGGCCTAAAGAAACTAGAGTCATCTATGTGGTGCCCCTGGTATGAGAGGCATAGAACTACATATGTACATATACATACATATACCGCGGTGTAAACACCAGCAGATATCATGACCAATTGGTGCACCACTCTAATAAATTTGCCTATGATCTGGCGACACACAGATTAGAAGGCATCTTCATGGACAGCATCTCTCCGACCGTGTTGTGTCTATGCAAAGCATCCCTCTGGCGGTTTCATCAATTTGGCATAAGTGTGCCCTTGGCACCCTCTATTAATCTTTGCACGCTGATGGTTCCCCAACCAGATTACAGCTCATAACAAATAAATAAAAGAGCATTCCCCCCAAAATTTTCGCTCATCACATCCAAAATAATTGTTGACAATATATTCCTGCGCTGTGTGTCAGCTGTTCTCGCCATCCACACACGCTATCGATATGCCAACTATCGATAAGAAAATGTGGATTACGTTCATGTTGCTGGATACACAAGCAAGGAAAATGCAAACTAAAAATTCCTGCCACAGTTTTTTTTATATGAAGTTTGACAGGAATTTTTAGTTTCCGCGGTGCTGGATACCCGGCTTTAAGGCCTGTATCCAGCACTGCGGAAAATTCCTGTCAGGAATTTGCTAATTATTTCTTGCGTGTGTGGAACATAACTAAACCAGTGTGACCATTTACCTAATGGGTGAAAGGTCACTCTGATTAAACAGCTGTTAAGCACCGTTAACTATTTGAATTAAAATAAATTTGAAAAAAAAGTATTTTTTGGAGGAAGCATGCTGCTCGGAGACGGTGCTACATACTTTATACTTGCGAATGATAGGACGATAGCTGAGCATGACACTTTGCAGTGTGCCCCGGATGGCGCAAAACATCACTGCAGCATGTTCTTAACTGCATTACTTTATAATGCAATCATCTCCAAAGTAATATGACCTCTTAGTTATACGCCAATCAAATGAAGTTTTTCATTGTCGGATAGAAGATTGCCAACTCAGTGGCTGGATCAGAACCTGGGCTTTGGTCGAGGGGCGAATCGCTGGAACATAGCCGTTAAACGTTCAAAGAGTCAACACGAAGGCTATATATGAGACCCGGAAAAGTAGCTTGAGTGCGACTCCTAGAATTAAGAGTTCCATATACGGATAACGCCTTTTAATACCTTGGCGTGTCTGAACCGCCGCTTGACCAGGAAAGTCCATGTGACTCGGGCAGTGGCTACGGTTGCAGCTAATGGCATTAGGCTCCCTTGGCTTCTTAAGCCTCGTTGCGGTGGATCTGGGCTATCCCGTTATGGGGTACGGCATGATCCACTGCCCTAAAGAAACTAGAGTCACCTACATATGTAGGCCTCTGGTATGAGAGGCATACAACTACATACATATATATCGCGGTTTAGACGCCTTGCCATTATGCGTTAATATGCACACCTGCAGGTATCACGACCACTTGGTGCACCACTCTAATAGATTTGCCTATGATCTGGCGACACACAGATTAAGAAAGCGTCTTAATCGACCTTTCTGTATATGGAAAGCGTCCCTCTGGCGGTCTCATCAATTTGGCATAAGTGTGCCCTTGGCACCATCCCCTACCAATCCTTGCACGCTCATGGTTCCCCAGCCAGATGACAGCTCATAACAAACAAATATAAAAGCATTTACCCAAAATTTTCGCTCATCACATCCAAAATAATTGTTGGCAATATATTCCTGCGCTGTGTGTCAGCTGTTCTCGCCATCCACATACGCTATCGATATGCCAACTATCGATAAGAAAATGTGGATTACGTTCATGTTGCTGGATACACAAGCAAGGAAAATGCAAACTAAAAATTCCTGCCACAGTTTTTTTTATATGAAGTTTGACAGGAATTTTTAGTTTCCGCGGTGCTGGATACCCGGCTTTATGGAGAAAAAATCACCTGAGCGCAAAAGGAAACGGATAGAAAGTTTCAGACGAGGAGAAGCCCCAAGCTAAGCGCCACAAATCAGCCCAACAAAATAACGAAATCGGCACTGGAAACAGTCTCCAATGCCAACGTCCGACGATTCTAGACGCCTTGATCGGTTGGCACTGACGGTTGCGCCCGAAATTGAAGGAAATCAGCAGGTGATAACCATACGAACCCGGTATGGTGTGCAGCAGTTTCAGTTCCAGCGGCTCCCGAGGAGGAGGATTTTGAATTTACGACAAATAAAACAAACATTTTTAATGAAAACTAAAAGTATATTTGCCAATCTCTAGCTTAGCGTTTCAGATGAGAGGAAAATGGTTTCACAGCACAAGTCCATGATTTGCAGATACTCCAAGCAACCTTCCTGCACACGATAGCAGCATTCCTGCCAAGAATGAACAGTCAACCAACTTGGAATCAAGCCTTAAAAATGCTACCACCCACCCCCATCTTGTCGTATATCTGGGCATCCGTCAGAGCCGCATGATGCACTATGTACTCCAGAAACTGCTCCATCTCACCCACACTGTAGGCCGATTAACCAATCTCTTGTACAAACTTCTGCAAACGATTATAGTTGCCTGAACAGCAAACATCCAAAGAAGCCTCCAATTGGTAGCCCGGGACTATGTCCGACATATCAAACAAATTGACGTTGTTGATGCTCGGCCCCCATGAGACGATAGCAGGACTGCAAAGTGGATCACCGCCCAATATCTGTACAATTGTAGGCCTCCTCCTCAATCTGCACCTGCTCGAAGTCACAAATGTGTCTCATACGGGCAATGATTTGATCCTCGCTTACCGCCTTAAAACGGAGTTTGGCGCAACGCTACCGGCATCAATATATATGTGTTCCTGATGTTTTGGCAAAAGACACCATTTAAATTTTTTTTTGTAAACAAAACAGCTGACCACCTGTGTGGCCGTTTCTGTATTTGGCCTCATTGGCTTGTTTATGGGCACACTAAAAATTTATTGTGGATGCTAAATAAATAAAGTGCAATTTAGCGTGCTAAATTTTTCGCGCTTCTGAGAACAGGCCTTTAAGCAAAATAAAGATTTGCTTCTCATAAGAAAGAATGTAATGTTATTCGAATTCTGGATTTAAAAACAATGTATAGCCATTAATATGGCTCTAAACGATTCTTAACTGATTTTTGAGTTTCTTTTCAATAAATTTCAATCAGCTGGAAGGCAAGATAAAATTGACGAAAATTCCAAAATTCTAGAAACATTTTCTATAGGTAATATAAATATCTGACGTTCGACTTTAGCTCACTCACGAAACACGCCCGACTGACGGATGTAGACGCACGAAACTCTGTCTTTGTTTAAGCGGCCCATACATCTCACAAATTTTGGCGCAAACTTCACACGCACTTAGCCCTTTCACCACACCAGTATTTGCGCAATTTTCATTTTAAAGCAAGCGTTTGACGAGTAAAGTTGATGGCATCTTGGTAGCGCTCTTTGTATTTTTCTATCAAAATTGCATATTGGGAGTTCTTTACCTCTCTGTTCGTGTTCCATTTGCTTTTATGATCCACAGAGCAGTTCCGGAACGATAAACTTCTATGAATTTTAAAATAAAAGCCTCATTTGCTTCTGTTTTTGCACAATGTGCCCACTAACCACACAAATTTTGCGCAAATAACACAAAAAATCAAAGCCTTTTTGATTTTTGTCTCGATTTGCACAAATGCGTGCGTGAGACGCATACACCCGTATTTCACTAACACACATAAGCGATTTGCGCAAAAATTTTTGAGAGATGTATGGGGCGCTTTACGATCACGTCGTGACACACCGTGACGCGTTCAAATTCACGTCACGGGTGCACCTCTAATACAAACCTTAGCACCCAGGGCTGGGTGAATTTTTCTGGGATTCATTTTCAAAAAGATATTTGAATATGAGTTCAAGTCTGACAAAAAAAATTTCATTCCCCAAATTTCCAGACATTTTCCTACTTTGGAAATAAAATTTGTATTCTTTCTTGTAACTTTAAAAATGAGTTTGAAGCTAATCGATGGAATCTAACCTTTTTAAAATACAACCTAGACCGCCCATTTTCCACGCAGGGGGTTTCACAGTCACAGTCTCTCTTGAAAATTAGTTTAAGCCAGAATTTTCCACATATCCCGACTGAATTTTCCAGTACATTCAGTCATTGAATTAGTCAGTTTGAATTTTTGTAATATTTATATATAGAGGCGGGGGTTCAAGTGCTTTTCTTAGTTCACAAATAAGTTCTGGTTTATTCGCCAATGCCAGTTTGCTTTGAACACTGAGTCAGACGAGAGAGTAAAGCGGAGAAGCGCGTTATGGAAATGCTCGGGAAACTTGTTGCTCTGCTAATTGTGGCCTTACTAACCGGTAAGTGCGCATACTTAATCATTTAAACTTACAGATTTTCTATTTTATTGACATGTCCCTGCACTAAAAGCCACTGCCAGGTCGGAATCTAACTGCGGTGCGCTAGATGAAGGACTGCTTCACGACACTGATGAAAACACAGAGCCGGCCGAATACACCTGGCTGGGCCTACTCATGGAAGTTAAAGGTAAGTTCGCGAACAATATGGAATCCCTGGTCATTGTGCTCAATTCTATTTAGGTAATAACACTGAGAACACACGCTGCAATGTGGTTATTGTGGGCAAGCTGCATGTACTGACCACCGCCTCGTGTGTGCGTCGCTTTGAGAATCCTCCCCAGAACCTCGCCGTGTTGGTGGGAGTGTGGAATGAGAGCCACACATCTGACAGCGAGATAGTGTGCAATTCAATAGGATTTTGTGTGCCTGGACCCGTGCTGCATCGCGTTGCCGATATCAAAGTAAATCCGATGGAGGACAGAGATACGGGTGACAATGACTTGGCTATATTGCGGCTAACAGAACCCATCGAGTGGTCACCCTACGTTCAGCCCGTCTGCATACAGCCAGATTCAGAGCCCCTCTCGTTGATCTATCGTAATTTGCCGTATGCTGGCTTTACGCATAAGTTCTTTATCAGGGACAAAGGTATGGCCATGATCGTTTCACGTGAGCACTGCAACTCGCTGACATCTTCCAAGGAAGCACGTCCGGAAAACCATTTTTGTGCAATTCCCAAACATTCAACCGAGTTCTATGAGGCCTCAGCCTTGATGGGTCTCAATGTGGTGAAGGATGTGCCGCGCAGTTTGTATTTGCTTGGCTTATTGGTCGAAATTGTAAAGGCCGAATACACCATTTTTGTGTTCCAAGATATACGACCTTGGCGCACCTGGATTAGGGAGAATACTTTGTCGTCTTAATCTGTATAAATTATAATTAATGCAGAATAAACAAACATTTCCATAACGTATTTGCTTAGAATTTGTTTGTTGATGGGAAATTGCCCACATTTCCGATTTGGAAAACAAGTTTACAGTTATAACACTATCATAGAGCATTAATTACAAAGATTTGATTTGCATTTATAAGCTAGAGTGGGGTTGCTTGAAGAGTTAGCTAAATTTTGTAAATCAACCCCCAAAGTCACACTGTTGTGTGAAACTTTTTTTGGCCAAAAGTCCGAATTTTTTATTAAAACTGGATAAAAAGTCTGTCGGAAATGATTTTAAATACATATAGCTATTTTACGACAAAATTTGGAACAATTTCAGCCGTTCAAAAGTCGATTTATCTTCAATAAAAAATAATAATCAGATTTAGGCATGCAACAGTTACCGAAATTTAACTTTCATTTTTCGACTTTGGGCTAGATTGCAAAAAAAAATATAATAGTGTTTCCATTTGTAAGAATTTACATAAAAAATACAAAAAATTCAAAATTGTTCGGGTATTTTCTAATTTGGCAGTTTGGCGTTGAGAGTACCCGAAAGTACCCCCCTCTAAATTCACTTGGTACATGACTTATTAATTTCATTATATATTGCACTATAACTGTAGGTATGCGCTTTTGCGCGGTTTTCCGTTAGTTTTCAAAAAATCTAGTCTTGAAAGTTGTACCTTTTAATTGTCCAGCCTAAAAGTATGCAATTTTTAATGAATTTCCAGACATCCCAGGAAAAACTGTGAAAATTTTGAATAAAATAAATAAATTTTAAGGTTTCAGAACGCTAACTCCGAGGGCTACATTGAAGCTTTGTTTTTAAAATGTGTATCATACTTGGCTGGAAAAAAAAAAACTATATTTATTTTTAAATATTAAATTTATTTCCTTTTTCTTATTTGTGTAATAAATCTAGAGAAAAGCGAACATAGATATAAGAATCAGTTGAAGTGGTTTAATTGAGTAAAAATCCTCGACTTGGTGAGGATTGGATTGATTGTATGGAAAGGCTGGTGAAGCGATGGTTTCGACAGCGATAAGCCTACTGAAGATTCATTCGGGAGACTGATGAAACGGTACCGTATAGGCAACCAGCTCATTTTTGGTGTGCAATAATGCAAAAGTTGTTTTCAGTTGTGAACAAACAACTCACTAATTAAACATTAGAAAGGTCGCCAGATAAATTACATATTTAAATGAAGTGAGCGATACTAACTGGAAGGGTTTAGAGTACAATATTTGCAACAGGCTACTCAGTATGGAACACGACTTCTGGGGGATTCTTTTGAATTTAAATAACACCATGCACACAAGTTCTAAAAATTTGGTGGGCCCCTAATCCGACACTGGGTCCCAACGATCCTGTATCTCGCGACGAGCGGGAAAGCAGGGTGTATTAAGACCATTTGGATGGTATCTAGGGGATCCCCGAAAACAATAACAAAAATTAACAAAAATCAACGAAAACATAGAAACGAATTCTTCGACTGAATACTTTTTTTTGTTCATAATGTCTACATTATTGGCTTTAAATAAATTTATTATTATTATTATTATTATTAGTACATTATTCAAAGAAAACAATAAGCAAATTGTAAATAAACCATCAAAATTTCAGATTTCCGGATCGGATGACTATATCTTCTAACTGCCGTAGGATTTATCAGTCGAAAAAGGGTCTTAGAGAGAAAAACTATTTTGTTTTTAATGTTATCGTCTCCAAACTCAGCGATTATTAATATTATATACTTTCACACAGATTAGCAAATTTTGGTCTAAGTCGGATGACTATTTCTTATAGCTGCCATCGGTCGAAAAAGGGATTTATTTAGGAAAACTTTGATTTAATGCTAGCGTTCTTAAGCTCTGATAATTATCATAATATATAATTTAAATTATTTGCTGGGATATAAAATCTTCAGTACAGTACTGTACTGTATTGTAGAAAAGGTAAGTATTACATGACGTGTAAAAGTAAAAAAGAGAAAACAAATAATCCAATTCAAATAGATGTGTAACGCCTTTAGGCCTCTTCGTATAGGCCTCTTCGTATAAGCTCGTCACGCTGATCAAGAATATATATACTTTATGTGGTCGGAGATGATTCCTTCTATGCGTTGCAAACTTCTGGGCAAAATTAAAATACACTTTTCAAGTGTATAAAAAAAGATACCGCTTCAATGGGAACAAAAAACTTCTCGAGCAACCCTCTCCTTAGCTAAGCAGTTGGCATTAATCAAACTGAGTACTGAATATTTTCCAGTTTCCTAGTTCAGTTGACTTTCAATCGCACTTCAGAATGCATCGACATATCGGAGTAGTCATCTTACTTCTGACCTTTACTTGTTCCTTAGACACGGTCAGCTCTCAGGATCCCGAGTGTGGCATCTTTGAACAGGAACCGTTTTTAGAACAGGAACCCTTTGCCATACCCACCGAGCATCAATGGTTAGCCCGCATTGCATATGAAAATGGTAAGAACGAATTCAGAGCGACATCCCTTGTGCTCTCAAGCCCCTAACCCACTCCAATCACTCAGGACACAAGTCTAAGCTACGCAACCATGGCTGCCTAGGAGCATTGATTTCTAAGAAAAATGTTCTGGCTCCAGCCCATTGCTTTCTCCACTACGAAGGCCAGGAGGCAGCCTTTGCTGTGCATTTGGGTGTTTGGAGTAAGAGCTCTAATGCCCACCAGGTCAGCTGCGAAACAGATGGTTATTGTGTTCTGCCGGTCCAAGAGATCCCACTGGCTGTGATTGCCATTCATCCGGGCTATGACCCAATTACACTGCAGCACAGCTTAGCAGTTCTCACCTTGCAGCGGGAGGCCAAGATGACGGACGTTGTGCAGCCCATTTGCTTGCCTCCGCCAGATTTGGTCAGGGAGTCGCTCGTGGGGAAATTTTTCATTATTGCCGGCTTAAGTACCGACAAGGATCTCAAGCAAAAGTCCTGGGTGAATTCCATTAGTCTTCCTTTGTGCCAAAAAATTAGCTCGCTGGTCACCAGCAGCAGTATCTTCTGCGGCTACCAGGACCAAGCTGAATCTTTTTATTCTGGAGCACCTCTGGTCGGCTTGCAGGTGAGATCGAATGCTACCCAGAACTATTATTTAGCAGGTCTGCTAATGGACTGGACCAAAAAGAGTGATCGTATTGTGTCCAGCTTCTTGGATGTGCGACCCTATCTGAAATTCATTAATCAGAATGCCGATTCCCCCATTGTACGCACCTGAAGCTAATAAAGCGGGCCACTTGCTGCCATCAGGTTTCCGTCTCCCAGTCGTGACTTGGCGTGTTAATTATTCAGCTCAGGCCACATGCAAATTGTTCCTTTAGTATTTATAGCGCTTTAATGAGCAGTCAACCAACCAGAGAAGCCGCCGCTCAATGGCTAATGTGGCAGAAATGGAAACTCAACGAACGTTACTACCAAAAAACTATTACTATGAGAAGGTGGTCTCTGACAAAAGACAGCACTTAGGCGACAGCCAAAATAATGTCATGCCAAGCGGAACGGAAACGGAAGGTCCGGATGTTGAAGGGTAGGTGGATCGGTAAGAGGAGAAGCCAGCAATTGGAACACTGCCAAGATGGTTGTAAGTATGCTGTGAACCTTCCAATGCCCTGCTTCAAAAAATGCATTTCTACATGCGGCTATCTATCTGCTCTTCGCACTAGAGACTAGAAACATTGAAGCACTAGCAATTTCGGTCACTAGCATATCCAAAAGGGAGACACCCTTTGTCCTGTAGAAAAGTCCGCCATACTCCTTAATTGAGGGTCAGGGTTAAGCGACATCGAGGCCAACTGCAATGCAAGCTTCTTCCCAATAAGGAAGCCTTTGGCCTAGGTTCATTAGAAGAGACAAGACTGGACTTTGACCAAGAGAGGTACCTGTATATAAAGTACCTGAGTATAAACTTCAGAAGAGATGGAAACTCTATCTTGGATATTTCCGAGAGTTAAAGCACATGGTCTGGGGCTTAATATTATTAGGGTTTTCACGTCAAATTGGTTATCAAGTAATATGTTTGAAAATAAAATTTAATCTTCTTAACAAAACAAAAAAAATATTTTTGGACGTGTCTTATTACCGTGACTTGAACCCAGGTCTGTCTGACTTTCAGTCTCATACCTTACCCACTACACCACAGCCACCAAGACAGAAAGAACAGCTAAATGTTCTATATAACCCCAAAATATATTTTCACTTTTTATTTGATCTTTTCTAAAAGATATCAAAGTGTTTATTACACCTTCAACTTAAAATGTGAACAGAACGTTCTCAAAATTTTTGAGAACAAATGTTCTAAATGTTCTTGAAATGAGTAAATTTGTTCTCAAACGAATAATAAAAACTATAAACAACAACAAGGCCGGTTTTCAGAAGAGAGATATACAAGAGAAAGAGCGAGTTGGTTCTCTTTTTGCTCTCTCTCTCTCTCTTTCTTGTCTGCTCAACAAAGCATAAGTAGCCCTCTTGACGTGTATCTGCATAACTGTTTAATAGCTGAATTGTCAAATGCGTCCATAAGGTACCGGGCTCAAATCCCAGTCAAGCCCGAACTAATTTTTCTGTGTGTTTTCTGGAAACTTAAATGAAACGAGTCAGGTGAAGTGGGTCGTTGAAGCGATGTTTCTGATTCCTATGGCACATAATATGGATGGAGGGAGAAGCAGCAACGCGCATATCCAGAGTAGCCTAGGCTCTCTTCACTTCCAATCAAAAGAGGTATTTCCCCGTTCCCTATTCCACCCAAATGTGAGTAATCCGCCCACACCAGGTCCCAAGTGCAATCAAATTTTTTTCTTGAAAACGGAACAGTATAAACACAAAACATGTTCTCAAAAATGAAACAATGTCAACTCAATTTGAGTTTTTGCGTTCTCAATAAATTGTACTACAAATGAGAAAAACCGTTCATGCATACTTTTTGCTAACGATTGTGCTCGTTTTGAGTCCAATGTTCTCGGTTTTTTCCCTCTGTGTAGTACTGAAAATTATATATACCCAATTAATCTCATGACCTGGGACTGGGCTGGTAATGTCAGATTATTTTTTCCCAGTACACTTTGTCGTTGGAGATTACATTTTTAAACAGATCGCTTGATAACTAAGTTGAGGTGAAAACCTTAAATATTTTTTCATTTCAGTTTTAAAACCTGAGGTAATTTATACCTCAGTTTAATTAAATTTTAGCAAATTCTTACCTTAATCCAAGCACATATCATATCCATAAATCATAGTTAGACATAGAGCGCCGGCATTTTTGGGAAGTCCGAACCGAACCTGTACCGGAGCAGGTTCAAAAATTATAAGATTTTTACTAATGGCCCTTTTCATCAGATTGACTTAAAATTCGGTTTGTAAGAACAGAATACGAAACAATTTGAAATGTGATTTTTCAATGTCGGAAAATTTCCGGAAAATTCTGCATAGAAGAAAACCATTTTTCATGCGATTGGCTTGAAATTCGGTTTGTAAGGGCGGAATACAAATTAAATTGAACTGAGATATTCCGGAAAATATCCGGAAAATTCGGCATGAATTAAAATATTTTTCACCCGATTGGCTTGAAATTAGGTTTGTAAGGACGGAATACGAAATAATTTAAAATGTAATTATTCCATGTCGAAAAATCCGCCCCCAGGTGTAAAAATGCCCGGAAAATGCTACATGCAAAATAACTATTTTTCATCCGATTGACTTGAACCTCGGTTTGTAAGGTCAAAATGAGAACTAATTTTTTTTTTATTTTACGATGAAAATAAAAAGGCATTTGGTTAGACACTTTTGTCAGACCGTCTGGCGAGTCTTATGACTTATCAAAGCAGGTATTATATTAATATTTTATATTCTCGATTTGCTTGTGAAATTTGGCAAAATACTTTAAGCTCCTTCACCAATAAAAATACACACAAAATTTTACCATGTTTGACATGGCGCAGCTTAATGTAAATTAATTTACAACAATCTTAATGTCTTCTTATATTTTCAACCCCTTTTTTTCTAGTCAGCATAATAACCATAATTTCGTGAATGCCGCCACTGAAGCGCCTTTTTGCACAGGCTAATGCCCAGACCTATAATTTTAATGCATACTTTTAGGCGCCAAATTGCTCTATAAAAAGCAAAGGATGCCAGCACGTTGTTTTGTTTGTTTGTCTGGTATTTTGTTTATGGTTTTTTTTTTTTGCTCGGAATAAAAATCACAATAAAATTTAAATGGCCAAACAAAAACATGGAAAAGGCAAAGGAAAGACGAAGAAAAACGTGTTCGACCTCATGAAGGCGACTCAAAACAAAACAAACAGCTGAAGCAGAGAGAATACCCAGCGGGAGAGAGCAAGCTCGTACTCTCTCTCTCTCTCTCTCTCCCTCTCTGTATTAACGTGGGTGCCCAAAAAGTCAGCGAGCTTACAACAACATCAAGAACAATGGCCGAGGACAACACGCGGCGTATACGCAATGTGACATTTTTAGTGGTTATGGTCAAGCACAGGCACTTGAGGGAGGGCACATGCTAACAAAAAAAAAAAAACAGAAAGTGACGCCAAAAACTGTAACAGCCAAACACCTGAACAGCACATTTGGAGCGACGACCACAAACCCGCGCACTTCAAAATGGAAACAAAACACCCGACAAGATGTTTTAATTTTAGTGTGCGGTTTGAGCTGGGTTAGGGTTAGTTGCTAGGCCTTGAGGGAGCGTGCACACACCTTGACAGTGGTGGGACAGTGTCAAAAATCTGGCCCAACCCCCAGCCCTCCCGGATGGCGTTTTCCATTTTTCATATACGCCAAGTAAAAGAGAATGTGTAATTGTTGTGGCGAATGCTTAGCCAGGCGCTAAATGTTTTTATGTAATTTATTTAAGCACTTAATGGCATTTTCCCCGGAAACTTTACGCAATTTGCTCGCTGCGCTCTCACTGTCTTACATAAATTGATAAGGCGTCGTTTGGTTAATTGAATTAAATATATAAAAAATTTGGAGCAGCTCTTAAAAATATTTGAACACCACACGGATACACAAAACGCACAGATACACACACACACACACACAAACTGGGAGGCTCACTTATACCAACGCACGCGAATCCGTTTGCTTAGCCCAAAAAACACAACTGCCACTTAAATGTTGCCTTTTCACTACTTTCCCTAGGTTTAGGAGAAAGAAAAACTGTTACAGTTGCTGCTGGCGTTTTTCCAGCTTTCCTTTTAAAATCGCGCGGCGCGGCCACTCGGCAACTGAATGTAGTTTCTGGCCAGGAATCTCGAGGTGGACTGAAACAGTGTTTCCTGAGCTGGCCACAGCCAAAGCTTCTCTCTGCTGAAAGCACACTCTCCCGCTTTTCCTCTCTCTCTCTTTCTGAGGCCTAGCAAAGCAAAACACTTGTTAGGAATTTTCTTTGCGTCTTGATGTAGGTGCGTGTGTGTGTGCGCCTTTGTTTTGTCATACTTTCTTTTCGCATTCACTGCCTCAAGTTGTTTATTTTCCTTTTGGGTCTGAGGCAGACATGTTGTCTGTGTCTGTATTCGGTTCGAAGGACTCAATAAATTATTGGGTTACCTCAACTTTTAGAGATGTGGCTTGATAAGAGAAAACTAAGCAAGGAAAATGGGAAAACTAAACAGCCGAATTTGAGCCAAAAACAATGTCGTAATAACTTGCAAAAGTAAAATCTATAAATTGCAGTTGCAGGTTTTCCAAGGACTTCTAATGATATGTTGTCCTCTGACACTGTTTCACTGACAACACTAGACCATAGCCAAAAAACTTTACTTAAGTGTTTGATACATTTCGAGTGATAATATATAATTAACCAATCTTCACTGGTGGAAATTTTGTTTATTTAATTATTCTTATTCTTAATGAGCTTAGCTGGAGAAATACAGCTAAATATATCTACACTCACAGAAAAAAACCCTAAATTCGCCCTGAAAATTAGAAATTCGCCCTTAAAGTCTGTCCTAAGACGACTCACCCTAAAATTTAGAAAAAAATTTCTAAATATTATGGAAAGCTTTATAAACGTAATGTAATATTTTCTTAACAGTAGATCAAAAAGCTTGAATATTAGAAAAATTTGTTAAAAATTAAAAAAAAATTTTTGAAAACAAAAAGTTATATTTATTTTAGAAAAAAAAAAGATGAAGAGAAAAAGTTTTGCCCGCTATTAGAAAAATCGTTTCGTCTTAAAAATTTTTTTTTCTAAAATATAACAAATTATATTTTTTTTCTTTTAATTGTTTTATTTATTTTTTTCTCATGATCAAAATTAGTTAAAAAAATTTTGGCCTTGCTGGAGTTGGCAATTAGGTTGTGCAAGTCAATCTGAAATTAAAAAGTTATTTATACATATAATTACATATCATACATATAATATAGTTTACCTTAATTCATCAGAATCCCCCGGTGGATTTTTTCCTATTAAAAAAAGAAAGGAAATTTTGACTAACAGAGTTGCTTTTCGATAGAGTTAGACTTTTTTTTAGCTATTTTAGCTGGTTTAGCTTTTTCGCCATTGTTGCCTTCTTTCCACACTTTTTTTCTAAAAACAATAACTTCTATCGCCATAGTTAAGTCCAGAAAAACTTCCCTGATTTCACATAAATGCAGAAATGCGCTTTTACTCCAAAATCAAATGTAAAATTAACCATAGTTTAAAGATAGTGTTTTTAGAAAAAATCGCCCCCATTAACAAAAAATTCTTAAATTTTCTGGCTTTAAAATAAAATTTGTTTATAATATTTGGAAATCGTTTGTATTTCAAAAGGAATAGAAAAATATGTGAAACCATTACAACAAAAAAAAAAAAAACAATGGTAAATTCAACATTTTATTGGTTTTTCACCCAAAAGTAATTCCATTTAAAAACAAAATGTCTGTAATTTTGAGTTCTGTTTATAAAATATATATTATATATATAATAATTTGACTATATTTTATGAGAATATAATAGATTAACTATTTTGAAGTTCTGAAAAAACAACGGATTTAACATTATTTTTTTAATATTAACGAGAAAGAATGTCGGTCAAACCCGACTATAACATACTCTGTACCCCCCAATGTACAATGTAGGAGATGGGATTGGCCTGTCTTGCAAATAACTCCATCAAAGTCTTCCACTAGCTTGACACTTCTTTCTGCTACATCATTGACTACCTTTAAGTACTTTAGCATGGACTGAGCTGCTAAATATTAAGGGTTGGTCGGCCATGATTCGGGGTCACATTTTAAAAAAACCGTTGAAATTTCAAACCGCTTGGAAAATTTCACACGGCTCTTCGTTATCAGTTCGGAAAATGATTTCTCTGTTGATATGGAAGTAGGAATATTAATATAAAATTAATTGAATAAAAATCTCACTCAAAATCGAATTGATATTTGTTTATTGCACTTTAAGCCTATTTTCATTTAGCCCAGTATCCTCATTATAAAATAGCACCGCAAGAACTTCTCCTGTTGATGGTATTGTATTCAAATCTATGAACGCTTGCATAGATCCAACCAAATGAACTGGGACAGTCGTTCGTTCTTCTTGTATATTGTCCATAATCAGCAATAATTATCAATTTCACTAGGTCCGTTTGAGTAGCTTCACAAATGTAGTGTTTTTTGTACAATTTTGTCAAAATTGTTGTCTGCCTACTATGACGTGCCTATGCAGCTCAAAGACAAATTAAGGGGAAATTTGATCTTTTAAGGCCTTTTCGAGGCCATCAAACATGCGAATATCTGATTTTGGATTTTTGATAAATTCTTTATAAAATATACTGAATTTTTTGAGCCATGTTGTGCAAAGAACAATACAAAATTTAACTTTTCATATAAGGCATGTGCTGAGTATTGGCGTCACAAACGTGCGAATTGGAAGCTTATCACAGAACCTAAGTAATATAGAAACTCCAGCGTGTATTCAAAATCTAGAGGCAAGAAAAGCATTGGACAAGGTGCAGAACTGCAAAGGAAGAAAATTTATGGAATTCTGTTCAGACAACGGACTTGTTGTGCTAAATGGGATCACAAAGGGAGACAAAGATGGCAGTTACACCTTCATAAGTACTGTAGGTAGCTCCACAAACGATATAGCGGCAATAGCCTGTAGTCGAAGTGGACAACAAATCATGGTCAGACCACTTACCAATTCGACTATTT
This sequence comes from Lordiphosa clarofinis, assembly GCA_018904275.1. Classification (NCBI taxonomy): domain Eukaryota; kingdom Metazoa; phylum Arthropoda; class Insecta; order Diptera; family Drosophilidae; genus Lordiphosa; species Lordiphosa clarofinis. Next base: position 166,334 of record JAEIGQ010000145.1, read on the forward strand.
CTGGGGGTAGAAAATGCAACCAGAGGAAAGAGCCTGAAACTCTTACCAAAACTTCAGCCGAACCCGCAAAACATCTCGCAGTATAAAGACAGAGTGATGTTAAATTTACGTAAGATGCGACAGGAAAAGACGGAACTTCAGCTACATAATATGCGAAATGTAATCGAGGAAGCGCTGCCCTGTAAAAGCCCCCGCGTAGTGTCATTTGAAAGCAGAGAGAAATGGTTCGACAATGAGTGCTTTAAGGCAAGAAAAGTGGTGTTCGAAGCACTCAACAGATGTCGGAAATCGGCGGACGAGTCACTTCGCATACAATACCTGAAGGAAAACCAGCTGTATAAGCACTTATGTAACCTAAAAAAAATCACGATATCAAGAAGACCTCGAAATTAAGCTGGATCAAATCCAAGATAGCAAGGAATGGTGGCAATTATCACGTGAGCTCAAAGGAACGTGCTTTCGAGTTGGAACAAATGTGGCAGCTGAGGATTTCTGGAGAAGAGGAGAAACTGGAGGAGAAACTGGTCCGAAACACCACTGCTGGATAATTGCGTAACTGTTGAGGAGATCCAGAAAATGCTTCAGAAGGTGAAATTAAATAAAGCAGCAGGCGAAGACAGACTAAGCTACGAGTGCTATATAAATGCGCCAATTGAACTCCTGGAAGAGCTGGATCACACTTTTAATAGGATGTATGAAGGGGAAAGGATAGACTCCGCTTGCTCCAAAAGCATCATATTTCCCATCTACAAAAAAGGCGATATAAACTCTGCAGCAAACTACAGAGGAATATCCTTCATTAATTGTGCGGCGAAGATTCTGATGGGTGTGCTCAACGATAGACTGACTAGATGGGCTGATGAATACAACGTATTAAATGAGTTTCAGGCAGGTTTTAGACGAAAATATTCTACCATGGATAACATTTTCAACCTTACATCCATAGTATATCTAAAATGGAATCAAGGAAAAAAAGTTTATGCGTTCTTTGTCGACTTCAAGGCAGCTTTTGATAAAATTCCCAGGAAAATTTTGTGGTACAAGCTTCATATGTTCGGAGTCTCGAACAAAATTCTCAACTTTATTGACTGGAGAAGAATTGTCAGAGACATTTGAGGTAAAATCGGGCGTAAGGGCGTAAGGCAAGGGTGTCTTATGTCACCACTCCTCTTTACACTATTTTTAAATGATATCGACGAATGCCTAGGTGGAGGCCTGCACATAGCAGATGTAAATATTCGTGTGCTGTTATATGCAGATGATATTGTCATCTTAGCCGACGATCCAGGAGTATTGCAACGCATGATTTATCGCTTGGAAGAATATTGCGACCGCTGGAATATGGAGGTTAATATGACGAAGTCTGAAATAATGATATTCAGGCGAGGCGGTCGTCTAGCAGCAGCTGAAAAACGGAGGTTTAAAGACTTGCCTGTAAAGATTGTCTCAGAATACTGCTATCTGGGAATGATACTCACGCCAAAGTTATCATTTCAGAAACACGTCCAGAAGCGTGCAGAGCTAGCCAAAACAAGCATAAATGAGTCCTGGAGTAAATATGTTCATAATAGAAATTTTGCAGTAAATTCCAAATGGAAAGTCTAGAATGCCGTGTGTAGGTCTAAACAAACTTATGCTGCACAGATTTAAGGTTATAGCTGCGTTAAAGAGGTGGATAATTTCCAGCTTTTCTTTTTGAAAAAAATTTATGCACTCGCTTTGGAAAGCAATGTGGAGTATGCCCACCTTTTCTCTTTTGGACAACATGTCAATTATATTGCTAAGGTTCTTTTTGAATACAAATCAGAACGGCTTCCAAACCTACTGGCTCACAAAATCCTTCAAAACAATATATTTTGGGCCAAGGAATTAAAAGCACTATGTGTCTCAAATCGCTTAGAATGGCACGACTTGGAAATCTCCAGGTCCCAATGGAACGGATTATGCGCACAAATGTTGGCTACGCTAAAAAGCACTCAAAAGGATGTATATTTGCAACGGAAAAACGGTAGTATCACTAGATTCTATAAGTATCTAGACAGTGATATAGGAGAAAGGTATCTAAATATACCGCCGAAAGACATTTCGTGGGTGATGAAAGCCAGATGTGATATGATTTTGCTCCAGGGAAACATTTACCAGCAAGTGGAAAGCCCTATCTGCCCCCTATGCAATACAGGAGAATCTGAAGATATTCAGCATTTTCTGGGAAGATGTCCTGTACTAAGGGAGTTCCGAGTTCTGCACTTTGGTCAAGCCATCTTAAAAAAAAGCTCCTTAATTGATGTGCTTAACTGTTCGAGCGCAAACGATTGGACGAATTTGGTCAGGTTCCTAAAATCAACATTGGAGTATATAGGAATGAAATTTTGTCTGTATTAATGTAATTATGTTCAACAAACTTTAACGGAAAAAAAAAGAAACAAATTGAAAGTTTAAAATTTATAATATGTTCTTAATTGTCTTAGTACTTTATTTGTTAAATTAAAAGGCTGACGGCTAAAAGCCATGCCTAGATTAATTTATTTTTTGTACACCTTAAGCTAAATGTTCATTGCACAACTCGAGGAAAAGAAAAAAAAAGAAAATAAATTACTACTACTACTATAAGGCATGTACGGTCTAATGTACATATATATCTGATCAATTCACGTTAGAAGCTACACAAAGTGGCAAAAAAGCCATAAAGTGTGTAAAGTGTTTCGGCCAGAGCTGCCCATCATAATTGTTTATTTTTCATATAACTCGAATATCGATCAACCGATTTTAATCGTTTTTTTTGGCAAATCGATAAATAATATTGATAACTAAATATCAGGGAATCAAACCGTAACCGTATACCGATAAAAACCGATTGAAACTCAGAATATCGGTTCCGATTCCTAGTTTAATTAACAATATTAAGCCATTTTTTTTGTGTTTATAAACGGAAGTGCGTTAAATCCATATCCATATACCCATCCATTGGTACCGAGCATATTATATTCGTACTGGCCCACTTTGCTACTTGTTTTTATTGAATGAACAAGATATATTCATAGACATGACCATTCTGCTCCAAATCAAACTAAGCTCGATAAGGAATTATTTTCCTCAATAAATATTCACCGAAACAAATCAGTTCCATCAAACAATTTCAAATCAACCATTTTTAACACGAGAAATCGTCAACTTCTTGTTGGCGACACACACCTACCCAATGAAGTCAGCCAATTGACCATAAACTGCTGTCCCAACACCTTGAATGGCATATTAATTGTGTAATCAATAAAAACCAATTTGCATTTGTATGGCCAAGATTGGTAGCCGCCAACATACAAACATACCTCTCGGGGGAAAGACTTTCGACACTCTCAGAATTGGGTTAGTTTGTTTTGAAGTCGGGCATAAATTAATATCGCGCTGACTTGGCACAATGCCAAGACGAATCAATTTGGTTATGAGACTTTCGCGAGCCAAACACACAAAATTCAAATGAGCTTGTTGTGGGTTCTTGGAGCAAACTGCCTAGATAAGACAATGGGCAGGGCCAACGAATTGGGCTGACCACTCCAGCAGCCACTGGATGCGGTGACAGTTTGTTTTGGACCTGGAACGAAAACAGTTGGACATCATGCTGAGGAAATTGTGTACAGCCTTGTTGCTTATGGCTGTTTGCAGCTATCCCATTGAAATAGAAGCAGCCAGGACCTCAGCCTTGGAGTTTGAACATACAAACCTGGGGTAAGACTAGACTGTGCAACTAACAAATAACAAAGTAAAATCAAAGACTATCTGAGACATAAAAGCTATTTGGGAGAATAGAAATCGGCCCTAAGATTTATGATATAAAATTTCAATGGAGTGAACGGAGTCTAATAGTTTTAATCATAGTAATTTAAATATTTTTTGAATATTTTGATTTGAGACGGTATGTACGCCAAATTTCAAGTCATCTGCAATGCTAAAACATAAATATTGATATATCTGGTCTTATATCTCCACTGTTGATTGAAAATTAATATAATTAAATAATATATTATATATGCAGCAAAGTTCACGAATTTTTATTTTAACCTCTTTGGTACACAAACGTTTTTCAAAATCTATAATGATTAATTTACAGATTGGGCAATACCACGAAATTTGTACAGATGATGTGTCTTTCAACCTTCTAAATAATAAAAACAAACTCAGATTTGATCAAATTAATAAAAAACACAAAAGTATAATACGATAATAGAGCATTCGTCACTTGGTTTAAATATAAAGTATATATTTGCACTTCGGTAGGCTTCATGATCCTTGATTAAAGTAAGATATAACACCTGATATAAGTGAGCAACAGCCAACACTTTATATGCCATTAGGGTAGCTAAAATAGTACCCGATTACGTAGTAAAGTGTTTTTTCAAAGCACATCAATAGCTAGAGGCGACATTTCATACCAACAATTTTGAATATCTGGTCCTACTGGTGAGACCCGGCTTAGGAAATAAATTCTCAAGTTCTCAATTCTCACATAAAGATGACAGCACGAACAGTTAGCGTTTTTGATAAGTGTTTCGATGAGCTGTCCTGGCAAGGTTTTTTTAAAAAGTATTTTCCTTAATTGTATGTATGTATATTATAATGTAATGTATATTTCCCGTCTATATCTTTGGTCGCTTAGTGTGTATGCTTTGGCTATCATATTTTTGGCAGTGTTGATTTTTCGGGATAGTAGTTGAAGCGAATGAAAATTCATTATGCATCCTGATGCTGTGTTCTACGTGTACCATTTAAATAATCGTTTTCCCCTTCTCTTTTTATCTCGATGTCTAAATATGGTCTGGCTTGCCTCCATCTTTATTGTGAATTGTATTCTTGGATATTATTTGTTAAATGTATCCCAGATCTTATCTTGTTCTTCCTTTTTTATTACGCAAAATATATCAGCCACATATTTATATAGTTGTCTTAAATGTATATTTTATTTGTCCAGTTCCATTTTTGTATCGTCCAATATTTTGTCCAGTACTATATTAGGCGCTGTAGGTGATATCAGGTAAATATTTGGGTAAATATGTTATTATCAAATGCCACGTAATTGAATATTACGTACACGGTATATTAGTAAATAAGGAGACAACGTCAAACGATACTAGTATCTCATCTCAATTTTTTGCTCCATCAATTTTCTTTTAATTGTGTCGCATTTTGAATGTTGTATTTGTCAGAGACGATGATTTTAATACCAGAACAGTGTAGTCCCATTTTTAGTCTAGCATCAATATGGTATTGCTTATATAGATGATTTATTATAGTGTGGTGTTTCTTTATAAGTGTCTGCGTTGGATCCTTACGTACTTGTAAGTCTTGTGGTCTTGTCCAAAAGTGTAATTATGACCTTGTCTTGGTGCTCCTTTATCAGTTTTTCTGTGTACTTTGCTATTGCTAGAATTAGTGTATATTTTTGGTCTACTTTTTTATTATGCTTAAAGTTGTTAACTCTTGACTCTCATGTTTTCTCCTGATTGTGTCCCTCTGGCAATATAATCTCATTTGTGACAGGGTAATAAATTGTATATTCTAAGAAGCTGAGAAAAAACTATATAATATATTATATTTAGCAACAATTAATTGAAAAATGTATTAAATTATGATTTTTTTATTGTACTTACAGTACTTCCGATAAGCTAAACGTGAGAAATCCAGTTTTTAAAAAAACATTTTTTTTTTCATTTTTTCGTTTTTACCGATTTTGGAAATAGTTTATAAGGTTAACAAAAAAATATTGTGCAAAACCACAAATTACCACCCACATCCCACCCACTTCCCGCCCACATACCACCCGCTTCCCGCCCATTTCCCGCCCACATCCCACCCACATCTCACCCACTTCCCGCCAATTTCCCGCCCACTTACCGCCCACATCCCGCTCACATTCCACTCACATCCCACCCTCATCCCCCCACTTCCCACCCTCTTTCCGCCGTCTTCTTCCCGCCCACATCCCACCCACTTCCCGCCAATTTCCCGCCCACTTACCGCCCACAACCCGCCAACATCCCACCCACATCTCACCCACTTCCCGCCAATTTCCCGCCCACTTACCGCCCACATCCCGCTCACATTCCACTCACATCCCACCCTCATCCCCCCACTTCCCACCCTCTTTCCGCCGTCTTCTTCCCGCCCACATCCCACCCACTTCCCGCCAATTTCCCGCCCACTTACCGCCCACAACCCGCCAACATCCCACCCACATCCCACCCACTTCCCGCCCACATACCACCCACTTCCCGCCCTTTCCCGCCCACATCCCACCCACATACCACCCACATACCACGCACTCCCACACTCTTTCCACCGTCCACTTCCCGCCCACTTCCCGCCAATTTCCCGCCCACATACCACCCACATCCCACCCACTTCCCGCCCACATACCACCCGCTTCCCGCCCTCTCTCCGCCGTCCACTTCCCGCCCACATCCCACCCACTTCCCGCCAATTTCCCGCCCACAGTTACAAATCATTTGTATGGGAAAAAGAAAAGCGCTATTTTTAGGGTTTTTCCAGCAATAATTCTAATTTTTCTCGCCGTAAAAACCATCCTTGAACTTCAACGAACATTTTAAAAAAAGATTTGGCCAAATTGGTCCAGGCGTTGTTGAGTTATGCGCTTACCAACACATTTTGCGATTCATTTTTATATTATAGATGTAATGTGTATTTCCCGTCTATATCTTTGGTCGCTTTGTGTGTATGCTTTGGCTATCATATTTTTGGCAGTGTTGATTTTTCGGGATAGTAGTTGAAGCGAATGAAAATTCATTATGCATCCTGATGCTGTGTTCTAGGTGTACCATTTAAATAATTGTTTCCCTTTCTCTCTTTTTATCTCGATGTCTAAATATGGTCTGGCTTGCCTCCATCTCTATTGTGAATTGTATTCTTGGATATTATTTGTTAAATGTATCCCAGATCTTATCTTGTTCTTCCTTTTTTATTACGCAAAATATATCAGCCACATATTTATATAGTTGTCTTAAATGTATATTTTATTTGTCCAGTTCCATCTTTGTATCGTCCAATATTTTGTACAGTACTATATTAGGCGCTGTAGGTGATATCAGGTAAATATTTGGGTAAATATGTTATTATCAAATGCCACGTAATTGAATATTACGTACACGGTATATTAGTAAATAAGGAGACAACGTCAAACGATACTAGTATCTCATCTCAATTTTTTGCTCCATCAATTTTCTTTTAATTGTGTCGCATTTTGAATGTTGTATTTGTCAGAGACGATGATTTTAATACCAGAACAGTGTAGTCCCATTTTTAGTCTAGCATCAATATGGTATTGCTTATATAGATGATTTATTATAGTGTGGTGTTTCTTTATAAGTGTCTGCGTTGGATCCTTACGTACTTGTAAGTCTTGTGGTCTTGTCCAAAAGTGTAATTATGACCTTGTCTTGGTGCTCCTTTATCAGTTTTTCTGTGTACTTTGCTATTGCTAGAATTAGTGTATATTTTTGGTCTATTTTTTTATTATGCTTAAAGTTGTTAACTCTTGACTCTCATGTTTTCTCCTGATTGTGTCCCTCTGGCAATATAATCTCATTTGTGACAGGGTAATAAATTGTATATTCTAAGAAGCTGAGAAAAAACTATATAATATATTATATTTAGCAACAATTAATTGAAAAATGTATTAAATTATGATTTTTTTATTGTACTTACAGTACTTCCGATAAGCTAAACGTGAGAAATCCAGTTTTTAAAAAAACATTTTTTTTTTTCATTTTTTCGTTTTTACCGATTTTGGAAATAGTTTATAAGGTTAACAAAAAAATATTGTGCAAAACCACAAATTACGTTTTGGTATTTATGTCAAGAACTAATTTCGGATTTTTGTTTATTCAAACAAAAAAGAGTTTTAAAATCGATCGCTTTATAAAAGAATGACCCATATGTGGATTTCAAAATAACAGAGGATTATATAAATTATATTAAACACTTAAATTAACTTGAATTTGTTGGTATTTCAGTTAAGAATAATAACACTAGTGTACTGCCAAAAAGAACCATTTCTACTAAAAATTTTTTTTTAGTGTAGTTTGGAAATTTAGAAAAATTTGTATGGCTCCGTTTTTGATATATGAATTTTTTTTTGTATTTTTTTTTGGTATGAGATATGGCTTAAAATGTAAGAGCACCACATTTTAAGCCATATCTCATTTCACAATTGACGGATAGAATCAAGCAAGATATAAATCGAAAGGTAATTGAGCTGCCAGTAATCGCGTAGAACATTGTTACATACAATCAATAGTTTGAATACAATCCCCAAAAATATTTAAAAAAAAAAAAAAATTTCATTTTTGATCGCCTGGAAAAAATAAATAAGCCCAAAAATTTATTTTAATTTTTTCTATTTAAGAATCGCACTTCTACGAAGAAAGGCAGATATGGATGATCAAAATCTATAAACCAACACAGAAGCAGTGAGCAATTTAGTACAAAATAATGTGGTATTTTCGTGATTATTTAAAATTAAACTTTCGTTTGCTTTGACTTTTGTTCCGTTCTCGATTAATATTTTTGTTCTGGCTTTTCGCTCACTTTTTAAATTGACAAAAAAACTAAGAAAAATACAAATTTGAATTTTTGTAAACACACCAGTTGCTCAAATTTGACTGTTAGTTTCTCAATTTGATCCATCTATGGTACGTGTAACACGATTTTCCTCACCAATACCTAATTTTCTTCGTACAAGTGCGATTCTTAAGCAGAAAAAATAAAAATAGTTTTTTTCTATGTTGTTATGGATAGCGACCTTTTCCTAAATAAAATTTCTTGCATTTTCGAGCAAAAAATCGACTTTTTTGAAATAATCTTGGTCGTTGAATTCAAACTACTGAACCGATTTAAAAACAAAAATTAATAGTTAAAAAAGCCATAAATAAATTTTTTGAAATCGATTTTTTAGATCACCATTTCAAGCTACACTAACAAAATATTTCAGTTGAAATGCATCAATTATTTTTTATTTTTGTAAACTGGTGTAATTAAATTTCTACTAGTATATTTTTATCGATATGGGTTCTTAAGTCTATTAAAACCAATTGCAATGTAGAAAATTTTCCTGATAAATATTCCAATATTTAAAATTTTTTAGGTAAATCCTAACAATCGATATTTTACGTATTGAATTCTTATTATTGAATTTTTTTTATTGGCATTTCCAACTCGTCTTTACCCATCTATTTTGTTGTATATTAACATTAAATGTATATTAACTTTAAATGCAAAATTTTTTCTTCTTGTGATGGCAGGTTTGATTCCTGGAATCTAAGAAAACGAATGCAATGCATTTTCCCCAATGACTTGACAAATACTAAGCTAAGTTGTTCTCCCTTTTTCCAGTCTTAAGTTTGCCTGCCATGTTTATATTTTAGAATTTTAAATTTATATCGTACACTGGAGCCAATACTCGCACTCATTTTCTATTTCAAAGCGATCTCAATAAGAAATAAACGTTTGAATTATAAGTAAGTTTACCACCGAACGGATAATACAATCAAGACTTGGATTATTGGTGGTCGGAAATGCTTCCTTCCTTCAATTCTAGATGATAATACCCCCTCTTAAAGGGGTCAAAGGTTGTACTAAAGTCTAGAAATGATTTAGCGAGGGCCGAACGTGATTTGGAACCAAATCCTTTAGCTAATTATTGAATTTTTATGTACGCCTCAAGAAGTTTAAAGTCAAAGAATTGTGAAAAACTTAAAAAAAATTAATTTCATATAAAGGAAAATTTTTAATACTGCCTTCAACGCATCTTTATCATCTTGCAGTTACACCAACTACCATCATGGCCCACATTTGCCTCCCGCTCGTGGTGTACACAAAAGACGTCGCTTGAATAGCCAAGGCAAGGCAGCCGCCACCACGACCACAGAGCGTCCATTGATACGAGTGTGGAACAGTTTTGTGCGTAGCGTACAGCCCGCTTTTAGCTTCCGAAATCTGACCAATCCTTTGGCTAATTTTTTCAATGAGGGTAGTGCCAATATCATAGAGACTTCGCCGGTATTAATGCGGCCAGATATCGATGAGGATGAGGAGCAGCAAATGGAGGAAATAGCACTCCATCGTCCGCAGAGTTCCAACAAACGTAAGCGCAAACGTCGCAAGCAACAGAAACGAAGACCCACTTATGAGCAGGAGGATCTGTATGATTACTATGCCCCGCCAGCGCAGCCCATGTTCTTTTTTGATACCAACTCGGGCAGCTATTATGGAGTGCAGCGTTTTAGTGCGCAGGATTTTCACCAACAGCAGGAGCAGCTGCAGCAGAATTATGATGATGATGAATATCAAAGTGAGGAAGCGGAACTGCAGCCTATTCTGGGCAAACTAAACACCAAAAAGGTGACTGTGTTAAGGCCTTTAACCCTGCTAACTGAGGCAGCCCATGATGAGGATGAAGTGGTGGAAGATTTAAACGAACCCGCTAACAGCGAAGACGATGACGACGACGATGGCAGTGATGCACCGCTCTCCGAGAGCATGCGCAGTGCATGGGGCACATACATGCGCGACGATCAGTTTAGTCGCCAGCGTCAACGTCAGTCCGAACGGCAAGTCTCCGAAGCCAAATCATTCTTGGCCCAACCGCGTCAAAGCCCTGGCTACTTTTGGCTGCGCGCCTGGTGAAAAAATTAAATAAATTATGGACATGAAACGTGTATTTAACAAATGGTTGATGAGTGATTTGAGGTAGGGATCAGACAAGTTGGGTAAGGCGAGCTGCACTGCCCGCATGGGGATCCACTGGTAGAGCCACCTGTTCCACATGCTGGACATCATGAAAGTAAGCATGCTGCAAGGCATCCTTGGCCGATATGCGCAATTGGGGATCATAGCACAGCATGGACTAAGAGGGGGAAAACGAATTGAAAGTGGAATGTAAAGAGAGAGAGGACTTGGCTTACCATTATCAAATCATGGGCTTCATGCTCTCGTATGGTTACAGGCACATTGGTAGCCTCCCATTTGGGAAATTTGGCCTTAAAGTCGGGCAGTTGTGTCACTCCAGGCCATTTGGTTTCATCGGGTGTGCTCAGTGTACGAAATATGCGATACAACTGATCAATCTCACTGTCGCCAGGAAACAAAGAACGTCGCATTATCTAAGGAAAACCAAAATTAAATTAAATTGTCCTTCGATTTGTGGTCTAATTTATCCCACCATTTCAGCAAAAATGCAGCCCAGACTCCATATATCCACGCCAGTGGAATAGAATTTGGTTCCAAGCAGAATTTCGGGGGCACGATACCAAAGAGTAACCACTTCGTGGGTGTAGGCACGCATGGGTACATTAAAGGCTCGCGCCAGACCAAAGTCCGCCAACTGTTATAAAGGATTCACATTTTAAAGGCAGGCTCATTCTTTCTTGACTCAGTTCTTACCTTAATATTACCCGCCGTATCCACCAGCAGATTTTGTGGCTTGAGATCACGATGCAGTATACGATTGGTATGGCAAAAGCCCAAGGCATCAAAGATCTGATGCATATAGCTCTGCAAATAGAGAAACATTACACACATCTGCCACATACCCGCCCTCCCTTTCTCCACTCACCTTGATTAGCTGCGGCGTAAACACCTCCTTCTTCTTGTCCATCAGTTTCTTGAGATCCATGTTCAGGTACTCGAATATCATGTACAGATTATTGCCCGATATAACCACATCGAACAGCTGCACCACATTCTTGTGCTTAAGGTTCTTGAGCAGGGATATCTCTCGTATGGCTGTAGAGGGTACTCCCTCCGTTTCACTGCATATACAAAGTTGATTTAGACCTGAACTTTAACTTAATCTTGACTTAGTTGAAGCACTAAACCACGAAGCCGAATCATGTGGTGCTACGTCCTTTCTAATCATAGCGCAGCACTCACAGAATCCGTGCTGCCTGGTGTAGCAGAGGGACACTTTTAATGCTTAACCCACCCTTCCAAACGTATCTTCTTGAGTGCCACATCCTGTCCGGTGGAATTGCTGCGCGCCTTGTACACAATCCCATAGGTACCCTCGCCGATTTTTTCGGCACGCTGAAAATCCTGCAAAACCGTGCTCATCGAGGTCCTTAATTGTTCAAAACATACATTAATCAAAATTGGAGGGAAAATAGCCAGCGGTCTACATTTCTTTGATGCTAGAGGTGACACAAGCCATCAATCCAACCACCACCATAAATACCCGTTGGCTTAGTGTGACCAGTTGCGGGAAAAAAAGTTAAGTGATTTTGTGGCAATTAATAAGTTAGTTAATAAATAAGTGCAGCTCCGAATTTCTATAATTCTATTAAGGAAATAACCAAAGCCTTAAATTTATTTTTGTTATCGATAGGCCGCCGATAAACTATTTTAAAGACAGGGCTGCGCACAAGTGACTTGCGGAGTGGCTCAGGTTCACTAGTTCCAAAAGTTCACACAGGGAGCGAAATTCAAATTAAATGCTTCAGTGTTGTCTAATCAGCTATTTTCCCGTCAAATCTGTTTTTTTTTTCAGCAAAACTGATTTGCGAATTGAGACTTTTTACACGTCATATTTTACACGTGCGATTTTAAAACTATGTGAAATATACAGCGCTCTCTAAAAGATTGAAAAATTAAATCGTTGCCAAATCAGCTTTTTTCCCGTTATTTGTGGCTTTTTTTAAAAACCGTATTGCACGAAAATCTTACAAAAGACGGGAAGCGGGAATTCTGGCCTTTTTAAAAGTGATTTCGGCTTCTTTTCAGCTTTATTTTTGTTTTCAGAAATTACTTGCCTTATACGAAAAATGCTGAAAGATTTTACACAAGAATGTTTTGACATCAGGCTGCAGGACCCTAAGTTTAAGGCCTGGCTTCGGAAGTATGAATCTGATACCTTTCGAGATAGATAATAAGACATAATATAGATATTGTATATTTGCATAGGTTCAAAACTATTCCATTGAAAATGTCACAAACAAACAAGTTTTGTTTAATCAATAACACTGACACGTCCAGCTTGCTGAAGATCTTCAGATTGTTATCAATTCTCTACCAAGGAGAATTTTAGAGTCAAAGACTTATATTAAAGATATGAGTTTTTGAAGCAGATATAAATGCTTCAGATGGATAGCGTACTGGAGAAATCTAGTTGACGATGTGCTGCACAAATTTCTTAGTTGATCTTATAAAACATTAGAAGCTGAAGTTTAGCTTTTTAATTTATTTAAGTTGTCTTTAGTTGTCTTTTGCTGATCTGATCTTTGGATTTTATAAACTTCATTTTATTAAGACATTTAAATGATATCAGGTTGCCTGAAAATCACAGCATTCTTTAAAATATGTACGTATTTTCGAATAACGAAGAAAATATAATGTTTTGGAGTGAAGTAATCGCTTTTAATGACTCTGAAGGGAATCTTAGATATTTTGAGTTAGACTCGTTTGCGAATTAGATGTTAGATGTCCAATCCTGAAGTTGAGCGTGTCTACAAATATGTGTTGCGTCGACATGCAAAATAGATTATAAGGTCCGCCTTAGTTAACTCAAGCTAACAGCCACAACTAAGGCCTTCGACAAGGATGAGGACGATCTATTATATTATAATATATTATATTACATTCAAGACAAGAAAACCATGAGCTTTTTTTAAGCTTTTTTGTCGAAAAATTTTTTTCCGCAAAAGTTGGCAACATTGGTGAACACACTCATTTATTGTCGTGTAATCGTTCCAGCGGTACCCTAATTAGGTAAAATAATTTATATGTCTATAGCTGTTCTAGCAACTTGTTAGTACATTGAACATTAAAAGAATAAACGGTCGTCCACTTTTATCTCTCCGAAAGAGCGCGTCCAAAGTTTGCGTTTCCTCACTCCCCTTGCCTATAGAACCACATTAGCTTGATTCCAAACACAAAATTCTTGAAAATTCAAGAACGAATAAATTTTTTATGTGAAACATCTTTAATTTCGGTACGGAAGATTTTTATAGGATCAAAATTTGGGATGGGATCTGGGTGGTATCTGGGCTGGATCAAAGTGGGATTTGGGCAGGATCTGGGAGGGAACTGGGAAACATCGTATTTATCCAAGGATCTGCACAATAAACAAAACTTCCTGAAAAAAGGTAAGAACACTGCAGCAAGTTATCACGTTGCTGACATTACTACTACCAGTTAGATTTCTTCTTTTGAAAAAGTGTCCTTTCTGATTTATATACCTTTGAGAGAGCTTGTAACTTAAACATAAGCTCTTAAACTAAGCATCATGTTTCACATTAAAACCTCGTGAGTGTTTTCGACAATCACACCTCTTTTTTTCAAGAGCGCTCGTACTCAAATTATTCGTTCTAGTTTTTTATGAGTGTATGTACAGGCAAATATTTCCATCTGTTATTGCCGAGTATTTTGTGCTTTAAGTGTGAGCCGTGACAGGCATCTGAGAAACATAAATTTTTGGTGTTAGGCAACCAGTAAAGCTATCGAGGTCGTTCTTATCCCTGAGGACCCGAAAATCGCAATGAAATCGAAAAACTGAAAATAATTGAAATAAGAAGAAACAAAGGACTACCAACTATTTTTTTCTAAGATTTTTAATATTAGCAGAAAAATTTACAGAGTTTCTTAAACTTGCAAAAAAAATCGATTTTTAAAAAAAAACCCACATTTTTAATGTTCAAATCCAAAAGTTGGTACCTTATCAGCAAAATCAAAACTTCGTGTTTGGTTTTTCTATAACGTCATTCAATGCAGCTTACATTAAAACAAAGTTGGTTCGAATAGGATACTTAATGTGGCCACACGACCAACAAATGTAAGAATACCTCTCTAATGCAAATATCTCGTGAACCTGACGTGCTGGAAGAAAACGGACAATTTATCTGAGTTCAGCGGCAAAAAATACATAAGGAACGGTTGCAAAGTTCTCTGTTGCAAAAAATTACCTTTGTTTGTAAACTTGTGTAATCAACCGCAATCCTTACCACTCTACAAACAAAGGAAAGTCCAACTACTAATGTCGTTCTTCAACATATATTTATTTATACAGTCATACATTTTAAAATTGGTTGAAAATAAGAAAACTAGGAAATATTCTTTAAAATCCATTCCCTATATGGAAATAAATTCACAAACAAGGAGGGTTCTGTAATTGTATCTTTCAAGTGCTTTGTCAAAATACCAATTAGATAGAAATTTTTAGGCTCGCCGTTAATCACACGAACACCCATCACAGGCCATCCCTCCCTGACGTGCTTGGCCAACAAATGGCTGTAAATATAGCCACACATCTCTTTTGGTGTTTTAGTTTTATAGTTTCTACATTGGTTTTCGTGAACTACAAAGATCTGAGTCTTTAAGCGCGAATTTGTGTTCGAGCCTTTAAAACCCGCCACTTCCAATTGCTGTCCAAGGTAGTTGTGCGTTTCCAACAATTCCCCTGGTAAGGGTAGACAAATCGGATGTACGTAAGGGGAGAAGATGACGTCACGTTCCAACTCGATGATGGCCAGATCATGTGGCAGGCTATCATTGGAGAACAAGTTGTGCTGAGTAAACTGCTTAATCAGAAACTCCTCGCCATCGGGACCCAACAACACTGCATAAGGAGATTTCCTTACAAAGCAATTGGCAGGAGTCAGAGCATGACGTGTCCCGACCAGAACTGCAACGCAAACGGTACTTTGATTGTGGTAAACTACGCGACCAAGCCAAGGCTGCTCGTTAGGTTCAGGGTTTGATTGGTTATTGTAGAGTTGCCTTTCGTCCAGCTTTCCGCAATTCTGCTCCGAAGTTACCTCTAACGCTGCTGAGATGTAGAAAATGCTTTAGATGAATGGTTTTAAGATTGTATGAGGCATACTCTACCAAGCAGCAAGAGTAGAATCATTACGCGAAATGAGAACATTTCGATCAGCCTTCAGCTATCGCTCAACCACGACTGAACAAGAGCTCTGGTTAAAAATAACTTTGAAATTCTTTCTTTTTTATCTTTTTTGCTAAATGCGACTGCAAAGGTCTTGAGTAATCTACACTTGGAAAATATTCGATTTAATTTTTAAAATTCATAAAGTGAAACCACAAGTCATTTCATTTCGCCGAAATATTTTTTCTGGAAATTTTAGCAATACCGTTGAGTCAAACCTAATTTTATCTGAGCACAAATTTATATACCTTGCACAAAGAGCCAGAATTAATAAAAGTTTACCGAAATATTCTAATATTATATAGAAAATATGAAGACTCTAAAGTTTCATAAGGGCCCGCCCACACTTGCATCTGAAACATAAGCTGATGTCTGTCCATGATTTTAGGTAGGGCATGGTTATATATCAGGGTCAGCCTTAAGTTCTGCCGTCAGTTCATCATAAATGCACACACAGGAAAAATAAGATCCATATCAATTTGATATGGGCTGGTTAATTTGATATTTGGTGAAATATCATTATATTCATATCATTTCTAAACTATGATGTTTCATTTTAACAGTAAATAGTATCAACTTGTCAAATGATATTAGAAAAGATTAGAAAGATATTTTTTTAATTTTCGAAACTCTCACAATAGGAAAGGGATGTATAGAAAATGCGAAAAGGAAAGAGACAGATAGTTTTCAAGCAACGAAAAGAAAGGTATAAGTAGGCTTTCAGCCATGAGTGCACACACATGGCCGGTAGCGCAGTGTGGTAAAACGCCATGCCAATTTGTGACGTCTAAGATGCAATAAATAATTATCATTTAATTGCTAAAATATGGAATGCAAAATAACTTACAACATTCTTTATATTTAAATCACAACAAAATTTAAACAAACACCATGCGTGCGGAGCCATTTCTTCTACGAGAGCGGTCACACTAAAACGAAAGCAAATCGATATAAACTTCGAGGCTGATTTCGCGAAATCAATTAGTATGACCTTAATTTCCTAACATTTTCTGGGCACACTGCTCATTTTGAATAATCAAAAGCAAATCACTTTCAGGAATACCACTAATAATTATTAGTTCTAGCCAAAAATGAACGCCTGGTAGTATTGGATGTACGACCTGCCGTTTGTAAATTATTTTTTTTCGTTCTGTAATAATGGAAAAATTAAATATCAATTTGATCTTAAAAATATCATTTTGATGTGGTCGAAAAGTTAATTTTGATATTTTCAAACAGGTCAATTTGAAGTTTGTCATATCGGCTTTTTAATGATATGAAAAACGAGAAAGGCAAAGCTAACTTCGTCTGTGCCGAAGTTTTGATACTCTTGAAAAAGCTTGTCTCAACGGTTAGCGACTTCGACCAAACTTCGCAGATCAGCTTAAAAACATTTAATATTACCCATGACCGTGATTGAGAGCGGTAATATTGAGAAAAAAACCGTTTTTCTCATTAAAACCCATTTTCGACCGATCATTTGTATGGCAGCTACAAGAAGTAGCCATCCGATCCGGTCGGTTCCGACATATTAGCAGCGTGCAGACAAAAGAAGACTCTGTGCAAAATTTCAGCTCGCTAGCTTCAAAACTGAGGGACTAGTTCGAGTAGAAACAGACAGACGGACAGACGGACGGACGGACAGACGGAAGGACAAAGCTTAATCAACTCAGCTCGTCATGCTGATCAAGAATATATATACTTTATGTGGTCGGAGATGCTTCCTTCTATGCGTTACAAACATCCGGACAATTTTAATATACCCTCTTCAAGGGTATAAAAATGTGTTTTTTAGTTTGGTAATAGGTCCTAGAGGGTGAATTTATAACATTAGTCCTCATAAAGAATTATCGGGTCATCTATTTTTAAGTACTCCATACTACATTTTGCTGAGCTGGGATGATAAGCGAAGCCCATAGTATCATCTATTTGCAAGAGTGAGCCCGATCCACACTTGTCCACGCTTCTAAAGTGAACATTTTTTTAAAATACATATTTCTATATAAAATCAAATGAATGTGGTCTAGCGCCGACCTGCGTCTTGCGAGTATAAGCGACTTGAACATATTAATATGCATGAATACTTTATGTATTGAGAAGAAATCAAGCGGCGCGCCGGATTCGCGTTGCAAAAATCCCAACTTTTGAACGGAAAGAGATATTTGAAAAAGAAAATGGGTTAGACAATCTCAGTACCTTTAAAATAAGCTTAAGCTCATTATTGTAGATCAACCGGGTGACTCAGGATAAGCTGCCAAAGAGCAAAGTTTATAGTACTGAAAAGGTTGCAAGAAAAAGACCAGACATGTTACCTTTTTAAAAGCGATTTTTTAAAATTGTAGTTGTAAAGTTACTGAACAAATATAATAGATAGCTAACTTTTAATATTAAAAATTTTTATTTTCAAAAAAATAATTAATTACTAAAAATACTTATTTGCTCATAACTTCATAACCGCTCATCCGATCTTTATCATTTCTTGGACAAATCGCAATTTGCCTTGACAATTTGGCTTCAACAAAAGTCCAGCCTTTAATCTCCTTTGGTGTGCTTCGGAAAGAGATTTAAGCAATTTTGATAAGCAAAATTTTATTTGTACATAAAAATAAAATAATGTTTCGGGATCTGTTTTTAAAATATATTTGAATAATAGTTGGAATCGTAATTAATAAAATCTTACCAAAACTAATTTATATTACTTTCAAAAAATTGATCACTTATAAAAAAATCTAGCAATTAATTCTCCTCTTTAATCTATTCATGCTTCATCCTTTTCAAAAGAAACTTTATTTATCCACTCCTTATAGGGAGAAATTAATGTAAACAAGTCGGGCATTTGTGCATTTTGCCGCATAGATCCGCGTGTTAGGAGTCCTATGGGGTAATAACTGCAAGATCCATTCCTACTATCCACATGGATCCCCATCAAAACGGTGCCAGTCATCCATATCCTCTCATCCTTGATATAAGCGCATAGTTCGTTCGTTGCCTCAACACCAGCCTTATATCCGTATTTTCGCTGACAATGTGTACGACCCGTGGTTTGAGCCTGAGCTTCGATCACTGTGCGGGGTTGGTTCTTTTTGACTATCCAGGGATGTCCAAATACCGTCAGGTATTGAGCATTCAGATAATTTCCACTAGGATTGACTATACTCAAGGGATCAGTTAAGTTCTCCTGTAGTCTTAAGACGGCTATATCTTTGTCAAATTGATTCAAATCGTATTCTGGATGAACAAAACGATTGATTAATTTGTTTTTCCCTCCATGCCTGAAGAAGTAGACATCATTATCCGAATCCTCCCACAGAACACAGTGGCCGGGTGCAAGTACCACATTTGCGCTGATCACAACTCCTGTGCAAAGATCCTTCGTGCCATAACGAATAATTCCCAGCCAGGGCATGTCCTTGGGAAAGCTTTTATTGGGGCATTCTAGCTTATGGTTATGGCATCCACAAGTAGCAATCGCTATCGCTGCAGGAGGGAGAGTTCAGTTACTAGAAAGTCCGCTCAGTCGGAAAATAAATACTTACGTAGAAGCGATAAGACGGCCACACCAATAAAAGCGGGCAAACCATTCATGACGTCTGTGCTCCGTACCGCTCGGGTGACGACTGAACTAAGCTGTTTATCAGGAAGTTTGCCAACATAAAAACCAAATATCAGAAGCAGAAACTAAGCTTTTACTGTGAAACTGTTGAATGGTTAAGGAGAATTATACAATCAGAAGCAAAAATGAGAAGAAAAAAAACGATTGGCAGAGTTCAAGGTCGATTAGGATAGAGTTTAAAACTGCAAGTATTTTCCGTTCTTGGATGTACTTAAATTAAGTACAAAACATACTAAAATCCTTAATTGTTTTTAAAAGCTGTTGAATTAAGAACTTAAAAAAGAAAAAAAGAACAAAATACACTTAAAGAAAAAATAGAGAACTTTATACTTGAAACAAGAATGCGCCATGTCAGAAGGGAACAGCAAATTTCTTGGTCCAAACATACAAATTATATGCCCAATTTATTGATAGAAGTATTTTGAAAACTTTCGTCTTTTACTTTTCCGTTCGTCCGTATGAACAAACAGATCTCAGAGATGGTAAGAGATAGAGGTTTGACATGTATGGGACAAATGTTTCTTATAGCTGCAGTCAGATCAAGTTTATTTTCAATTTTTGCCACGCCTCCTCCCGCCCCCGCAATTCGGAAAAAACGTTATATCTCCTACAGTTTTGAAGATAGACTTCTAGGGATATTTAGCAATTAGCAAAATGTATTGATTTGCCGAAGGAATGATAAAGATCGGACGAGCGGTTCTCAAGTTATGAGTAAATAAGTAATTCACCCTCCTCCCCACCCCCTCCCACCCTTTCACAACCAACACCACACAATCTTAGAAAGAGATCGAGAGAGAAAAAGAGAAACTTAGAGATGAGCTCAGCACCAGCAGCGCATACAGCTTCTACTCCAGGTACAGAGTATGTTATAGCCGGGCTTGACCGACTTGTTAAATACTCCATATACATATGTTTACTTTCATGTTTCAAAATTTTCTGCCAAATATTCACGATTTCTGAACACTGTTATCTAGCTTTAAGATAAACTGAGCTATAGTGAATCGATGTAAGCTGTAAGTGGCTGTTATTTTTTGTTAATGAGCTGGAATTGGCATATAAAATAAAAGAGCTGGGCACAGCAAGTTCGTTTACAGGTAGGCACGGTTAAGGAAAAGCAGATTGCTCTCATGGCTCAAGCCTTGGCCAGGCGTGGACATATCTGGTCTAATGCAGAGAATTTAGCTGTGGGTTCTATTTAATAATAAAATGAACCATTAAATACCAAATAAAAATCAAAGAGGTTCACGCCAAGTAAAAATGAAAAGAAAGTGAAATCAGCGTGCACTTAAGCAGCGATAGGTAATGCATACCGAAATATCCTAAGGAACATCAAAAACTTTCCTTTTTTTTCTCAGTGTAGCAGCTATCTGAAAGAAGAGAAATCGACCCTTTGTTATACAAGCCAAATGTGTAAAAGATCTCATAATTATAAGTATACGTCAAGTAGAGTACCGTTAAAAGGAAAATAAATTAAATTGTTTATATTCTTATTACTATATGGGACGATTTTTCATCGTTTGGAAAGCTCTTGTATGTCAGATAAATTAAAAATTAATACTGACAATTTTATATGTGACATCTAATGTCATCCAGACGATGACAGATATGACCAAAGTATAAATTACAGATAATTATTTAATAAAGATCTAGTATTTGGGTACTTATCCTACTTTGACATCGTTTGTTCTTGATTTAATTACAATGTTCCTGGTATTTTCTCTGAGTGTTTTTTTTTAAATTTATCTTAAACATTTTTATTACAATTTTAACGGAATCTTAGATTCGACATTGCTTGCTGACGTTTGAGTGAATTAATGAGTTGTATACTTCTCAGGAAATGAATAAATGTTTGCCGAATTAAGTGGAATAAAAATGAAAAATAATTCTCAGAGATCTGATGACGATGGTTGGGCGGCTTTCACAACTAACCCTCTGGTTCCCACGATTATCCACCTAATTTTGCATCGAAATCTTTTATTTACTCTTTGAACCAAACTGTTTTTGAAAACGTTTAAAAAGCCATTTCAAGCATTTTATGTGTTGCATTAAAAATTTTAATTGCCTGTAATTGCCACACGCAATTTTAGGACTTTCTTCGCCTTCGGCTTGACTCAATTTTGAGATTTACGCGTTGTAATAAAAATGCCATAAAAAAATTGTATTTGATTTAGAGTCGCAGCGAATTTGCTTCTTTGTGTGTGATTGCGTGTTATTTTGTTTTGCAAAGACATTCGCGTGCCTTGGACCAACTGTGAATGTTTTTGGCGCGTTCCTCGAAAATCGCATTTCATGGCACATTAATCATCAGCATGGAACTGCGTGTGGTGTTGCTTATACGTAATCATTGAGTGCGTGTGCACCCACCTGATGGCTTCATTAAATCTTCCCTTCTGTTCGCCCTGTGCATTGCTCATACGCAGTGTATGACGTTTGAGAGCAGCATTAAATCAAAAGTAAATCAAATTTCTTGTGTTGCATTGTTGAAGTACTTTCAACTCCCTTTTCATTCCTTACCGAATGAAAATATTGAATTTATGGTTGCACCTGCTTGCACATTCTCATATTCCACGGAATGCCTGGTTGCGGTTGATAACGGCTATTACCAGAAAACAGTGAAGTACTCTGAAAGGGGTTGATAAAGGGGAGGCATACATTCTAAGAGAACCCTGCAGATATGCAACACCGAACATTTTCGATTAAGCCAAGCGCAAGCTTCCGCCACCTTACGGCCGCGTAATCACACATTTCAATGAAAAAATATTTCATAAAACAACCAGAACCACAATAAATAGAAAAAATAAACCAATTTTTGTATACTCGTGTATGCTTGATGCCAACAACAACTCAAAACTTGAAAACCGCTTATCCGATCTTTATCATGACGAAATATCACCAAAGACACTACATATATAGATAACGCATCTCATACAAACATTTTTTTGGGATCCCAAGACAATATCTATAACAGCCGTATAGCCAATTTAGAAAACGTATAGCTAAATTTCAATAAATGTATCCTCGTGAAGGCGGCGAGAACCAAAAATTGGGATCCAATGTCAGCTTCCAAAAACAATCGTTTTTTGTTTCACATGCTTCATGTATAATATCTACACATATTTGCTATCACGAATCATTTCACTTCTAAAGTGTGGAAGATATGACGTTTTTTTTTGAGGGGGGAGAGTTTGGGAAAGTGTTTGGAAAGTGACAGTGACTAGCAGTGAAAATGACTTGTCAGTGACTAATTAGTGATTTGAAAGTGATTAAACAGTGACTTGAGAGTGTATAAACAGTGACTTGAAAGTGATTTAAGGGTACTGTATACCTTCAGGTGTCATTTTTTAAAGGTTTACAAAAAATTAGATTACTCAAAAACTATAAGTGGTATTAAGAAGCGGATTTTTTCATTGGATAGGTAATCGGTTAAACTAAATTTAGTAATTTTTGTTGTTGTTTTTGTACCTACGGTTGTTGTTGTATTTTTGTTCAATGTTAACCAAAAATTTAAAACATAGGCCCATGGTTGCAAAAATTTTTTGAGAACGGATGATCTGAATTTAAAACTGAAGACAGGGTTTTGTTAAGAATTAATGTAATTCTGGTGTGAACTAGGATATTTTGGATCGGTCAATAAATGACGTAGTTATGGGGTTTCAAAGTCAAAATTTCGAAAATCGACTATTTTTTCCCACTGTATTGGTCCTAGCTCCGTTATTTGTTGACCGATCAAAAATATCCTAGTTCACACCAGAATGGTGGGTATTAGGAGTAATTTAAGGGAAAGAATTTAAAAATCGGTCAACAGGTACTCTTTAAATCTTTGCAACCATTTTGGAAAAAGTGGTTCCGAGATAATCGCATTTAAAGATTCGACATCTGTTTTCGATGAAATAAAAATCGTTTTTAATAAATGTATAAATCGGATTTGGTGCATTTGGGTGTTAACTTTCACCGAAAAAAAAGATTATCAAAATCGGTTAAGCAGTTCTCCAGAAATTTGAGTCAAAGTGCGTCAAGACATGGTAAAAAATTAAAATCTCCAAAAATTTTCAAGTAAAATTTTTTTTTTCAATAATTTTTTTTCCATAATATCGAACATTTTATAAATATTTATAAAGTTTTTGACCAAAATAGGGAAAAAAATACGAATTTCTAAAAATACGAGGATCGATAAAAACAATTTTCATATAAAAGGGTCGGAAAAAATAATTGTTTTTGTTTATATCTTTAAAACTGAGTTTCGGATCAGCTTGAAAGTTTTGCAGGATGTTTATAAGATCCTAATAGAACGTTTAAGCAAATAAAAAAAAAATCCAAAAAAAAATTTTCTGAAGGTATACAGTACCCTTAAAAGTGAATTAATGTCCTGACAGTGACTAAACAATGATCAAACAGTGACTTGTCAGTGACTAATTTGTGACTTGAAAGTGACTAAACAATGATTAAACAGTGATTTGAGTGTGAATAAGTTGTGACTTAAATAACTGAACAGTGACTTAATAGTGACTTGACTGTGTCTTGACAGGGACTAAACATTGCCATTGCTTGGACAAAACAGTGACTTGTCAGTGCCTAATTAGGGGACATGAGAGTGAATAAACAGTGACTTGAAAGTGACTAAACAATGACTTTACTGTGTCTTGACAGTGACTAAACAATGACCAAACAGTGACTTGTCAGTGACTTGTCAGCGACTTGTTACTGACTAATTAGTGACTTGAAGGTGACTAAACAAAAATTAAACTGTGACTTGAGAGTGAATAAACAGTTACTTGAAAGTGACTAAACAGTGACTTGACAGTGTCTTGACAGTGACTAAAAAGTGACTAAACAATAATTAAACAGTGACTTCACATTGACTAAAATGTGTGTTGACAGTGACTTTACAGAAAAATGACAAAAAAAGACCCAAAATCCAATACTCATTTTTCAATAGACTTCCGAGGGTGAGACCAGAATGACGTTTGTACTGATTATAGCTTCGTTTTTATACCCTTAGAGAGGGTATATTGAAATTGTCCAGATGTTTGTAACAGAAGGAAGGAAGCATCTCCGACCACAAAAATTGTTTCGTAAATAACTTCTGTGTTTTTGCTCAGATCTCATTGTGCGTTTCAGAATAGATAGATTAAGGGCCGTACATAATATATTGTGGCTTTAAAATTGTGGCTCTGACAGTTTTTTGCGGTTTAAGGGGGGAGGGGGGGGAAATCTTGCAAATCTGAAACGAACTTCATCTGCGTACGGTAAACACCTATGTACATGCAAAAATTTGTATCTCTATCTCTTATAGTCTCTGAGATCGACGCGTTCATACAGACAGACGGACGGACGGACAGACGAACATGGCTAAATCGAGTCGGCTGTTGATGCTGATCAAGAATATATATACTTTATAGGGTCGGAAATGCTTCCATCTCCCTGTTACATATATTTGCACAATCCCCACTTAAGGGATTGGTTTTGTACCTGTTATATTCCTAATGTGAGCTAGTTTATTATAAACTTCCTCTGTTTGTTTTTTATAAAAAATTTTTAAATTCTATAGGCCTATTTCCAGATGACATAAAAATTTATTTCGGCACAATACTTCATTAAAATAAGACTAAGATAAAACAGCTCGAAAGTGTTTCTATTCATGTGAACTTTAACATAAAAATTGATTTTTATGTCATCTGGAATCAGGCCTTACCCCGGGTAAAAAACTTTTTCTTATAAACCAAAAGAAACGCTCGTTGACCCCTGGAAAACAATTTATATAGCTACTACGCTCCTGATATACAGATAGATGATGGCATTTGTCTGTTTGCCATAGTAAAATATAAATTATGCCATGCTGATGTGTACTTAAGGTTTCTGCCTTCAACCAACTTCGGGTGAAAAACTGCATTTAGCCGGGGCCAAGGGTGGAGAGAGAAAGAGAGAGAGACAGGGTGAGTGCTTGGGGCCTAATGGCGAAAGTTGTGCGACCAAGTGGAGAGCTCAGCATTGGGTCTGAAATTAAATTTCGTGCAGGCGACAACCCAACCCCCTTCCCCTCACCATTCGCTTGCCACAACCTGTTTTTGGGTTTCGCGTGATTTATGCATTTGGGTTTTGGGGCAACAAGGGTTCACGTTGTGTAAATAACTTGGAAGCATTTTCAATTTATTAACGGTGCAATGGACAAGAAACAGCTAGAAAAGTATCTACCACGGGGTTTCTTTTGTACAACTCAACAAATTCATAAATCTACCTGTCAAAAGTTGCAGTTCTCATTTGGCATTTTGCTTCACATTTTCCAAAATCCAATCTCTGTAGGGCCAAACGCGAGTATATATCTCAGGAGCTTGCTCCAGTCCACGTATTCCGGCTGTGGCAATGCCCACCAAATAAAATTTACGTGGATCGTCAGTTATACCCATTAGTGAGGCCCCCGAGAACCGATGTCCACTTCCATTTGCATAACCACAGATCTGTTTGCTGGTCAATTTGAATCTTGGTCCCAGTTTTAAAACTCGCAGGCATTCCTCCAGACCAATTGTTTTAAATTGCATTTTTTGGCGCCGCGTTTCAATGGTTTTGTCTTCCGGCGAATGGCGGGCAAAGCCAGCCAGTTCCAGCAACCCTTCGGCGGTTTCACTGGTTACTTCTTTGGCAGGAGGTAGGCAAATTGGCTGAACGTAATCGGTGAGCTCCACATCCTTTTGCAACTTTAGTACGGCTATATCATTTGAATGTGAGGATGGTTCATAATCTGGATGAACAGCTATAGACTCAATAGTAATGCGTTGAGGTGGAGGGGTGCACTCCTTCTTTGCATTGCAGTCGCGTTCGGTGATGTTGTTGCTGGAATCCCACTCACCGAAAACAACAAACAGCTGTGGATCAAGTGTAAAACAGTGAGCAGCAGTCAGAACATGGCGGGTGCCGATGAGCACACCCAAGCAATAGAATTCTCCATTTTTATCAACGAAACGAGCAATCCAGGGATATTCATCTAGAGCTGTAATTTCTTCGCGATTTTTAAGCTGCAACTCGTTGAGTTTGCCGCAGTCCTGCTCCTTCACGGATGCCGCTTCTAATGCTGGAAAATTTATACAATGTTACATTTTGCTATTTTTCTGTAGTCGTTTAACCTACCCAAGATCAGAGCTAGAATAACAGAAAATTGCAACAACATGGTGTCGGATCTAAAACTACTCTGAACTGGTGCAATCGAATTGATTACCTTTTATACTGAGGAAGCTGCCTGGCTATTAAGTAAGAGAGAAGCCGGTTATGCAATGTTCCTATGAATATTGAATAATAATTTTTATTGCACTTAAATGAAAGCAATCATCGAATATAACTGGTTTACTGCGATAATGCAAGACCGCTATGTGATATACTGTGTGATTTAGAGGCCTGCCTGGGAACTAGTTCCACTCGCCCCCATTTAGAGTCTAATTTAACAATAGCCCAAAAACAGACTCGTGTCAGTTAGTAGAAACTCTTAGAGGTCCCCGGCGATTAAAAGAAAGGATCACACTCTGAATTGATTGGAGGCACTGTATGGGCGCGCGTCTGAGTCGTAAAAGCTTACTTATAGTGAATGGGATTCAGATTTGTGTAGAAAATGTTTGCATAATTGACTGCTTGCTATTCTTAAGATCTAATTCAACACTCGGAATATATATGTAGCGCATTTGAAATTTGCGAAGGAAAAATCAAAAGAGTTAGCATTTTCAAATCAAAGAGACACATAGTTGGTCAAATCAACAAGAAAAACCTTTAAAAGACTTTCTGTAAAAGAAAGTTACATTTACAATTTTTTTTTTTGTGTCTGGAGATAGCAACACTTAGGGCCGATTTCTCATCTCCTAAATAAGTGAGAAATAGCTATTTGACAAATAACGCTATGCAACTGATAGTCCCACATAACAAAATTGGTTTACAATACCTGTGTATAAACTTATCTAAAACGTTTACATACGAATGGCAAATTCTCTAATAAGGTGGTAGCACTTCCAGTGAAAATCTGGCAGCACTGTCAGCAACAGCTGTGTTGCTGTGTCATTTTATGTTGGTTAGAAGTTTGTCTGTCATGTGAAATTATGGAAAACACAACAAAAAGGCAACGAAATTTCACTATTTGTTGGATTATCTGATACATAGCAGCTATCTGGAAGAAGAGAAATCGGCCCTTAATAGCATTATTTATAGAATTGATAATGAAATAATAAAGATCGGATGAACGACTCTTAACTTATAAGACAAAACAAGTGAGAATGCCGGTCAAGCCCGACTATATCGTCTTTTGGACCTAGAGTAGGAGCTGAATGCAACGAAGCTGCTGCGCTCATTTCTCTGTTTTTCTCTCGCTCTCTTTGTTGAATGAAATGCGTTGTTGGTTGCGGCGCGGTGGCATTTTGTCTTTTTTTATACCCTTGCAAAGGGTATTATAATTTTGCCCAGAAGTTTGCAACGCATAGAAATATTCATTTCCGACCCTATAAACTATATATATTCTTGATCAGGGCGACGAGCTGAGTCGATTAAGCTTTGTCCGTCCGTCTGTCTGTCCGTCTGTCTGTTTCTACGCAAACTAGTCTCTCAGTTTTAAAGCTATCGGGCTGAAACTTTGCACAGAGTCTTCTTTTTACTGCACACTGATAATATGTCGGAACCGACCGGATCGGATGACTATATCTTATAGCTGCCATAGGAACTATCGGTCGAAAAGTGGGTGTTTGTGAGAAAAACTTTTTATTTTTAATGTAAACGCCTCCCGCTTCAGCAATTATTAGTTTTACACGCTTTTACACAGATTTGGAAGTTTTGGTCAAAATCGGATGACTATATCTTATAGCTGCCATAGAAACTATCGGTCGAAAGGTGGATTTTGTTTAGAAAAATTGTTTGTTTTAATGCTAACGTTCGTAAACTATGATGTATTAAAACATTTGCAAGGGTATAAAAACTTCGGCAAAGGCGAAGTTAGCTTGGCCTTCTCGTTGCTCATAACTTGAGAACCGCTCATCTGATCTTTTTTTAATCTTCGGTAAATCGACACATATTACTAACGACTAACTATCTTTAGAAGGCACGAATCGTCTTTCTATAAAAGTTTGAAAGATATTACTCTTTTCCAAAATTGCGGGGGCGTGACAAAAACTGCATATAAACTTGATCAATTGGAGCAGAGACAAGCGCGCCGGACAGGTGTTAACACACGCAGAAATATTGCCAACGCCAAGAAAGCACATTAGGTTCGACCCCCCAGTATGAATCTTTTAAGATTATAATCTCACCCCCATATCTGATACTTTTTGATGTATAATAAGAGTAAAAAATAAAACAAAAGAAAAAAAGTCGAATTTTCATAATTTTTTTTATTTATAAATAGTAGGTATTGATTTTATTTGAAAACTATTCGAATGAATAAAAATAAAAAAATACAACTAGTCATTATTTCAAATCAATTGAAATAAACAAATAATTTCGATGTGTGAACATGTCATATGAGAAATTTTTTCAAAACTTCAAGTATTTGTCACTCCCATTTAAAATTAAATTAGAATTTTTTGATTTTCACAATTATTAATTATAGACCAAAAAAAAAAATGTGATTCAAAGAAGAAACAAAATATTCACCAAAAAACAAGTGAGAAAGTCGGTCAAGCCCCACTATAACATACTCTGTACCTGGAGTAGAAGCTGAATGCAACGCTGGTGCTGCGCTCATCTCTAGTTCTCTTTCTCTCTCACTCTCTCTCTCTCTCTCTCTTTAAGGGTGGGAGTGGGTGGTGTGAGGGTTGTTTACTTATTTGACGGACAGACGGACATGGCTATATCGACTCGGGCGATTCTTAGCTTATCTCTACGAGAGAAGAATTTTTAATTCAGGAGCATTTAATACATTGAATTACTTTTCTTTAATAATTATTTACACGACTATAACTAAAAATTTCATTTTGATCTTAGCAGAATCTCTAAAAAACTGATTTAAAATTTTTACTTCTTGAAAATAATTCGTTTTTTTACTACATTCAGAAATATAATCGCACTAGACTCAAGTAATTCCCCATACTTCTGTCGCCAAGACATAATTTTAGGGCATCTTTTTTTACAATTTGGTGATTTTTTTCTTGAAACTTAAAACGGTTTTCGGATACAAATAATATGGAAACTCGTTATTATATCCAGGTATTCTGAAAATCACAATCAAGATCGGAAAACATTGAAGTTATGAACGAAGAAACCAGCAAAATCGAGTGTTTGGGGTATTTTCCAGTCGATGCACTCGATTACATTTCTCCTACTTACTTTCTACTTATACTTGTTAAAATTCCTTACATTTAAATTATTGAAAGTATTGTCCATAATAAGCCACTTTAACAAAAAGTCTTTCTTGACAAGAAAATTAATAATTCAAATTAAGTTTTAGCAATTTTCAATTTAACAAATCATAATTAATAAGCCATGTTGCATCATTCTTAAACTTGTAATCTTAATGGTTCAGCAAATGCAAATGCATTTTATTCGCATCGCGTGAGCCTGCACATTTCTCAGTAAATAATTAAACGATTTGCTGTTGCTGCTGATGCATTTATAAGCGTGAAATGCTGATTGCTTAATTGAGCGGCATTCGATATAATTAATTTGAGTTCATGCTTGGCCATCGATTTGTGGTTTGGGTTTAATTTCCATTTTCCATTCGTGTTGAAAGCAAAGCCTGGACGTAGTCCCTTCCAATTGGCAGGAAAAATTTAATTTGCCCGCCGGAAGCGCGCGGCAACAACGGAAACAAAGGCAAATTGAATTAAATACCTCAGCTTCAGCTGCTGTATGCATCAGTCCAAGCCAAGGTCCGTATTCTTCAACACTGCGCGTTGATCAAATGTCAAAGTTGGCATTGACAATATACATTTTGTAGCTTCAACTAACGAGCAGGTGAGTGTACAAGTTCTAACAATGCTGCCAGGATATTGACGAAACCAAAAACAACAATGATACAGCATAAGTTGCAAGTCCTTTCATTGTCATCACGACTTGTTGACGCAAGGGGGGTTAAGAGTGCAACAAAAGCCAACTGTATATTTATATATTTAGTGCAATGTCTCATACTTATGTATTGAGTATAGACTCACCCAACTGACACAAACCCAGAGACAACTTACTAAACGATGACATCAATTTAAGCGGCAGATGTTTAAGATAATTGTCAAAAATTCAAAATGGAAATTGAAAATGAAAAAAAGAAGAAGGAAGCAAAGACTGAGATGAGTATATAAAGCCAGAATAGTGGAACATATAAGGAAAGCAGAGAAGGAGGAAATTCAAAGCAAGCAAAAGGCGGGCGGGGAATTAGGAAAAGAAAACAAGTAATAGCGTTGTAGTCGAGTGGCCCGACTCCGAAATACCCAGTAGAATTGAACAAGCGCACACATTGACTCATACACTTAAGCTGCCTGAAATAGGCACAGCGCTGATTCGACATTTACCTTCGGACTTAATTTTCATTTACAAGTCGTACAGAATTTTACTTAAATTAAACACGATTTATTGATTGATTTGATCCCAACCGTACTCAATGTTTATATTTACGTATTGACGAAAACAATCGATTTAAAGATTGTATTAAATATAGACAACGATAAAAACATCTGAAAAGTAAATAAAAAAAACATAAAAAAAATCATAAACCAAAATTTATCACAACGCTCCTACGGGAACTTGATCCACGGTCTCCACGTTTGTAAGTGAATGTGTAGTCCACTCTGCCACGGCTTTTGTTCAGTCTTCCGTAGGTCCGAGGCTCAAGTCCTAGTGTAAGGTAAATAAAGAAAAAATTTTAAATTAATTACAGTTTATATTCAAGTGGTCGGTCGGTCGGTGTTTCTCCATACCCCTCCCCCTCCTTAATAACATTTTTTTTAAAGTCTTTTAAAAATAGTCCCGAACGAATTGATTTGTGACGTTCCGGAATCAACCCATTTGTAGTACCCTTTGAGCAATATTTGATCCCGGAAATCCCAATATGGAATGGTTTTTTTTTCATTGTAGTGACTTGATATTAACTTGACAGTGACTTGACTGTGACATGGCAGTGACTTAACAGAGCCTTGACAGTGTCTGGGTAGTGACTTGGCAGTGACTTCACATCGACTTGACAGTAACTTAACAGAGAATTGACCATGTCTACACAGTGACTAAGCAGTGACCTGAAAGTGACTAAACTGTGACCTGAAAGTGCCTTGTAACTGTGACTTGACAGTGACTGGAAGAAGAAACCATTTCCGACCCTATAAAGTGTAAATATTTTCTTGATCAGCATAGGCATGTTCGTCTGTCCATTCAGAGATGGTAAGAGATAGAGGTTTGACATGGTATGTAGGAACATAAACTTCTTATACTTGCAGGCCGATAAAGATTATTTTTAATTTTTGCCATTTTTGCAAAAACGTCATAGATGATAGAAGATAGATGGTTTGTACATTATCATTATTTGTTGATCAGATCGGATAAAAGAATTTCAAGTTATCCACCAAAAGTTCAACTGACATTGAGTAAAACCTCACTGACAAGCAGGTGTCTGGTAAGTCTCATATAATTAGGCAAGACTCAGTGAGCGGTTTTGCCATATTTAGATCTTTAAACTAAAATGCGCTTTAAACTCCATTTGTACATAAAGTTTTAAAAAATAAAATCAATAAAAATGTAATCAGTAGTAAAACAAGACAATAAATCCAGGTCTACCTTCAAATAGAGGCCGTCTACAAACTTAAGTTAAAGCGAAGGGTACTCTTAAACTACAAAAATGTTAGGGTAGCCAATCAATACGAAAACATTACCTTTCAGGTCTCATCAAATCAAACTAAACGATCCCTGGCTAAACTAAATGATTATTCGTGTGCGTTGTGCAAATATCAACATGATTACTTTTGATTTTACTCACTTTACCTTCCTTCCCCCTAATCCCAAGTCCAACACAATTTATATGTCCCTAAAATTAAGCTGATGTGCGTGTATGTGTGTGAGGATAAGTTTAAAAGTTGTTCATGTCTGGCATTTGAAATTTGTTGCAAAATTATATTGCGGCATGTTACAGAACGCCACGTTGCGTATACGCGCTGTATGCCCCCCAGACAAACACGAGTAGGAATCACTACACACACACCCACACACACACAAGCACACAGACGTCTCATATGTCTGTTTATTGGGCCGGCTGAACAAATCCGGCAGCATCTTCCGTACATTCTCGTAAATAAGTTTTGCTTTAGTAAGCGGACGATAGAAAAAACGAAATAACTGTAGCCTACGTTTCCTTCAACAACAAAAGGATTGTTGCCGCTGTCGCAACGATAAATGGCCCAAGAGGTCGCATTAAGTGTGAAAAATCTATAAAAAGTTATAAAAGTGTCATTAGTGGCAACAATGGCAACGACGCCATGTCAGCATCCTGCATCCTTTAGCCTTGTAATAAGCCTGTAATAAGCCTTGTCGAAACTATTTACATATCTTATTTATTATTCTATTTCAGTGGCTTGTTTTTCACTTTCATTGTTAAGCAGCTAAGTAGGTAAAAGGCTTTCCATGTACAATTTGAGAATGTCATAATGCCAATATGTGTGTCTGTGTAATTTGAACTATTTGCCTTGGGACAAGACCGTGAGCTGCCTTCCATGCCTATCAGGCGGCTATCGTGCTCCGATTCTATCGACTTTCTTGCATAATTTAATACAAAAATGGCACGAAGCGTTGGCGTCAGGTTATGCCGGACAGACAACCTAAGTACGTGTAGTATATCGTTTTTGGCATTTGAGTAATGGATATCTAAATAATGAGCTAATAAATTCAGATAAGAGCAAATCATGTAAGAGAGACGAAAACATGGAATTTAGAAAATACTATTATGCACTTACGTTGTTTACAAATTTTGTGTTTGAGTTATAGTTTAGGGGGAAATGTTTTATACCTAAAGCTTAGTTAACACAGGTAAATAATTTGACAAATTTTTAATGAAATAATAATAATTCTAATCAAGGCCAAGGTTAGGTCAAATCAATCAAGGCCAAATTTTCATCAAAATGTGTCAAATAATTTTTCTGTATGATCTCAGCTTAAGAAATGTCCCCAAAAGAAATTGCGACCTTTGTTTCATTTGTAATTCAAAATCTATATATTTGAAAATTTCCTGTCACGATTCTGTTATAAAATCTTCTCTGTTATAAAATCTTCTCCGAAAGGGCTTGACCGATATTAATAAAATGATTTTTGTATATACATATTTGATACTACAGGTTCTTAACTACATTTCGTAACGCTAGGTGATTTTGGTGTCCTTCTGCAGAACATTCGTAGTAGGCTGCTCATCTGTGTCTCTCTGTGTTTTATTATTGTAAAAATCGTTATCGTTATCGGAATGTGGTTTTGGCTGGTGCCAGCAGCACTTAGGGGTGGCTATTTATGCCTCCGAACGAGTGCAGGAACACGCACGCGAAATGTCAAAGCAGCAAAAACAGATCAACAATTACTGTCGCAAAGGCTTTCTTCTGAGCACAAGAGCCACGAGCTTTCCGAAGTCAACAACAACAACTGGAGCAGAGACAAGCGCGCTGTACAAATGTTGACACACGCAGAACAATTAAACGAAAACGCCAAAAAGCGTACCGACCATTTACATCTGCTGAAGGAACAATCTTCTGGCATTCGTGTATGAGCCAGATATCAAATATTTCGCTCATCTTAAAGTCCTAATTGGTGCTATGGACAAAGAATGTCCCAATTGTCGTGCGCTCGAATTTAAAAAATAGATGCAAACTAACTTCGGCTCGACCGAAGTTTATATACCCTTGGAGCATGATATCTGCCTGCCAGTTTGTTATATGGCACCACAATTTTGACAAAATTTTGAAAACAAAAAAGCTTTTCTCACTAGAACTACTTTTTCAACCGATCGTTTCTATGGCAGCTTTACGATATAGTCATCCGATACGGCCGATTCCGACAAATGTACTGCGCATTTGTACCAAAAGACTTCGTGCAAAGTTTGGTTAAGATAGCTTTTAAACTGACGGAGGAGATAGCATAGAAACAGACGGACATGGCTATATCAACTCAGCTCGTCATGCTGATCAAGAATATATATACTTTATGTGGTCGGAGGTGCTTCCTTTTATGCGTTACAAGCAATTGAACAATTTTAATATACCCACTCCAAGGGTATAAAAATGAATCCGCTCGGATGCGTGCGTAAGTGCAACTACCGGAAATTAAGACCCCACTTGAAACATTGAACGGCTTACTCATCGGCACGGATCCAGATTCAAACCTATTCCCAAAGTCCATTGGTAGATTTAATTCATGCGGTCAAATGACTTTGGTCAGAGCAACAGAAATAATGCACAATTCAGCGGAAATGTAAATGTAATAATATAACCTTCAAAATCAAAGGCCAAGTGTACGAGTGTACCCATACAGCTCATACAGTTCATCATTGGTTCGGATGCGAAAATCCTTGCACAACTCTTTAAAGTCCATAAGTCCTTCGAAGAATCTTTCGCTCAAAAAACGTTAGTCGCCGCCTCACTTGCTGATGTTATGGCCCATTTCTTTTGCGCCGTGTTGCAGGGCCAGCTGATCATCAATCAAAGGGGTTGGTTCTGTATTGAAGGCACCTCATGCCACAGTCACACATAAAAAACATACGTATGCATAACTTGTATTGCTCTCGCCCTTTTATTTTTTTTTCTTCTTTGAAAAAGCTACTGCAAGGGCCCTTTAGATGTTGTTGTTATCTCAAGAGAGAGAACGAGACAAATGAGAGAGAGAGAGGGAGAAATACAAAGAGCGTTTTGGAGTGATTTTTATCAACATTCACTCTTTTCTTGTGGAAGTAAACAAATTTATCAGAACGAGCGACAGCGGGAATTGTTAGCGCTCATAGCCGAAGCACAAATATGGCATGAGCTTTTTAAGCTGCGTACATTTTTTGCAGGGTTTTCGTTCTTCGGGCGAGGTCTCTGTTCTTAAACTTCCTACTGAGCCCATAATAGCAGCGGTTTGCGAGCGTTATTCTTCTTCGGATTTCCAGGTTGATGTTGTTGTCACTGGTTATTATCGTTT
This sequence comes from Lordiphosa clarofinis, assembly GCA_018904275.1. NCBI lineage: Eukaryota > Metazoa > Arthropoda > Insecta > Diptera > Drosophilidae > Lordiphosa > Lordiphosa clarofinis. The sequence continues at coordinate 201,979 of JAEIGQ010000145.1, forward strand.
CGAGGTAGAGAAAATTCTCTACAACTTTAAAAGTTTTACTCTCCCATTGTAACAAATTGTCCAAGATACTAGGTCTTGTCCTTATTTACAGCTAAGCCCAGCAGTCAAGATTGCCTCTCATTTTCTTACGCCCGATTGAATAACTCTATCGAGTGGCGCAGTAATAACTCTATCAGCATCGCCCTGCCTTAAACCTCTTTTGGTATCAAAAGGCTCGAAGACGTTCGTTCCTATTTGAACACAGCTTTGCGTATTTTTCAACGCCATCATGCAAAGTTACAAAAGTATATCAAAGTAGACAGGACTTAACAGAACCTTGACCTTATCGGTGTATCGGAAGCTGATTTATAATCAACAAAAAGACGGTATGTTTTGCTGCCTTTCTCGTAGGTCTTCTCCAGGATTTGTCGTAATGTGAATATCTGGTCTGTGGTGGATGTACCAGGTCTAAAGTCTTACTGGTAAGGTCCAATCAGTGTGTCAATAAGCGGATTTAGACTTTTACAAATAATATGCGACAGAACCTCATATGCAATGGGAGGCAGACTGATTCCGCGGTATTTGACGCAAACTGCAGGGTCTCATTTTTTAAAGTTTGGGCAAAAAACACTTTGATTCTAGTTGGTCCGAAACGTGTAGAAATCGGACATTTTCGTGTAGTTCGTTTCGTACTGTTCTGTGTGATGACTTTTCTAGCACTTGAAGAACACTTGTGCTCAGTATTTTTTATAAAGTTTATCTAATCTAAACTGGGTCTTTTTTCCCTTTGTGTTTGTATGTCTGGCTTAGTGTGACAGCCGATTGCCCTTTAAGCACCTTCGCTTCACCCAAAGTATACCCATGACATTTTTTGATTTTCGCTGCCTCAATTTCTTCTTTCTTTTTTTTATGAACAAACTTTGCAGCATGCAAGTCCTGTCACATTGAATCAAATAACTTTATTCCTGACAAATTTCAGCAAAGTGGATTAATTTGTTTCGTTCCCCGTCCTTCCACCGCACTCCTGGATCTGTCAAACTTTCTGCCAAAGATAAGAAAAAGTTGATTTGGTTTGGCTTAAAGGCTTTAATTGCAAGCGAAATCAACAGGTGATTTGGTGGATGTTGACAAGCTGCTTACCACCGACTTGATAGCCACAAAGGGGCTGTGGGCTGTGGCTAGCTGGGAAAATCGAGTTAGCCAGCGACTTGGCCATAAATCCATTGCGAAAGCTCATTACCAATTTGAAGATAGATAAATCAGATTTAGTCCATTATGCAAGTGGGAGCATTTGTCGTGTTTCATTTTGCTGTTCCCAATGCCACCACATTCCTGGAAGGTGGTTGCCAACAGCTGCTGCTGCTGCTGCTACTGTTGCTTCACAGTCGGTTGCCAACTGGCGGCCACTGCGCATGTACCACGCCCACTCCTTGCCGAATGTAAGCGGGTCGCCCACTTGGTACAATTTGGCGTATTTTGTTAACCTTTTGTTTCACTTAAATTATTCGTACAGGTTTCAGCGTATTTTGCATAGTGACATTTGAGCGGCAGGGGAAATCAGAGGGAATGTTAATTTCGCAATTCGAGGCTTGCTAAATTGATGGCATAAAACATGTGAATGTTTGCCGAAAATTATTTGCGCTTTCACTTTCCTTCGGGCCATGGCAGCTGCGTGCTGGGAAGGAAAACTGTTTGTAACAATCAAAAGTCGCTACTAACGACAGTCAGTCGAGCTGTCTAATGCCACATTCGAAAACCTTGCTTATTCGTTTCGCATTTTAATTCATTTTATGCTCCGCTCATTGCCGCCTCCTCCTGCTGCTGCTGCTGCTACTGTCTTTAATGCTGACATTTTAGGGATTTTTATTTGATTTTTTTCTGCATATTTGTTTTCCCTCTTGGGGCAATGCGTTTTTCTTCGTTTATCCTCCACCAAAAAGAAATTGTGGCAGCTTTTCTTTTCTTGTTTTATTTATTTAAAATCGTCTTGTCTTTTGTCGAGAGACAAACGGGCCAGCAGATAAACGCCAGAATAAATAAATACAAGACAGAGATTTACTTAATATTCAACCAGTCAAAAGTCACGGTCGGCGGACGCTAATTAAATCACTAAAAGTGGTTGAGGATTCTCTTACTGAAAAGGCAAAGAGGATTTACGGGCTAAAACAAGAATTTACTTGAATGAAAGCATGTGGAATTGTGATTAAGTTGAATGCTTACGCAAGCAAGGATTATAATGAATCAAATTGGATATTTGGTACCCGATTGCTTACTTGAGCTGGAATGTGTCTGCCACTTTGGGAGATTGTCAGCACTTTGGCTGAAAACGATCAAGTCGATTGCTCATGCTTCATCGAGATTATTGTGGATTAACGAGTTCCCATCATGTACGATTTCTTTAATCTCGAAATACCTGATTAAGAACTGTTTTGGGTTGTATTAAGTAAATTTTGAACTATTTGCGGATGTAATGGTCTTACAACCGGATCTGTTCTTAAATTAAGAGCAAAGTTTTCTTAATTGAACTCTCATAAATTTTAAAGCAAACCCAATTAATTCATGAAACATAAAACAGTTAAAAAATATTTGCATTGCACACTTTTCGGAGATAGAATTGTAAGTAAATTTAGTTCTCAATACAAGTTATTTTGTACCTCAACTAAGAACGCGCTTACTGTAAGTACGAAAAGTTCTAGATGCATGAATATTTGTTCTCATTTTAATATCATTAACAATCGGTTTTGCCCAGAAGTTTGCAACGCTCCGAAATTTTAATTTCCGATCCCATAAACTATATATATTCTTGATCAGGGCGACGATCTGACCCAATATCACCTTGTCCGCACGTCTGTTTGTCCGTTTTTTTTTCTGAGAGTGTTTTTCTCAAAATTTAGTACTCGATACCTAGTTCTTGATTTTCAGTATTCGATACTCCATACCCGCCATTCAATACTCAGTACTCAATAGTAGTCGATACACAGCACTATACTCCCAGCTCGATACTGTAGTAAATATAGGTACTTGGAACTCAGTACTTGATCATCGGTACATTAATATTCCATTCTCTATATTTTTATTTCTGCGTGGGAATGTGTGTCTCGATTCCCAGTTCTCGGTATTCAGTATTTGATACTCAATACTCGATGCTCAGTAGTCGGTACACGGCATTATTTATTAAGAACCCGATGTTCAGAGGTTGATACTTTAGTAGAAATAAGTACTTGGTACTCAGTACTCAATACTCAATATTCTATACTCTATACCAGAGCTGTAATGTAGCTGTTATGTAGAGCTAAAACTGCTCAACTGCTATAAATAAGATCAAATATCAATTTGGTATTTTAATATAATTTCAATAATATTTATATTTTTATACCAAAGTAAACCACTTTAATATTAATATGAGCCTGTAGCTTAGGTTGATACTCTGAATCTTATATTCAAAGGTAAAATGATCAAAGTGATGTGCAAAATGCCCTAATGATATGATTTGAGATCAAAGTAGACATCTAAATACAGAAAGCAGAAAAAAACACATAAAGTTTCTCGAATCAAAGAGAGACACCAACTATATTAACGGGAGAGCCTCCGAAAAAGATTCTCCTACACAAGTGCTGGGAATATCGGAATGTATTTTATTGGCCAGATTCCATAAATTCCATGTTTATTGTCGAAGCGGTATGGTGTCTCAGTACTAAGAACAGAAACTAAGTTTGATAATAATTTTTTTGGGGTTAAATTGTAGCTCTTAAGTTCAAAAATGACCTCAAAAACTGCGTGCTAATTGTAGTTTACCTGTAAACCGATAAAAGGCACTCTTGGTGCCTTAAGTGAATTTTTACATATTTGAGTTTTAATAATTTTTTGATTATAATACTCAAAGAAAAAATTTTTATTTGCCGTAAAGCATATGTGCAGATTATATTTTGTGCACATACATTGTGTTTGCGATTTCTTACAATGCTCGCACCACTCTTGTCGCTATCTCGTCTCATCCAAACAGCAAAATGGTTGACTTCATCAAACCGTAAATCCGAAATTGCATGTTTTGATTTTTCAGCAACTGTGAGCGATGGTTTTAAAGATCTCAGTGTGGATGGTGATTGCATTGCCCAACCTGGTTTTGTAGTTCGCTGGGATGATGGTGACAGAATTTCAATAATAGTTACTGAATGCGAGCGCGTTTATGATTGTTTTGAAATGTCACCAATTGATTCCGAAAGGTTCAACAGTTTTCTGATTTCTACACCGCCTTTATACATATAGTCCCGAATAATTTGTGGATGTGTTTGTGTATGTGTTTTTTGAAACTTTGTTCCGTTTTTGTCAGGCGTACAACAATGCTGGCCGCAGCTCCAAGATCTCGGTGAGAAGGCAATATCACGGTGTCACCTGCACCACTATAGGTTTCAAACTGGTACCTTCAATAACAAAAATTTTTATTTGGCTGATTTTGTATAATTCATAAACCAAAACACAAAACGAAACACATCAAAATTTTTGCGCGCGAATGCATGATGCTTATAACAACACGAAAAAATCCCGTTATAAAGCTTTGGAGAGTATTAAAATCTTCTGCTCATAAAATCACATGTTTATGGCCAACTGACAAAAATAATTCAAATAACTTAAAAGCTTCTCGCTATTTAGATAAATCAAATTATATAAAAAGTGCCTTGAGGCGCTCTTGGGTATTAGAGCGTTAACAATGTCGTCAACAAGGAGGACATTAAAGTTCCTTGTATTCGTAGAGTTATTGATGGCAGCTCTAAAGCTAATTTCTAGCTTATCTTACATGGTATATGAGCAAGCACAGATCCATCATTAACAACTATCGATGCTCAATACTTTCGCTTTTTCATATCTCACATCTCTAACCACGGTTGCCACACTAGGTGTTTTTGCACCAAAACTGGTGTTTTTTTTCCCTGTTGGTGCAATGGTACTTTTTTATTAGATTTGGCTCTTTTTGGCTCTTTTTGTTTATAATTGGATTAAGCGAAAAAAGATCAAACATTATTCAGCACCTAATATAGATCTGGATATTTTTCCCTGTCAACTCTGAAAACTATTGAAAGCACGGCACGCAACTCTGTAAATAATTGGATCATATCGCTCACTTATGTACTTCAATACTGGCATAACTCAAAAAATAAGATTTTTGACTTATTGATGCAGAAATATACGCTGTGTTGTGTACTATTTTGTGTATTTTCGTATTAATATCTCTTGTACTTTTCACATGAGATCAAAATATGTCGATATATAATTTTAAAGGTTCATTTTTATGTTATTGCAAGAGCGTCATATCTCAGTTGTCCTGCAGTCGATATTGCGCAAACAGACTTCGGCTTTCAGTTAAAGCATCATATTTTCAATATTGATTAAGGAGCATTTTGAATATCAAATATTTTACTAAATTAACTCAACACTAAAAGAATCATTTTTTGCTGAGTTCAACCCATAGAGAACTTTGAACGCGTTTTCCTCAAAATTGATTATTTTGAGTTATGCCAGTATTGAAGTCAGTGAGCGATACGTTCATCGCTAATGCTAGGAATACTGTATTTCACTCATGGTTTTGAGCCGGTGGCGGCTGCGAAAATTTCAGTAGTGAGATAAGGCGTTAAGATAATTTGTGAAAAAATAGACAAGTAAGTAAAAAAGAATTTAAGCACCAGCACAACTTATGCCTTATAATTACCTAAATTATACATTTAGGTTTCTTACAAAAAAAAGAGCAACTTGAACTGAGTCTTCTTACACAGCCGCTGAAACCACAAACACTAGTTCCAAGGTAAAAACAAAAAGTGAGTTTGAGAATAAAGCATTCTATTTTGGCCAAGAGGGTATGAAATCTCCCATTATGATCACACCAGCCAACGTAATTTCTAGCGAAGAAACTGATATAATGCCACTAATTAAAAACCTTGGGTATTTATGTAAATGTAATCTAGATTAAAATATTTCTTAATTGCCCGTTTTAAAGTTAACTGAATCTAAGTTTAGAAGGGGTAGAAGAAGGGGTAAAAGTAAACAACGGGCTTAATTTTGAAGTATTTAAGGAATAAGTGGGATTTTTAAGAAATATTATATATTGTCCCTTCCACACAGCTCTGCATCGGCAGAGAATAATTTTGTTTGCCTCCACTGTGATAAAAACAAAATTGAGAAACAAACTCGAAGTTTATGCAAGGAACTCTGTATGAGTACATAGCCAAATTATGTGTCGTATGTAAAAGACTTATAAATATAGAAAAGCAACTGATCTCAGTGTGTGATATATTTAATATTATGTAAACAATCAGTATTGAATATTGACTGTTTTGTTTTCATAAGTTAAAAAATTAATTAATACAAAAAATATTTTTTTATTTTATTTGTAAGTTTAAGAACACTTAAGAAATTGAATGGATACACGATTTTACGTTATTGCCAAAGGCATATTTTGAAAATATTTGAATAATTGAAAATATTTTTTGGCTCTTTTTCTATCAAAATGGTTCTTTTTTGAACGCTTTTTGGTGCATTTATTTTTTCTCAAGTGGCAACCGTGTCTCTAACTTACAAACACACACACTTTACTCTCTGCTTGTTTGTGACACTCATTCTTACCGGCAACATGCCGTCTCCGAAATTAAACATAATTTATGTTTAAAGGCCTGATTCCAGATGACATAAATTTTTATTTTGGTACAATACTTCATTTAAATATGACTGCTTTGCAATAGCATTCTGATTTCAAAACAGTTCGAAAGCGTTCTATTCATGTGAACTTCAAACGTAAAAATTGATTTATGTCATCTGGAATCAGGCCTTAAACAAAATAGTTAACGTAAATATTCCATTTGATCAAGTCGCCTGTTTTATACTTGTCACTTAACTTTCTCTTCTTTATTGGCCCGATGCATTGCATCACAACCGTTTGACGGTCTCGGCCGCTGCAAATAATCCCCCCCACGCTCCTCTCCCCCGGGCGGGGGGGCCAGTTTTTCACGCCAAGCTTAGAAATGTCTTTCCGCACCTGGTCGTCCCACCTTAGAGGTGGTCGTCCCACCTTGCCTTGTCCCAGTTCTTTCGCATTCCTCTTGTAGACCATTTTTGCTGGAGCTTGATCATCCATACGGGTAACATGTCCCAGCCAGGACCTTACATTCCCCCCCCCAAGGTCCATAAATCCGCGAAGAATCTTTCGCTCGAAAACGCCAATCGCCGCCTCATCCGCTGATGATATTGCCCATGCTTCTGCGCCGTATTGCAGGACTGGGATGATAAGCGACTTATATAGCGCTATTTTGTTCTTCGCTTGAGGTTTCTGCTCTTGAGCTCCCTACTTAGCCCGTAATAGCATCGGTTTGCGAGCGGATTCTTCTTCGAATTTCCAGGCTGATGTTGTTGTCGCCGGTTATCATCGTTCCAAGGTAGACAAAGTCCTCTACAACTTTAAAGTTGTACTCTCCCATTGCAACAGATTGCCCAATTTGTGTGTACTTCTGTTTCGAGGACACTAGGTACTTCGTCTTGTCCTCGTTTACCGCTAAACCCATTAGCTCAGACTGCTTCTCAATCTCTGAAAACGCATTGCTTACTGCCTGTTCGGTTTTGCCGATAAGTCAATATCATCGGCATATGCGAGTAGCATTACATCTTTATTAAAGATGGTGCCCGATCTGTTGGCATTTGGGCACTGGCGCAGTATATACTCCATCAGCAGATTAAAGAAGTCACACGATAAGGTGTCACCCTGCCTAAAACCTCTTTTGGTATCAAAAGGCTCGGAGAGGTTCGTTCCTATTTTGACGGAGCTTTGAGTGCTTCTCAACGTCATCATGCAAAGTCGAACGTACTTTGCTGAATACCTAAAGTAGACAGGGCTTCGAAAAACCTTGACCTTATCGGCGTGTCGAAAGCGGCTTTGTAATCGATAAAAGATGGTGATTTTCGATGTTTCTCTCATAGGTCTTCTCCAGGATTTGGCGCAATGTGAATATCTGGTCTGTGGTGGATTTACCAGGTCTAAAGCCACACTGATAAGGTCCAATCAGTGTATCAACAAGCGGCTTTAGACGTTCACAAATAATGCGGGACAGAACCTTATATGCGATGGGGAGGAGACTGATCCCGCGGTAGTTGGCGCAAACTGCAGGGTCTCCTTTTTTAAAGATTGGACGAGAACACTTAGATTCCAATCGTCGGGCATGCTTTCGTCAACCCAATACGGCACAGTTGGTGCATGCACCTTACCAATTCTTCGCCTCCAGCCTTGAACAATTCAGCGGCAGCTCATCAGCGCCTGGGATGTTGTTCTTTAGCCTTCGTATGGCTAAACAGACTTCCTGTTGGGTCGGGGGTCTATCTCAATGTTGTCGATTGGTGGTATCGTTACTTCTCTAGTGGCGGCATCCGTTCGTCATCGCCTCCCAGTAGGTTGAGAAGTAACTTCTCCATTTCTTAAGCGCCACTTGCGGATCTGTGACCAGATTCCCCCTGTTCGTCTTTGCATTGTGCGACTCTGGGCTTGAAACCTTCTGTTAATTGCTTAATCTTTTGGTAAAATTTTCGAGTCTCACTCAGCCGAATAACATCTCGACTTCCTCGCGCATTCGCCTTTCCTGCTCCAACTTTTTTCTTCTAAAAAGGCGTTTCTCCTCTTTCTTTTCTCCAGGTATCGCCTTTAGCAGCCCGCGTTACCTCGACTGCAGAGTTCTCCTGTAGGCAGCGTTTTCTCTGCAGTCGCGCGTCGGCACCCTCGTCGTACCAAGACCGCTTTCGAGGGGCTCGGAGTAACCGAGTATCTCCTTGGCAGCCGTACTTGGAGTGCGTATACGCTGCCACTGTTCGCAATATCGGAGGAATGGGGAGGTTTCCCGAGCAGTTGGGCGAGTTTAGCTGAGTAGGCTTCAGAGGTCCCGTGATTGCAGCTCCGACGTTTAGCTTTCGACGTGTGCCAGAGCGTGAGGCATGTGCCACACTGAGCCGCGTGCGTACCTTGCGCAACCAGTAATGATCCGAGTCTATGTTGGCTCCTCGAATCGCACGCACGTCTAGTACACTCGATGAATGCCTTCCGTCGATCCAACGTGATCAATCGATTTCGTGTTCGTTGACCAGGGACTTCCAGGTCGCCTTATGGATGTCGAGGTGTTCAAATCTGGTACTACTTATGACCATGTTCCGGCCCGCAGCGAAGTCTATTAACCTCTCTCCGTTACCGGAGGTTGTTTCATGAAGGCTGAATCGTCCGACTGTCGATCCAAAAACTCCTTCTCTCCCGACTTTTGCGTTAAAATCGCCTAGCACGATCTTTATGTCGTGGTCGGGGCAGCGCTCGTATAGTTGTTCCAGGCGCTCATAGAATTCATCTTTTATCGTGCCGTCCTTGTCTTCTGTTGGCGCGTGAGCACAGATAAGGCTAATATTAAAATATTTTGCCTTAAGTCTGAGCGCGGCTAGCCGTTCATCAACTGGTGTGAAGCTGATGACAGAGCGACGCAGTCTATCACTCACTGCAAAGCCGCACCCAAACTCGTGCTTGGAGACATGCCCGCTGTAGTGTATCTCCCAGGGGTGGTGGTTTCTGTTCTGTCTTCTCTTTTGGTAGCGTTATTTTCTTGCTCCCATGTCCAATCCATCGCATTTCCTGAGTGCGGTAACGTCCGGAATATTTTTTGGGACTTTCACCAAGCGATATCATCACCATCTCTGTTGAGGGTGCGGACATTCCAGTGCATATTCTCAAACGGGCCTTAAACGTTCTGTCGTCGTCGTCCGTATCCGAGGCTTGTGTCGCAGTTTCTTGTGAATTTAGGTGGGACGCCGCTCCGTTAGTCAGCGGCGAAGCGGGTGCATGCTACTGCTCGGTGGTCACCACGAGGGAGTCGACTTGAGACGTAGTAGCCAGGATCACTCTGGGTTCGCCAAGTTGAACCTCAAGCTCCAAGTCTGAACCACCACCACTTGTCACTTAACAAATATCTAAAATTGTCTAAGTTTAGTTTGAAGTGCAATCGCTCATACAAAAATCTCTAGTGATTTCCAGGACACCCCAGAATATGTTCCTTAAAGTTGTTAAAACACAATTCGCTTGATTTCGTTTGGACTAAACTCGTAACTTGGGAAATTCAACAAATAAGGCACCAAAAATATCTGTCTCGTTGTGTGTGTATTGTAGCAAAGACTTGCTATTTGTTAGACAACATTAGTAATGTGTGGACCATGTCCTTCACCATCACACATACAAATTTGCCGCCATCTCTTAAACCTGCCCCCCCCCCATGTGCCTAAAATACATTTATTTGAATCCCAAATGGAACCATTTTGCCAAACGCTAAATGATTTATGGCAAATAATTTAAAATTTCTGTACCAAACTTCGTAAGGATTTTTGTGTCCAACTTTTGGGCCATGTGATAATTTTTCTTACTTAGCCACTTTCACTTCCTTCGGCGTACAGAGTCGACCATTCAGCGAAAGTTTTCCGTTAATTAGGGATAGGCGTTCTCTAAAACTCGCGACTGGCAACAACAATGAACGTTTCACGCTCCTCATCGACCATGGCAACCTTGTGAGGCTCAGCAGGCTGGAGCTGGTTGCTCCGCTCAGTCAATGTGGTTGCCATAATGCCCGTAATTACTTTGTTAATGCTCAGCGTATTATGTCAGCAAATTAAATTATGTTCGGAGCGCACACAGAGAACGATTGACAAAGCGCTGCAGAACTGTACGCACCGAGCATATTGAAAATTTAAAACAAGGCCAAATGTTTAAATACTTAAAGACAGCTGAATACCGCCACAAAAGTATTATGCCAAAGACCTTAATTAAATGTGACAGAGTTTTCCAGAATGGCTTCAGTGTCGGAGGCGGCAGGAGGTTCTTATTGTTTGCTTTAAAGTCAAAGGTGAAAACTTTAAGGGTACCGCAAATTGTTTGGTTTTGGTATTGGATTTTATGTTTGACTTAGAGCCTTCGATTTATTTGGGCTTTTGGGTTCAAGACGAATCAAATTTTAAGATCCAAGCTTGGTGTGAAAAACTGGTGCCAGCTCGCACGAAACAGAAGCGCGGCCGAGACCATCACACGGTTGTGTTGGCCAATTAAGAAGAAGAGAAGAAGAATAAGTTAACGCAAAAATTGATTTCATCGGACTGAAACATTCTTAAAATTCGCATATCAATACTTTAATTCTCATATCAAGTAAGGATCCAACTTGAAAATCAAATTATCCTGCATCGAGCTTACAGTAAGAAGAAATTCTAATGTGCAATTAGAAAACGAAAGCTGGTTCGAAACTGAACTAGAATTTAAGCTGCTTTGAACTACTGCCGTCCATTAAGTCTTCATAATATTTTTTGATCTTATCAAAAAATGTACAAATTTCGCGATTCTCTTAATAGTTTAGCCTGCACCTCGTATATATCCCTCTATATGCCATCCATCAATTCTTCATAGTAATCTTAGCTCAAAAGATAAATTGGCAAATTTTGCAACATTTTGGAGTTTTCAATCGACGCCTTTAATTTACCAACGCCTGCGCTTTCAAATGAAAATTTATCAAATTTTGCAGTTTTTGGTCTTCACCGCTTTTATATTAGCATCTTCAAATGCCCTCTATCCAATCTTTATAATTATATAGGGTCTTTTGAAAAGTTTCTTGATCAATTGATCTACTCCTCCTATTTGCCTGTCGACTTACCTGTTTTTATAATAATCTAAACTCAATTTCATTCACACCTATAAAATCCTTATAATAATCTTAGCGATTTTGAAATAACGCGATTTTTCGTCCCGAAATTTGCTATATTTTGGTCTGTTCAATCTAAGCCTACACTTTCTGCACTAATTATTGAAATAAAAATTGGGCAAATTTTACAGTTTTTTTCAATTCAATTTTAATATTAATAATAATTTTAGGTCCTATGAAACCTTTGCAAAATTTCGCTATTTTTCTGACCCTTGGATCAACACCTTCTATTTACCAAATCCTGCATTGTCATCAAGCGCTTTGATAAATATTATAAAATATCTTACAAAAATTTTCCAAATTTCGCGGTTTTTTAACCATTAGTTATATTGCCTATGTTAAAGACCAGGTTATCAATTATGTGTTTGTTAAGTTTTTTCCGAATCTTTTCAGTCATTTGTGCGTGAAAGCTCTGTCTAAATGCATACTACTAATAATTTTGCGAATTTCGCGGTTTTTACGACCATATAAATAAAAAAACTCCATAAAAAAAAACTCACAAAAATTTTTTGGCCAAAGCCCTTTGTCGATCTCTTTGTTGGCAGTCCACACTTCCAACAAAAAGGCCTCGATTAAATACCAATAAAATACTAGATCCGTATTTTCTGTATTTTTATCGATAGCTCTCAGAATAATGAATTTTAATTATATCAAGAGGTATCGCACGTTGTCGATATGCGTAGTCGGGTGAAGTTTTAACAATTTTCCCATCAAGGATTGAGTGCAATTTTCAAAGCAAGCTACAAAACACCGTGAGACTTCAACCAAACTTAAACTGGGTAATAATTATGAATTTAATCATTGCTATAATATCATATTTGCTCATCAGGCAATGTGACCATTTTACATGCATTCATCTGACAATCTGGTCACACTGCCCCAAAACAAAAGAACTGTCACTTTTGGTATTTTTGTTTTGGCAAGTTTTTGGTGGAAGTGTAAAGTAGGCTAAGACGATATCATCGTCGATAACACTCACAAGGATTTGATGTGAAACATAATGCTTAATTGCATCCTGTTAAGCCACTGTCAGGTCACTGTTAAGTCACTGTTTAGTTACTGTCGAGACACTGCAAAGTCACTCTTAAGCCGATTTCAAGTCATTTTCAAGAAACAGTTTAGTCACTGCCAAGTCACTGTTTTACAACGTCAAATTACTGTCAAGTAACTGTCAAGTCACTTTCAGGTAACTTTTAAGTCACTGATTTCTCACTGAAAATTCACTGTCAAATAATTGTCAAGACACTGTCAAGTCAGTGTAAAACTACAGTCAAGTCACTGTCAAGTAACTGTCAAGTCACTGTTTAGTCACCTCCACTTTCCCTCCAGTTTCCCTCCTCGTTTCGCCCATTTTAACTTTTCTCCCCAGGAGAGTTTCCCACGATAAAACAACAACACAAAACATGCTGACGTCAGCGTCACGTGATGATGAAATCTAATTACTCCTACTAAAATCCGTACCGAAATTAAAGATGTTTCATAACAAAAAGAATTACAGGACTTAATAATCCTTTCATACTTGATTTAAGAATATCTGGGATCGACCAATTTTTATTTACACTATGAAGCAACCTTCATAAAGTTTTCTCGATAGGCGAGACATACACTTGTGATTCTATACATTTTGTTTAACAAATCTAATAGAATTCCTTTGATTTTCTAGCCTACTATTACTAATTGCATCACATATTAGTGCTTCATCCGCTGTTCCACTACTTTGCATATTCCAAACCGTAACACAGTTCAGCCACATTGTCATTTCACTGGCCTTCTTAATAGATACAAAACAAGAGTAAAGTTTTCCTTGTAGTGTGTATCTTTCCTGCCGTGACACGCTCAAATAATTTCATTGCAAAGTTTAAGCAAATGTTTACCTTGCAGATGGGGACAGGCTTCTCCTGCTTGACTGCCAGCGGAGCGTGCTCCCCTTGCCGATAATTGAATTAGCCATGGCGTCAAAGGCAACGCCACGGGACCAGATGAAAATTAAACTCAACAATAACAACCCCGGGTCGAGCCCAACAGGTGTTGACTTTTCGCCAATTGTGCCTTGTTTGCCCGTTGGACTTTAATAATTGAACAGCTTAATCAATGCCAAAACAGCGCCTTCTTAGGTTTTATTCGATTTCTGTATCAAGTCAGTCTGCATCAAATTGCCCTGATTGAGCATTCACTGGAGGGGTCCAGAAGGAGGGCACCATAAATCGAATTAAAAATGCAATTTAAGTTTATTTAGTTGCTAGTAATTGCATTTGCTTGTTAACTCGACTTCATTTGGCCCGTTCCTGACTGTATTTCATTAGCAGCGCATTCAGTTAAATGCAGAAGTACTCGCAAATGGCAAAAATGAAGCTCCACACCACAGGACACAATTTTCAAGCTTTTTGCAATTTGATCGGTGGTTGCCACGGGGACTGCTTCCAAACAACAATTTTGTCTCTTTTATATACGCTGGGCAATTAAATGGTCCTTATTTTTTAATTTATATAGGTCGACAACATTTCTTTTCGATATGTTCTTTAGGGTGTTTTTTTTGTGTGAACCAAAACAAAATTAATTTAATTTTTTAATACACACGACGAGGCCATAAAGTAGGAACCAAAAATTACCTAAGTATTTCCCTTAAGCTACTATTGAAAACCGATCAACTACTTTGAAGATTCTTCGCGCACATTAAAACATAACTTTTTCAACCTATTCCTTTTCTGTTCCAAAAAACAAATAAGAGAGTTGCAGTCGAGAGGCCTGACTTCGAAACACCCTGTTCAATTGAGCCACAAAAAAGGCTGTTAATGCTGATCAAGAATAAATATATTTTATGAGGTTGGAGGTGCATCCTTCTGGCTGGCGCACACATTTGCAAAACTTCATGATCCTCTTAAAACACAAGTTAGGCAAGTTTGATGTTAGTCGTATGACTATAGCATATAGCTGGCATAGGAACGATCGGTCGAAAAGTAGTTCTAGCGAGAAAAACTTTTTTGTTTTCAATTTTGTACCTTTTAGAGATAGTTAGTAATTAGCAAAATGAATCGCTTTGCTGAAGAAATGATAAAGATCGGATGAGCGGTTCAAATCTATTAGAGTGGTGCACCAATTGGTCATGATACCTGCTGGTGTGCAGTCTACACCGCGGTATATATGTATGTAGTTGTATGCCTCACATACCAAGGGCCCCACATATGTATGTAGATGACTCTAGTTTCTTGAGGGCAGTGGACCCTGCCGGACCTCATAACGGGATCGCCCAGATCCAGCGCTACGAGGGTTAAGAAGCCAATGGAGCTCCAATGCCATTAGCTGCAACCGTAGCTACTGCCCGAGTCACACGAACTTTCCTGGTCAATTAAATTATGAAATAAGGCCCCACTGAAATGAAATAAGGCCCCAAAAAAATGAAATAAGGCCCCATATTTGGGGTGTTATTTCATAATGAAATAATACCCCATTTTGAAAAATGAAATAACACCCCAATTTTTCAATTCTATTTTTTTTGTTCATTTTATTGCTTTATTCAATTTGTTCAATAAAATAAAAACTATTGGAAATACCTAATATAAAATTTTAAAATATTTTATTATTTGGACTTTTAGTGAAACAAACTACCTATAAGATTAAATAATAATGAAAATTTTTTACACAAAAATCGCGCGATTTTTTTGTAAAAAATTTTCGCCTGCGGCGCTAAGATTGACACAATTTTTTTGATATAATATAAAAAGTTTTCATATAAAAAAATTTCGTCTGCGGCGCTAAGATTTTTTAAAATAGACAATATAATTATCTCGTCAAAATACAGCATTTTCTGTTCTTTGACGTAGAACAAATTTCCAGTTCGCCGTAATGCAACAATTTTTTTCGCACTTCATAATTTTGTCTCGCACTTGAACGTCTGCTTTACACAATGCAAATCACTGCAAACAATGCAAAAAACTGATCAACAAACTCAAAAGCTTATCACTGAACTAATTGTAAAACGGTACTTTTGCACATCTGTACAAAAATGCATCAAATACTAAGTCAGATAACGCAGGCAGATAAGAAAATTAACCGTTATTGGAATTTTTTCCATATATCAGCAAAAATAAGAGAAATGAAATAAGACCCCAAAAAATTCATATTAAAAATTGGGGTCTTATTTCCGTGAAATGAAATAAGACCGCACACCTAATTTTTGGGGCCTTATTTCATTTCTTCTTTTGGGGACTTATTTCATTTTTAAATTTTATTTAGGAAATAAAGCCCCAAAAAATGAAATAACACCCCAAATTTGAGAAAAAAACGTTGTTTTTGTTTTCCATATAAATTTTTGGGGCCTTATTTCATTTTTTTTTTGGGGCCTTATTTCATTGGGGCCTTATTTCGCAGCGCCATCCGCCATATCCGTATATGGATCTTTTAATCCCAGGAGTCGCACTCAAGCTACTTTTCCGGGTCTCATAGCAATCGCGTTGACTCTTTGAACGATTAACGGCTATGTTCCAGCAGTTCGCCCATCTACCAAAGCTAAGTTACTGATCCGGCCACTAAGTTGACAAAATCCTTAATGTAGATGCGAATGTATTTAGGTAATCTTGTATGGCGATGGGCGACCAACCAAGAAGTCATAATACTTGCGCACATAACAACATTCTGCAGTGATGTTGTGTGGCATCCGGGACCAACGCAAAAAGTCATGCCATCGGTTTATCATCCCCAAGTAAAAGTTTTGCTACATACTCACAACATTCTGACAGTGATGTTGTGATGGCATCCTTTGGACCCAGTTATGCAAATGTCATGCCATCGCGTTTATCATCACCCAACTAAACAATTTTAATAAGTTTTTACTGGCTAAGATACATTCTTTATTTAGAACATATATGGACAGGGTCATTGGAACGACATATGAAAATTCACTAATTCGCGCAACGGTTAGTACCTCCGAAGGAGATAAACGTTCATTCTTCAATATCTTTAAAAGCGCACGGTAGATTTTTCTTAAAATCGTTGTGTATGATGGATAATGGGCTATCGCATGTCCCTAGAGATGGTACTCGACAGCCAAAAAACCGCGATTGAGTACCAATTTTATATTCACCCACGGGCACTCCATATGAACTATATACCCGACCTACAAATAGACTGAACTGTGTTTTCAGTTTCACCAAGGAAGCTTTGTTCGCGTTTTATAGGCAATTTGTACCAGCAATGCCTTTAAACAACATTTACCATCTGGGTATCACAGCCTCCCCCAAAATTATGCAATTAATCTTAGATTAAAATTCGTCGTTTCCACCAAGAAAAAGTAAATCTTTAATAAAAATTGTCTTTGGTGGGCCATCCGTGGTACACCAAGATGCGCTGAACTAAAGTATTTAAATGTATGATCTGTTTTCCTGCTTGCAATGAAGCAATTTACTTATAAATTTAATTTCATAATTTTTGCAAAGCTGGTTTTACCTAAATGGTCAAGTTGTTCTAAGGCAGTTGCTGGCACAAAATGCCTATAAACCGCGAACCAAGGCTTCGTTGGCAAAACTGAAAACGCAGATCGTCTATTTTTAGACCTTGTTTATGGCCTTATGAATTGATTTGTGGGTGAGTCTAAACAGACTACTCCATATCGCGGTTTTTTGGCTGTCGAGTGCCATCTCTTAGGGACATGTAATAGCCCATTATACCATCATACACAACGATTTTAAGAAAAATCTACCGTGCGCTTTTAAAGATATTGAAGAATGAACGTTTAACTCCTTCTGGAGGTACCTTAAGCGTTTGCGCGAATTAAGTGAATTTTTCATATGTCGTTCCCAATGACCCTGTCCACATATGCTGAATTTTGGAGAATTTTATCTTAAGCCAGTAAAAACTTAGTTAAAATTGTTGTAGTTGTGTGTTGCAAGTACAAAAGTACCCATTAAACGCGAACAGAGGGTGGATTTGAAAAACTGGGTATGAGGTGATGCTTACAAAGGTGCCGTTTATCATAATTAATTGGTCTTATGCCGGGCTTTAAAAAAAAGTTGGATTTTGTCGAACTGTGTTATTTATATTTTTAAAATTTATTTAAATTCAAATAGTAAGCAGTGCCAAACAGCTGATTGATCAGAGTGACCTTTCACCTCTTAGGTGCATGGTCACACTGTCTCAGTTATGTTCCACACACACAAGAAATAATTAGCAAATTCCTGACAGGAATTTTCCGCAGTGCTGGATACAGGCTTTTAAACGGAAAAAAGCGAACTGTCAAAAGAGTAATGTTTACCTTAACCGTTTTTCGACTCGGTTTTAATCTCTGGTTGTGTTTAAAAATATCTTGGTCGTATCAAATTTTCTGTGAAATGAAAAAATGTAGAATTGAGTACCATTTCATATCAATTTTTTCGGTATATAATTTTTATATTTGACAGTCAGCACATTTGACAGTTTCTGTGGCTTTCTCATTAAAACAGAAATTGACTTTTTCTCGGAGACCGTTTTATGGTTATGAGGTGCGCCTTATTTAGTCATCAAAATGTAACCTAGCCAAGAGGTCTGTCTGTTTGACGTCATTGCTGATTGATTTTTTATGTTCTGTGCATAGAAAAACTTTGTCGTAATTGCCTTGTAATTGCACGTGCGGTGTTTTTTTTATGGGCAGGAGAACTACCAAATTATTTCAGATTTCTGAAGGTATATTTTTGTTAAACACACACTCACACACACGCACAAGTGTCCGAGGCAGTGGGAAAAAGCCAAGTTAATTTCTCAAAGGATTTTGGGTTGACTAAGTTGTCTTTGGAGGGAATTTGTGTTTAGATTCGAGTGGGGTTGCAAGGTCATTGCCACTTCCCCAATTATTGATTTTTCTCCCTGAAACCGCTCCATAGGCCAGACCAAATTAACAAAGCCGGAGCACAGTTCATTTATAAGCCTTTGCTGGTACTTCAGAGCCCCTGTCAAGTGGCCAAACCTTGGTCCACCCTTTATAATTCCAGCATGGAGCTCTTTTGCCTGTGGTTAACCCGAGGCTTGGCTGGATTTTATTAAGTGTGCTTCGGTTTTTGTTTTCTCACTTAACAAATGGTCATCGAGTGAAGCCACAAAACTGATTTGTGCCTGCCACAGATTTGGTTTTCCTCAAAATGGCGGCAGACAAATGTTTCTGTAAAGCAAACGAACAAGAAATTTATTACAAGTTCTGTTGACAAAATACATAATTGAATCTAAAGTACTTCATTTGTCGCATAAACACGTGCGACTTTTACTTTTATCGTTTATAAATAAACTACGAAAAGCAAGGAGACCTTCATGAGGGATCTAGTCTTGTGCAAACAGCCACAAACAGGAATAACAATTGAATTTTGGTTTAGTTAAGAATACACAGTCATAAATAATAAAGCACATTCGTGTGTGTGTTTGTGAGTGTGTGTGTTGAGGCATAACAATCGTACAAATTGAAAGGACTTTGACTTTTCGTTGAGGCTTATTTCATTTTATGGCATTTTCGCCTTTACTGTGCACCATGTTACCTCCATTAGTAAAAATAGGATTGAGTAAATAATCAATTTATTTAAGGGAATTGTGTTTAGGTGGCCGTTTGAAGAATTTAAGCTTATAGAATTTAATATTAGACTAGGTTAACTAATTGCTAATCTGAGCCAAAAACCAAGCTTAACCCATTACAAAACATATTCCCTAACCGACGTGACAAGCTCTAAAAAGTTTTGTGTGCTATTTTAAATAATTTGATTATTAGTTAACTGACAAACAGCGCGTCTGTATGCGTGTGTGTGTGTGTGTTTCATAATATGTCACTTTGTGTAACTTGAGTCAGCCATCAAGTTCAGGCTGAAATGGCAAAAGGTCCCTTAACCGAAAGTGAAACTTAATTTTCCAACAGAAATTTTTGCATATTTTATTAACCCAAACAGCCGGCACACGCACACCCACACGCACACGCAACCGTATTCGTAGTCGAAGCCGGAGCCGGAACTGAAGCTGAAGTCTAACGCAATCATAAAAAGTTGCCTTTAATTTTATGCACAAACAAGAAATTTCAACTTGAGCGAAATTTGGGCAAAGGGTTTTTTTTTTTTTTTTGCTTCTGTTTATTTGTGAGCCGAAATGCGTGCCTCGGATTTGGTCTGGAAAATGTATGTAAAATATATTTAAATTAAATCTTAAATGTTGTGAGGATTGCGGATGCTTGCCAATCAAAGGAAGAGTCCACAAAGATTTCAAATCTAGTTACAGTGGAATTTTAAGCGCAAGCTTAGTAGAAGAGAAGAAGGTGAAATAAATGTATTCGTAGCACACTAAATAGTTTTCAAACTTTGCATAATATTTAAACAGAAATGTTTTTATCTGTGGCAGCTGCTGCCATGCGTGCGTGCTGGATTCAGCCACACCTGGTCCGCCCATCTTAGACTCGGTTATCTCCTCGTGTCGACTTGCTTTTTTACTGCAGTTTCTTTTTCCATGCAGATAAGTATTAGCACAGTGGCTGCGTTTATATGAGCTTGGTCTGGACCGTCTTCCCGCGAAGTACTTACAGATCGGGAGCGAATGATCCTAAATAATTACACAGAATTTTCCTACCCGCTTTTCGTAGAGTAAAAAATGTATACAAAAGTCGTGCAGATGTCTGTACGTGTGTAAATAAGTGTAAATAAATTCCCATTTATTTATAACACTGCTCGATAAAATTAAAGTCTATGAATAAGAAATGCTCGTCTTAAAAATGCTCCCTTTATAAAGGTCAGTTTATTTGTACCACTAATAACGGACGCAATATTGTAAAATAACAGGAGAGCAACTGCGCAGGTCGAACGCATTGTTTTCGCCCTGAACTATTAATAGAAAGCTAAATACGCAACTATTTTTGACTAATTTATATTTTAAGCAAAATTACGTCTCCTTTTTCGAATCAACAAACTATTTCTTCGTTGGTTTTTATTTTTAAGAAATAAAGAGCAAAATGAAACAAAAATTTATATAGAAGAAATGACATTTGGAGCACAAAATACACACAAACCGAGCATTAAGATGGCGCTCACTGATTTTGAAACCCTTGGAGAGGGTATTTTAAAATTGTCCACCAAGATTTATGCAAATTGAACAACTGTATAATATAGCGGACATACAAAGGATACACAGAGAAAAAAAACCAAGAACATTGGACTCAAAACCAGCACAAACGTTACCAAAAACAGTGCATGAACGGGTTTTCTCATTTTAAGTACAATTTTCTCACTTCAAGAACAATTTTTTCAGAACGCAAAAACTAAAACTGAGTCGATACTTTTCCATTTTAAGTCAACTGGAATATAAATTTGATAGAACTTAAACCAGATGTTAGCGGATTCCTCACATTTGGGTTGAATAGGGAACGTGGACATATCTCTTTTTGATTGCAAATGAAGGGAAATTAGACTCTTGGATATGCGCGCTGCAGCTTCTTCCTTTATCCATATATCTTTAATGGAATCAGAAACTTTGCTACAATGACTAGTCCACTTGACCTACGGTGTAGAAGTTTCGATAAATGTGATGCTGGTAGCCAACACAAATTAAATGTAACCTTTAATAGCACTGTAACCTTTAATATGCCTAAACGCTTTGATTAGTTATAGAGTTCTTTTATTCATCCACAAAATAATCTATAGACAAAATCAAGACTACTTGTTTAACATGATAAGCTTTTCCTCATCCAGAAGAACCTGCAATATAGTCTGCGTGAGAAACAGACTGCCTTGTTCCGACTAACAGTTTTTCGTAGACGCTGATTGCCTTTGAAACCAATTGACTAGTGCAGTAAGATTAGTTAACAAAACTTGTAGCACTAGGATGAAAGCCAAAAAGACCCATTTCTACTGAAATTTTTTTGAACTTGAATATGAATTTTTTAAAATTTTTTTGGTAGGTGCTCTCACATTTTAAACCATATCTCACATTAAAATACCCAAAATTATATAAAAACAATTGAGAAAGTCGGTCAAGCCCGACTATAACATACTCTGTACCTGGAGTATAAGCTGAATGCAGTGCTGCTGCTGTGTCTCTTTCTATTTCTATCTCTGTCTTTCTATCTCTCGCTCTCTCTTGCTCTCTCTCACTCTCCCTCTAAGGTAGGCACACTCGCTCTCTCAGAACTCCGTATATTTGTATCAAAGGAGCGAGAGCGAGAGAGTAATACATTTCAATACAAAGCCTGCTAAGCTACTAAGTAAAACACAAAAAAATTCGTCCGCGGCGATGATTTGCTTACAACAGTTGCTTACTGACTGAAATTTAACAAGTTGTCAAGAGAGAGAGAGAGAGTGAGTGAGCCTACCTTGTTTAGTATGCTTTGCTGTGTTGGTTTTGAAAGGGTGGGAGGGGTGGTGGCGGGGAAAGCTTGGTTCACTTTTTTGCTCATAACTTGAGAACCGCTCATCCGATATTTATAATTTCTTCAGCAATTCGATGCATTTCGACAATTACTAAATATCTCTAGAAGGTACTAACCATCTATCTACAAAACTGTAGAAGATATGACGTTTTTTTTTTAAATTTGGGGGGCGGGAGGGGGCGTGGCAAAAAATAAAAATAAACTTGATCTGCCTGCAAGTATAAGAAGTATTTGTACCATACATGTCAAACCTCTATCTCATACCATCTTTGAGATCTGTTTGATCATACGGTCGGACGTACAGACGGAGAGACAGACGGATTATTGGCAGCTCAATTACCTTTCGATTTGAATCTAACTTGAATCTATCTGACAATTATGAGGTGAGATATGGCTTAAAATGAAAGAGCACCTACCAAAAAAATGAAAAACAATGCTTATTTTAAAAACAGAGCCATAAAAAATTTTTTGAAATCGATTTTTGAGATCACCACAGATTTCAGTTGAAATGGATCGTTTTTTTTTTATTTTTGTAACCAAGTGTAATTTGTGAGGCTGGAGATCCCATGTTCTTCCTTAAACTTTAAATTCCTGTTCTTATTGTACAAAAGGTTAACGGATTCAGATTTTTTTTTTTCATATTCGCGTGGTTCTTGATTAATTCTCATTTGTAACGAACCGTATAGTATCAACATCAGGGATATAAGGGAGACACTAACCGTAATTTTACAACATTTGCAGCCTCCATCCCCCGCCGATTCAAAAAACAATCTTCCGTAATCAACGCAAACCAATTTCAAAAAGTCAATTTAAGACATGTCATTTCAACACATTACAAATTAAACACAATCAAATTCATCCTGGGAAAGAAGGATGACACAAGGGGCAGGCAAAAATTTTACGATATTTAATTAATATTTAATTTTTTAAAAATTGTTGTGTTCTATTTTCCAGTGTTAAAATTGTACTGTGTTAAAATTTGACGATGTTCAATTGCATTGTGATGAAATAGATTATGTTGAAAATGTATATGTGTTGAAATATCTTGTGTTATAGTTGTGCTGGGTTGAATTTGTTCGTGTTTAATTGGTTTTTTGTTGAATTGACGTGTTGAAATTGTTTTGTGTTGAGTAGACGTGGAACCATGTAGATATTTTGGTACAACCCAACACTATTAATTTATTACTACTATCACCCCACTGTGCGTTGATGTTTTGTAAATTAAAACCGTTTTAGTTGAGCTATAAACCGAGTCCATGAAAAGCCGAGAACTAAATGGTCATCCCGTGCAAAACAATTGAGTTTCAATTTGCTTTAAGCTTCTTTTATGCCCGAGGCGTTAATTGCTTAACACGTGCGGCTAAGCGGGCTTTAAATGTTTTTGTACTCAGCACACAAAAAACATTGTGGATTTTCCTCAAAAGTAATCTGAAGAGCTTTAAATGGGGCTTTAAGGTAACAGACATTTGGATGGGATTGCAGCTGGCTAAAAAGTTACAATGACTGCACAAAGCACATCCGCTGGATTACGCATACGTAGCGTGTGCCAAGAGCAAGTGCGGAAGAGATGCACTCTGTCGGTTGGCTTGATAAGCAGTTGCCCCAGGCTAACTGGCAGACAGTGCACAGGCACGTAGTTGTATCAGTTAAGCGCAATGCCCAAAAATGTGCGGGACCAGCAGAACTTAGGCTGAGTCCTGTGCCAGGTGCGGCCATGCAGATTTAGAGAATCGCCTCTTTTTCTCCATAACCCCGAATAAATTCTCCTTTGAGTGCACACATTAGACTTTCCCATCCTCATCAAAGTGTCATTTCATGTTAATTGCTTTGGCTGTTGCGGTTTACTGACGATTTCTTCCCAAAGTTCAAGGTTCAATGCCGAGCAGAGGCAAAAACCCTTTTTTTGCTATTTTTGGGCACAGATTACAGCGGACACGCGCCTCGTTGAGCTGGCAAGTGTGATGTTCGAATGCCGACAGATGTAATGTGTCCATTGTCCTGCCTCCTGCCAGCTTGCGGCTTTGTTCGCTCCTCTCTCTTGTTGGCACCTTTTTTTCAATTTGCGTTTGCCACAATGGGTTATCAAATGACAACGTGCAAAGTGGAAGCCAGTGCCACATCCTGCCGCCAGGACAACGCTACCCGACTCTATTCAATTTTCAATTGGAGCCTGTTTCAAATCGATTTTTATTATTATTTTCCATTTATTTGCGGGCGTCTATTTTTCACATTTTTTCCCTTCCTCCTATTCCTCCCATTCTCGTTGGCCATATTGGTTTTATTCTGCGGACAGTTTGTCGCTCCGGCTGCCATCCGGTTGCCACCGCAGTAATCTAAGCTGCCTCCGTCATAATCCCAAGACAAATTCTGATTAATCAATGTTTTGAAGCTCCGATTTCCAAGTGGAGCCCCTTAGCTGGTCGCAATTGTTCTGCAAATGGCTGACATTTATTATTTGCCCCAGAGACCCCCGTCCCCCGTCCCCTGGCCCGCACACAAGTCCAGCTAATGACCCGACTGTGGCGTAGTTTTGAAGAAGCCGCCGCCCTCCACGAAACTTGTCCAACTTAGCAGACCTAGTCGGGGCTTGGAGGCTGTCTTGGTAGCTGTCTACCCTCATTTGCCTAACTGACATGTCAACACGTGTCACCGACGACGGCAGCGCTACTATCATCACTTTGCCCCCCTTCGGCACTGCAGGAGCTGTCATTTATCTATGGTTGATCCGTCAACTTGCCCATGCTCAGGTTAACGCACTTTTTGTTTGGCTTTATTTATGGAACGACATTAAGTAGAAGAAGAAGAAGGTTATGAACCTACTGATCCATGGTAAAGAGTTGAGCCTTGGCGTTGATGACGTGGGCGTATTCCATTTGGCTGATAGATGGATGCTTTTTCCACTGTAACGAGATTTCGTAACTTTGAAGTGCTCAGAGCTGACAACTGATGGGTCACATTATTGTTGAGAGTTTGCATAAAATCTTATTTGACAATTCGCATTATGTGAGAGGGCAGAGCAAAGGCACTTGAAAGAAGCTAGTTAAGAGCTCTAAACGGAGAGAACACATGATTTATTATTGAATATAACTTAGGCTGCCTTCACACGGTTCGAAACATGACCCTTGACATTATAGTAGGCCCGCATTTTGCCATGAAATTTTATAAATTTGACAAGCTATTTAAATTTAAAACAGAACAAAAAGCAGGACTACTAGACTATCATGTGTCATGTGTCAAAAAGTGTGAAGGCAGCCTTACTCCAATCAAAAATCTATTAGTTGAAAAATGGATCTGCGGAAATCCACGTACAAGCAGTTTGGTGTAAGCCAAGAGCTTGAGGACAAGTTTTTAACAAATACTGATACCATTACCATTTTACTTTACGGTGTTTGCGTTTCTTACACTACTACTCTTTTGACAGGTCATTTAGAATACTGCTGATTTTAAGATTGCTTTAGCACTTTGCAAGATGACGCCCAAATTGAGGGGTTCAAAGCAAAAACAGCTGCAGAGACTATTTTGAGAAAACGCTCAGACATTAATCAACAACATCTGAATAAACTGCTTTTGCGCTCAATGCCTCAAACTTGCATACACAACATGTTTGCCGTTGAGTTTTATTTAATCCTATTGATGGCGCTGTGAATATAATTATGTCTGCCTTTATATCAATTAGTTTGCGTTTTTTGTTCTTGTTTTTCAACGACGTATAACTCTTGCAAAGACGCAGAGGCTGAAATGGCGTTGCTGACAGCTATGGAAAAGAGAGAGAGAGTGAGAGAGCAAGAGGGAGGCCGTCAACGCTAAGTTTTGTTCGGTCGAACACTTAAAAGTTCGATCAAAAAACTCGCAGGATGCGATTGCGGTTTGAGCTGAATATAATTAATGCTGAGTTTGGTTGATTGATTAAATGTGAGTAAGAATTTTGGTGTATGAGGCAATCAATAAAAAAAAGTTTTCTGCAGTTCTCAAAATGATACTAAAAGTCTAAAAATTTACATATTTCAAAGAGTGCACAGCCTGACACAAGTTAGTATCAATTTGATATTCTCGAAATGTCACTGAATAGAGCAATTTAAAAGATTACTTTTTCAACTAAATGTATTCTATGTACTGAGTCTGGCATGAAATGTTTTTAATCAAAAAAAATATTGCACTGACTGCTAACATAATGTTAGTATGTTAACAATAAAGTTAGTGCTCTGTTATTAAACTGAAGGAAGAGTTATCAAACATTTCTTCTATTAATTGACGATGTAAGGTAGGGCAGACTTGACTCTTAAGCTTGAAAAGAAGATTTTAGTAGGCGCTGACGTCATGACGACTTAATAGTGACTTATAAGTGAATCAACAGTGAGTAAACAGTGACTAAATAGTGACCTAACATTGATTGAATAGTGACTACTCAGTGACTAAAGAATGACTTAAGAATGAGTTAACAGTGACTGACTATTGACTAAATAGTGACTTAACAGTGTCTAAAAAGTAACTTAATAGTTACCTAATAGTGCCGTAACAGTGTCTGAATAGTGGATAAACAGTGACTTAACAGAGGCTTAACAGTGACTTAACAGTGACTTAACAGTTACTTAACAGCGACTTAAAATGTGACTCAACAGTTACTTAATACCGGGCTAGGGTACCGTGCAGTAAAAGAGAACTTAAAATCTTTATATTTAAATGTGTACGCCCGACTGATTGACATATTATTCAGCCAAAACTGGTTATCCTATAAATCTATGATTTGCCATAGAAGAAAGAAAATTTGGAAAAATTCACCGCGAAATAGAAAGAAAGACCAATGAAAAGTTTATATGGGCCACTTGGCTGTAGCGCTCAAGCATCATGTGGCCAATGGCAATGCTGTTTTGCTAAGAGCGCGAGGGAGAGAGTGAGCATAAGAGAAACAGGGTTCCCCAAGAAGAAAGCACTAAAACGTGACTGTGTCTCTCTCTTACACACAGTGAAGTATGACTTCGGAAAGCATTCGGCAGGTAAGTTTGTGCTCCCTATCGCTGGGAAACTCTGATGTAGAATGTATGTGGCTTTACTCTCTGAGGAAGATGATGGCTATTATGAGAGACATGTGTTAGAAATAAATAGCAATTAACAAGATAGAAAAGGAGTACACACAGAACGAAATGACATGTTGAAGTGGGAGGGGGGACGTGGAAGAGTGGAGAGCGTTGTAAGTGGGAGGGAGCTGTGGAGTGAGGGGGAAAGCCAATTTGAATTGAATTCTAATTAAAGAGTCCTGGCAGGAACTAACATAAGTATAATTCCGAAATTTTCGAGCGCCTAGAAAATGTGGTTTGGTCCTTTAGGATGGGATGACGGGAAACTCGAAAAAAAATCTTGGACGCGGACAAAGTCTTGACGGTTTTAGCTAGTTCTTTATAGTTTTCAAGATTGAATTTATTAATTCTGTATGTTGTTCCTTTGCGACTGTTGATTTTGTTGTTGGTATTTCTACTCCCTCTTACTTTTCTTTTTTTGAAAGATTGGCATTGCTGATTTATGTAGGTATATGTATTCTATGCAATGTAGGACTTCGTCAAACCTAAGCGGTAAAAACTGATCTAATCCCATAGAGGTTTTCCATGAATCTTTGAGGGAAAAACATTAAAACATTAAGGAAATTTAAAAAAAAATGAGTTTTTCACATATCTTATAACCCCCCCTTTCGAAAGACTGCTTAATAATTTGCTTTTCTCTCGTTTCAGGTAAAATTATAAATTATAAACTTGTTCAGGCCATATCCTGAACATCAAGTGTCAAGATGAACACACCCCTCCCTTGCTCCTCGCTCTGCAGCCACGAAAACAAGCAGAACGGCCAACTTTCTGCTCCAGCTCTTGGTAAGGCGTTAATCAAATTATGATCGATTTTTTTTTGCTATGAACTGAAAACATTGGCTTGCCAGCCGTAAGACAAGCCGGGAAAATGTTGCCAATTTCATTAACATTTTAATTGCGATTTTAAATGGATATTTTCCGTAATGGAAAAGTGGAACAACTTTTGCTCCGACTAAGTAAATAACAGCTCGGCCAGACGCAAGGAATTTTCGGTGATTGACAAATTTTGACATTTACCATTTGGGAAAATGCTGTCTGGAATTTTTCCTTTGTACCACTGAATGTGTAATTTGATGAGACCCGCCACGCACACACCAGGACAACAATGCTAGCCGAGGCATGTAAATATGTATGAATGTTTTCACAGCTTCCGGCGACTCGTTGATAAGCTAAAGAATTTCAGGAGCCTTGAGTTTTCCCTCTGACAGTCAAGTTGGCTTGTTAGTTTGCGTTAAGTGTTCGTGCCGGTTGGTCATGACCCTGTTGGCTTAACGCACACACACATTTTCTCGCCTGGTATTTTGTGAAGATTTTGCTGAATTTTAATGACTTTTAATTTTCCTGCAACTTGTGGGCAATTATTCATACAATATGTTTGTTTGTCTTACCTGTGAGTGACAGCAAATGGGAATAGAGAAACTATTCCAGATCCATATTGTTGATTATTCTCGAAATGACTTTTCCAATTTAACTTAACTGGATTAATTTCATCCTTCCGTCATTAAGGGCAAGCGGAACTTGGCCCTGGTCCCTTTGTGCGTTTTAATGAATTGTGTTTGTCGCTTGGTTTGATTAACCAAAAGGGACCCGCCGCAACAGGTGTCCTGGTTACGGAAAGTTAAGCAAACCGCATGGAAAAGTACAATAAATTTGTCGCATGCGATTATTGTTTAAAGTTATTAAATTCGATCTGGAAAAATTGCCAACAGGTGGTGCGGATTCGTGGCTTTATTTGGTGCTGACAGGTCAGGAGCTGTGGCTGCCGGCGCTGACAATGACAAGGCCACTTGATGGGCCATTGTTAAGCCCCCAACTGCAAATTATGAGCGCAATTCTGTGTGTGAGTGCGTGTGTCTGTCTCTACGAAATTACGCAGCACAAATTAGCCGGAACCCAGAAAATTTGACATCTCATTCCACAGGAAAATCCTGTTAACGTCACAAGCATAAATCTGTTATAATAGATTTAATTTATGGCCTCGATGCGAACATCAATGCTTAAGGTTGAACAACAGCAAGTCGCCACTTAGCCAAGATGAATTGGCAAGCACCGAAGCCATCCGCATCCATTTGTTGCTTGCCCAACTTTGCTTGCAACAATTTTTGCATAAACACAAACTATGTAGGGCCCCTTGATGAGGCTGTGGCCAGGGATGATGATAAAGATGATGATGATGCCTGATGTTGACGGTTGCTGTTCCTGGACAAGGACCAGTCAAGCAGCTGGCCCGTAAGGCTGTGGGTTGAGTGCTTTTATATAATATTCGCCTAATGCACTCGACGTGCTGTTTGACAGTTAAGGGGTAAGTGCGGGGTATGATGGACCCCAGTTTAAGCTGTCTATGCCTAGACTTTAGACTAGACTATATAAGACTTTAGTTTAGAATCAATTAATTAATTTTTTAAACATGTTTTCACAGGATTGTAGCAGCTCATAGTTCACGCAGCCCAATTATCCCCACCAAATACAGAGCTTTTTGCGTCTTTCTTCAAACAAAAGCAGAAAAGTAAACTTTCCCGCAAATTGAGTTTTGTTGGCACTAAAGTTGACATACTCGGTGCGCGGTTCGGTTGGCCAAATTTTGTTATTTTTCCAACGACATATACAGGGAAATATGGAAATTCTTGTAACATTTAAGAAGTTCTTCAATCTTATGACAGGCTCAAGGTCGTATAGAATATTATTTTAAAAAACAGGAGCGTAAGTTAAAGTCGGCTCTAACCTACTTCGATATACCAGTTACATAAGAAAAGAAAAAGAAATATTTTGAACAGCGTAACTGCGTTCCTAAGGGTGAACATTCGAAAAGTATGCAACATTTCTTAACTCTGCTATTTATTATTCGATCTTGATGAAAGTTTCAGGGATTATCGTTATTGCTAATAAGAACAAGAAAGATGGGTGAAGTTGACAGTGACTTTCAATTGTCTTGACAATGACTAAACAATGATTTAATAGCGACTTAGCAGTGACTTAACATTGACTTATAAGGGTTTAGTAACAGTGACTTGACAGAGAATTGTCAGTGAGTTAACAGAGACTTACCAGTGACTAAACAGACTTATTACAGAGAATTATTATTATTAACAGTGAATGAACATTTACTCCAGTGTGTATTAACAGTGACTAATCCGTGACTTAACAATTACGTGACTGGCCAATTACATGGCAGTGACTCGACGGCGACTTGACAGTGGGGACCGAGGGGGGAACTGTAGGGTAGGAGAAGATTATAAATAAAATATTTCTGTTTTTTCTATATTAAGATTGCGATTTTTTTACCTGTTATTTCTTTAAGTCTGTTTTTGTATTCATTTATCTATGGAGCTATTGTGCACCAAAGCTTTCAGAAAGCTTTTGAAATTATAGCCTTAAGTTTAGCTTAATTTTTTACATCGAAGGCTCTTGAATGTAAGCGACACTCACACTATTTTTATTTATCAAAAACACCTCGTAGAAAGTTAGGCAAGGATTTTAAAGGCAAATATAGTCGGTATTTTTTTTTTCTTTTTATACACTTGAAATGTGTAATAGTAATATTCCTGAAAATGATTTAGACTCTGCTGTCATATCAACATGGACAACGTTCCAAGATTCTGCACTTCAAGATCTAGTAATCAAATAAATATTAATTGAATAGAACTAAGAAAGATTACAAGTCGTTTTAAAGGGATTAAGGATCACTGGTCTATAATAGACGGAGTCAAAAATTCTCCAGTTTTTAGACTTTGTGCTTGACTTAATAAAAGATGTTCGCGATTCCACATCTTTCACTATTTCATCCTGTTTCTTTCTTTCATGCCCTTCCAATCTTTCTTATGAAACAAATATACTGAACAATTACAATAAAACGACAACTTTTGCAATAGAGAAGATAGAAAACTATTCAGATGTATTTTTGGTCGATAAATTCAAATTAATAGTCCCTTTACCTCTAGTTCTACGCGATATTCCCATAAATGTATTTTGAGCGAGTTTTGTTTACATTTGCAGGTCCTGTGACCACATTTGATATCATTTTCGACAAAAATTTTTTTTATGTACGCTGCATTGAATGACTATGCTGAAAAACCAAGGACAAAGTTTTGATTTAAATCCAAGCTAAACATTTAAATTTGTATAAAAATACGTTATTATTTATTAAATCTATTTTTTTCCAAGTATGAAGAATTTTGCAAAATTTTATACTGATATTAAAAATCTCAAAAAAAAGTTCGTTGTCCTTTGTCTTTTTATTTCAGTTTTTCGATATTATTGCGCTTTTAAAAAATAAAGCCCAAAAACCAATGAGCAGACAAATCTCATGTACTTTTTTTTATACCCTTTACCCATTGAAAATGGGTAAAAGGGGATCATGAAGTTGTGCAAATGTATGTAACAGCCATGTCCGTCTGTCCGTCCGTCCGTCCGTCTGTCTGTATGAACGCGTAGATCTCAGAGACTATAAGAGAGAGAGATACAAATTTTTGCATTTACATAGGTATAGGCCGTACGCAGATCAAGTTTGTTTCAGATTTGCAAAACTTCCCCCCTCCCCCCTAAAACCGCAAAAACCTGTCAGAGCCACAATTTTAAAGTTACAACCACGTCGCTTAATATATATTATTTTGGACCTTAAATCTATCTACTCTGAAACGCACAATAAGATCTGAGCTAAAACACCGAAGTTATTAAGGAAACAAATTTTGGCCCCTCCCCTCCACCACGCGCTGTACATATGTGTGTGCGTTTTTGTTTGCTAATATGTGTGTGTGTGCGTTTGGGTATGTGTGTCTGTTTGTCAATTGTACAGGGTATTATGAAGTCGGGCTATTCGACTGCAACGATCTTACTTGTTTAAACCTAAGCATCTTTGTCACTGAGATCGAACGGGTTTACTTAAACAGCGTACGTCGGCCAACTCGTGCAATTATATTAGCCTCCACTACAAACCTCTGTAACTTCCGGCAGACTACAAAGAGAGTTATTTTGGAGTAAAATACTAAATTCGAAAAGTATTTGCCTGCGGCGCATCCTTCCATTATATTCCACAGTTTAAGAATTTTTTTATTCCAATAATACTTACAGATGTCTATGATAGCAACTTTAGCAAAATAATACCGCTCGAACAATTTAGGTCTTCGTCCTTCCCAATCAAAATCCTGCGTACACCCTTGTATGTCACAGAGAAGTTTTAGTAAGACAAATTTTATTTTAATAAAAATGAAAACGATTCAAGAGGGAGGGGCGGCTATGTCCAATTAAGCCCCGGGCGACATAACCACACGCTACGCCACTGAGCCTATCTGAATATCTTTGAAGTGAGGTCCCACACGAACTGATCTGAAGTACTGCGCATCACAGTTGCCACCGTTCCTTTTAAATGTCGATTAGGCGAACGTGTCATATACATAGTGTTTGCGAAAACTTTAAAGGCTTTTCGCAGACGTTAAAACATGAACAGAAATTTTTGGATTTCTTAACTTATTATGTACACCCTAAAAGCATTCAATTAAGATGGTATCACCCAAGTTTCTTATCGGCGCTCACCCTACTCTAATTTAATTAAAAACCCCCTTTAAGCTGGGTATTAAATAGGCGACTGCTTAAACAAATCGCATACACTGAGAGAAGGAATCAATCTAAAAACGAGGTTGAAAATCTTTTTTTAAAAAGCTGGCTATCTGGAAATAACAGTTTGACACACATTGTGCACGTCTTTGATCTAAAAGTGCAGACACTTTTTTCACCCTGGTAAAGATTTGGATTTCACAGCGATTCATTTTGTTTAGTCCATAGCATTAAGCAAACTGTTCAAATTTCAGTTGTCACTTTTAAATCGAATTAATGAGAATTACAAGTGATCTCCTTTCTGAAGGTACATACAGTTTAATACTACTTGTATCTTAGACGTGTACCCACCAGCGTCTGCGATGGTCGGCTTTTTAATCGTGTTCAGTCCAAGGGCCCCAAGTTCAAACACCAAAGTAAATAAAAAGTTTTAAAAATAAATTTGAGAACACAAGTTTGTATTGTTGTTTTTCAGAATTCAACTTCAGGGGAATTCTGCTCTGAATTCATTTTAAAGCTCAAAAGCAGCAAGTTTTGACCTGTAAGTCGGCAACCCTTAAGAAAAGTTTATTTCGCTTGGTTTAAGATTGAGTTTTTCTCAGTGCACTTGTTTTGTGTTGGCTTTATTTTTCTTACCCAACTCGTGATGCAGTTGTGGTTGCTCCTCCAGCTGTTGCTGGAATTGAAAGCCCCCGCGATTATAATGATGCGGATGATGTTCACTATCTTCTACTGTACACTGAGTGCGGGTCTGTGTATGTGTGCTAAGTAAATGTTTTTACCTGCATCTGCGTGTCTGTAGAGTTGAGTGCTGTAATCATTAATATGCCTCTGGCAATATGCAACTCAGATACGCACGTGGCGTATGCGCAATATGGCGGAAAAAATAACTCACATTGCAGTCAATGACTGAAGGATATGCTGTTGCTGGACAGGAAGTTGCTGACCCGATTTATTATTCAACTGACGTTGACTTGGATTAAGTGGCTCCAGTGTGCAAATTTATTTTGCATCATTTGATAAATCATTGATAAGAGTTCGATAAATCAAATTTGTTTGCCTGTTCATTTGCACATTTGTTTGCAAATCAATTGAAAGGGTGCAACATGAATTGTTGATTTTGTGTAAATTGCAATAAAAGATGCAAAATAACTAGAAATAGTAAAAGTTTGTGACTTGCACACAGAGTGCTTCAACTTTAAGCAGAGAAATATCAGTAATTGAGTGAAAAAAGATTAATTAATAAACAATTAAATTCATAAATGTTTATTTTGCTCCACTCTCGGCTTGTTTTTAAACTGGAATAAGAAATAAATTAATGAAAAGAGCTAGAACTTTGTTAAGTTTAATGCTATGGATGGAATATTAAACATTTTCAAAGTTCGAATTTCACCAATTCTTGTATAATTTAAAATAAGGACCCTATAAATTAAAGTTTTATAGCCATCGAAGCTTACATATAATATTCTCATAACAAAATGGAAGTCATAATTGAAATATTGTTCATGTTCATCTAGTACAGTACAGCACTGCTTGTCCATAATTGGGAACGTATAGATTCCTAAGTCTTTCCGAAAAATTTATGAGACAATATATTTTGGAGTCCTGTTTCGTTGAACCCATAACAACGAACTAAATATAAAAACAAATTGACTTTAAGGTGGCTATTCTTCAATTGTAATTCAATTCAAATTGCCTTTCCCCTTAGTTCCCCACCCCCTGCTCAACAGCTCTTGACTTTTTTTCCTCCCCCGCTTCCATTTCCCGCGCTCTCCACTCTTTTCAGTATTTTGTAATAAGTGCTTAACTGGCTGCCAACAGAGAAGGTACTTGTTGGCATCTCACTCAAACTAATGATTTCAACAAAAGCTTTTTAAAAGCTTTCACTTCTCACTCGCAATAATTTGCCTTTATACAATAGAAACAGCATTCAACAAATATGTAGCTTATTTGTGTGAGTTTGAGTCGGTTCCTCTTTCACGGTCTATCGTGCTCTTAGCACTACAGCTTCATTTATTCATTTATTTGCCCCATTCAAACTTTTCTTTGGCGATTCCACCTTCGCAGACTAAGTTTTAAAGCTATCGAGCTGAAACTTTGCTCAGAGTCTTCTTTTTACTGCACACTGCTAATATGTCGGAACCGACCGGATTGGATGACTATATCTTATAGCTGCCATAGAAACTATCAGTCGAAAAGTGGGTTTCAGTTAGAGATTTTGATTGTTTTCATGCTGACGTTCGTAAACTCTGACTTATTAAAACATTTGCAATGGTATAAAAACTTCGGCAAAGACGAAGTTAGCTTGGCCTTCTCGTTTTTATATTATTTCTAAGTGCTTCTAAAATAAATTTCGATCGTTTTCGAGCAAACAAATTTGTTTTTTATTTTAATATGTTTTTTGGTTTAAGAAAAAGGTGATAGACAATCATGTCTAGTGTTTCGAACAGTGTGAAGGCAGCTTTAAGCTGTTTGTATTTTAAAGCAGGCTACGTGACAAAATATATAAATCGTGTTTATTTTTTTTAATGAAGAATCAGTTGTATATTTTGTATATGGGAATCATAAATTTATGCAATGTATGTAATAGGAAGATGAAAAAATTTCCCACCCTTTAAAAATATATCCTTAATGAGATTCAACAGCCGAATCAATTTAAATATACAGGCCTGTTTCCGTATCCAAATCCGATTAATCGGAATTGGTAAGACTTGTGATTTCTAAGAAACGATCAAAGAATTCGGCCGAACCTTTTCGCCATCCAGAGAATCGATTGAAGGTAATTGGGATTTTGAAGTTAAAAGTTGAATGACTCAATCGGTTTTTGAAAGCGAGAACGTTTAACAATTCCGATTCCGCATGATTTAATCGAAACCGGGAACAGGCCTGATAATGATTAAGCGACATGTTTTGGCATGTACATAGCTGTTTACCGAACCCAGATTAATATTCTTTCAGATTAACAACATTTTCTCCCTCCCCCCGCTAAAAATTGTCAGAGCAACAATTTAATAGTTTCATATTTTTTTATTATTTATATAATTAAAAAAGCGCTTTAAGATCCGAGCAAAAACACTAAAGTTATACACGAAACAATTTTGCTTGTGTTTGTATGTGTTTCTCAATTGTACAGAGTTTTCCGGAGTCGGTCACTTGACTGCAACGCCCTTACTTATTATACTCTGTACCAAAGGTACATAGAGTATATTAAGTTTGTGCAAAAGTATGTAACAGGGAGAAGGATTCATCTCCGACTATATAAAGTATATATATTATTGATCAGCATCAACAGCCGAGTCGATATAACCATATCCGTCTGTCCGTCCGTCCGTATGAACAAACAGATCTCAGAGATGGTAAAAGATAGAGGTTTGACATGTATGGGACAAATTTTTCTTATACTTGCAGGCAGATCAAGTTAATTTTCAATTTTTGCCACGCCCCCTCCCGCCCCCGCAATTTGGAAAAAACGTTATATCTCCTACAGTTTTTAAGATAGACGATTTGTACCTTCTGGAGTTAGTTAGTAATTAGCAAAATGTATTGATTTGCCGAAGAAATGATAAAGATCGGTTGAGCGGTTCTCAAGTTATGAGCAAAAAAGTAAATCACCCTCCCCCCACCCCCTCCCACCCTTTTACAACCAACACCGCACAATCTTAAAGAGAGAGTGAGAGTGAAAGAGAGAGAGAGAAAGAGAGAGAGACTTGAGATGAGCGCAGCACCAACATTGCATTCAGCTTCTACTCCAGGTACAGAGTATGCTATAGTCGGGCTTGACCGACTTTCTCACTTGTTTTATATGAATTAAATGAAAATCAATTAGATTCAGTATTTGGAAACATTAAATCAATTTAATTTATTTGTCATTTGTCCCAGAATGTTTCTTAGAATTGATTTAAAAATGAATCATTCTGTAACAGCTCTTCAATGCAGTTCAATATTTAATGTTTATCGATTTTGTTTGAAATCATCAGTAAAGGTTTTAGACCGAGGTGGATAGATTACTTTAAAACAAACTGATCTGAAAATGTCCTTGAGACACCGTCATTGCCATTATTTTGCTTAACGTTTAAATGAAACTCATATAAAATTTATCAATTTAATATTTATTTATTTGATTCCAACATTCATTAGGCTGGACCTTTGTAGGAAGAATGCATCCTTATTCTAGTATATATATTTTAATGAATTTATAGGTATTTAATATGCGAAAAAGAAAAAAAACCATTTGATTGATAATTTTAAAGTTACAAATGAAACAAAGTTAGGAGATTCCTTAGATCTAGCAACTAAATAGCTAAAATAGTCAAACTGCTTAAAGGATAATAAGCATAAGCAATATTGCCGTTTATTAATAAGTATATTCATTTGATTTGATTTTAAATTATGATTAATTTTTATTATAAAAATTGGAAATCGTTTAAAAAGCGCAAACGATTTTACTGATTAAAGTATGAGTCGTATGAGTGATTATTGCAAAGTTTATAAACACTTTAAAAATTGGACTTTGATTTAAAAATTCTTTAATGAATAAAAAGCTTTTGTACGCCCATATCTACTCTTACACCTTTTGCCAGTTTGTGGTCCGGTCTAATGTTCTTACGCCGAGTCAACAAAAAAATGCGAGAAATTCAAGACGATGTCACTTGAAGTCTATCTTGAACTTCATAAACATACCAGGCAAGCGAACGTGTCGTGTGTGTACATAAGCTCGCGTCCTGCCAGTGTCCCGGCTCCTGGCTGTGGTGGCTGCCTGCCAGTAATTGTGCTAATAGGGAGCTGGTAATTATAATTTAATTAAACCGTTGCCACAGCTCTTCTGCTCCCACACCCGTGTGTGTGTGTGTGTGTGTGTGTGTAAAAGAACTTGCTCGTGTCTGCCATTATAATTTTCTACGGACAAACCGCCGGTCATAAATATTGAAGCGGGACAACAGAGATTGCATCTCTTTGATTTCGACACATCCTACTCGGGTGCATCAACAGCCATTTGCTCACTTAATTACACACACTGAGTGCTCAGCTGGGTGCGAAAGTGTTACCCAGCTGCAGGAAGGATGCGAGAACGGGACCAACTTTTTAACCTGACTCGCAGCTAAATTGAGAAACAAGTGCAACAACAGCTGGTGAAAGAGGAGCCGTGTGCCGCCAGTGAATTTATAGCTGCGTGCTAAAAGGCAACATGTGTGGCCATAAATGGTTGAGTGAATTGCACTTGGCCCAGAGCATGGCCACTGAGTTCGCTCCCATCCACGGCTGCACTTTATTCGGGCCGAATGAAGAGTGTTTTTCTTGAAAATTGAGTTAGGGCCCACGAAAACAATAGCAAAAAAATTGAAAATTGCGCCAGCTAGGCATTTCTTGGCTTGTTCTTGTTGTTGTTGTTGGTGTCCTTGCTGGGGGTTTAGTCGTCATGTGCGCTCACACGGAAAAGCAGACAAAATGTATTTGAATCCGTATCTGTGGCAGGCAGCCAGAAATCCAGGATAACCAAGCGCACACGCAAGACGACAAACGAATATTTATTACAGGTGTTTGCCTTTGACTGACAGAAGTGGCAGAGTCAGCATAAGGGAATAAAAAAGAAGAAATGCAGAAGAAAAAGGAAATTTCCGGCAAGTTACGCCCGTAAACGAATACACCAGCCAAATTTATATATATGTATGAGTGTGTATGTGCAGA
This sequence comes from Lordiphosa clarofinis, assembly GCA_018904275.1. Classification (NCBI taxonomy): domain Eukaryota; kingdom Metazoa; phylum Arthropoda; class Insecta; order Diptera; family Drosophilidae; genus Lordiphosa; species Lordiphosa clarofinis. The sequence continues at coordinate 240,363 of JAEIGQ010000145.1, forward strand.
GTGAACTAGAGCTTAAAATAGCAACTTGATTTTTCTATTTAAATATTCCAAGTCAAAGAGGCAACGAGTCCTGTTTTATGATGGCAGCAAAACTCACAACAACTGAGCGGAAATTCCTGGAAAATGCGTAGTGGCTTTTCTAAAAATGAATGCTGATAAGTCAGTGACTTTATTCAGTATAGCGTTTTTTTTTTAATTGGTTGTCTCAAGGTCCTTAGACGTTTGTTTTTGTGATTGAATTTCTTCAAAATGACTTTGTTCTATCAAAATGTTCCCGGAATGAGTAGAGCTGTTCTCAATCGAATAATATTTGCTTCATACAACACAAAACCAGTTTTTTTGTAGAAGGAAACACAAGAGAGACCGCAAGAGAATGCGAGTTGGCTTTCTTTTCGATCTCTCTCTTGATTATATTCAAAACAACTGCTTGTCAGCTCAATCAAGCATAAGTAGCCCCTAGATATTAATCTGCAAAAGTCTGCATCGGCTGAATGTGTTGGCACGTCATAGACTATGTATATAAGGTACCGGGTTCGATTCCTACTTAAGCCCGAATACATTTTTCTTACTGAAGCTAAGTACTTGGACAAACTAAATCCCCCGCTAGCTGAATTGACAAAATTCCATCAAATGTGAAACGGGTAAACAGCGCTGATTTGCTTGCACTTGAATTTAGTTAATTGTTTGCAAATATTTAGGGAGTTTTGGAGGATATATGGAATGTAGAAGTCACGGGCAATGCAAAATCTTACCGTTGTCAATCGAAGATTTTTGCCGAACTTTTGCTGACGACCGGTCGGTGTCGAAAAATTACAAACTATTTTCTGCCTTCATTTCAGCGCTTCTAGTTCTAGCTTTCCGATGTGTATGAACGGATATTATAGTTTGTCTGAGTTCGACCGAGCGTAGAGGCCAGTCGGAATTTTATAAAAGCTTTCCGACGCCCTTTTTACACCCTTGGAGCGGGTATATTGAAATTGTCCGGATGCTTGTAACGCACAGAAGGAAGCATCTACGACCACATAAGGTGCATATATTCTTGATCAGCATGACGAGCTGAGTTGATATAGCCATGTCCGTCCGTCTGTTTCTAGGCTATCTCCTCCGTCAGTTTTAAAGCTTCTTAACCAAAGTTTACACAAAGTTTTTTGGTACAAATACGCTTTTGTCGGAACCGGCCGGATCGGATGACTATAGCATACTGCTGCCATAAGAACGATCGGTCGAAAAACTATTTTTAGTGAGAAAAACTTTTTTGTTTTCAATGCTATCGCTCTTAACCCTCGTACCTATAGGTTTCCAATGATTTCACATATAGTAAAGATCCCATACAAAAGTAAGGTCTGAAAAAAAGTCTTAGTAAGAAAAACTTTTTTGTTTTCATGGCTATCGCTCCCAACGCTCGTATTTATAATTTTCCAATTATTTCACATAATTTCACCGAGATTTGCCTAAGTCGGACAACTATATAGTATAGCTGGCATACAAACTGTCAGGCATATATTAAGTTCCAAGGGTATAGAAACTTTGGTCGAGCAGAAGTTATCTTGCCTCTATTTTTATTTATTAATTTGAAAAATAAAGAATTATTAAACTGTGCGGTTTATATTATTCGTCCCAAATGTGAGTAATCCGCTCACACCAAGTCCAAAATCACTACAATTTTTTTCCCAATTGAGTTTAAAATGTTCTTGAAAACGGAACAATATTTTCATAAATTCTAAGTTTAAACAAGTGAGAAAGTCGGCCAAGCCCGACTATAACATACTCTGTACCTGGAGTAGAAGCTGATTGCAATGCTGATGCTGCGCTCATCTCTAAGTCTCTCTCTCTTTCTATCTCTCTCACTTTCTCTCTCTCTTTCTGATTGTGCGGTGTTAGTTGTAATAGGGTGGGAGGGGGGTGGGGGGAGCGTGATTTACATTTTTGCTCATAACTTGAGAACCGCTCATCTTTATCATTTCTTCCGCAAATCAATACATTTTGCTAATTACTAACTATCTCTAGAGGGTACAAATCATCTATCTTAAAAACTGTAGGAGACATAACGTTTTTTCCAAAGTGCGGGGGCTGGAGAGGGCCTGGCAAAAATTGAAAATAAACTGGATCTGCCTGCATGTATAAGAAGCATTTGTCCCATACATGTCAAACCTCTATCTCTTACCATCTCTGAGATCTGTTTGTTGCATACTTTTGCACAAACTTAAGGGTACTGTATACCTTCAGAAAATTTTTTTATACCCTTGGAGAGGGTATATTAAAATTGTCCGGATGTTTGTAACGCACAGAAGGAAGCATCTCCGACCACATAAAGTATATATATTCTTGATCAGCATGACGAGCTGAGTTGATATAGCCATGTCCGTCTGTCCGTCCGTCTGTCCGTCCGTCCGTCTGTCCGTCTGTCCGTCTGTTTCTATGCTATCTCCTCCGTCAGTTTTAAAGCTATCTTAACCAAACTTTGCACGAAGTCTTTTGGTACAAATACGCTGCACATTTGTCGGAAAGGCCGGATCGGATGACTACAGCATATAGCTGCCATAGGAACGATCGGTTGAAAAACTAGTTTTAGTGAGAAAAACTTTTTTGTTTTCAATGCTATCGCTCCCAACGCTCGTATTTATAAGTTTTTAATTATTTCACATAATTTCACCAATTGTCAAAATCGGACAACTATATAGTATAGCTGCCATACAAAAGTTAGGTCTGAAAAAAAAGTCTTAGTGAGAAAAACTTTTTTGTTTTCAATGTTATCGCTCCCAACGCTCGTATTTATAAGTTTTCAATGATTTTTTCATAATATTAACAAGATTTGTCGAGATCGGACCACTATATAGTATAGCTGCCGTACAAACTGCCAGGCATATATCAAGCTCCAAGGGTATATAAACTTCGGTTGAGCCGAAGTTAGCTTGCCTCTATTTTTTTGATTTGTTTTTTATTTGCTTAAACGTTATATTTAAAAAAAAGGATCTTATAAACATCCTGCAAAACTTTCATGCTGATCCGAAACTCAGTTTTAAAGATATAAACAAAAACAATTATTTTTTCCGACCCTATTATATGAAAATTGTTTTTATCGACCCTCGTATTTTTTTGAAATTCGTATTTTTTTCCCTGTTTTGGTCAAAAATTTTATAAATATTTATAAAATGTTCGATATTACGGAAAAAAAAAATTTGAAAAAAAAAAATTTTACTTGGAATTTTTGGAGATATTAATTTTTACCATGTCTTGACGCACTTTGACTCAAATTTCTGAAGACCTGCTTAACCGATTTTGATAATCTTTTTTTCGGTGAAAGTTAACACCCAAATGCACCAAATCCGATTTATACATTTATTAAAAACGATTTTAATTTCATCGAAAACAGAAGTCGAATCTTTAAATGCGATTATCTCGGAACCACTTTTTCCAAAATGGTTGCATAGATTTAAAGAGTACCTGTTGACCGATTTTCAAATTCTTTCCCTTAAATTGCTCCTAATACCCACCATTCTGGAGTGAACTAGGATATTTTTGATCGGTCAACAAATAACGGAGCTAGGACCAATACAGTGGGAAAAAATAGTCGATTTTCGAAATTTTGACTTTTGAAACCCCATAACTCCGCCGATTATTGACCGATTCAAAGTATCCTAGTTCACACCAGAATTACATCAATTCTTAACAAAACCCCGTCTTCAGTTTTAAATTCAGATCATCCGTTCTCAAAAAATTTTTGCAACCATGGGCCAATGTTTTAAATTTTTGTTTAACTTTGAACAGAAATACAACAACAACTGTAGGTACAACAACAACAAAAAAATTACTAAATTTAGTTTAACCGATTACCTTTCCAATGAAAAACCCCGCTTCTTAATACCACTTATAGTTTTTGAGTAATCTATTTTTTTGTAAGCCTTTAAAAAATGACACCTGAAGGTATACAGTACCCTTAATATATACAAAAACATAAAGGAAACAAATACTACGTTTATACGCACAAAATTTATTGTGATTAATGCCTTTAAAAGTATGCTATGCTTTTAAAATGACTTAATTGAGAATAATAATTATTCTTTTTTGGCTAAACACTAAATTATGTTTTATACCCTTAACTGATCTGACAACTTGGCTAAATATTCCGTGCAGATTCTGCATTACTCTGCCATATCTGACTACAATTATCTACGTTGAAATTGATGATTATAAAAGAATATTAAGTTTGCATACTTTGAAGGGCATTACTTACAATAAATTTTGTGCGTATAAACGTAGTATATATCAACTCAAAATGAATTTTTTCGTTAAACTATAAATTATTGCCATAATCCACTTGGTCACCTAAATAAAATCAATCATCAAACGCGAAACAAACAAAATTTTATAATTATTGAGGTCCTTCGAGCCGGATATTCGATCTTTGCGAAAATCGTTATAGACGCTATTCATTTTTTGTTTTGTCAAAATTTTTGGAGCACCCGGGAAAAAACGTAGCTATAAATTCAACTGTCTTATATTCTATCTAAACAAGAACAAGATGTGCACTTTGTTTAGTTATGTTAAGACCTAAAATCTTTTGAAAGAGCCAAGCAGACAATCGGTTATCAAACAAACATCAACTTTGACCTAAAACTGTCTTAAAAAGCACACTAGGACCAGTTACTCAAATTTGAGTAAAAACGCAAGCTGAACTTTTCTTAAATGTGCGCAAAAGTGATTTCTAAAGGTACAGCGAAAAATGCCGCAAATTCAGTGAAAAGGCAAGATAGCGATGGCTATTCATAAAATACTATTTTATTTAAGCACTACAACGACTTTTTGTATTTCATTCCGCATACCTTATACAAAAGCAAAGATTTCATCCACCTTACTTCAAAGCCGCATAAAATATGCAGAGTTGCACTTTTTACACCTTTTGAAACCGCGATTCTCTTCACCCCCAACCAACTCAGCGACACTGCCAGCAAGTGGATTTCCTTGGGTAGCTATGCAAATTTTATATAAAATTTTGCTGCAGTTCTCCTAAGGCAAAAAAGTAGCCAAAAAGAATCTGACAACTGAGATTTATTACCGGCTAGGGATTGACAGCCCGAAGATATGCAGTGTGAAGCAGGCAAAGAGAAGGCTTTACTCCCATAATGATGGGCATTCTGATTAGCGAAATGTAACCGTTTGCCATTGACAGCCCCGGTTAAAAACGAAAATGTTCATGTGGCCATGATGTGTAATTAATTTTGGGTAACAGCTGTTTATCCTAATTAGAGAGGAACGCGTGCTGGGAATATTCTCGTCGTACAAAATTCCGCCTGGGTAAGGGCCCGGGCATGAATAAGGGCGTAATCGCTTCATTTATCACGATTTACATTTTACTTGCAAAAGTGAAGCCAACAGAAGCACAAAAGGTTACGAAGTGGCAGCAACTTGAAAAGTACAGAAATTTGCATTGTCATCAAGGCAAAGCTCTGAAGATTTAAGTAGGTTGTGATACGAACCCGCGTAGCGCGCTCTGTTTATGCAAAAAACTTATTTATCGTTGTATTTAAGTTGTATTTTAATATAAAATCATTTAACAGGCATTTCCAAATGCTGATGCCTCATGCAATTGTGGAATATAAATTCAGCTGATTACATAAGCCCACTTAATTATGTGGGAACATCATTAAATGTCAAACAGATGACAGGTTAATAATTGCAGCTAAAACGCTTACAGCTTACCAAAGAAACAGTTCAATTTTGACGTGACTACACTCAAAAAAAAATATTTTCTACATTTTAGAAATTCGCCATAAAATAATTTTTTTTCTTAATTGTAGAAAAATTTCTTGTTTATAGACATTTTTTTCTTAAATTAAGAAAGCATAACCCTTAGATGAGATTTTCTAGAAAATAATTTCTTAAACTTAGAAACTAATTTTATTTTTCTTAAATTTAGGGTAATTTTTCTAGATATTTTCCTTAAATCTTTCTTAAATTTAGGGCACATTTGCCCTTGAATTAAGAAAAGAAATGCATAGCAAAATAGAGCGACCGCCATTAAAGTAAGTAAAACGCCCTTATTTTGAGAAAATCAAGTTTCTTAAATTAAGAAAAATTTGTTCAGAAACTCACCCTAAAATTTAGAAAGATTAATCTAGAAATTCGCCCTAAAATTTAAAAAATGTAAAAAAGAGAGACGTGAGAACGCCACACGCGTGCTCCCAGCTGTGTACATTATTAACTATGGTTAAGTCGCCACATTTTACTTATGGCAAATAGTCGAGTGGGCTAAGGCGTCGTCCAAATGTTTAGTATTTGAGAGAGGTCCCGTGTTCAAGTCCCAGTAAAGTAAGTAAAAAAAAATTGTTAATGCGCTTATTTCTAAATTAATTATATATCTATCTACAGCTTAGAAAAAAGTGGTTTGGTGTGAGGAGGTGGTGCTGGCGATGGGGGGGGGAGGAGGATGGGACAAACCCTAAAAACCAAACGGTTGGGGCGGGGTGGATCCAAAAACACAACCACCACAAACGGGTTGGTCCGTGGTCGGTTCTACCCAACCTCCCCCTAAAATTTATTTTTCAGTGTTTACTGTCTACTGCTTCCTCCTTATGCCAGCTCTGCCATAACCGCTTGGGAATTTTAAATCGCCCTAACACCTAAAATTGTCTAAGTGTTTTTTAGAAAAATTGCCCTGAAATCTAGAAAAGCATTTTCTTAAAAAATAGGCCAATCGCCTTTGACCCCTTTTTTAGGGCGAATTTCTAAATTTTAGGGCGATTTGGCCTGTTTTTTTTTTGAGTGTAGTATATGTGTGCAATAAATACACCAAAATTGTGTGAAATTGTATGCCACTCTAGTTTACAAAAAAAGAAACAAGTGAAAAAGTCAAACGCTGCTGCTTTGCTGTGGCAGTAAGTTTTTTATTGGACATAAATTAACCAATCAATCAAATTTCGTGCTCTACGAGAATTGTGAAAAATTAAAAAATATTCTTCCGCGACGAAGCTCATTTCTGTTTAAATGGATATTTAGTCAGCAGAGCAATCAGAAGCATTGCAAGAACTGCCAATGCATCCCGAAAAATGCACTGTTTGGCGTGGATAATGGGCCGGTCGCAACATTTTTCCCTACTCTTTTAAAGAATTAATGATGGAAGAGCTGGACTTGACTGACACGTGGTTTCCACAAGACGGTGCCACTTGACACATAGCACGCAAAACAGTGGACCAATTGACAGGCGAGTTCGGTGAATAGTTTATTTCACGTTTGGGTAGATCGAGCGATATAACGCCTCTAGACTATTTTTTGTGGGCCTATGTTAAGGGCCTTAACTTAAGGCTCATGTCTAAGGCAAACGCCTCAGCCCCAACTGGGAATTTGGGTGCGTTCTGCCTTTTATATGGCGGAGTCAGCCTCCACAAGGCATATTCGCTGCTTTCATCCGCCGTTTTTTTTTGCTGCATCAAGTAGGCAGTTCTCTGTCTTTCCTGGGGTAATTCCTAATGTCCTAATGTACTTCCTTTGCAGGTCCTTTTCTAAAACGAAGAGAATGAAAGAGCTGCAGTGTTTGGAGGGCATTATGGGCCGCATCCTAGCCTTTTTTAAGCACTAGTTATACTGCGTCATCCACATCGTCAGCTGTATGAAGCTCTTTATTAAGATTCAAGGAGTTATTAAACTCCAGCTGTGAACGTATGACGTTAGTCCCAGTAGGAACTAGAGATTTCCGGATTGGTACTCGAAGAGACGTCTTAGCTAAGTCACTATTTAATAATTTTTAATTAACTTTTAACTCACTATCATGTCACAGTAAAGTCACAATTAGGTCACTGTCAAGTCGCTGTTAAATTATTGGGAAGTCACTTTCAAGTCACTGTTAAGAATCTGTCAAGCCACATTCAAGTCACTATCAGGTCACTGTTCAATCTCATTTAAGTCACTGTTAAGTCAAGGTCAAGTCACTGTTTAATCACTGTAAAGTCACTCTTTAGTCATTGTGAAGCCACTGTCAAGTCACTGTTAAGTCACTGACAAGTCACTATCTAGTCACTGTGTAGTGACTAACAAATCACTCTTTAGTCATTGTGAAGTCACTGTCAAGTCACTATCAAGTCGGTTTTAAGTCACTGTCAAGCCACAATCAAGTAACTATTAGGTCACTGTTAAGTCACTATCAAGTCACTCTTAAGTCACTGCTAAGCCGCTGTCAAGTCACAGTCAAGTCACAGTCAAGTCACAGTCAAGTCACAGTGATATCACTGTTAATTAAGTGATTACCCATTCGAAAAGGGAGGGATTACCCACAAACACACAATCCTTCTGTTGCAATGGCAAATGGTAAAAGCGGTTGCCCTCTAATAAGCATTTTCAATCCCTGGCTTGTACTCTATATCGATAAAAAGTAAATGAAACATTTTTGAAATGTTATTAAATGTGCTGTTTATTTGTTCCAAAAGCAGTGCTAAAAATTGTTCATAAGCACTAAATTTCAAAACACTTAATCGTGATGCTAAGCAGCTTCAGTATTCCATTTGCCACATTCACTTCGCTCTTCACTTTTGGGCTAAGCTCAATTGCTTTGCGAAAGTCACCACGGAAAAGGCCAGCTTTGCCATCTAGGAAATAATTAATTGCTTTTTATTTAGATCCGGAGAAATTCAAATGAATTTTATGGACTTACCTTGATATTAGTTTCCATGCAGATGGGGAAAGCGGACCCCGCTAAGTATTCAATTGGTTGCTGGGCGCAATGCAGAAAACTGGTCAATGTCGATTTGTAACCGGGGCTGGCGCCAAGCCACTTGGAATGAAATATGGCCATAGTCAGGGCCTGGCAATCGTCTTTGATCAGCTCGCAGGTGTGGCAAAAGGGAAATGTCTGAATCATTAAGACGGCTATGTAGATCGAGGTGGCTACTCCGCTCCAGAAGTTGTCAAAAATCAGTAGTTTGGCCAAGGCGCAACCCAAACTTATGCCAATGACTAGGAACTGTATTAGGATGGTGCGGGAAATAATGGGGCGTATAAGGTCGGCATATCTGTCAAGAAAAGCCCGATTAATAAATAATTGGAATATCAAGGATTATTACACACTCCTTGATAAGCTTATGGTACTCAATGCAGTTCACCAATTGCTCGTAGCTCTCCCGTTCACTCTCGCTGGAGTCAGTTTGCAGTTTATCAACCTTCTGCCGTAGAAGACTAATGTGGACACGCATTATGGTAGCACACAGCAGCGGGTACACATCCGCCAATTGATTCTGCATGACGACAAAGTAGGTAAAGAGAAGCTCCAGCGTAGCAGCCAGCCACAAATCGCTAGAACTCTCACGCCAATCGACGAGGGGATTGTAGAGACGCCAGGGTGCCGTTCCATTGAGTACAGAACTAATAAACGTGCAGATAGTAAACCCAGAGTAGACTATTTGGTATACAAGGTAGATCGAATTGCACCTTCGCACACAATTGTTAACCTGAATGCGCTCAGCACTAGCGTTGCAGTATTCATCCAGGCGACTTAGCAGCTCTTTGACCTGTTGGAATCGCCATTGATTCAGGTGTAGGATAATCACTTTAATCAAAGTTCCCATTGCATTGAAACTAACTTGCATTAATGTTATTATTTCATCTGGTGTGGAGTTGGCAAATTCATTAATGTAGCTGACCAACATTCCAAAGGGCACCCAGATTAGTCCCCACATCATCCACGTTTTTTGAAACACGTAGAAATGCTTTCTTCTTGCAGGTGGCACCCAGCCGACAATTTTCATTCCATACTCAAAATTGTGAAATGCCTCTCGAGAAGATTGCATGACTGTAAGACACGGATACCAATGTCCCAATGCAGCTATGCAGTTTTGTGAGTAGGATTTCCAGTTTTATTGGCTTTGGGTAGACTGAGAAACAAAAAATATTATCGATTTGGTGATTAGTATTTCATTCTGTGCTGTAAAATACATTCATTGCTGTAAAATTGTACTCATGTTTACCCGCATATTTCCATATTTTATTAATTTGTTACTTTATTTGACTTTTCAGTTTTTTTTTTCATTTCCGTATATTTGGCAATATGTGGTAACAGTGCCGTACGCCGGGAGGTGTTTTGGGGGTTAAACTAATAAATATATGTGCATGCTCGTTGTCAAATGTCAAATCAATAGGACAAAATGTCAATTTTTATGACTTACCCTTGGAGTTTAGGTGGAGTTCATAAAGAAGAGCAAAAGGCTTGCTTCATGGACGAAAACAAAAAGTAGTCGGAAGAGGCCATGTCTGTGCCATACGGCGGGTAAGGCACTATTTCCCATTTAGCGTTTTCAAGGTTATTTTGTCGAATGCCAAAATAACCTCGTCCGCTCGATCTTAACTACTGAGAAAGTAAGAACTGTTTACAATATGCAGATTTTAAGTCTTACGACCGAGAATCAATGTGTTTACTCTTTATACTCTCACATTGTTTTCCAAATCACTTAAGCAGCTAAAGTTTCCAGCTCCATGGAAAGAATCTTTCATCATTCCCTTTCATAAAAAGGGTTCACGTTCTGACATTTCTAACTAACCTAAACTCTTTGACCAAATTATAACATCTCAGTTACAACATTCCTGTTCTCCTTTTCTTTCACCGAACCAGCATGGTTTTGTTAGAAACAGATCCATTACCACAAACCTACTGGAATTTACTTCTTCAGTGATTCATGGTTTCACTCAAAGTAAACAAACAGATGTTATTTTCACCGATTGAAGTATGGCTTTCCACAGTGTTCCTCATTGTCTTCTGATTCTGGATAAGTTGTCTTCTTAATTGGATAAAATCTTATCTTCAGTCCAGAACTCAGAAAGTTCTCTTTAATAGTTACACTTCTTATCCGGTTTTTGTGACCTCTGGAGTTCCCCAGGGTAGCCATCTCGGACCTCTTTTCTTCGTGTTATTAATTAATGTGATTAAGCATTCTCGTGCATCGAATTTGCTTCAGGTTGATTTAAATTCTATATATATGTGGTGCTCTTACAACTTGTTGCATTTGAACAGGGAAAAATGTAAGTCTATGACGTTCCCTCTCTGATTAACTATTTATTGAATTCTAATTAACTTGAACGTGTTGAATCTTTCCATGATCTGGGTATTACCCTCAATCATAAACTTTCACATTAAACTTTCTGTGAAAAAAGCCATGGGCTTGCTAGATTTTATTAAACGTTGGTGAGTTCAATGATCCCTACACCAAGCTCTTGAACTTGGAATCCTCAGTCACTCAGTCAAACAGTTCCTTCTGTTTGCTCTTCGCAACCTGGATTGGGACCCACAGTTGAGACTTCCTCCTTATATTTCCAGACTTAAGCTTTTAGACTTACCTTCACTTGAGCGTAGACGAATTATATTAGGTATAATGTATCTAAACAAACTTATAAAGGGTAATTTATCTAGAAGGGTAATCTATGTCGCTTCAAGACAAACACGAAACTGTATTCCCTTGAGGCTTCCTGTTGCTTCCTGTTGCTTCCTCTTTATATGCTTCTAACTGTCCATTTCGCATTCTATGTAGGGACTACAATAGTATCTCTCCTCTTCTCAGTGGTAACCTTTCCGACGAAGGCTTTAGGTCTTTTATTCTTCACACTCTTGCACTTGCGTAGCTTCTACAATTTTTTTTTTAAATTCCTTACTGTCAAGTCACTTTCAAGTCACCGTTAAGTCATTTATAAGCCTTAGCTAAGTCACTATTTAATTATTTTTAATTCACTTTTAACTCACTATCAGGTCACAGTAAAGTCACTGTTAAGTCACTGTTAAGTCATTGGGAAGTCACTTTCAAGTCACTGTTAAGAATCTGTCAAGCCACATTTATGTCACTATCAGGTCACTGTTCAATCTCATTTAAGTCACTGTTAAGTCACTGTTTAATCACTGTAAAGTCACTCTTTAGTTATTGTGAAGTCACTGTCAAGTCACTATCAAGTCGGAATTAAGTCACTTTCAAGTCACAGTGATATCACTGTTAATTAAGTGATTACCCATTGAAAACCCCTCCAACACCACAACCCCACAAACGCACAATCCTCCTGTTGCTATGGCAAATGGTAAAAGCGGTTGACTCTAATAAGCCTCATTTTCGGTCCCTGGCCGGTCACATGCAGTTTAGTGGCAGTTGTCGAAGCATGAGTCCGGACGCATGATCCACCAATCGAAAATGTCCATGTATGGGACACAAAATTCTTATACTTGCAAGCAGAACAAGCTCCCGCCCCCGCCATTTCGAGAAAAGTCATATCTTTCACGTTTCTTCAAGTGATATTTAATAATCACGATAATTCATCAACTTTATGCCGCTTCTAGAGAAGTAGCGATGCCACCAATCGACAAGTCTCTTCTGCCATACAAAGGCTAAAGAACAACAAATCAGCTGGTGCTGATGAGCTGCCCTCTGAAACGAAGAATTGGTAAGGTTCATGCACCAACTTCTTTGCCGTATACCGCGGAATCAGTCTGCCTCCCATTGCATATAAGGTTCTGTCGCGTATTATTTGTGAAAGTCAAAGTCTGACACACTGATTAAACTACACCAGTAAAGCTTTAGATCTGGTAAATCCACCACAGGCCAGATATTCAACTCACCGATACCTTATCGTGTGACTTCTTTAATCTACTGATGAAGATATAGTGAGCCAGTGCCCACATGCAAACAGAAGGGCCGCATTTCTTCGAAAGATTCTTCGGAGGGTTGATGGACCTTTGAAAGTTTGCAAGGATTTTCGCATCCGAAAGTATGACAAACTGTATGAGCTCTATCCACAGAAGGAATGCGAAGGATTTGGGACAACGCACCACTAAGATGGGAAGAATAGGAGCGAAAAGATTTTTCCACTCGAGCGTATTAGTAGCTGCGGCCAAGACCGTCAAACGGTTGTGATGGCCAATAAGAAGAAAGAAGAAGAATCTATAACTTCACTTACAGATTTTATATTTAATATTTCTTTTTCACTTTCTATTGCTTTCACAAACTTTTCTTCTTCGCAATCACAAGTTGTTTCATTAAAAGGTAAATTTTGAAAACTCAAATTTGGTCCATTTGTGGGTGTACATTTCAATCTAAGCTAAGCTTTTGCTAGCACTGTAAAAGCAGCAAAGGCCTAGTTGTTTTTGTGGTCGTTAGTGATGCGCGCTCTAGCTTATGCTCACGTTAATCATTATGTTATTTCGGCACCATTGTCCACTGTCCCATTGTAACTGTGAAGTGTCATGAGCAAAACATTCATATTTATAGGCTTTGTGTACACTGAGAGAGTTATTTTAACAGTTTTAGTGGGCAGACAGCTTCAATTCTTTATTGATTTTAGTGCAAATTATCAGAACAGTCTGTATATTAATCAATCAAACTTTTGATGCTCTTCCTGCTTCCAGTTTGATTTTACTGACACTGCTAAAGTTTTATCACTTAACACGGATGTGGTTTCTCTCGGTGTACTTCGAATATGATAAAAGTTTTCAGTTGAATATTTGATGGTTTAATTACTTTGACAAATCTTTTCACAATAGTTTTTATGAACTTCAATGTTTGTGAAACTTTTGATTTTAACAACTTATTAGACTTTAATTTATTCAACTTGCCTACATTCCGTAGGAATGGGGTTTTTTGCAGACTTGACAGACACCTGCCTCCCATAACCCGCCGAAATGACGCAAGCTCTTATAAATCATTTAAGGCGAACTTGGGTAAGGCGTCAGACTCCGTGTCCCACTACTCTGGAAAGTCTAACATCAAGCGATCTGCTTAGAAAGGCCAAAAGAAATGCTTCAGTGGTTCAGTCAGATACGAATTCTAAGTGCAAATCACAGTGGTTAGAGTCTATATATTCTAGTCCGTTAATAATTTATAATAAAAATATACAAACACACCTCAAAGAAGGATGGTCTACTGTACAGCTGTTTCAAGAACCTTCTGGTTCTAAGATCGGCATGCTTTGCCTATCTTCTGCAAGTCGGCAGTAAACACATTTGGTATGGCTTTTTTCATTTTTCGCGTGAGGTCTCTGCTCTTGAACTTCCTATTTAGCCCGTAGTATCATCGGTTTGCAAGACTGATTCTTTGTCGGATTTCCAGACTGATGTTGTTGTCGCAGGTTAGTGTCGTTCCGATGTAGACAAAATCCTCCACAACTTTAAAGGCGCATAGAGTTCTGTTTCGAGGATACTCCTCATTTACCTCTAGACCAGAGATGGGCGCGTCGCGACGTTCAAATGCACACACCAAGCAGCGCGGCTTAGCCCGCCGCGGCCGACTGCAAAATCACACGTACGCTATAGCATTGACAGCTACTTATATTTGCTTGTGCTTGTACGTGTGAAATTGACGGTATTGTGCATGCCCACTCTGCTCTAGACCCATTAGTTCAGACTGCTTCTCAATCTCTGAAAATGCCTTGCTTACTGCCCGTTCGGTCATCGGCATATGCATGAAGCATTAGAAAGCGCCGGTTCTGTTGTATTCCATCAGTAGATTAAAGAAGTCACACGACAAGGTATCGCCCTCTTTTGGTATCAAAAGGTTCAGAGAGGTGCTTTCCTATTTTGACGGAGCTTTGCGTACCTCTCAACGTCATCATGCTAAGTCGAACGTACTTTGCTGGAATTCCAAGGGTAGACAGGGCTTCGAAGAACCTTGACCTTATAGGTGTGTCGAAGGCTGAATTATAATCAACAAAAATGTGGTGTGTTTTTATGCCTCTCCTCTTTCATTTTCTCCAGGTATCGCACCTTAGCAGCCCGTGTTACTCTCGACTGCAGAGTTCTCCTGTAGGCAGCGTCTTTCTCTGCAGGAACTCCTCGTCGTACCAAGACCGCTTTCGAGGGGGCTCGGTGTAACCGAGTATCTCCTTGGCAGCCGTACTCATGGAGTGGGATATACGCTGCCACGGTTCGCATATATCGGAAGAAGATGGGGAGGTTTCCCTGAGCAGTTGGGCGAGTTTAGCTGTGTAGACTTCCGAGGTCACTTGTGATTGCAGCTTCCCGATGTTTAACTTTCGTCAGGTGCCAGAGCGTGTGGCATGTGTCACGCTGAGCCGCGTGCGTACTTTGGCTGCGACAAGGCAATGATCCGAGTCTATATTCGCTCCTCGAATCGCAAGCACATCTAGTACACTCGATGAATGTTTTCCGTCGATCACAACGTGATCAATCTGATTTCTTGTTCGTTGATCAGGTGACTTCCCGGTCGCCTTATAGATGTCTCTACGTTCAAATCTGACTATTAGCCTCTCTCCATTACCGGAGGTTATTTCATGAAGACTAAATCGTCCGATGTCGAACCAAAAACTCCTTCTCTCCCGATTTTCGCGTTAAAATCTCCCAGCATGATCTTTATGTCGTGATCAGGGCAGCGCTCGTATAGTTGTTCCAGGCGCTCATAGAATTCGTCTTTTGTCGAGTCGTCCTTTTCTTCTGTTGGCGCGTGAACGCAGATAAGACTAACAATAAAATATTTTGCCTTAAGTCTGAGCGCGGCTAGCCGTTCATCAACTGGTGTGAAGCTGATGACAGAGCGACGCAGTCTATTGCTCACTGCAAAGCCGCACCCAAACTCGTGCTTGGAAGCATGCCCGCTGTAGTAAATCTTCTGTTCTGTTTTCTTCGTTGGTGGCGTTATTATCTTGCTCCCATGTCCAATCCACCGCATTTCTTGGAGAGCAGTAACGTCCGATGAATTTTTTTTGAGGACATTCACCAAGGCGATATCATCACCGTGTCTGTTAAGGGTGCGGACATTCCAGGTGCATATCCTCAAATCGTGGACCTTAAAACGTTTGCGTGGGTCGTCGTCCGAGGTGGGTACCAAACCCTACGCAATAACCATATATATTATACCCTGTAGGGAAGGGGGGGCGCCCACGAGCACAGCAGCGCGACGAGACGCAGAAGCCAGGACACCGAGTTCGCCAGTTGAACCGATCCGAAGCTTACGCCCGTACGTCCCCATTAAGTCCAGAAGATCTATTATGACTAGAAGTTCTGAACCTCCATCATATGAACTAGCATATGTATAACATTCCTGCTATCTGGAAATCGGTCGTTAATTCATACATTCTTAAAATTTTCGAAAAAAAATGTATTAATATTTGAATAATTTAAATTAAAATATTTTGAGTTTGATTGAATTCATTCAAAAAAAAAAAAAGTTTCAGTTTCAATTTGAGACAAAGTGTTTCAAATTGAGAATTTGCCTAACCGGATTGGAAGGGGAAAAACGAAAATGAATTAGTTTTTAATAAGTAAGTAAGCTAGTAAGTAACCCATTGTTAAACAATATGCAATCTGGTTTTCGGAAGCATAGAAGCGCATCACAGCAGTTTTAAATGTTACCGAAGACTTCACATTTAGATTTTGAGGCTTCACACATACAACACACATACTATGCACATTAAGCATTTTTTATTTAACGACACCCATCACTAGTCTCGTATATGTAAAGACAACCCACGAGAATGTCACATTTTGCCAGTCAAATGGGACCTCGCTCAATTCTTGGTCCTCTTCTGTTTCGAGTATATTAACGATCTACCTGTCTCTTGTCAAATTTAATGTCACTGTAGGTGATGTCCAGTTGTATGCTAGTTGTCCACTGAAAGTATAAATAATTTTTATTTATGTAACAGTGAACTGTAATGTCAGTAAATGGGCTCAATGTAATGGACTATCTCTCAATCCGTCTAAATGTAAGTGTATTGTTTTTATAAAAAACTGCTGAGCACTGAATCACTACCTAATTTAATGCTTAATAGTACACCAATTCAATAGTAGAGCAAGCGTCAACCTTGGCATAACAATTAATAAGACTCTCCCTGGAGTGACCAAGTAATTAAAGCCACTGAAAACATACAACTTACAGCTCACTGACTCAAGTTTTTACCAACTGAAATTAGACTATCGATTGCTAAAACGTACCTACACCCCGATGGTACAAATTTTGGAAATTGCACGTGCATCTCAGCGAAAACTCACATGGCATACAATAATATCGCGAGATTTGTCTACAAGTTAAGAAGAGCACAATCCAGTTTCAGACAAATCCATCAACTAAATTTTAAATCCTGGACCGACTATAAAAATCTACTGCTTTTGCACCGAATCATTTTTACAAAAGAGCCAAGCTATTTATATGACAAATTATGTTTCAGCACATCGTCCAGAACTAAAAATATCAATAGCATACGACATAAACTCTCCTGCTCAGAACGTCAATTCTTCGTAAACACTGTTCGTTTGTGGAACCAATTATCCCCTCAATTAGGAAGTTAGTAGCGCAGCGCAATTTAGGGCAAGCTTAGCAGTTTTTAATGTTAAACATTAATTATTTTATTATATTAAACATGTTTAAAATATCTTTTTGGCTCAAAGCAGATGTGGAAGTAATTTTTAAACTTTAGATTAAATTAGGTTAATACGCTTTCCTCAATGTTCGTTTTTTCTTTGTAGTGACTAGTGCAATTTATAAGGTTATCCTTCGCACTAGGATAAGAATAATAATAAATAAATAATAAATAATAACCGTAACCAATGTTTCCTTAGGTGTTGATTCCTGCCCTTCTTATTACAGAAATTAAGATTTTTTTCCACAGTAAAATTAATTTTATTGTACCAACAGAATATTACCATACTAACTTCCTAATCAGCTGATGGTGCAAGACCCGTTCTCTACTTTGTAACAAAACTGAAATCAAATCAAATGTCGAAACTCAAAAAGGCAACAAATGTAATCAAAGCATTTGCCACCTAATGGAAAACTGCTTAACCGAGGAAACCAAAAAAAATATAAAGAAGACAAAAAGGAGACTCAAGCGAAATTTGCCAAATTGGACGCAAGCAACTTTGTCATAAAGTGAAATTGCAAGAAAGAGGGAAACGCAATTTGGTATTCAATTTGCACTTTTGCCTTTTTTTGTTGGCCGGACGAATAAGCAGATTTTTTGTCTGTTTGATTTGGCCAATTTATTATGCGCCTATTTTGGTCTTTATCTTTTTCTTTCTTCGTTTTTTCTTGTGTTAACAAAGTGACTGAAGTCAAGTGCAGCGAAATCAAAGGGAGTATCTGGAGGTCTAATTAGTCGGATAATCCAAAGCCAACATGAATTCTCGCATGCGATGTGGCCAAGTGTGTTGTGTTCTGTTCCAATTCCAAGTGTGGCGTTCCACTTCCATTTGTTAACTGATTTGTTTGGCTTGAAGCGGCCAAAACAATTTAGTTTGTGTTGAAAATTCTACCGCTTCGGTTGTGCCAGCGCACGAGTGAACAGATATCGTGGCCGCATTTTGCCGAAGGCGTCTGTTAAGCATAACGGTACTGTGTGTGGGCCGAAGTGAAGTGGGCTGCTCTCGTGCATTGTCGTTTGATCGCAGACAAAGTGCTTTCAGTTGCTGTCGAGTCCTGGCGCTGAGTAAAAGTGCAACAAGGATTCTGCTTGCATCCGTGTGTTTGCGTGTGTGTGTTTCGAAAATTGACCGTTGCTACCGCTGATATTTGAATTAACTCGCGAAATACTGCTACGTGCTTCCCAACGAAATTCAAACAAAACATTTTTGCATTACATTTTGCCATTTCGCGAGTGTGAAAACGAGTGTGAATGTCTTTTATGTGATTTTATTGTTTGGCAATTTGTTTTTGCTATTTTTTTGTTAATTATCTACTTGTCAAAGCATAATATTCCGTCTATTCATTTCAGTATGATGTCAGCCAAGTAACAAAAAACAATGCAACTGCAATGACACCAACTAATTGTTTACCCATAAATCGACAGCCGCAAATCGCAAATTGTTGCTCAGCTCTATAATCAACAAATAAAACATATTTCAATCAAATTCTAGCGCAAACAAACTATCAATTTTATGACTAAAATGCGTGCAGTTTTTCAAGGCGTGACAACAAATTAATTACCCAGTGGCAACAACAGGTTGCAAGACACACAAAAAAAAAACTAGTCAGATTTTCCATTTGATTGGGCGACGCTTGCTGCAGGCAAATGCGATCGCCATGATTTATGCAGGTGAGTCGAAACGCACTTTTTTTTTTAAATATTTTGAACGTTTAGCTATGCAAATACCTGCCCTTGGAACAGGCTGTGTAGTAAATCCACAGCTTCGCCTAATTACAAATCCATATCAGCATCTCAGAAGTTTGCCACGTAATTAGCATCTCGGAGGGTGAGGGGCGAGGAAAGAAAATCATCATGTGTTCTTTCTTTTTGTTCTGGACTTTTTTGTGTCACACAAAAAGCACGTGCTCATTTTATTACCGATTTTGTTTAAACATTTTCAGTAGCCTAATTAACTAAATGGGGTTCTGCGTCGTGACAATGGAAGGGACAGTTTGCCAGACAGAAGGCAACCACAAGAAGCAGTTGAAAGGCGAAATGAAAGCAATAAATTTTATACATATACAGGTATGTGCACAGGTTGAACAAAAGGAAAAGCCACAAGAAACTTGAAACAAAACGAAGGTGTTGGCACTTGGACAGCAAAAACAAACTTTAAGCCGTGAGGGTCAGTTTGTGCAC
Source organism: Lordiphosa clarofinis (assembly GCA_018904275.1). Taxonomy (NCBI): domain Eukaryota; kingdom Metazoa; phylum Arthropoda; class Insecta; order Diptera; family Drosophilidae; genus Lordiphosa; species Lordiphosa clarofinis. Next base: position 259,872 of record JAEIGQ010000145.1, read on the forward strand.
AGATGGAAAGGTGAGAAATGGGTGGAGAAGATTTGATTAATAGAACTAAAGTTGTACTTTCAAAGTGCTTGAAATGTCGAATTGATATCTAGAAGGGTTTGTTTAGATCAGGTTTATTATAGCTCTTTGAAAACTAAGTCTGTATTAGTCATGGCTTTAAATGGAGAAATGGGATGGATGAATCTGGCTAGATTTACTGAGGGAAAGAAATTATGTATTAATGAAGATTTTTAATACAAATGCAATAATTAAAATAGACAATTAATAATACTTGTAAACCTTGTTAAAACAACAGAAGAAAAGCTGACGGTTATAAACCAAGCTTTAAGGGGGTATTCTGCAAGTCGAGGCTTTTTATAAAAAAATTTTATTTGAAAACGCAAAGAGTTTTTCTAATATGGTTTTTTTTATTATGTTACAAACAGATTAAGGTAAGCAAACAAATTTTTACTGCTTCGATGCGAGGACTGTTCCAAAAGTTATCAGCCGTCAAAGTGGGTGTCAAAAAAAGCTGTGAAGTTATAGTGCTGGCGGCCATGATTCCAAGTCTCCAGGATGTCAGAAATGAAAAGTAAAAACGGGGTTATAATCAGTATAGATGTAATTCAGGTCTGAACCTCGAAAAAATTTTGTGATTTTTTTTTGACAATATGGCTGCCATAAAAAAAAATGAAAAGTCGATTTTTGGCCCTGTATTTGTAGTTTAGTGTAAGAAAAACAGGTAAGAGTGTTGCGGTCGAGTGCCCCGACAGCAAAATACCCTGTCCCAAGTAATGTGGTTCCTTTAGCTTTGAGTTCCGTTTATTTTAAAATTTATTTCAATAAATGGGCAAATGCTCGGATCTCATTGTGGTACACAGAATAGATTTATGTTGGGCCTCACTGAATATATATTAAGGCACTAGGTTTAAACTTAAAAATTGTAACTGTGACAGTTTTTCGCGGTTAGAAGAAGATGGAGGAGGAATTTGACAAACCTGGAGTAAACTTTATCTGGGTACGGTGTACACCTACATACATGCTAAAATTTGTGGCTCTATCTATTACAGTCTCTGAGATCGACGTGTTCATACAGACAGACAGACGGACATGGCTAAGTCGACTCGGCTGTTGATGCTGATCAAGAATATATATACTTTACGGGGTCGGAGGTGCTTCCTTCTCCCTGTTACATACATTTGCACATCTTCATGATCCCCTTTTTCCCATTTTAAATGGGAACAGGGTATAAAAATAGTTCAATTTTTTTTAAAATTATGATTAAGGTTTAGACCAGAATGGTGACAATTCTGCGTCGATTTCTGTTTTAATCATCAAAATCAGTTCAGTGTAACTGAAGAAATCATGGCCGCCAGTTCGAAAAACGTGGTTTCAAAAAAAACGCGTTTAAAATTTGAAGAAAATAAGAAAAATCAAAAATAAAAAAATGCAGTTGCAGAATGCTGACAATTCTGCGTCGATTGCATATTACTTCATCAAAATCGGCTTAGTAGAACTGGAGAAAAGTGCCTTGGCAGTCCGAAAAAGTTGCTTTAAAAGTATCCAAAAATATTACAGATATTATATACTTACAGATATTAGTCGGCGATGTCAGCTGAATACAGCGGACCTTCCTCATCTTCGAAACAGCTGTTTTCAGCAGCAGCTCTCTTTGCTTTGCGTGCTATTCTGCCTTCTTTAGATGCAGCAGCAGCTCTAGTTTCTGAGCGGTTTAGTCGGTAGCATTGCGTAGGATAGCCTTCGATAATTATCGATTAATAGCCGATTAATTAACGATATCGATTTGGGCGACAATATGTTACCATTCAAATTCAAGAAACTGCCGGTATATCACAGTTTTATTCACTGAAAAACATTGTTCGATTAAAAAGGCTATACCATTTGGGACGATATTCTCCAATATCCAAGCTATAAAAAAATGCAAAAAAAAAACGAAAAAAAAACATTTTTCTTTTGCCCCCTTAAAATGTTTATTTCTTGAATTAGAAAATATTCTGCAGCTACAAACTATGTATATGTATTAGACTGGCCCTTATACTTACTTTTTTTTGATTTCAAAATACCGGACGGAAAAAGTTTCGTTTTAGTCCCAATAGAAATAGTAAATAGTTTGGCAGCGATCGGACTTCTTTTAGTGGACGCTCGCTCGCCCAGGAATCCGATTGGAGCCACTACCAACCAATAATTTATATAAGATTAAAACTAAAAATGATTACTTACTGAGGGCCTCGAACTCGGAGTCATTGGTCTGAACTAAATTGCCGTCCCTCTCTACCAGTTGAGCTATTCCACGTGCTGGTGGCAAACCGCCTAGAACACTACCTATATAGAATTGAATTTTCCAACTGCCTACAAACATGAGAACACTTGTAATTCTCAAGTAGGAATTCCGCAAATTATTCATATATAAAGGGCAAAGAAATTTGGGAGATGAGTTTTCTGGCTTCATTTCTAAAAATTTTGCCGTTTCCATTGACAAATCGGCATTTTTTTTACATTCACAACGGAACGTTGTCAAAAACAGCTGAAAAGGTTGATTTAATGAACAGGCGCCACGTTCAAACTCACGTGGACTTTTTGGAATATTTAGCAAAAAAAAACATACCTGTCATTACAGCAATTTTGAGGGGCAAACGCATTGTTATCGTCCTGAATTATCAGCAGAAAGCTAAATACAAAACTTTTGTTGACTAATTTATATTTTAAACAAAATTGCGCCTACTTTTTAAATTCAAATAAATGCCAAAACAAAAATACCAAAACTGACATTACCCAGCGGCGCAGAGGTGAATGAGGCTGGTCCACAATATGCATCGCAGTAAGTGCCCACGTAATGGGAATTTCTCGCTACGTTTCGAATACACAGTTGTGTGTTGAGAAGTTTAACTTCGGGTCGGGTTGTTGCTCGTGTATATATAACAGTTGTGTTATGTTTGTGTCAATCGACTTTAGAAAAAAGGCACCTCGGTCGGCATAGTGCCAACTGCCTACATTCTTAATTATGATTTTGTCGCCAGTTCTCCCATATGCTCAATAGTCAAGTGAGCTAACGTGCCGCCGTCCATGTGTTTCTGTGTTATGGGTCCCAAGTTCAATTCCTTCCTATTCTCATACTTCCTCGCCCACATTTTCTCAAATGGTATATTGAGTTGTAATCTAAAGCCGAAGTGATTTCTGTTATACGCCCACTTTTCCGATTACATAGTAAATGTATACAGAGTAGTAACCGATACTTAAAGGCTGCCAGCCTTCAAAGTGTTTAAGAGAACATCGAACTTGTAATGTGCTTTTGCGCCGCTGGGTAATTTTGTTTTGGGACAGTGTGACCAGATAATAAGATGTATGCATGTAAAATGGTCACATGGCCAAGAGCGTAGCTTTTGGTTTAATTTTAAACTATAAGTTTTACAATCAATAAATACAAATTATTAACAAGCGTTCTTCACGGCCCACACCTGGCTACTGGGCCTGATGAGCAGATATGACACTTTAGCAATGATTAAAGTCATAATTACACAGGTTAACACGATTTTAATTTGATGTCACTTCTTATGTAAAATCACGGCTGAATCCGAATATGTAGCTTAAAAATTCAGTAGAACAGATTTCGAGATAATCCCAATTTACCGTTTTCGATTTTTGAAAAAGGACCCTCACTTAATTTCAAATGTCTCAACTATGAAGTAACCTATAAACAAGTTTTGTACATCAAATTAAAGCTAATAAAATTATCTTTCAATCGTTTTTAAATCATTTTATTGTCAAATTTGTGGTGTAGCTGCTAATTACAAAGATATCGAGAACTTCGTTTCATTTTTATCGAAATTTGAAAATAAATAACAAACAACAAACAATAATACCAATTGAACGGTAAAACTGAAATTGCTCATTTTTTAGATAAATGCTCATAACTTCTACAATTTCCAACCGATTTCGATGTATGAACACTTTTTGAATTGGTTATACATTAGGTTGCATCATCCAAAAGAGAAAAAAATTAAAAAAAAAAATTTTCTTGGTGAAATGAAGCGAAATTCTCGATATCTTTGTAATTAGCAGCTACACCACAAAATTTAACAATAAAATGATATAAGAACGATTGAAGGATAATTTTATTAGCTTTAATTTGGTGTACAAAACTTGAGAGGTCCTTTTTCAAAAATCGGAAAAACGGTAAATTGGGATTATCTCGAAATCTGTTCTACTGAGAAATTTTTAAGCTACATATTCGGATTCAGCGCGTGATTTTACATAAGAAATGACATCGAAATGTAGAGGATGAAAAAAAGTTTAATTATAATTATTTGTAAACTTGTGTTATTACCCAGTTTAAGTTTGATTGAAGTCTCACGGTGTTTTGTACCTTGCTTTAAAAATTGCGCTCAATCATTGATGGGAAAATTATTCAAATTTCACCCGATTACGCATATTTGTGTATCGACAATGTCCGAACAGTTAGTAGGGAACAATGTAAAAGTCCAGAAGTCTGGAAAGAGAGTTAATCATTCTGACTTTGTAAGTCCTGCTGTCCAAGAAAGATTGAATTCAGCAAAATGAGGAAAAATGAAATCCAGGCTGAAAAAGCTTGTTGAGTAATGCGTTATGACACATTTTATGAAAGGCCTTGGAGAATTTGTATAAGCAACATTAACTTGAACATTTATTACTGAAGAACGTTTAAAAGGACATCAATCGGTTTTTGAACCACATCAGCCATACCCAAGCCACATTAAAGATCTTCTCTCAACCAACTGGCCAAGTGCGATACTCTGTTTCGGCATGCAAATTATTTCTCTGTCCACTCACAACACAAAAAAAAATCAAACAATGGCACACAACTAGGGAGACAACCTACGTGCATAAGCCAACGAAACCTGAGATTCTTTTGCCAACAGCAAAAAAAAAAAAAGCGTGCAACAAACAAACAAAGCAGTAGCAACCCGACGGGGGCAAAGCTTGATCAGAAAGTGAGTGAGACATGGCCCACACACACAGACACACACACACACGTACGAAGAAATGGAAACAAACCAAACCAGTTGAAATATATTAATGGGGCGGGCATAAAACTGCTTGGAGTCTGTGTGTGAGTGTAAGTGTTGGCATTAAATAACAATAACATGCCAATAAAACGAGGAACAACCCTTTCTTTTTCCTTTTTGTTTGTTTGCTTTTTTTTATGTAGCCAAAGCTGTCACCTCACGGCTGGCACACGCGTCGTATGCGCAATAAGGCTCATGTAACGACATTCAAGGCAAACAGAAAAAAAAAAAAACAAAAAGGTGGCAAAGACGCGCAACACAAGACAAAGACAAACAGAATTGTGAAGGCTTATGAACCGATGTGTGAGCTGAAAAAGTTCGAGACGAAAGTCAAACACTGCAGCAGGCACAGGGAGATGTGTTCTTGGCTTTGGCAATATTAACAGTCCACCAAATGGAACTGAAGTTGCCACGGAAATGAGTTCACAGCTTAGCACTTGAGGAATCACCTAATTCATTTAAATAAGCACCAAAAAATGTCACTGCCAATGGCATAGGAGTCCATTTGCCAACTGAAACGGACATTGTCGTCTTGACTCGATTTGGCTTTTATCTGCAAAGTGGCAAGTCGACGAGTCGGCAAACTAATTTAAAAATCCACTTGCTAAGCATTCGCCACCATAGACCAACGCGGCCCAGGCTATTTATTTTTTTCCATTTCTTGGCTTTTATGATGATTTTGCACTGCTTTGGCAATGGGAAAGCAAACATTTTAGCCCCCAAGTGTTTAAATAGAAAACGGAAATGAGCTTTGCTCCAGCCTGCTCTTCTGCCTTAACGAATGCGAACTTCTCAGACTCAGGATTAGAGCCGAAACGTGCCAAATGAAGCACGAAGCAGAGAACTCTGCAAAAGTTTTTTTTTTACCAAAAAATGAAGAAAAAAGCATACACACTCTCACATAGCTAATTAATGGCTGCAACTTTCTTTCGCCAGACACTTTTAAATTAATTGCTCACCTACGAGAGTAATTTCATTCCATTTTCCGTTTTGCCATGCCCTTTAAAAGTCATCTGCCCATTTTTGGGTTCTGCCACGCCTCAAGTAAAATATTTAAATTGTTTGCTGTCATACGATAACGAAATTTGCATTTTCATTAAATGCAACAAGAGAAACGAAAATTGCATTTTATAGATTTGAATTTAGTTTGCTTTGTCATTTTGATTGGCAGCCACAATTGGCAACAAATCACACGATTGACATTTTGCACTGTGCGAACAAGGAACAATGGAAAATTTGTGTCGAAGTAAAAGCTTGGATATAGGGAAGCCTTGGGCCTACCACTCAGAAGGAATGAGTTAGAGTCAGCTGGGAAGAACTTTGAAAAAGCAGCTCCAACTGTTCTACATTGGGTTATAACAGTATAAGTTTCAATTTATGGGAGGAAAACTAGATTGTCGAGATTAAAGAGGTTACTTGATTCAGCATGAATTGTTATATTTTCACATGTAGATAAATAAGTAGCGATTTCCTGATCCCATCAAAATATTGTGTGGGGAATATAGGTATCCTTCCATAAAATGAAATATGTATTTTCGTCGTCATAAAAATCACAAAATTAGATCATTAGATATTAGAAATATTTATTCAATAACCGCGTTAGCTTAAACGAGATGATTAATTTTGAAAAAAAGGCAGATATTTATGCCGAGTTTGGCCTCCATAAATCCTTAAATGCCAAAAACTCAGCTTGTTCGACTTTTCGGTATATCTTGAAAACTAGAGCTGATGGAGATAAACCGAAATCAGTTTAGGAATCAGTATTTCAAAATCAACAGGTCAGCTGGCCATTTTGTTGGCCTTTCTAAAATATCGTAATAAGCTTAAGAAAACTAAAAAGTTTTTAACGAACATCTTCACCATACACTGAAAAAAAGTAAATACTTTCATTTGATTTTGACAAGCAAATAATATCTTTCTAATCCAAAATAATATCATTCACGTAAGTTGATATTGAATAATGATACTAAAAATGCAATTATGATAAAATAAAAGATATCGTTTTGAAATTTTTAACATATCAATTTAATATTTTTTCGTATCGGCTTAAAATTGATATGAAAACATATACAGGTCTTTTCCCAATTCCATTTTGGTTTTCGTATAAACGTTTGAACTGGCCATTTTAGCGCAGCAGGCAAAAATTTAGCAATTTATTCAAATTCTCACTATTTAATTTAAAAAATTGAATATTTGAGACAAGAAAATCGCTCGATTTTTTATTAAATTTTCACTATTTCGTTATGTTATAATTTTACTAAAAAAATTGGGGTATTATTTCATATAATATAACACCCCAAATTTATGGCCTTTTAATATATTTTTTGGGGCCTTATTTCATACTTCAAAATGGGGTATTATCTATATATGTAAATGTGTACGCCCGACTGTGACAGACTGAGAAGACAAAAAAGTCTTGCGGTATTTCCGCTAGCTTGTCTGTGCAAGCGCGTAGTTCTAGTTGTATTCGTCGCATCGGTTCACGCTAGAGCTTTTTGGAAAGCTCTTTTCACGCGCTAACACGTGTTAGATTTAATGTTGTTTGTTTTTAGTCGTTCGTGAGTTATAGCGTCGCAAACATGGAGCAAAATAAAGAGAAAATACGGCATATTTTACAGTACTATTACGATAAAAGCAAAAATGCATCTCATGCTGCCAATAAAATTTGTGCAGTTTATGGACCCGATACAGTTTCCATTTCCACCGCACAACGATGGTTTCAACGTTTTCGTTCTGGAGCAGAGGTGATCGAAGATGCGCCACGGTCCGGAAGGCCTGTCGTCGAAAATTGCGATAAAATCGCTGAATTGATCGAAAGAGACCAGCGTAGTAGCAGCCGTAGCATCGATCGGCCAAGAGCTGGGCATGAGTCATCAAACCGTTATAAACCATTTGAAGAAGCTTGGATTCAAAAAGAAGCTCGATGTATGGGTGCCACACGACTTGACGCAAAAAAACATTTTGGTCCGTATGGATGCATGCGAATCGCTTCTGAATCACAACAAAATCGACCCGTTTTTGAAGCGGATGGTGTCTGGCGATGAAAAGTGGATCACTTACGACAACATGAAGCGCAAACGGTCGTGGTCGAAAAGCGGTGAAGCTGCCCAGACGGTGGCCAAGCCTGGATTGACGGCCAGGAAGGTTCTTCTGTGTGTTTGGTGGGATTGGCAGGGAATCATCCACTATGAGCTGCTCCCCTATGGCCAAACGCTCAATTCGGACCTGTACTGCCAACAACTGGACCGCTTGAATGCAGCAGAGGCCATCTTTGATCAATCAGGCCGAATTGTCTTCCATCAGGACAACGCCAGGCCACACACATCTTTGGTGACGCGCCAGAAGCTCCGGGAGCTCGGATGGGAGGTTCTTTTGCATCCACCGTATAGTCCGGATCTCGCACCAAGTGATTACCACCTATTTCTGTCCATGGCGAACGAGCTTGGTAGTCGGAAGTTGGCCACAAGAGAGTCCTGTGAAAATTGGCTCTCCGAGTTTTTTGCCAAGAGGGAAGCGAGCTTCTATATGAGGGGCATTATGAAGTTGGCATCTCGTTGGGAACTCGTCATCGAACAAAACGGCGCATATTTGACTTAAATCACATTATTATAACCATTTTTATGAACAATTGAAAATTCAATAAAAAATACCGCAAGACTTTTTTGACAACCTTATATTATCAACGCACAGCCTAAACGGCTGAAACTACAGGTTTGAGAGTTGGCATAGACCTTCGTTTAGTTAAGCAGGCACGCACTAAGAAAGAAAATTTGGAAAATTACACCCGGAAAAGTCGGAAAAGCGTCGGAAAAGTTTGTATGGAAAAATATTATTTATCATTCGATTGACTTTAAACTTGGTTTGTAGGCATTGTACGCGAAATAATTCGACACGTGTTTTCCCGATTTTGGAAAACCCACCCACGAGGAAAATGGCCGGAAAACTCTGCATGTAAAAAACTATTTTTCATTCGATTGACTTAAAATCGGGTGGGATGTGAGCGGGAAGTGGGTGGGATTTTGGCGGGAAGTGGACGGGAAAAGGGCGGGAAGTGGGTTTGCGTTGGTTCTATACTGTTGAAGGCGCAGCGAAGCGCGACGGGTTATTTGCTAGTTTCATTATAAAATAACACCCCAAATTTGGGGCTCTATTTCATTTAATCGTTTGGGGACTTAGTTCATTGGGGAATTATCGCCTGCTGCCTAATATAAAGCCTAATATATTACTACGCAGTCAGTCTTAAAGCTTTTTGATTGAAACTTGGCAAGTGTGCTTTATATATATCAAATGTAAATGTAAATGTTGGCTATACAGCTCCTCCAACGGGGCCAGCCAAGCTTCTCTCAATCTTTTGGCGTGTGTGCCTTAAATTTTTCGCACAAGAGAAAGGGAGCTACAGCTTAACGCCGGATCCGAACGGCTAAGTTTGAGAATTTGCTTATTCATTGCTAGTTACTTCACAGCTGGCGCCAATAGCTGGTGAAGGTAATCGTATGTGTAAAAGCTATTTTCTGAAGAAAGAAAAAAACTTTTATTATTAGATGTTCTGAGGCGGGAACGAACCTACGACCTCGCGCCCAGCAGTTCAGCACACTAACCACTGGGCCACACACGGTCTCAAGCTTTTTAAAAATGTCAACATCACGCAGATCGGACTATATCAGATAATGATGTGGAATAATTTACTTTGTAAACTCTGGCCCTGTTCCAAATTGGGTTTAAGAACTAATACCAGTGAGTTCCACTGTGCAAGGACAATCAGTTCCTTTTCGTAAGTCTACTTATTTGTGGTAAATTAGTAAGCATTCAACTTTAACCCCCTTCCGCCTTTGGGCATGTGGACAATGAAAATTGAAATGGAAAATCGAATCGGCTTTTTAGTGCGTGTGTGTGCGTGTGTGTGTGAGTGTGTGTGAGTATAATTAATCTAATTATCAGCTTGGCTTTGTGGCTGCACTCACTTTGTTTGCAATTACGTGCGTGCGGAGCATTCAGGAATTTGTATTCAATAAAATGTAAACGAACGGTTTGATTCGTTTGCTGTCATTCATTTGCTAATTGATCGTCCATTGCCAAATTCAGTCCCATTCAGCGGCGTGTGCGACAATCGTGGGTATTTCCATTAAGCTGATTCATTTAATGGTTTTCCACTGTTCATTTCACTTCAGCAAATTGTTACCTCAAATTGTAATTTAAATTTTGTAATTTATTAGGAACCATCTGCAGTGACTTTTACGCTTTTTAAAGTTGAAACATTTTCTGTGCAGTTTTTCAGTTTTAACCACAAAATTCTTTTTATGGCATCATAAAATACAAACGCAAATTATTTGGCATATAAAAAAGGGAAATAAAAATTCTAAAAACTAAACATATAACACTACAGCGTAGCACAAACATAAAGGAAAAAGTTGTGTGTGTGTGTGTGTGTTTGTATGTGGGTGTGTTTGCACAAACAGAGAACAAAAGTGCTTGAAGCGTTTTCACAGCCAATTTTTTTATGCAAAGCCAAAGACAAGACAACGTCTGACACATGTGGGAAGGGGTGTACATTTTTATATTTGGTTGAGCATGGCACATAAATCCATTTGCTTGTTGAAAGCCCAGCAGGATCTTGGCTACCCAGCACTATTCGAATGTATGTGTGTGTGAGTGTGCATTTAGGACAGCAATAAGCATGAAAGCCATTAAACACACATGTGTACTTAAAGCGTTCGGTGGGTTTTGTGTGGAGCGAAGTGCATACGACTTGTATGATACAAGTACACTAAGAAAAAAATGATAAATCAATGTGAAAATAAAATAAAAAGTATCAACAAGAAAAGTGGAACCTCTAATTTACTACATATTTAATTAAGAATGTCATTCCCTTTAGCAAAAAAAAAGAAAAATGGAGCCTAATGAAAATGGAATTTAATTATATTTGCGTTTAGTCAGAGTCAGTGTGGGAAATTACAAAAAATAGCTAAAATCAAGTGTAACCAACCAAAATGCTAGAAATATTGCAACGAGAAGCGATTCAGTCAAAGCTCTTCATTTCTATATGCATTGACAACAACCACAGTTACACTTATTAATTAAATCAATTGTACAAAGTTTGATCAAATTTTTCACTATATAAAACAAAAAAATCCATATGGGATGAAATCAACCCCAAGCGGTAATAAAAAGAACGTAATCAGAGAAAAGATTGAGTTGATCCGACTTTTCATACCCGTTACTCGTAGAGTAAAAAGGGCAGAAGGAATCATCTCCGACCATATAAAGTATATATATTCTTGATCAGCATCAACAGCCGAGTCGATATAGCCATGTCCGTCTGTCTGTCTCCTACAGTTTTAAAGATAGACGATTCGTACCTTCTAAAGATAGTTATAAATTAGCAAAATGAATCGATTTGCCGAAAAAATGATAAAGATCGGATGAACGGTTCTCAAGTTATGAGCAAAAAAGTCAACCAAGACCCCCGCTACCTCCCCTCCAACCCTACAAAATATTGCATACTTTTCGGATGGTCACCCTAAGGAACGCAGGAACACTGTTAAACATGTTTTTTCATGAATAACGGATATATCGAAGTCGGTTAGAGCCGACTTTAACTTACGCTCTCGTTTTTCTTTTATTTTATAAGAACTCAACAAACATTTAGTAAAATCTCTGATTCTTAATAAAGAAAGCAAAACTAAATGTAAAAATAGAATAAATTCAGGCGCCATCCTTGGGGCCCACTCTTTAGTTGGTTTTTCTATGGTACCCAAAACGCATTACATTAAGGGTCATGGCCATTAAATTTAATATGTCCCTACGCTTATATGTATTAGCATAACAATAAATGCTATAAATTATCCCAGTTCTTCGACGCACGTACATACGAATGGCATGCTCTAAGTTGATGCCCTCTCAATGGCCATTAAGAAATCCTGAAATGGTTGTACCCAAAAGTTCTCAAAAGCGACAACAACAACAAAACAGTTAATACATACGTCATCGACGAGGTGACCAAGTGCGTTGCTAACAAGGCGAAATCACTCGACTGCAAAGAGATTCAGATTGAGATTCAGGGCCACTTAAGTGTCGTTACATTTGCCTTGCCCTCTCCTCACATTTCTAGCTGTTTACATTCATTTGTGTTTATTGTTGTTTTCCTTTCAGTTCTTATTGTATTGTTGCTCACGTTTGTATGTGTGAAAATTAGAAATAGAACAACAACAGCAAGAACAGCTGGCATTGGTGTAGGTCTTGTAAGAGCTACAGTTTACACAGCACTTGAAAAAAGGAACCAAGCTTAGTCTGGACCAACTTAAACTGACACGGACAGACGGGCATTGTGTTAGTCACACATAAAGTCAGTTCGTCAAGCTTTTTGATAATATTTAAGTAAAATTTGTCCCTTCTGGGTGGTATACTAAGCTAAGCTGTAATACACTATCCAAACTTTTCTAACGTCTTTTTTATGCATGTTTGGGAGACGATTAATGCGCATGTAAGCTGGCAATCTACAATTTCTAGCAACGTTCAAAAAAGGTTTGTCTACTTCACAGTCTCATGCTAGTTCTTAGGGTGCACTGTGACTCTTTTGGGTGGAAAGGTTAAACAATTTTCGTAGGACGGTAGACGGTAAGATGAATTACAACTGAAGCCAATTTCGTGCAATATTCAAGGATCTGACTAGTGAATTATAGAAAAATCGTGTAATTTAAAATTTGTCAAACATCAAAAAGCCCATTGATTTTTTTTGAGGCGATGAAGGTAAGACCATTAAAGCATGTCTTGAGATTTAAAAGGGTAGTTGTCTAGGATAGGGACCTTACCTCAAAAAATTCTAAAAAATTCCCTTCTATTTTTCATTTAATAAAACTTACGCATATGTGTATGTGCTTTGAGAAATATTTCATTGTTGAACTATTTTCCACTCCAAAGTTCTAGGCGCGTTTTTTTTATGTGGTTATCCCCGAAAGGCCTAGTCCACGTAAGGAAGTGAAAAACTGAGTTTTGTTCTTCTTGTTTGAAAACTAAACGAAAAATCTTAAATCGCAAGCAGAAATTTTTTTTTTAATTGCGGGTATATAAACTTAAGTCGAGCCGAAGTTAGCTTGCCTCTATTTTTTTTTTAATTTTAACTGCGGCGAAAAAGGAACATCATTCACTATAGTTTTTGATGTTGGATTATACAGCAGTCAAAGATCTAACGAATCCTGTCTTTATGATTCGGGAACCGTTTGTGAAACATAAATTTAGCCAAATATCCGAGATAATGATTTTTTCCGCCCAAAATGTGGCAATACTGACTTTACCTTTTAGGCGAACAGTATCCCATACTACAAAATTTACATTTTTTAATTTTATTGATGGATAGTTTGGAATCAGCAAAAAAGGTGTTTGTGCAGATACTCTCAGAAATGTTGCACTGTTTTCTTATCTTCTTTCTGTTCCCCTTTGTTGGAACAGAACCCTTCTGGAGGTACCTTAACCGTTTTCGCGAATTATGAGAATTTTATATTTTGCGTTCCCAATAACCCTGTCCACATTTGCTGAATTTTTGAGAATTTTATCTTAGGCTATTAAAAACTAAGATAAAATTGTTGTCGTTGTGTGTTGCAAGTACAAAAGTACACATTAAACGCGAACCGCGGCTTCATTTGAAAAACTGGGTATGAGGTGATGCTTACAAAGGTGTCTTTTATCATAATTTATGGGTCTTACGCAGGGCTTTAAAAAAAGTTGGATTTTGTCGAACTGTGTAACTGGTCAAATTTTTATGATATCAAGTTTTTATACTCTGTACCAAAGGCATTCTTAGTTTGTGCAAAAGTATGTAGCAGGTGGAAGGATTATTTCTTTCCGACCCAATAAAGAATATATATTTTTGATCAGCACTAACTGCCTAGTCGGTATAGCCATGAGCTTCTTATATTGGCAGTCAGTAGATGGTTTATACCTTCTAGAGGTATTTATCTAATTAATTAAAATTGGCGACAATAAAGTTGAAAATTCCGTAACCGTAACCGAAACTTGTAACAGAATAAGGTTAATAACCGTGACTTGTACCGTAACCGATATGCCACACGCGTAACCGGAAAAAAGCGATCGGCCAAAACAGTAACCGTAACTAAAACCGTTACTTGATTCGGTTTCAATCTCTGGTATGAACTGTATATATAATATCAAAGGAAAAATATTGAAAAATAGATCATAGATATATTTTTATTTTCAAAAGTTAAAAATAAAATTTTATCCTGTTTTTAAAATACAACCTCAAAAGTGGAATATAAATATCTAGGACACATCTTTTTCTTTGGTTTTTTTAATGCCCATAACTCTTATTTGAGAACTCGGCTATATTTAGTTGCTTGGTATCTGTTCTATTGAGGCTATACATATTTGCTCATTTCCGAATACAAAACCAAAATTAATAAAGATTAATGTCTAATGTCTTGATTTCATGAATTTTGTTTATTTTTAGAGAGTATTTGGGTCTGGCAGTTGGTTGAACCTTTGCGTTCTCTTGTTCTGCTTTGTTAATTTTTCTTAATTCTTTTCCATTCACATTTCCTTTTACGGTTTTTCTTATTTCTGCTCATTAACTGGTCTGGCCCAGGCAAAAGATTTTTCAAACCGCTGCCTAAAAGTATGCAACAGTTTGTATTAAACCTACCAGGGCATAAGCAAACCCATTTTTCCCCCATCTACTTAGTTGCTAGCCTGTAATGACGCTTTGAATAATTTATGCTGAGCACATTTTGGCTCCCTTTAATTTGTTGTAAGTAAAACAAACAAAAACCCGACACTCATTACCTTTGACTGGGGCTGCACATGACGTCTGTGTGGCTGTGTGTGAAAGGTTTTAAATTCTGCTGCAGACTTTGAGTTAATTTGGCAAATGCAAATACGATTTGTAATCCGAAATGCACAAAATTGCTGAAGTGTAATTATATGACCACACAATAAATACGGTAATCCGAAAATGACTATGCAAATGAAATCTGCATTAGCAACTCAGCTTTCAACGGCTTTGGAGAGATAAATTTCAATGCAAAAGGAAAAGCTAAAAATAATCTTTAATTCGGGCTTTCATGCCCAAATGCCATCAGCTAAATATGCCGGGCCCAAATTAATTAGGAGATATAATTTGTTGTAGGTGTTCACTTTACATTTTTTCGAATCGTGGCTGGGAAAATTAGCCCGACGGGTTCTCGGAATCTAGCCGAAAGAATATAAAATGTCATTAAATATAAATTATGGTTATTGGACAGACACGTGGATGATTTGACCTTCTGTCGGAATGACGCATTTGCCATGGGCTTGACCAGGACGATTTGTGTTATTTTTGTCATATTTTCTTTGCGTTTTTAACACGTACACGAAATGGAACTGCTATTGGACTTTGCCAAATTGAGCAACAGCCCCTGACTACAATTCCTTTGAATACATTAAACATTGATTACTTATCGATCTTTTGATTTTGGTCAACTTTGGAATGAAAAAGTAAAGTAACAGTCGTGTCCTGCCTTCACAAATAATTCTATGCAAATTAACAAATGAAACTGCAGTTGTACTCAGATGGAAAAAAGCTTGGTTTCCTGTCAAATGTCTGCAAGCAGATGGAAGCCAGGTGCACCTGAAACTCGAGTTGACAAATTAACCAATGAGCGGTTCAAGTTTTAACTTAAATTATTTTCGAATATTGCTAAAGTTTTGCAACACAAAAGATGCCTGGCAAACCGTTCCACTCAAGGAAAATTGAGTTATTTGTCAGTTTTTATTTGCTTTGCAAAACTTTTCGAACGGATGCAAAATTTTCTTACTTCTCATTTTATTTCCAGGCACAGTCACTGGCAAAAGTTGCTTGTTCAGGCAATTGGCAAAATATTGATAGCTTCTGTTCATGTCAATTTTTACTGGCTGCCTGCTAAAGTCTCATAAAACTATTTTAATTGAGGGGAAATTTCCTTCATGGAATCATAAAGTTGTCACTTCGAATGAAATAAAACCAAATGACAAGATCAAATTGTTTAGTAAATTTCGTTTATGTCTTCCACCTATTTACAGCTTATTTATGAACTTTGATGGCATCGAAGACAAATTTGGCTCTCAAAACAAATCGCTGTTAAACTGAGAACTATATAACGCAGTCAACAGAAGTGTTCATATTGATATTGGCTCAATACTGGAAACATATACAAGGGCACACAAATTTGATGTTCTGGATGGAGACGACGGGCGCCAAGTGGACGGAGGACGGAGCAATTGGTGTTTTGGCATTGACTGCCATTTGCCCTGCACAACAACAGCGACAACAGCAACAACGTCCACAGGAGCCGCAACAACAACATGGACATAAAGCAGCAGCAGCAACGAACTAATTGTAATCATTGGTTACAAATACCCTACAAATTGCTGCTCTTGGTAAGTACACATCTAGATACTAGAACTTGTTGACTTGAAATGAAAAATTAATGCAATTACAAGGGCGTTTGTCTTGTGAGTTTTAAGTTAGCCACCGACCTAGTTTTAAGCATAGTTTATTGGCAGCGATTTGACCTATGTATTTAAAGTAAATCGATCAAAGCCTTGGTAAGGATCGACCGATCGATAGCTAAGTTATAAGCAAAAGAAAGTTCAAATTGGCAGCTCAACTTAAGTAAAGGTATATTGCAATGCAGTTTTAAAAAAGTAATACCTTCAATACACCACCCAGATCCCACCTATATCCCAGAAACCTCCTAGATGCCACCCAGACTTATTTCAAAACTAATTCTGCCTTCTCCTAGTTCTACCCAGTTGTTTTCCGCATTAGAAGCGTAATGCAACATCAACGCGATATGTGTTCTATCTTCTCTTTCTTTACTATGCTCATTGAAAATGCAAAAGCAATCAAGCAAGCAAAAACATAAGTTGGCGTCGCCTTCAATGCATATTATGTTCTTGGGGGAAGAATGATTCACTGTGTATCAGACAGACAGCCATGCACAGACACACAAGAGCTGGAAAAAATCGGTTTACTCTTTTTATTTCCTCAGGTTGTTTTTGGTTCAGAACTATTTTCTTCATTTATTTTAGTGGTTGGACGTTAATTGGCTCTGAACACACCTGGTCTTGCTAGAATAAATGTAATGTTTTGGAAATGTATATAAATTCTAAAAATTAGGTCATTTTCTTGGCATAGGGTCATATCTCCGTCCAGCACATTTTGCTGGCGGAGACATAACGACAATCGCCGTTTTACAAACGCCATATCTTCGCGCGGAGCTATGTCGTTTAGAAGCGTCATATCACCGCGCGTATATGATATATGCCAGCCAGTTGTTATATGGCAGCTTAACGATATGAGCAAACTATCCAAAATTGTATGGAAACAGATAATACTATAATTATAAAGTATAAAAACGCAACCGTTGAAGACAAAAAAGTTTTGAGCACTAGAACTGCTTTTCGACCTTACGTTTCTATGGCAGATATATGCTATAGTCATCCGATTTGTATAAAAAATAGGCAGAATTGTGTGTCAGCATGTGATATTGATCAGTAGCAAGTTTTAGAGCGATATCCTTAAAAACAAAAAAGTTTTCATAATTAAGAGTTATAAGGCACTATTAAGGCAATACTATCGCTCTCAACGCTCGTATTTATAAGTTTTCAATGATTTCACATAATTTCACCAAGGCTTGTCGAAATCGGACAACTATATAGTTAGGTCTGAAAAAAGTCTTAGTGAGAAAACCTTTTTTGTTTTCAATGTTATCGCTCCCGACGCTCGTATTTATAAGTTTTCAATGATTTTACAAAATTTCAACAAGATTTTTCGAAATCGGACCACTATATAGTATAGCTGCTATACAAACTGTCAGGCATATATCAAGCTTCAAGGGTATATAAACTTCGGTCGAGCCGAAGTTAGCTTGCGTCTATTTTTTACTTTAATCTAAAGTAAGCCAATAATTGGGCAACGTTTGTAAGAAGCTCCGTTCGTATTTTATTACTATCGATTCATCAATCTGACATTTCGGTTACGTTCATGCCCTAGTGGCAGATCGAAAGTAAATTCTTTAGGACTAAGCCCGAAAATCTGGTTCCACGTCTATTCAACACAAAACAATTTCAAAACTTCGATTCAACACACGTCAATTCCACACAGCACAATTATATCACAAGATATTTCAACACATATACAATTTAAACATAATCAATTTTTATCACAGAAAAACACCCCTCCAGCAATTCGAACAATCGCCATATTTTAACACCCCCCTCCCCCCCCCCCCCCCCCACCCCCCCCATGTACCATCCCTTCAACACATACCAATCTCAACATATGGAAAATAAAACCAAGCAATCACAATTTAAAAATCACTAATCACTAATAAAAGTCATCGTTACTCAACTTTAGTTTCCACGTCTATTCAACACAAAGCAAGTCTTCACAAAAAAGTAGTCAACACACGTCTATAAGTCATTTCACCCAACACAACAATTTAACACTTCGTCAATTCAATTCAAACCAAATTTAAATTTAATAATAAATTAATTATTTTGTTTTGTGTTGAATTGACGTGTGTTGAATTGTTGTGTTTGGTAAAATAACTTAGTGATGTATTGACGTGTGTTGAAATTGTTTTGTGAAGACTTTGTTTTGTGTTGAATTGACGGATTGTTGAATTGTTGTCTTGGGTGAAATGACTGTGTGTTTTATAGATGTGTCACCGAAAATCTGACTTTATTATTATTTGTTGTTGGGGAGCTAACGCTTGGCGACCAATCCTGTTCAGTTGTGCCCCACTACTCAGTAAACAACTCTTCTAGCAGCACTATATCCCGTACAAAGGTCAGGACTTTCTTAGGTTCTAGGTTAATGATATTGTTGGGTATCGGGTAACTTTTCTTCTTGGGGCTTTCAGACCGTCGACTACCGGCTGAGGTCCGCCAGCAGCAAGGCTACTTAGAACAGGCGGTTGCCACTTACCCGTTGCACACCGTTTAAGACTGTGTTACCCGGGCCTCCAGCTAGGCTGACTCTCGGCAAATGACACCTTAGTCCGGCTTGAGTTGTGTGGGATGGCAAAGAGATAGGTATTGGTGGCAACACAAGCGCCTCGTCGGTGCACTGCGGGGTGACACCCGCTGGGTGTCCGGGACTGCTTCTTTGGGGCTGCTTGTTCGCAGCTTACCTCCAAAAGAAGGCAGTTCGCCATCCGAAACCTGCAACCCGTCCGATGGCACTAGCACAAGCCCCCTAAAAACCATTTCACAAGTTTATCGTGACTCTAAATATCTGACTTAATATATTTGGGATTTTGAAGCTGTTCAAATGAAGCCTCAAATTCACTCGCTCGGCCAAAATTTGACAGTAGTTTCTGAGCGGATAGTGTGTACAGTTTAATCTGTCAAGCTCAGAATGACAAAAAAAAATACTTTCATCACAATACTTTATATAAATTAAAATACTTTTAGCATCAAAGCAAATTCAAAGTGTTTATACTTTAATAAAATCCTTATTTGGCCCCTTGGCTTAAACTTGTTTACCCAGATACAAACAAACTTTACACAATGACATGCAAGCATTTGTGTATCAGCTACAACTTCAGCACAATACACGAGTTTGCTTAAATACCCTGAATATTTTAACAACTTTTAAATAAATTACAAAATTTAGGTTTAACTTTATCTGATGGTTGCTTAGCCAATTGGACGACAAAAGTGAAGATTTCAATTTTTGAATGAAGTGTATAAATTTCACTCGCACCTTGTAATGCCAAACAGCTGCACATTTCTCACCTGAGTTCATTAGAAATTCATGTCTTGCTCAATTAGTTCAACTTGAAGTTGAGCTGAGTGTTAAAAAATGTTGTCGGCAACATTTCCTGTTATTATTTCCGCTGCTCGTTTCCTTTGTGGAATAAAAGCACGCACGTCCTGCACGCGTCGCAATGGCAATGGGGTCCTTTGGCAAACTAAGCGGCTGTTCACATATGCCGGACGAGCGAGCCAAAGAGTGCGGAGATGTAACAGATGTGGGCACGTTTAGAAATGGAGTTGTTGTTGCAAATGTGCAGCTGGCAGTTGCACGGGGATGTGTTTGAATGCTGCAATCAACGTTGACATGTGCGTGCGTGTGTGTGTGTGACTTTGATTTCCTTGTAGTTGTGTGCGCGTTTAGAGCAGTTACCGTTAGGCAAATGTGCGGCCATAAATCCACAGAATAAACCTACATGGCACTTGTGACAGTATCTTTGTCTCTTTTTTTTATACGCTCATAAAATTGCGTATACGCCACGCTGGCTTACCAGAAGCCAGCATAAACGACAGTTCTTAAGTGAAAGAGGGGGAGTTTGGAGTCTGATTACACCCGCGCACTACTTAACAGTGTCGTTAATTTTCTTTTAATTACCTGAAGCGATGTTCCAGCATCAATTTCATTCGCCCCAAGTCAAAGCCCACCAAACACTCATCAAGTGGCCATAGTCTGTCATTTGCATTTGTAATTGTATTTGGGGAATCGATTTGCCAATGTTAAAGTTCAACTTGTCGCTTAGTTTTTGGGGATTGAAATATTTTGCATTTTTAATTGTGAATTAATTGAAAAGTTTTTGCTGGCGCGTTGCCTGTCGCCAGGCAATTGTAGTTGCCAGAAATCAGCAAGCCGCATAATTGTTTTATCTGCGTGGGGAGTGGCTGATTGTGGCTGCGCGTAATCGTCCGCTTCCGCTTCCATGGTCGCGCCAAATTGTTGCAAAATTTTGCGTTTTAATTTAACTCATTTGTTGCCGACATCTGCGGGCGCCGCTAATTGGTGGTAACTTGATTTTGCGGCCAAATAGAGCTTTTGTTGTAATGCAGTCGCTTAATCTACGGGTAGTTTTCAACACAATGGAGCTGAGCTAACGGTGTGGAAAGATATTGTATTATTAGTTTTGGAGAAACTTTACAGAAATTGTTTTCAAATTTTGTTCTTAAAGCCCAAAATATTTTATACTAAAACTACTATACTAGATTAGAGCTGAAAATTATAAAATATATATATTCTTGATCAGCATCAACAGCCGAGGCGATATAGCCATGTCCGTCTGTCTGTCCATCTGTCTGTCCGTCTGTCTGACCGTCTGTCCGTCCGTATGAACTAACAGATCTCAGAGATGGTAAGAGATAGAGGACGCAACGCGTTCATCCACACAATTGCGGTCTTCAAGGCTCATAAAGTAGATTTGTTCAAATTTGATTTTGAAAGTTAAATTAAATTACTGACCATTTGCATCTGTATTGAGCATTATTTCTGTTGTTCCGAGCGAACTCGAATGAAAGCATGATTTAAAATTACGAAATACATGTCAATGGCTATCCTGTGGCGTCTCCGATCTGTTTTTCTGATGCGGACAACGACATCCCGGAGACTTTATATAGTCGGAAATGTTTCTTCTCAGTGGTACATACTTTTGCCTTATTACTTTGTACCTTCGGTACAGGGTATAATTCGAATACGGTCAATGGCTCTGTGGTAGGTTCGATCCCGCCTCAGAACATCTAATAATAAAAGTTTTTTTTCTTTCTTTAGAAAATAGCTTTTACACATTCGGTCGCCTTCACCAGCTATTGGCGCCAGCTGTAAAGTAACTAGCCATGCAAAAGCCAATACTTTGCCGTTTGGATCCGGCGTTAAATTGTTGGTCACTTTCTCTTGTGCGAAAAATTTAAAGCACACCCGCCAAGAGATCGAGAGAAGCTTGGCTTGGCCCCGTTCGAGGAGCTATATAGCCAATTTTACATTTTACAACACATCCCGGCGCACTATGGTCCCAAATCCCAAAAAGCTGGCCAAAAGTCGAAAAATAAATATTTTTTTAAGGACTTTTAATGGTTGGAATGGTTGTAATAATACATCTAGTTTGTATTCTGAACTTTAATAAGGAGGAAGTGTCCCCACCTGGCTCAGGTGTAAGCTCCGTTTGTGAGCGTCGAGCGTGCGTCAAAAATAACACAACGGGAAAAATTAACCGATTTGGATTTTGCAAAATGAATTCGACTGTAGAAAGTAAGTACAATTTGAGTGTATTGCCCAAAATCAGGGCTGCAAATCGGTTCGGAGTTGAACCGCTCCGGAGTCGGAGACTCCGGAATTTTTGGGAAGTCCGAACCGAACCTGAACCAGAGCAGAACTATTTTTTTTCCCCCCCCCCCACCACCAACCCGGAAAAAAGTAGAAAAGGGTTCGGTTCAAAAACATGTTCCTTTACAATTTCTCTAGGTTGCCATTTTCCAATATTTTAAAGCCTTGAAATAAAAACAGCTTACAAAAAAACATTTTGCTTCATTGTATAATATATTAAATGGAACTAATAAATAACATCTTTGAAAATACTTTTTTACTCCCATCGACGGTTGTCTTCGTAATCGTCGTTGTAATTAGTGCTTCTAAATAAGTCCTATATTTTTAGCACAAAGAAAAAATATCACATAAATAAATAAATAAGGACAGAAAGAAGAAGGTGCACACGCACACACACAGTCTTCTGTCAATTTGGAGATGTCAGCTTTTCACTCGTGCTGCCTTTGGAATTTATGAACAGTCATAACTATGGCCTCTGTCAACTTGCAGAAGATATGTAAAGACTGTTTATAATAGAACCGGGAGGTTCTTAAAACATCTGTACAGTTGACCATCCTCCTTTGTGTCGTGTGTGTGTCTTGTTTTAAAAGTCTAATAAAATAGACCGAACGCTTGAGCAGTCGACACCGCTTCTGTCAGAAATTAGTCAGCAGTTCTGTCACTTACGCTCTCTAAGTGCACTTGGGAATACGCCCGTCTCGCTCTGACTGTGATATGCTTTACGGACAATAATAATCTCATTGCGGACTAATGTTTATCAACTCTCAAAATTGAGAGGCAGTGAGGCAGTGTACATTTCATCACTAATACTCATTCTTCCATTATTTATTGACCTAGTCTGCTAAAAAGTCCGATGATCCAAGTTTGAATATGATGAACTTCTATATATAAATAAAACGTTTAAGGTCCAATATCTCATCTTCTACATATGTAAAATATGAATAATAAACTGAATTAGATCTGATACATAGCAGCTATCTGGAATAAGAAAATTGGCACTAAATTTGTTTCAACTAACGTACATGTTTGCCGAATAAGCGAAGAACAAAATTATTCCTGAACCCCGGTTCGAACCCGAACCTAGGTTCAGCGACCTTCTGAACCCGCTCCGTGAACCCGAACCCATAAAGTTTCGCGGGTTCAAACTCCGGAGTGAACCCCTCCCGATTTTTAGGAGGTTTGCAGCCCTGCCCAAAATTATTATTATTAATGCATGAAATATTGAATTGTTAATAAAAGAAGAGGATTTTTATTGCTCAAATTCTGAAATGTCGTGTTAGCTGCAGATTCAGTCTCGCTGATGGATTTTGTGCGACAATTGTCCAACATACTGTCCCTCAACGCACCGAACCAACTTTTTCTAAAGTATTTTGGCCCGCAGAGCACGAAAATCAACAGGAAAAAAAATCTGTCTAATATTAATCGAGGTATTGTCGATAAACGGATTTGTTCATTATTTCAGCCAAAAAAAAACCTTTTTAAAAATATTGTGCACCTTATTGGATCCGTCCTTTTTGATTTTTTGAAATATTTTTATTTTCGTCCAAATCTAATTCGTCCTTAAAGAAATTCTCCACCCTATTGGTCCCCCATTCTGTTTTTCTTTATTTGGACTTCGGATCATGATCATCGACCTCGAAAACCCCCGAGTACAAACTTTCAGCCAAATCAAATGAAGTTTTCGACTTTTGGCCGCCTTTTTTGGATTTGAAACCACTGTGCGGGGGACTCCATTTTTATACCCGTTACTCGTAGAGTAAAAAGGGAGGTTTGACATGTATGGGACAAATGCTTCTTTTATTTGCACGCAGATCAAGTTTATTTCAAATTTTGGCCAAGCCCCCTCGCGCCCCCGAAATTTGGAAATAACGTTATGTCTCCTACAGTTTTGAAGATAGATGATTTGAGATTCCAGAGATAGTTAGTATAATGATAAAGATCGGATGAACGGTTCTCGAGTTATGAGCAAAAAGTGAACCAAGCCCCCGCTACCCCTTCTCTCACCACAAAAAAAATGTTGCATATTTTTTGGATGGTCACCCTAAGGAACGCAGGAACACTGTTAAACATGTTTTTTCCATGAGTAAAGGTTATATCGGAGTCGGTTAGAGCCGACTTTAACTACGCTCTCTTTAATTTTGAAATCATGACAATTAGGACATTAGCACCAATCAGGACTCTCGGATGAGCGGAATATTCGATATCTGGCTTATACTCAATTGCGAGACGATGGAAACAAAGCAGATGTAAATGGTCGATGTTCTTGCTGGCGTTGTCGGTCAAGTGTTCTGCGTGCGTTAACATCTGTCCGGCGCTCTTGTTGCTAATTGTTGATAAGACCTTGCTGCCCTTACAATTTTTGTGGACACCCCTTCATGTTGCTAGCATTGCAAAAAAAAATTCTGGAAAAAATGTATGCCCAGGAGGCATAATCCACTCATCCACGATTTATACCATATGTGTGAGCGTTAGTTTGTGTATCCACGAAATTCTTAGAGTGATGCACTTTTTAATGCACAAACCCCTCCTCGCTTAAGCAGTTGTACGGCTTCCTGCAATTGGACATGAATTTCCGGAAGGGTGTCTTTGGATGTCATAAAAAATTCCCCAGACTGTCGTTTGACTCCTCCGAATATCCACAGTCCTTCAACTAGTCCACCACAATTAAACTTTCGTTTTCCGATTTTGACTTCATCGATCCCAACTATTGTACTGGGGTCTCCGATAAGAGGACAATCTAAAGAAGTTCATCCAGTCGATAAAAGACTGCCTGACCCATCCCATCTCCTCCTCCAGTGACTGAACTGTGTCTAATCAGTCCTTATACAGTCCTTAAAAAGTCCCTATACAGCTCTTAGAGTGTTAACCACACTCACTCTTTTTTTGTTGTGGGGTCATTTGTTAAAATTTTTTTTTTTAAGGGACAGGAGATCTAAGGGGGCGTAGCAATTAATAGGATTCAGCTCGTTTAAGATATAAAGTATAGTTCCTACAGCAGCTTAAACTTGCATCTGACTATGGCATTTTCATTATAATTTATTTATAATTAGAAATTGCAGTAACTTTTACTTTACATCCTTATGAACAACTTAGAAGTTTGCCAGCGCCTTACTGACGTGTTAATTTTCCACGAATTTTACTTGCAACCATTCATCCGGTTTTTGTTGCATTTTTTCCTATGGCTTTTGATTGCATCATTTGCTTTAAGCAATTTCACCTTTGGCCTTAGGAATTTCCGGCTTAATTTGTAAGCAGAATACTTGTTAGCATCCTGCAAATGGCAATTTAAACAAACAATTATAAACTGAAAATAAGTATTTATTTATTTTTGTATGAAAGAAAGGAAAAGACATTGCAATTTCCAGCACGGCACTCAATTAGCACAGCCGGGAAAGTGAGCTCGTGAGTGGGACTTCATTATTCTCGAATGGAAAGTTTTAATTAAAGCTATGTATGTGTTCGGGTTAAGTGGCACGAGTGAGCTTCTTTTTTGTGGACATTACGTGGTGAGTGTCCATTAGTTGTGTCAATAGAAAGAACTTCCATCTCAGTGCTCGGTAGTTTTTGAAGCTGCAATCAATTTAAACTAAAGCAAATGTTGTTAGAACTGAATTGAATGCACACGGCGGTAAAGTTTAAGCAGAAGTGGGGTGGGCAATCTGGGGGGTGAATGTAAAGTGCAAGTAAAGAAGAAAGAAATGTAAAACAATTTGAAACAAAGATGTTATTTCTTTCGCAGTTTAAAAGCTATCAAGATAAAACTTGGCATTGAGACAAAAAAATGTTAGAAAAGCCCGAATGTGATATACTCTCCACCTGGCGATACCGCTGAAAACAGCGCTGCTGAACAATAGATGACGCCACTACTGCCAGGGCTGAGGAAGTCTTAGATCTGTGAGTTCATACAGACGAACAGGGCTATACCGACTTGGATGTTGATGTTGAACAAGAATATATATACATAATAGGGTCGGAAATTGCACAATTTTATGATCCTTTTTTATGCATTTTTATTTGGTACTGGGAATACAAATACACCAAATTAAATCATTATAAATTGTCTACTTTAAGGATGGAAAATGTAGTTAAACATTTCGAAATCGATTTTCTAAACAGAAAAGCAAAACAGTGCAAATGTACATACATTACGCCATTGATACACTTATAGATAGTTCCAGGTGCATTACCCCAGGGAACTCTTAGCGCAAATGTAAAAAACAACACACAAAATAATACATTTTGTCCACTTTAAAGTAAACGTTGGGATATAAATGACACATTTGACTTTTTTATTGCAACCTAGACCGTGGAAAGACAAAAAAATGGTGGACAACAAATCAGCTTTTGCTTTCATCGTTTTTACAACAGTTACCTTTGAAATGTGTTCAGGGCCACATGGTGCAGTACAGATCGGAAAGATGTTGTAGCTATAGTAAGTACGATTTTTAGATCTCTTCGGACCTACTTATAAAATGTATTAGGTTGAATTCAGATTAAAAACTTTATCTAGTGACTCCGTAGTTAGTAATTATGACTCACAACTTATGAGATAATTGCTTAGCACTATTTTCTGACTCTTCAAATTTCTGAACTGTTTTTTTTTTTACGAATGAGCGTGCTTCTTCCAAAATTTTCACTTATACTTTCCCTTTGTGTTCAGAAAATAAGTTACCCTTAACTTAAAATAAGAACAAAATGTTGTCGAAAGTAAGATTTTACTCAATCGGAAAATTTTTCCTTTGTACCATACCAAAATTGGTTTTCGGCAGTGATAGCTCTCTTTTTGATATCTGTCATGTTTTTTTTTTTAAACGCAACTTTATGTCTGTTCAATCAATTATAAGTAGCCCGCTAGATGTGAATCTGCAACAGTGTGCAATGGCTCGATGTGCCAGCGAGTTATTCCATATGTTATTCGTTAAGTGCAAAAGTTTCCCCGGTTCAATATCCTTACATGCCCGAAATATTTGATCCAAAGGGGAATATGGGAGGAGAAGGAGGCAGCATATCCAGATCTTGTGCTAGTAAAATAGGGCTACTCGTGTTCTTCACTGCCACATTGTCCACCAATATCGCTTCAAGAGGAAGAGTTTTTTTAATCAAATATTGGTTTTGAGGGTTTGACTTGGTTCACTTTCTGAAAATATATAGTTATTTGGTTTCTGTTTCTTTTTAAATGGTCGTTATAGAATCATGAGTAATATTTTTGAGCGAAAAAATATTATAATAATAAATAATATTATATATATGTCGCAGACAGGTATGAAAGTCAGTGACAAGCATGGAAGAAGCAGAGCACCAATAAGGTGACAGATGAAGTCTTCTTTTCCTTCCGGTTGTGCGAGTCAGAGAGTGCTGACGTGTATGCTTGACAGTAAAACAGGCGGAAAAGTGTTGGTCTGAGCAGGAGTAAAAGGGACAGTCTCAGACGTCGGAATTTAGATAGTATGACTCCCTGACGGTTCTTCAAGAGGGCAGGAATGTTGCCGACGTAAAACAACAATTTCTAACTTAGTAGGCTTGTGCAGCAGGGTGAAACTTGACTGATTAAAAATTATTATTTAAGTATTCAGTCGAGAACAATTTGTCGAACTAACAACACGATATTTTATAAATATTATTTTTTTTCTCTGAAGAGTCGAAATTTTTTTTTTGTAAATATTTCTTAGTAGTAGTATTTTGCCATTTGTATAAGTGCCCAGTTTCGGCGAAAATGTCCTTTGTACGTATGTACCACTCGGTACACTTTTATTTAATTTTGAATTTGTGTTCTTGTAACTTGTTCACTTATTTCTCATCTTGTTTGCTTTTTCTGACGCCATCATTTTAAGGGGAGAACCCTTTTGCTGTGACTGGGATGGCTAATGCTAGTCTTCTGAGAATTTTCACCCGGAGTACCCTTTTATTGTTCCAGGTCGGTTCTGAGTTTACCTTTGTTCTTTGGCAAAACTTTAATTTTTTTAGTGGCTTTTCCTTGTCGCCGGACTTCGCTGCATCATGGTCTAAGTTCACTCAAGTCTAATGACTATTGCTGAAGGAAAACGTTTAAAATCATACATTATTCTAAAGACAATTGCGTTATTAAATTTTTAAATGACAGTATTTTCTTTCCCACATTCTGCCTAGATTTTTGCGTGCCATGGTCCTTTCTTACACACAATCGTCTTCCAGCAGATAGTTCCGATTATCGATTACCGATTTACGACTTGCGATTGCTGATGAGTCTCTGCTGAATGGCATAAGATAATCTGCGGTTTCGGTACTTTTTAAAATTGGAAACAATTTACACAAAATCCTTAATATTTATAGATTTGTTAATTAGAAAATTTCATATGAATGCCTGCACTAAGGTAGGCTGACCCAGCAATTGTTAAGCAATCATACGTTTTGTTCGATTTCTATTCAGTAAACATGATTGTCAGATTGTCAAATCACTGTATTCAGCAGGTGAAATCGGCAATCATAAATCACAAATCGTAAATCGGACCTATCTGCTGAATACGCCCAGTATCAACTCAATTTGAGATATTGCGAGCGCCAAAAATTTTTATTTAGGTTTGTACTCAACTTGAGCCCAATGTTTTTGGTTTCTTTTCTCAAAAAACCCACCTCCTGCAGCAAAATTTTTATAACTAACAATAAATTATAATAATAGGTACTGGCAAACCCCACAAACGTTGTTTTGCCATATAGATTGTATGCAGTAATTTTTTAAAGACTATTTCGGTTGTTAAATAAAATATAACGATAACAAGAGCGCGATTGTTACTTTGGAATTCGTGTATGTGTGATTTAAAGAATTTCAATTATTCATTGTGCTCATCCAAAAGGGAACCCAGCTCGCCGACGATGCGTCTGGCGGTAGTCGAATTGAGGTTATTGTAGCAACGTGCATCCACTCTATTGACGTCCTGACATTGTCAATTTATTTATTTAGAGTTTAATATTGTTCTGTCCAACTTTAAGAGGGCCTAGTTAGGAACGACAATACAATATTTTTCACAAACAAGGAGAATCGAGGTGAAAAAATATGGTTATAGTTTAAACAAAGGTTTCTGAAGGGCTCGTGATGAGCGTAGTTTGTTAGGCAAGGCTGTAGATAAATAGGATAAAAGTTTCTAGTAACGCGTTGTGGGACTGCAAGACTTATATTAGACAACAAAACGAAAGAGTCGATATCTCCTGACAGGAGTTTATGAATAAAAAGATCACTATGACAAGTTACGCGGTTCTTAAGGGAAAGCAGGTTGATTAGGCGTAATCTGTTCCTTGATTTTGAAGGTGGAATTAAATTGTCTACCATTTGTCGGTGTATTCTGCATTATTTCTAATGCTTCGAATGAAGTCATTTGATAGCATTACAATTTTAATTATTTATTTATTTAACATCTTAACGCTACTAGTCAGGGGAGACATAAATTATTGCGTTAGTAACGAAATTGGGACATTCTTTGTCCATAGCACCAATCAGAATTTTAGGATCAGCGGAATATTCGATATCTGGCTATTGATGCGAGACGAAGAAACGATGCAGATATAAGAACTCGATGTACTTGTTGGCGTTGTCGCTCAAGTGTTCTGCGTGTTTTAACATTTGTCCGGCGCTCTATTCTCTGATCCAGTTGTTGTTGTTGCTGACTTTTCAAAGCTCGTGCCTCTTGTGACTGAGAAGAATGCCATTGCGACATTCTGACAAGTAAAAATTCATTTATTGAATGTAGTGGTTGATCGGTTTTTGCTGCTCTTACATAACGCACATGTATTCCTGCAATCGTTCGCCGGCCCAAACATCCACCCCTACTATAACAATCACACACAGACAGGTCAAATTAAAACTTCTGATAAAAATAGATATTTTTTTAAAAAACAAATCTTTTAAATTATTAAAACACAGAGTGTCACAGATAAGCAGCCTGCTGCTTCGGCAATTCAAAAGAATCTTCTGCAGAGGGCGTTACGAAATATAGTTAAAAACCTGTAGTACATTTGCCAAATATATACAAAAAAAATTTCATTAAAATATTGACTAGATTTTTACTCCGTTCAGCCATCATTTAACATTTAAAGAATTCTCATGAAACGCCTTTAAGTTTATTTTTGCTGCGGTAATTCAATTTAATTTGCACCACCAAGCTACTTCTCTTCCATTTAAGTAGGCGTATGCGTGGAAGTAAATGCACAAAAACGCGTATACGCCCCATGTGCCTACTGTTAAAAGCTTTTACGACGCGTTTTAAATGTCAATTATTTATTACGCTCAGCAATTTAATGTTGGCAAATTTCAACTTGCAACTCAATTCGGCAATTTCTCATTATTAGCTGCCACAAAGCAAATTTCATGATGCAAATTTCATATGAAAGATAAGAGAAAATGTTGCCAAAGACTTTTCCGTAGCCAAAATAAACGTATCTACCAAACTCGTTGGGGGTATCGATATTGTTTGTCATGGGAGAGTAATTTATGCCAGCAACGCACACTGATTGGCTTTATTGTGAGGGGGCAGAAAGATGCCAAGTATTATGAATATTTTCAGCAGCCCGAGCAACAAGTCAAGTGAAATGCTGTTAATAAAGGTTGCAATGGAAGCTTCAGAAGTTCACTCCCATTACCATTTCTTTGCCTACAAACAGTGCGTGCACTTGATTTCAAAAGCCCATTCATGCGTAGGAATTATTTATGAGGCTTTGTTTGACCCACATTCCTACGAAAACTTTAGTTTCCGCTATTTTTTGACGTCAACCCATTGTCAAAACGGGCCTCCACTCATTTATCATCCATCATGACCTTGATTCGGTCAACACCCCATCGATTTTCCATTTCATATATCCACTCCCTGTCCTACGCATTCACTTAAATCGACAAACCGAACGTTCTGTTTACAACCAAAAATGTTATTTACGTTGCATAATTAATTGTTTGCTGGCGGAATCCAATGGGTTGCCACAACAAAGGTAACTGGGCAGAAGGCAGTTGCCAAAAGCAGGTGTTCACTATCACATTTCCATTGCCTTTCGGCCTTTCTGCAAATCGCAGCAACGTGCCAAAATAAAAATATTAAAATACAACCTCTCTCTCCCTAGACGAGGGCTGGAATACTTAAAGCAAATATATTTTAATCGATTTGTTGCGTGTTTTGAATATTTCATGCTCGGCAATTACCCCAACCTCATGGGATGTATTCTTAATGTGGTAACTCTTGTTGTCGTTGTCGTTGTTGTTGACGCTTAGTGCGTGCCCGTCCGCCAGGCGGAGCCATTAAAGTCAAAAATAATTTGAAATATTGATTAGTGACCAAATTGTGCACAAATATTGAATATGAGGCAATGGCTTTCGGCTTATTGAAGTTGATTTTTTGTTTTGTATAGTTAATGGCAATATTATGGCATGTTCGATGATGGCTGATAACCAAATTGAGTGTAATTGAAATGCAATCGTTTTGCATGCGAAATTAATCAACCTGGCAAACGATTGACATTAATTATGACCATTTCAATGAATTGAAAGGCTCGCCGCACTCTTGTTTGGCACAATGGCGTCACTTCCGTTTCCGCAAGCATTGAACAATTATTTAGCTTGGTTTGTGTTGGCTTATCAAACAATTAAGCAAATATGCCTCAAGGCATATAATCCCACTTCCCCGCCGCCGCCCCCGTTTCATTATTTGATTGTTTGTGCTGGCTAACCAGAGCAGACTCGAGGGAAAGCTTAAGTTTTCCACCAATATTGCACATTTTCCTCCTCTTTATTGTCGATGCCCAACAACAGTGTTGATAACAAAGCCAAGCACCTTTGTGTTTTCTCTACTTATTTTCCCACTTTTTATTCAGCCAGGTGAAAACACAAAGAGAAATCAAGTATTTTGCCGTTGAATCCAGCAATTACGAACTTGAGGGTCTTCTGATACTTAAATTACTAAATCAGCCAACATTTTATGAAATTTGTGATCACATTTGAGTCTTCTTCGAGTCCTTCAGTAGAAAATATTATTTACTCATTTTCGAGTAATTTTTTTAATCTTTCTTGAGCATTTCTTGATTTGGACTATGACCAAGTCACCTCAATAGATTTTCTGGAGGACTCTTTAATTACAGTTATTATGTGCTGCACACACTCTAAATTTAGTAGTAATTTAATTTAGTAAAGTGCGCTTTATTCGCATAATCTTACCAAACGAATTCTATTGCTTATAGAAAAATTTAAAAAATATGTGCTAGACCTTGTGCCGCGATGAAATTTAATCTACTAACTCTCAATGATTTATGCATTTAAAGCTTCACCTAAAAACATTCGAATGAAACGTTGTTCAAAACATCTGTTTATTGCCGCACCCAAAAAAAAAAGGTTGCAAAAGAAAATTATTAATGAATCTATGACATCATTTTTAAATTTCACCCTTCAGTGAATAAACTTCTGATAGTGGAAAAGGCAGAAGCAATAGTAAACACTGTTTACTAAACAGTAAACATATATCAAATATAAAATCTGTAAATGCTGTTATAGATGTTGTAGAATATAAGGTGAACAGTTTTTAGAAGATTTAAAGCTTATTTACTTAAACTTGGTTTACTTTTTTGCTTGTAACTTGAGAACCGCTTATCCGATCTTTATCATTTCTTCAGCAAATCATACATACATACATTTTGAAAATTACTAACTATCTCTAAAAGGTACAAACCATCTATTTACAAAACTGTGGAAGATATGCCGTATGGGCGTGGCCAAAATTGAAAATAAACTTGATCTGCCTGCAGCTATAAGAAACATTTGTCCCATACATGTCAAAGCTCTATCTCTTACCATCTCTGAGATCTGTTTGTTCATACGGACGGACGGACAGACGGACAGACGGACATGGCTATATCGACTCGGCTGTTGATGCTGATCAAGAATATATATACTTTATAGGGTCGGAAATGATTCCTTCTCCCTGTTACATACTTTTGCACAAACTTAATATACTCTATGTACCTTCGGTACAGAGTATAAAAATAAAGTTGATTGTTAGCGACCATTCTAAATCGTAGAATTTGAGTATAGCAGGCTCCGATGTCAAGTAAAACACACAGATTTGTATGTTGTTTTTCCAATATATTTCGGTTGCTCCTCGGCAACCAACTTCAGGGACACTACAAAATATTTTCCATTTACAATGTAACATTTAATTTATCAAAAAACCCAAAACATTTGTACATACATTGTTTGACACGACTGTTCCGTTCGGCATGGAGTTGGATACTAAACGATTGTTTGGACAGTAAGTGTCTGTATAGGTGCGCACAGTTCTCCGTGTCCGTTTTCTAGTTAAGCCTCTTTTCAGTGTGTGTGTCTATAATACATAGAATCTTTAAAGTGAAGCGTTTGCTATAGTGGATTGCTTGCTGTAGGATTGATACAGTGTGTCGCAGGTAGGTACATAACGTGCTGTCCTTAGCCAACATAAAATTTAAAGTATAAGAAATATATGTTCCACACAAGTAAAACCCCTGTCTCTTATCACAGACCGACAGACGGACTTAGGAGAATACATTTTTGTTGGCCCTCCGGTGTTCCTTTATGTTTTATGTTTTTAGGAATTATAGATGCATCACATTCTTAAAATAGAGAATATAAATATAAGTTTAGAACTTGATACTCGTTATTACTAGCTGTCCTGCAAACATTTTGTCGGGTTTCTTAGCTCCATCGTCAAAATGTGAGTTTGGCGATAGTTTGAGTTCAGAGTCTGCTGATAGTTTGGCGACTTACAAAAACAAAACATATAAGGTATCGCATTTTTAACATAAAAGGCAGACTTTGGCGATATGTGGTTTCAATTTTAGCTGCGCTATTTAAAACGATTGAATGTGGAATATAGACTTGAGAATTACAAGGAACCATTTATGGGTGAAGTGTTGTCCGGGCTGTGATGCACAGCGTAGTACAGTCGTCTAAAACGTCAGTCCTCCATTGTGTTTTCAGTCCAAAGGAAAGTAAGTTTAAGTTTTTCATGTAATAAAATATATGTTTGTTTATTTCGGAATAATAAAACAATTGCGGGAACCAGCCGCAAGCTAGCAGGGCAGCAGCAGGAAGCACAAATTTGAATTATTTTGTGTGAAACGCTTTTTTAACCCTGAGAAAAGACTTTCGTAACTCCCAGAAGAAACGCTTTCTCTCCTCCAAGAAGTGTCCCGAAGGAAGATGAGAATGCGATAAATATGCGATATTGCCAGAGTGAAGCGACACCTACTGGAAGAATCGCATTCCTATCTTCAGCGATAAAAAATTTTTGCTGAGAGGTTAGGAAAATGCAGGCGATATTGGTGTGGGACTCACAGTGGAATCCGATAAACTATTGCTGTTTGAGAAGTTTGTTGTGGAGACGAACGGAGAGAACATCAGTTTCTTGGTTAAGGTGCGGCATTCTGCCTTCTTTACTCTCCTTACCTTCTTGATGTCTCCCTCGGTGTGTTTGGAGAAGGTGAAAAGGGAGTTAAAAGTTACACCAAGAATCTTTGGGTTGAGGAGTTTTTGTTGCCGGGATTGGCTGGTTTTTAAAACCATCGAACAGATTTGGATTTGGTTCGAGTCTTGATTTACATCATTTAGAGTTTTTTCACTTAGCGAAGAAGAGTGGGGAGCGGTGGATATGGGGGTGGAAAAGAAGGGAAAGGCCAATTTAAATTTTTAAGTTTTCGGGAAAGACTTAGGAATCTATACGGTGCCAATTATGGGCAAGCAGTGCTCAAGCTTCAGATGATTTGATACTGAAGAACATTGATTTTGGATATTTGGTTCTGGGTTTTGATTCTGATTCCCTACGTTTCTCCTTCCAAATTGCGTCACAACTGCCGACTTTGCCCTAAATGACTTTTCTTTTCTGCTTTTGCAGGTGGTAAACACATTTTTACACCCATCTCAAAAGTACCGCCATGAATGAGACAGAGTGCGAGGATCTCATTAAATCAGTGAAATGGACGGAACCAGCCAATTTGATCTCATTGGCCGTACTCGAGTTCATCAATGTTCTGGTCATTGGCGGCAATTGTCTGGTGATTGCCGCCGTCTTCTGTTCAAACAAGCTGCGCAGTGTTACCAACTTTTTCATTGTAAACTTGGCGGTGGCGGACTTATTGGTGGGATTGGCGGTGCTACCATTCTCAGCCACCTGGGAGGTGTTCAAGGTACGTATCCATTGTCGTTTCCCATTTGCCTAGTTAACATTTCCCATCTCTTCACTTGAAGGTTTGGATATTTGGCGATGTCTGGTGCCGCATTTGGCTGGCCGTTGATGTGTGGATGTGCACCGCCTCGATTCTAAATCTGTGTGCCATATCCTTGGATCGATATGTGGCAGTCACGCGACCCGTCACCTACCCAAGCATCATGTCAACGAAGAAGGCCAAGTCCTTAATCGCCGGCATTTGGGTACTCTCATTTGTTATATGCTTTCCGCCGCTAGTCGGCTGGAAGGATCAAAAGGTAAGTGCCAACCCACAACCGCAACCGCAGCTCTGACCCCATGCGATAAATTGAAGTGTAAAAAGCGGTTTGTCTTTGCCAAAAAAAAAATGACCAGCAAAAGAGAAAGCCACAGCTGAAACCCTTTATCAAGGAGTTTTCGCTTTTTTGGGTCCTTGGTTTGGCTTCGCTTGGACATTGTCATTGACACCATTACGTGCTGTCCGACCGCAACAAACGTAGTGCCAAAGGCTGCCAACAGGCTCATTTGTGTCAGAATTACCGTAAAACAAGACACACTTTTTATGCCCTTTTCTTTTGCTTGGACTCTAATTTTCGCTTTGACATTTTTGGCACACACCAAACTCGTACGCAGTGTCAATGATAATGATGTGTTACACAAGAGCAGGAAGCAGGCTCACAATTTATGGGCATTCTGTCACTGGGTAATCAGATCGGCAACGATAGCTGGCCTGGTTTGGCCTGGTCGGTGTGGTCGAAGGAGATGGGCGGATGAATGATTTGGGCCAACCTTCTTGTAATTTAACAGTTTACGACTTGCCTTGGATGTCTTTTGTTTCAAGTAAACGGCGTCGTCTAATGAAGACATTCAACTGGAAATTAATATGCGATATGCTCCTCCACATAGTTTGCACCCTGTACATATGTGTGTATCCACATGTATGCACATAAATCTTTTAGAACCCAAGACACTCCCCTGCTATTACCCTGGCAGCGGGTCATTTATAATGAACTATGGGATGGCAGAGCTGAATTTCCGGGCAACAGAACTAAATAGTTCATTTGCAGTAAAAGGGTGCGCAAGGATCAGGGATGCAAACAGCATCAAACCGCTATATTTTTTAACCGCGTATCGAACCAGATAACCGATGGAGAACCGAACCAAACATTAAATTAAACTGTAAATCTAACATTTTTATCGTTTTTGGCTAACGTATTTTTCTTTTTGATTTAACCAATTTCAACGTATAAACAAGACAAAAAGTCACTTTAAAAAAAAATATGTGTCCCTTTGATGTCAAACTGCAAATTACACTGATAATTTTTTTCTTTGCGAGTTTCAAATGCTCTATTTATATTGTTCGAGTGTGGACATAAACCTTGAGAATTACAAGCCAAACAACCTTAGATATTACACAAATTGGGAGCACGGCAATTGCAGAGTAAAAAAATGCGTTGTTGTTGGTGAGAGAGCTCTCTTGTTCACCAAACCACGTGCACGGGCGATGCGCTTTAACG
This sequence comes from Lordiphosa clarofinis, assembly GCA_018904275.1. NCBI lineage: Eukaryota > Metazoa > Arthropoda > Insecta > Diptera > Drosophilidae > Lordiphosa > Lordiphosa clarofinis. Next base: position 296,710 of record JAEIGQ010000145.1, read on the forward strand.
GTACAGCAGGAGACACGCAGTCAAGCTTATGCAAATTGGAAGAAAAAGTCTGCTAAACAATTCAGTCCAATCCTTTTTCGGAGAAGGGGGGAAAAAAAAAAAAAAAAAAAAACCACGGGGGGAGATTGGGAAAAAAAATAAATCCCAACAAAAAAAAAAAAAAAAAAAAAAAAAAAATCGACCGAAGTTAAAATACCCTTGGAGCATGGTATACGCCTGACAGTTTGATGTATGGCATCTAGTCGATATATTTATCCGATTGTAATCAAACTATTCAATATTTTGTTGAAACAGTCGCTACCAAGGAAAACAAAAGAGTTTTTCTCACTAGAACTATTTGCTATAGTCATTCGATTTTTATCAATCTTGACAGAATTGTGTGATAGCATATAATATTGATCAGTAACAAGTTGTGGAGCGATATGATAGGCAGCAGTGAATATTTAAGCGTTCAGGTATTTTAAGACAGAGCCGATGGTCGCACTTTTTTTTTGAATATACGATAAGAGGGGAAAAAGACTTAAAGATCGCCGCCTTCTCACCTTGGTAAAAGGTTTTATAATTTTGCCCAGAAGTTTGCAGCGCATGTCAATATTTATTTCAGACCCTATTGACTATATATATTCTTGATCAGAGCGACGAGCTAAGTCGACTTATCTGTTTTCGTCCGTCTGCCACGAGCCTAATCGGATGCCTATATCTTATCCAAACTCAGCGATTAATATTGTTGTACGCTTTCCCACAGATTTGATAGTTTGGTAAAAATGAGATAACTATTTCTTATAATTATATATTTCATAGGAACCATTCTTCGGAAAATGGATCTTAGTGAGAAAAACTTTATTGTTTTTTAATTAAACGTTTCCAAACTCAGCGATTTTTATTATTATTTGCTATCACACAGATTCGTGTGGCCGTATTTGGCTGAGTGGTTAGTGTGCTGGAATGCTGGGCGGAAGGTCGTGGGTTCGATCCCGCCGCTGAACATGAAATAATAAAAGTTTTTTCTTTCTTTAGAAAATAGCTCAGTTGTAGAGTAGCTGTAGAGTTACAATAGCCATGAATTAGAAAATTCTCAAACTTTGCCGTTCGGATCCGGCGCACAGTGGCCGGTTTGGCGAACTTAGCGTTGCAAAAATAAAAAATTTATGGTCGATTTTTTGACAGCTTTAATTTAATTTAATAAAGGGAATCCCAGATAGCCCGAAAATGCTTAGTTAATTGAATTTGGTCAATTATTTTGTATTTTACAGTGGTTCAAAGTTGAACAATTTTTCAAACTGATAAATTTTTGAATTTTTTTGGTTTCAAATGTTACGTTTCGGTACTTATAAAATCCAAACGGAAATTCCGATTGCAGTTTGGTTTTTTGCTTTTTAAAGATGCATCAATTCTGCAGAAAAATGAAACTTTTTTTAATTATTTAATTATTTGAGTTACTGTCGTTTTACTGAATTACTACTTTTGTACCTTATTTTCCCACTTTGATGGACTGTGAAAAGTACATTCACGCTCATTTACGCTTCCAAAGTGAAAATTTTTTTAAAATACATATTTCTAAATAAAAAAATATTTATCTGGTCTTGCGCATAGCTGCGCCTTGCGAGTATGAGCGACTTAAACATTATAAAATGCATGAATAATCTACGATTTTAGGTGAAATCAAGCTGCGTGCCGGTTTTGCGTAGCATAAATCGTAACTTTTGAATGGAAAGAGATATTTGAAAAATTTCAAAGGATATGGGCATTTCCGCGGGTCGCGATGTACAAAAAAGACTAAAAAAGACAGAAAACAAAAACTATCCCCACTTTTCTTTTTGCGCTTTGATAGCATTTTGTTAGCTCTGTGTTAAGTGCAAAAGACGGGGCTTATCGAGTTTTAGATTTCATAATAATTGCAATAAACATGAGGTCGCGAACGTACGCGGAATAGAAGTCGACTTTGGCTTAATCTAGTGAAATGCAAAATTCTGCGAAATGGAACGGAATATTGTAAAGCTATCAATTTATTATAAAAGAGGATTAATGTAGCTTTCTATTGAGTGTTTACACAGAAAAATATCTCGATTGGTTTTTTTTAAATTGAATTAATTACCGGTCGCGAACGTACGGGTCGCGAACGTACGGTTAGAAAGAGCAAGATAAAAATTAACCGTTAATCGAACTTTTTTGGTCTCTATGCATTTTTTTTCTTCTTAATTGATTGCAATGAAGAGATTTTGTAAGCATAGCATATGTTTTGCATGTTAAATAATTAAATATAAAATTGTCATTAAATTTTATTTTTCGGTCCAGGCTTACCATTTGGCGGAAAGCCCATATGTGATAGAGAATTTCTGTAGCTTTCAAATAAGCTTAGCTCATTATTAAAGGTCAACTGGGTGATCCAGGACTGGCCGCCAAACTGCAAATTGGATAAATTGAAAAGGTTGCAAGAAATAGAAAAAATAATTTTAACTTCTTTTTAAAGCGATTTATAAATATTTAAAATTAACCAAATTTAATAAATAGCTAACTTTTAATTAGTAAAAATTTATTTTCGAAAAAATTATTTATTACTAAAAATAGTTTTTTTCATACAAAATAAATATTTTTAGTAATTAAAAATTAGTTTCTTATTAAATTTAGTAAATTTGAATTAGTTTAACTACATCATTTTTAATAAATCGTTAAAAAAAAAAATTAATATGCTTTTTTTATCGCATGCGATATTTGCAACATTTTAAACTTTTCACTTTGACAGTCGATTCTGAGTCACCCGGTAGACCTGCAATGAAATCCTTACGCTCATATTAAAGCTTCCAAAATTCTTTTTTAAAAATCTCTTACCGTTCAAAAGTTACGATTTTTATAACGCTAAATTCGCCAATCCGGCCACTGTGCGGCGGGTCCTGTAGGTCCCTTTCTCTTGTGCGAAAAAAAAAACTTCTTTGTTTGATTTTAATGCTAGCGTTCTTAAAGTCTGATATTTGGAACACTTGCATGGGTATAATGGTGTGATGGCCTTCTCGTTACATTCAAAATTTCCAACAAAATATTTTAAAGCTAAGAAAAAGAACCGTGATTCCATTTACTGTTCACTCTTATAACAAGCCAACGGGCGTATCAAACAACTTTAAGCTTAAGTTAAACTTCTTCTATATAAGCCCAAGTTCGCAGAATTATGTAGCGTTTTCCCAAAGAAGAGCTTATTGAAGGACTCTGTTCTTTCTTCCATTCTTCCTTTTTTTAATTAATTTTGTTGTTGCTTTTAGAGTTCTTAAAATTCTTAGAAAACAAAAACACTTCTAGTTGTGTTGCTGATTCTTAAGCAGTTGTTTTTCCTTTGCTCTTCCACTTGTGAAGAACTCTCAACTGGATATGAAATAATCATTTCCAACACCATAAAGTTGATATATGCTTGATTAGAGTTCGTAGGAAATAGTTTAGCCTTGTTCCGTACGGAATCACCCATGGTCCTTTGGCGCCCAACTGCACATGAAGGTGCAACCTCTCAGTTGTATTGAATTCGCATTTGCCGCTGTTGCCTGCCATTGAATAACATTCAGCGCGGACTCCATTGAATCTCGATTTGCAAGCCATCGATTATTAATATGTCTGTAGCCAGGTCTCATCTGCGCTCAATTCAATTTCGATTCCGTTGAAGGTACATGGCACAACATGTTACTCATATATCCTTGCTGGCCTCCTTACCCTAACACGCCCAAATGTATGGTATGACTTACCTTTCTGTCGACATATTTATGCACAACACGTGGCCAAGCACGAAATGAACCGCTTTTGGGTTGCATTTTTATTGGACGGGCAAAGTGTGTGCGAGCCTGGAATTTAAATGGGATAGATGATGGTGACAAAGGAGCTTGGCCGAATGTCAAGTGTCATGCCCAAGCACTTATCTATGCGTTGTCTTTTTCCAGGCCGTAATCCAGCCGACCTATTCGAGGGGAAACTATACGCTTTACTATGCCACCACGATGTCGAGCACAGAGGATGGTCAACTAGATTTAGATAGGATTAAGGAACAGGATGTGGTGGCGGGCCATGCCTACAATCCCTACGATCCCAATTTCGCACCCGTGGATGAGTCGGCAGAGGTGAGGATTAAGGAGATGAGCACCACCTCCGCGACAACAGCAGCAGCAGCAGCTACGGAAATGGACTACGATCTGCTGAGTACGCCGGCGCAAAACAAACCGCAGTACACCTCGGCCAGTTGTCCCTGGAAGTGCGAGCTGACCAACGATCGAGGCTATGTGTTGTACTCGGCCCTGGGCTCCTTCTACATACCCATGTTCGTGATGCTCTTCTTCTATTGGCGCATCTATCGCGCAGCTGTGCGCACCACCCGGGCCATCAATCAGGGCTTCAAGACCACCAAGGGTGAGTGTTTCCACTGAAGAGAACTTTGATTTTAACAGCATTTGGTCACCGATTTTTATACTAAATCCCACACTCACAGCGTAGCTAAAACTTTTCTTTTTCCTCTCAATATAAATAATTTTTATATATCTAATAATCTAAAAAGTTGCAAACGTAATCACGTAGCTTGATTCATTTTATTCAAACTTTCAAAATCTCTCGACGTGTAGACCAAACGTAGTGTTACGTCCCGTTTGTCCCATTTCAGTTGTTTGCTGTTTGTTTTTGGCCAACTTTAATTTAAACACTCTCACACACACACACACACACACGCCTAGTCGTCGTCGTCCTTGCCAAACATTCCCCCCAGCCAAACCATAAATTGGCAGTCAAGTAAATAACAATTCATCTCGCTCTGTGTGTACGTGTGTCTGTCCATATCCTCAGCTCAAATCAGCCCAGCAGCCATGGGGAACTAACTGTACAGCAACTGCCAGTTAATAAGCCAACTAAATTTACATTTATAAATAACCGCATTTAGTTTGTATGTATTTCCGCACACGCCACAAAAAACAAACATGATAAATAAATGTGAATAAAAATAAACTTTTAACTTTAGCTTAACATTTAAGACATCATAAAATCCTTGTAACTAAAATCCAAAAGCGGAAAACCCTTTAGTTTTAGTTTAGTCCAATGTAAGTAACCACAAACTGTGAGTAACCCCAAATAATGTTAAAGACTCCCTCCCCCTCTCACTTCCAATCATTTTAATTAGCATTATTTTTCGCTGATGTGGAAACCAAAAAATCATAAAGTACATCAAACAAAATACCGGCTTAGCCAAAAAGCCACGTAGATTAAATGAAAAGAAATTCAGCCATTAGCAGAGACCCATGTACTTGTGCGTATATACGACAATATGTACTCATGTACATGAAAGAAACGACACGAAACACTTGGCCCGGCATATGGCTAGAAGCTCATGGAATGGCTTTCCCCCCCAATTGTTGTCGTTTTCGGCTTCGGTGATTTGACTTGCTGGATGGTGATAATCCCAGGCAAAATGTTTTTGTTTGAAGTTTGAGTTTCGTTGCTGTTCCTGCTGCCATTAAATTTATTTATTTTCATGTGTGGCCCATTTGTTGCACAACATTTTGCACAGGCTGCAGCGCACTTTCTTCCGCCTGATCAGCTCATTGGGCACTGTGGTAGTTGCTGCCAAGCCAAGCGCACGCATAACGGCCCCAAGGCGGAGGATGGATTTAAATAACCGGGCTAACTAGACTAGCTAAGCGAATGACATAATCAAAATCAATAACCAAGTGAGTCAATGCTCCGGTAGAGCTGGCAAACTATCGACGGTGGCTTCATTGGATTCGAATCGTTCATTAAATAAACCGACTCTACCTGCTTTAAAAAAATCCTATTTTAAAACGCAAAGAGTTTTCCCAATTCTGTTTGTTTTATTATGTTACAAACAGATTAAAGTAATCAAAAAAATTTTACTGCTTCGATACGAGGGCTGTTCAAAAAGTTCTCGGCCGTTAAAGTGGGGTCCAAAAAAAAGGTTAAGTGCTGGCGACCACGATTTCTCATCTTCAGGTTGTGTAAAATGAAATTACACTAAGAAAAAATTCGTTCTAAATCTAGAAATCAGCCCATTCTTGCGTACCGCTTTTCTTACTGACCTCTAACTTTTGTTCCTTTTTGCGGTTGCTTTGAACTTTTTCTCGATAAGCTGATTTTTAAATGTTTTTCTTTTGACTCAAAATATAACTTTTTAAATTTTTCTTGTTCTTCCTACATCTCCACTTTTCTGTTTATTCTTTGTAATTCGATCGTGAAATTTTTTGTACTCTTTTCCTTTTCTATTTTCCGTTTTGTTTTTTTTTACTAATTCTAATGTTGCTCTCTTCGCTCCTTTACGTCCTTTTTTTTTTTCTCTCTGTCGCTCACCCGGTACGGACGATGCGGCAATTGCATTATTAATTCAATGCTTTAGTACTAAGAGATTTTGTAGCTTTTTGTTTTACTTGTGCGGAAATCTTCTTGTTGTTTTGCTTTTTTGTTTTTTTCTTTTTGTTTTTAAATATTTATAATTATTGTACAAATTTCTCAAAAACGCGATGTTCGCACTTTTGTTGTGATTTGTGCCAGTATTTGTAACAAAGCTTTTGAGTGTGATTTTCCGTGAACGTCGGGTTTGTTTTGTGAACGATAATTCACGAACGGATCGTTCGTAGACCCTTTTGTTTATGGTCGTTTTTTCTAGTTATAGTTAATTCTGGTCTGACCCTCCAAAAAAATTTGTGATTTTTTTTACAAATGGCGGCTATAAATAATTTAAATTCGATTCCATTTTAAATTATTAAAATCGGTTCAGTGTAACTGGAGATATCATGGCCGCCAGCTCGAAAAACGTGGTTTCGAGATAAAAGCGTTTGAATTTTGAAGTAATGTAAAAATTACTTGTATTAGCGGAGACATTGTTCGAAAAAAAGGCTATATCTACTAAAGAATTTGGAATTTAAAAAAATCTTTTGGGGCGAAATCCAAGCTATAAAAAAAAAAATAGAGAAGCTAACTCGGCTCGACCAAGTTTATATACCTTGGCTTGATATGTGCCTGACGTTTGTATGCTATACTATATAGTAGTCCGATTTCTAAAATTTTGGTGAATTATGTGAAATCTTGAAATACTAAATACAGCGTTGGCGATAGTATTGAAAAAAAAAGTTTTTCTCACTAAGACTTTTTCAGACCTACTTTGTATGCAGTTACTTATAGTTGTCGATTTCGACAGGCTTTGAATCTAATCATTAAAACTATAAATCGAGCGTTGGGAGCGTACTTGAAAACAAAAAGTTTTTCTCACAAAAACTAGTTTTTCAACCTCGTTCCTTGCGCTATTGCTATAGTCATCCGATCCGGCCGGTTCCGACAATGTTCAGCATATTTGTACCAAGACTTCTGAAAGTTTGGTTACGATAGCTTTAAAACTGCGGAGATACATAGAAACAGACGGCACGACGGAGACGGACGACGGACGCACACTCTATAAACTCAGCTCGTCCTGATCAAATATATTGTCGTTTAATATACCCTCTCCAAGGGTATAAAAAAAAAAAATTTGCACATGGATTAGATTAAACAATTTATTGATAAAGTTGCAAACCTTTAAAACTCTGCAGAAGGTTCGTTCCTGTTGTTCGAACCCGTTGTAAAACCTACTATTCGTTTTGCGGGCAGGTTCTCGGAACCCCTAAACCCAAGGTTTTGGTTCCAACCTTGATTTTTTTGAACACAGAAGATAAGTTTCGATTTATTAATACTTATTTATTTCAATAATATTCTATTTTTAATAATGTAGTTTTAGTTTTATCAGCTGAAATGTACAACTTTTGAGAATTACTAAGTTTAACTTCATAAGGATTATATCTTTTAGGAGCTATTCACCTTGCTCCACTCGCTCTTAGATCAGAAAGATTTAACTTAGTGTTCATAAGGCCTGTTCAACTGATACCAACAGCAAATAAAATCAAGGCAATATTTCAAAAGTCCTCGTTCTTTCGACCTTTTCAAAATTTTAAAACATTTTTCGTTGCATGCTCTTTTGAAAAAATTGTCGAACATTATTTACACATTCTATATTAGAAATTTATTTATTGCTTTTGTAAATTTAAAACAGAACAAATAGCAGGACTACTTGAATATGAATTTTTCAATCATTGTTAAGCACTAACATTATTTACACATTTTATATTTGAAAATTGTTTACTGCTTTTTATTACTGTTGTAAACTTCTCAGAATCAGAAGTTTACTTATTAAAATGTGAATTTTTAAATCACTTTTTAAGAATTTCTTTTCGAAGCTTAAGCAAGTCGGTGCATTCCGATAATGCCTTTGATAGCTTGTCAGTTCTACTAATAAGTAGTTTTTTACTACTGGAGGAACAAGAACTGGAATAATTATTAAAAAGGCATGTACTGATAATCGAGTACTGCGAACAAGCAGTTAGAACAGAGTAATGATAGAGTACTGAGTATCGGGTATTTAGTACCGAGTTCTGAGTGTAGAGTAGTGAGTCGAATACTAAGAATCGAATACTGGGTATTAAGTTGATAGTATCATTTACTAAAAATCGAGTATTTAATAACGAGTACTGAGTATCCGGAAAATGGGCACCAAGCACTGAGTACTGAGAATCGAGTAGTGAATATCAGGTATTGAGCATGAAGCACTGAGTAGTTAGTATCGGGTATTCAGTACCGAGTACTGAGTATGAAGCAGTGAGTAAAGAATGGAGTACTAAGTATGCGTATTAAGTACAAGTGAAAAACAAGACTAACAGTTACAGAATATCTGGTTTGATCTAGTACTCAAAAATATAGGGTATTGAGTTGCTAGCACTGGGTATGAAGTAGTTAGTACCGAGTACAAAGAATGGAGTACTAAGTATCAAATACGGAAAATCAAGTACTAAGAATAGAGTACTAGTATAGAGTAATTAGTATCGGGTATTGAATACTGCGTTTTGAGTATGGAGTTGTGAGTACCGAATACTAAAAATCGATTACTGAGTATTAAGTTGATAGCATCGAGTACTAATTATCAGGTAATGAATACCACGCACTGATCAGTAAATACAGAGTAATGAGAGTCGAGTCGAGTCGAATTGAGTTTGAAGCACTGAGTAATTAGTACCAATTACTGAGTATGAGGTAGTAAGTATAGAGTACTAAGAATTGACCACTGAGTATGGAGTTGATAATATCGAGTACTAAGTATTGGGTATTAAGAACCAAGCACTGAGCAGTTCGAGCAGAGTAATGAGAGTCGAGTACTGAATATCTGGTATTGATCTAACCAAGCACACAGAATCGAGAACTGAGTATTGGGTATTGAGATCCGAGAACTGAGGATGGAGTACTGAGCATCGAGTACTGAAAATGAGTACTAGTATAGAGTACTGAGTATCGGGAATTGAGTACCGAAGTTGAACATAGAGTTTGAGTATCGAATACTAAGAATCAATTACTGAGTACAATGTTAATATTATTGCAGGTCGTGTTTTTGTTTCAGGATTGTCGATATTTCTCAAAAATATTAATATCGATAATACCACAAATCAAAATTTTCAATATCGATATTTTAAATATCGGGTCCGAAAGCTTAATAAAACTGAAAAGTTTTTAATGGAAGTCCTAACTGCCAAATTTCGATATTTAGTGGCCGTTATTTCTAATGGGATGGCTTTAGGATTTAAATTATAAAATATATATCGTTAATAACAAATCGATAATCGCCTAAAACCCTTATCGTCCAACAAATATATCGATATATAGATAAAATATTGACCACCCTAGTTTGATCCCGCCACGGAACACTTAATTAAAATTTTTTTTTCATTTTTTAGAAAATAGCTTTAACACATCCGGTCACCTTCACAAGCTATTGGTGCCAGCTGTGAAATAAGTAGCCATAAAAAAGCTTCTCGAAATTTTGGCCTTCGGATTCGTCGTTCAACTAGGTGTAGGAGATTGAGAACAGCATGGCTTGGCCCTTTGGGGGGCTGTATGGCAAATTTTACATTTACTTAGTGGTTTGTAAGGAATACTGAGATTCGAGTAGTGAATATCAAAACCGAGAACTAAGTATCGAGTTCTAAGTATTGTGCACTCAGTATTGAGTACAGAGTAAGACCTGACTCAGTACCGATTGAATGAATGATAACCACAGTTCACCAAATATTGAACTCTATAATAAAATGAAATATTTTATTAACAAGAACTGTTTGAACGACCTAAGAAACCTTGAACCAAGCTTTGAAATAAGTTAACCAGTCCAACCGAACCTAAGACTATCCAACTTTCACCAGAATTTAATAGGTTTGTTACTATGCTTTAAAGTTTTTGGATTCTGATTGGGTTAACTTAAAATTACAAAAAAAGTCGATATAAAATTAAGTTATTCGCATTATATATAACAATTTTTCAACATTATTTTAAAACCCCATTATCAATTTGGTCAAGCACTCGGAGTAATATTTTAGCTGCGACTTACTTAAAAATCAAACTCTGGGAACCAACCAACATCATTCTAACCTCACAGATTTTTCGTTTGGTCGCCACGTAATAAACTTTTTTGAGTGGAAAAATCTGTCACAGGAAAACAGCTAAAGCTTTGGCCAGACCAGGTAAATCTTCTGCCTAGATTTAGGCATAGATATGACTTAGTCATAAAGTTTCGGTTCGTTGCTTATTCACAGAGGTGGAGTGCCAGTGAAATGATAAAACGTAAGCTTTTCCAGTTGTGGCTTATTTTAATGCCGTTTGTTTCAGTTTTAGCACAAAGCTTAACTGCTAGCTTGGTTTTTAAACTAATTCGATTTATTCTACGCTTCGCTGGCCTTACTGACTGCTTATTCAGACACCAATGGCACAAGTATTTGCCCAGACCCACTTGGATGAAAGGCAAAGACGGAGTCGCATTTCCCAAGTCCATGTTATGACTATTCTCACTTGTCTTTTGTGGCAGTTAAAACAGAATCTAAGGACTCTGATGACTCAAAACAATGCCTGCTTGTAATCAGCAAGCTGTATGTGTGTTGCCCTCAAATTAACAGTTTAAATATTAATTAATATAACAACTTAATTGGCAAATCAAATAAATTTGATCTCATTTTGTGTTAAGAAATCGATTTAAGTAGTAAGTGATTGCATACTTTCAGGCGTTGCTTGCAAAATATAAAATTTGCAGCTTTAAACTAATGACGTCGTTAACATATTAGGCATAAGTTACTGTTAGCTGCCACTGACGTAGTTGATGATGGTTTTTGTTTTCCTGGTTTGGCCATGTCGTTGGTTGGCTTTATTTTTGAGCACAAAGCTCTGATTTGCCAGGAGCCCACATTTTGTGGCAGCCTTGAAATATGCTTTGTCTACACACACACACACACACCCACACTCATTCCATAGTTTCTATGTGTGTGTTTTGGCCACTTGCCGTGCGTGTCTTATTCTCTTTCTTGCAAAAAACGCAACGCAAAAAGTCTAAAAATGTTTCGTGACACAATGCGAACGTTGCTGCTGTTTTTGCCTAGTTTGTTTGGGCGGGACACACCCGTACGTCCTTTTAGTGGCTTTCTCCGTAGGTAATCAAGTTTCAAGTTCAAAACTTGACGTGGTTCATGGGCTTTGGTTATTGTTAGTGATTTTGAGTAGTGCGACCCTGGCCCTGTGTCAGCAGCCAGAACTTTCGCACGCCCCTGCAAGTGGCCAGTATTTGCCTTGAAATTCAGTCGCGTCAGGCCAAAGGTCAAGTGCAGAACCAAATCCAAGCCATGTTCATTCAAAACAAGTGCTTTCTTTTTATGAATCTGACAAAAAATGTAAGTAATCACCAGCAATTTAAGAAATAAAGAGCTACCAAAGCGTTGGCTATATATTCTTCAATATTCTGACCTGCATCTGGCAATTTGCCAAAGATAGAATTGATTAGTACTCGATCCAATTCCAAAATTCTTGATAGAAGCGAAAGTGCTGATCCTTAAGGGTATGCTTTAACAATAAAATTCAATAGTATTCGGAAAGGGCTCTACGGCGGTTGGGGTCAGACTTCTCAGGTTTTGACTGGCTGCGCAATATATGGCCGAGCATTGCCTAGTTAAAAAATTGGGGGCCCAATTTGTCTCACCTAATGCAAAGCATGAACTCGCCACCTCGCGTGAATAGTCGACTTTGGTGTCGATTTTGACGTATGGTCAGGCGGCATCGATGACCTTTAGGTGCATTTTTATGCTCTTTTTAGCGAAAATACACAGAGTATATTATGTTACTCCTGCACAGAGGGAAAAAACCGAGAACATTGGACTCAAAACGAGCACAATCGTTACCAAAAAGTATGCATGAACGTGATATCTCATTTGTTGTACAATGTTCTCACTTCAAGAACAATTTATTGAGAACGCAAAAACTCAAATTGAGTTGATATTGTTTAATTTTTGAGAAATAGGGAATGGGGGGACATACCTCTTTTGATTCTAAGTACGGCGCTCTTGCTGCTTTTAAGTTATTCAGATAAACATAGAAAAATTTATTCGGGCTTGACTGGGATTTGAGCCCGGTACCTTACGCACTCAACGTATGGAATGACGCGCTAGACAATTCAGCCGTTGAACATGTTTGCAAATGCACGTCTAGAGGGCTACCTATGCTTTGCTGAGCTGAGAAGAGAGAGAGATAAAAAAGAGAGCCACTTGCTCTCACTCGCTCTCTCATTTGTATATCTCTCTGTAAAAAGCCGGGTTTGTTGTTGATTCGATTGAGAACAACTTTACTCATTCTACTACACAGAGGGAAAAAACCGAGAACATTGGACTCAAAACGAGCACAAACGTTATCAAAATGTATGCATGAACAGGATTTCTCACATGTAGAGCAATGTTCTCACTTCGAGAACAATTTATTGAGAACGCAAAAGCTCAAATTGAGTTGACACTGTTCCACTTTTGAGAACAAGATTTGAGTTTATATTGTTCCGTATTCAAGAACATTTTAAGCCCACCTGGAAAAAAATTTGATTGCACTTGGTGTGGGCGGATTTCTCACTTTTGTGGAATAGGGAACGAGGACATACCTCTTTTGATTGGAAGTGAAGAGAGGCAAGGCAACTCTGGATATGGGCGCTGCTGCTTCTCCACCCACCCACTGTGCCATAGGAATCAGCAACATCGCTTCAACGATCCACTCCACCTGACTCGTTTCATTTAAGTTTCCAGAAAAACACAGAAAAATTTGTTCGGGCTTTACTGGGATTTGAACCCGGTACTTTATGCACTCAACGTATGGAATGACTGACTTGACAATTCAGCCATTGAACAGTTTTGCAGATGCCCGTCAAGAGGGCTACTTATGCTTTGCTGAGCAGACAAGAGAGAGAGAGCAAAAAGAGAACCAACTCGCTGTCTCTCTTGTATATCTCTCTGCTGAAAACCATTGTTGTTGTTGTTTAAAGTAAATATTATTCGTTTGAGAACAACTTTACTCATTCCAAGAACATTTAGAACATTTGTTCTCAAAAATTTTGAGATCGTTCTGTTCTCATTTTAAGTTGACGGCAACTTATTTTCTGAACACGTTTGAGATATAGAGGTTTGATATGAAAGGGATATAAACTTCTGATACTTGCAGGCATAGCAGGATTATTTTCAATTGCCCATGAAATTATATCTTTAACAGTGTTGTAGCTAGATGGTTTGTACTTTCTATAGATAGTTGGTAATCAAAATTGATGTGCCAAAGAAATTAGAAAGATCGGACGAACTTTAACCAAGTAATGACCCAAAGCAAGTTCGCTGCCGCAGCGCTTGCCAACTAGTAGTGGCGCCATCTATTGGTCAGTTTTGAAACTCTCTCAACATGCATGAAATGCATGAGTGGCGTGTGCAATCGCTCCACCCGCACTTTCGCCCATTCTCGCTTCGATTGAATTCCATTCTTTGTATATAGCACGTAATATTATTATTAAATAATTAAACCAAGTGGCGCCATCTATTAGTCAAATTATAACCAAAATAATGTTTGTTGCCGCAGCACAAGTGCGCTGCTACTGTACTGGTACAAAGCATATTACAGCTAGACTTGACCAACTTTCTCACTTGTTCTATAAACGAAAGCAAATAAGTAAACTGCCCCACAAATCGTGTTTTGTTGTTAAATTCAGCTATAAGATATAGTCATCCGATCCGGTAGACTCCGACATATTAGCAGTGTGCAGTAAAAAGAACAATCTGTGCAAAGTTTCAGCTCGACAGCTTTAAAATTGAGAGACTAGTTTACGGACAGACAGACAAAAGAGCTTTGACTTCTTTAAAGCGATTCGTCGCAATGTTTCAAGTCAGATCGATAGTCGTGATGGCTGGGATGCCGACGGTTCTGGGAGTCGATCCTTAGAAAAGAAAGACAAAGCTAAAAAATGTTAAAAAGAAGAAAATCAGAGAGAAATTTTTATCGATAATATGGCGATCACAAAATGTTTTTAGAGCGTGCCTAAGCTTTGTGAACTCGAAATGTTCATAATATGACCCCAAGAAAAAGTGTGATTACTCTATTTTTTCAACGAATATGCTTGATTTCGGTAGATTAAGAATGATTTTTCCTGAGTTTACAATTCGATTTAATGATGCCACGTCGGCTTTCCTTTAACTATCGGTAGCCGAAGCCACTCGTATGTACTGCACAGACGGGATTGTGTAGAGCAGAGAAAAGCAAGCAAATCGGCTGAAGTCTCTCGCCCACCAACATAAGCACATTTTTATGCCCAATAGGAAACAGGTTCGAAATTACAATCGATAAACTTTTCTAAAAGTTGAAAACATGCCAGATTTGCTCGATTTGGGATTCAGTCTCGCGTTGTAATCAAGGATCAAAGGACTAGTAACAGATCCTTGAACTCTTATCTCTTATCTATATTTTATCTTTAAAATAGCCAAAATGAAGAAAGCAAACTTTCCAAAAAAAAATGCAATTGAGAATTGATAGAAAAAAAAACAAATCAGCATGAATAACAGCTGAGCTGGGCAATAGAATGACCGCCCACTGCGCCACGTGTTGAGCTGTAATTGAAGGGAAAAAAAAATTGTGCACCTCCAACGCCAAAGAGTTACAATCAAACCCGCTAAATTTGGTTCAGCTGTTTTAAATTTTAGGGCATACAAACAGACCTCGAGGTTATATTATATTATAAAAATTATTATTATTAATTTAAAGAGAATAAAGATCGATGAGCGCATTGAGAACAACAAAAATGTTGTTTTCTGCTTACGTTAGAAAACAAGAGCTGAGGCACCCAATAATAGATTAGAAAAAAGCACTGTTAGGACTTAGCTTGTAAGATTGTGTAAAACATTGCACCTGTCTCAGCCAAAAATACTGACAAGTATCAAATACAATTTTTCAGATTTTAATTAGCCTCTTTCATCCTCTGCACACTTCTAACGAACTCGATTAACTTTTATTAACTTCATTTAATTGAGCTTAAAAAAAAAGTGCACATAATTATTATAATTAAATGCCAGGCCAGCTTCAACAGCAACGAAATAATAGTAAATGGAAACCACATTTAAAAATAGATAAAAGAATTTCCGTAGAAATAAAAAATGCAAATTACATTTACGTGCGTGTTTCCTGGGAAGTTTCCCGCAGCATATTATATCAGTGAATGAAACTCAAATTAAAAAGTAAAACCTTATGTTACTACCATCCCGACTGCCCCGGGGCCCATTCTCATATGAGGCAACATTTTCCATTTTTCTTGCATACAATTTTTGTTTGTTTACCTTCAGTTCGGTCATCTGGGCTAAAATCAATATTGTATGTATACATTTCATATGCCACATTCCTTAACATGCCAGCTTTCCCACTTGTTTGTGTCAGCCTCCTTCATTCGCTGGGCAAACGCAATTTGTTTTCAATAGGTTTAACATTGTTTATGCAAATGGAAATATATTTTACTATGGGTTTGCATTTCGTTTGCATTAATTTAATTGCGAGAGAGTGTTATTTAAATTAAATGTGGGATAAGCTCGGAAATGCAATTGAATTTATCAATTGAAATACAAATCTGTAAAGCACATATTTTAATTGCTGCACAATGAACCAGAAAGAAAATACAAACTTACTTAACCAACCACAAACAAATATAACAAATTATTTAACACTTTTTATAATACCCAGAAATCCCATTTGGAGCATAAATCAAATTGGAAAAACGAAACAAATAAATTTAAAACGTTCTTTTTATTCCTGTTAGATTTTGATAATGGAATGCGTGAGTCTACCCCGTTTTTTCTCATTAAGTAGTTTTTAATTATCTAACATATTTACGACTGTTGGGTTGTTTATGATTGAGTGAACAAGAATGAAAATTGCTCTTTATTGTTCAGTTGTTTGATTTACCAGCAGCTGAACAAAATAACTCGCATTGTTCACTGAAATTAAACAGTTTTAACCCACACTAATATCTAAATATATCTACCCTGTTTATACACTACCAAAAGTATCATGATAAATGCCCTTCAAAGTATGCTATGAAAATTAAATACCATTTATTTGTTCGTTCGAATGAAAAATTTTTATCCATTTAGGGCATTTATCCTGATATTTCTCTTACTTACCATATAAATATCTCAATGTCCATGTTCGTAGTTAGAACTCCGCTCTCTGTGATGTGTCAGCCACCAAATATTTTAATCTTTCAACCACATGTCCATGTACATTACAAACTGAATGTTTTATTCATGTTATCCACCACCTTCACCACGATCAACCTTCCGACTTTGCGTCAACTTGCTCCGCTCACTAATTCCAGGCAGTCCACGCGAGTCGGGCAACAATCGCGTTGACGAGTCGCAGCTGATTTTGCGCATCCATCGGGGACGTCCTTGTGGCACACCTCAGCGTACCCCTCTTTCTGTGCACTCGATGTCTTCGACCCTGAGTGTGAACAGCAATGGTTGTAGCGGTGCTGCGGTAGGAGGACTACTTCCTGGCAACGAGGATCAACAGTCTACACCCAAGCGAGCCACCTCCATGAGAGTAAATCGCCAGCGACATGAAAAAATCGGTATTAAGGTGTCATTTCCCTCATCGGAGAATGTCTTGGAACAGGACAGAAACACCTCCTCGTCCAACTCGCCCCACTATGCGGTGGTCAATGGACGCCGTGCCTCGTTCAAGACCAGCCTCTTTGACATAGGCGAGACCACCTTCAATCTGGATACAACCAGTCGCTCTGGCATAGATCTGGAGAGCGGCCATGCCACAGCCAAGAAACGTGCGGGCAAGCGCAATGCCAAGTTCCAGGTGAAGCGATTCCGCATGGAAACCAAAGCCGCCAAAACTCTGGCCATCATTGTGGGCG
Source organism: Lordiphosa clarofinis (assembly GCA_018904275.1). NCBI lineage: Eukaryota > Metazoa > Arthropoda > Insecta > Diptera > Drosophilidae > Lordiphosa > Lordiphosa clarofinis. The sequence goes on from JAEIGQ010000145.1 coordinate 313,994, forward strand.
GCTTTATAGTCTGTTGGCTGCCCTTCTTCACCATGTATCTGATACGAGCCTTCTGCGATCACTGCATCCAGCCCACAGTCTTCTCGGTGCTCTTCTGGCTGGGCTACTGCAACTCGGCCATCAACCCCATGATCTATGCCCTCTTCTCCCACGAGTTCCGCATCGCCTTCAAGCGCATCGTGTGCCGCTGTGTGTGCACTCGCAGCGGCTTCCGCGCCTCGGAGAACTTCCAGATGATAGCCGCTCGTGCTCTCATGGCGCCGGCCACCTTCCACAAGACGATTTCGGGCTGTTCGGACGATGGCGATGGGGTCGACTTTAGCTGACTAATGGGCAGCTATGAGTTGAGTCCGCTGCAGCGCACATCCTCCCTGCCCCACGATGCCAGCGATGGCGAAGGATCGGGCAGCACACGGCGCATACGACGCGGTGGCTTCTGCAAGGGGCGTGTACTTTAAGCCATTTGTCGCTTTTGTATTTTTATAAGCCAAGGCCAAGCAGCTCGATTCACCCACCCCCCCAGATCACAAATTCAGTCAGTATTCACATTGAACGACGTTGTAACTGTATGGCAATAATTTTCATGTATTTACCTAGGCATAAGGCTGTAATGTTAAATCAAAGTCGAGGTCATCAGACACACACAATATGTTGTTGTCTGTCGCAGTTTAGTTAACCATAAATTACAAGTATTGCTACTATCTAGATGTATGTATTAAATGTGTATATTAACGGATACAATTGCAGTTGTGTGTAAGCCAATAAAATTGAAACCAAAAACCAAACAAAATGCACAGAAAAAAGGAACGGAGAAAAGGTAATCTCGAAAATACTCAACAAAGAAACGATAAAGCAAACACAAACCGAGGTATCCCGCTGCTGGGCAGAGTGAGTGAAGAATGTGTACGCCCCAAAGGCAGGACAAAATGTTCCACACCAAAAAAATTGTTGTACAGACGTTACACCGAAGTGGTTACACCCTGGCAGATGCTTAACAGAAATTCTTTAAGAGCGGGAGGAGTGGATTTTTGGTTTTTACACAGACGTCACCTTTAGCCGCTACTGCTGACTGCACTCACGTGTGCTCAAAAAGCACTCGAACCAAAACTAAACTCAACCAAACCCCTAATTAGTTCTCATAAACCGAAATTTTATATGAAATTTTTAAATTATTAGTAGAATCGATAAATTCAGATTCACACTGAAAAAAAAAACCAAGAACTTTGTACTTGAATCAAGTACAAACGGTGTCAACAAAATAGTAAGTACGAAATTACTTGATTCAAGTACAAAACTCTTATTTCAAGTACGATTTATTTAATGCCGAAATACTTGGCGGTTTTAATCTTACTATTGTTTGTTATGGTTTTAAGAACAGCAGTGCTTACTATCGAAATATGTGCAAAATGTCCTTCATCGAAGTCTAATAAATCTACAGTCAACCATAACATATTTAACCAAAACATATTTGAGACCAAATAAAGCTTAAAACGAGAAGGCCAAATTCACTTCATCTGTGCCGATGTTTTTATAATCTTGCAAATGTGTTGAAATATCAGAGTTCAAATCAAAATTAAATGCAAAAAAATTCCAACTAAAACCCTTTCTCTGACCGATGCACAATGGTTGATTGTGCCCATCTGACAGGCAATAATTATTAACATACAAAATAATTAAGTATTATTTTTGGAATTATTTATATAAATTTGTATGCATTCAAAGGAAATTTTCAGGGCTGCAAACTTCTCTGAAATCGATGGAGCTTCACTCCGGGGCTCGAACCGTTGAAACTTTTTGGGTTCGGGCTCACGGAGCTGGTTCAGAAAGTCGGAGAACCTAAGTTCAGGTTCGAACCAGGGTTCAAAAATAATTTTGATTTGGCTAGCATAGAAAACAGGAATGTAAATTGTTACAACATTAGCCAACTATTCATATTTTCCAAATAATATTCGAATTTTGTTTAAGTTAAGTATGGATAAAACAAATTTAAAAATTTTTCTGATACTTGTGTTGAAGGAACAGCTCATGCAACATATGTACCTAATGTTGTTGTTTACAATGATAGTTTATCGAAACCTTTAACACATGACATTTTTAGGTAATCTTGGAACTTCTCCAAATGAAGCAAAGAAGTCTTTTATCGTTATGTATTTGTCATAAATTCTTTATATTCCAGCTCTTTATCTAAAGATTCAATTTCATATTCATAAGAATATTAACTTGGAGAATAATCTGTGATGCTTTTGTTAATGAGTTCCTTCTGAGGTTCAGACAATTCAGCAATTTGTCTCTTTGCAAGCTGTTTTTGTAAAAAAATTCAGTTTTTTGGACCAAAAACAAATTGTAATTGGGATTGAATATAAAAAGTAAGAACTTTCTAAATATTTACGAACATTCAAAACTTAAAGCAACAGTACATAAGCCAGCCCTAAAAAGTAATATGAATTTTTTTTCTGAACCGAACCACTTTCAACTTTTTTTTGCTCCGGTTCAAGTTCGGTTCGGGAGCCTCAAAAAGCCCAGAGTCGCTGACTCCGGAGCGGTTCAGCTCCGGACCGGTTTGCAACCCTTGAAATTATTACAAATATTTTTTTTTTTTTCAATTTTGTTATTATTTTAATAAAAAATTTTTTTATTTTCTATATATTGATAACTGAAAAGTGTAAAGCGTTAAAAAAAAGTGTTTCTCACTGACAGCTATATGCAATAATCATCCGATTCGGATCAAACCCTCGGTCAAGCCGAGAATAATTTACTCTATACGAGTCTTATCCAAGGAGTCACTCTGGTCATATGCATACTTTGTGGAGCTTGCATAGATAGTCTATACTGTGCTTAATCCCAGATATTTTGTACTTGAACGAAGTACGATTTTTTCATAAATTTTTCTGTTAACTGTTAGTATGTACAGTTCTTGACTCAAGAGCGATTGTTGTATTTTAAATTTAGTCATCCATGTCAACATGTGCCTTTATTTCCAGCCTATTTATAAATTGACTTTTGAGCTTCTTGTTTTTGTAATATCACTTTTTTTAATTAAGCCAATGAGTCGCTTCTTGGAATCTTTTTATTAAAGCTTCCTTTTCTGGTATGTGTCAAAGTACCTTTTCTCAACCATTGATTGTTTGCTACATTCTCAGCATGACCCCAGATATACCCTAAAACAAGAAAAGACACTTTTGGCATACCTTAAAGAGCTTCCCCTTCACAGCACTCACTTGAGCCGGCTGCGAATGATATCGATGGACAAAGCACATTTCTTTGATGGTATTGACATTCCCGCTGGGCAACTGCCGCAGACGGAGTCAAAGCACATGAGTGATATTAAATTTCTTCTAATCGAAATCGAAGCAGACGCTGACACTTAAGTGGTTGGTGCACGGGACGGGTCAATGGCAAGTGGCGAGGCCAGGGCGTTGCTGTGCAGTTGTAATTATTCATTACCTTCGCGGATCGAGCAATGAATATTTTTACAGCTGTCGCACATGTGAACAACCGTGGGCAGGAGTTGGTTATGCGTGCGTCAAATTATGCAAATGTATTTATGTGCATGTGTGTGTGTGTGCTATAATGAAATCAAGTAACGCTTTGATGGCAGCTTAAAGATGACTATCGTGCGCAGCAACAAGAACAACAACAACAAAAACAACTACAACAGCAAAGTTGAGTGCTTGTCGCATTTATGCAAAAACATTTGCATAATTACGCGTTTAATTTGCTAAAGTGCAGGCTGGCTGCCTGCCTGCGTTTGGCTCTGAAAAGTAGGCAACATAAGGCCAAGTGTGTGTACCGTGTGCAACGGAGCGTATGAGCGATATTCAATAACAATTGTGTTTACACAAAAATGAATTCAAATTTAAGCAAATAAGATTATTTTTCAAAGCCATTTTTGTTTATTGACAAACTAGACAACCCCAGATTTGACAGAAATGTAAATACATTCAGCACTTTGGGCGTTTAAAATAAGCCTTATTAGGAAGTTAAATTATGGTAACAGTCTTTACCTGGTAAATGAACATGTTCCGGCTAATGTTCCTAACCTCGTTAGTATAACGATTTTCCGTGAAAACCCTAAACCCCAAAACGATTTGGAAAATCGCTTTTGAATTTGTCCTGTTTCGGTCCAGAACTTAGTTAGAAAGATTCGCTCTTAAAAATTCTTACTTGGAGAACGAATCGTTCTTAAATTCGAAATTGAAATGAAATTCAAAAACAGAAACAAAATTCTTAATTAAAAAAAAAGATTCAATTTGAAAGCTCTGCATAAATTTAATTAAAGTTCCCCTTGACTTAGTTTCTGATTTGATTTATCTGTGAGCTTCTACCCATAGCTCTCTAAATTATTAATTCATTGAATTATAGCTCATGACATAAGCTATTTGATCTGTTTGAACTGATTCAGCTAAGATCAGCTTAACAAACCAACTAGATCAATCTTGCTCAACTGAAGTAGGTCATAGGGTTCGAAGCTCAAACGAAGTTAGCTTTGCCTTCTCGTTTATAATTTTATCTTTAGCACCTTCAGTGCCAACAATGTGGCGTCAGCTGCTCAAAGCAAAATTATGCCCAGAGTCTATTTAGGAGCAACATTTATTCGCGAGCATACAATATGTGAAGTAGGTCGAAACCGTCAATAACGTTAACCGATTTTAATGGTTTCTAATTTTCCGAATAGCAGAAGAGTAAGTGTTTATAACTTTTATTTTAATAGAGAAATTTACAAATTTTTCATATAAGTTTATAGTATTAGGAAGGATAAATATCAATTGTAGACGGTCCAAAGAAAATCGCAAAAATTTGCAAAATTTCATAATGAGCTTAGATTGTTGACGGGTAAATAAAAGCTGTAGGGCAACCGGCCAAAAAATTGAAAAAATTTTAACAATTTTATAATACAACGAGTTTAGCTTGTCATGAAGACGGGTCAATAAATAGATCGTGAAGATTTAAAGGTTAAGAAAAAAATTTTGTAAATTAATTTTGAAAAGCAGTTTTTTCTTTCGTTTTTGTTACCATCCTTTGGGTGTGAACTGCCCTTATGCATTGATCGTGGCATCAGTTTCCACTTGGTTGGGAGTAAAGTATGTTAGGCAACATTACTATTTTTATCCCCTTTGGTTTCTTCCCCGATTTAATGATTTGTCAGTATATTCCGTTGGTCGTTATTCATATTCTTAATCATTGCTCAGTATTGTCATAATAACATCTTGCTTGGCAATGATTTGTCATCGTGTGTTTCTTACACTTTTGGTATCGCTTTTTAATTAAGTCATTTAGATCGACTTATTTTCTAAATTGTCTTGATTTACGCTTGATCAGATTCAACATTGATATTTTTGAGCTTGATATGTTTAAAGTCACTGGGAATTTGAGCTGGCTAATTTGGTGGTGGTTCAGAACTTCTAGTCATAGAGCTCTGGACCTAATGGGGGCGTATGTGGTCAGGGAAAGCTTCTGATCGGTTCAACGTGGCGAACCCAGAGTGATCCTGGCTTACTACGTCTCAAGTCAACTCACACCTCCTCGTGGTGACCACCGGAAGCAGTGGCAATGCACCCGCATTCGCTGCTGACTAACGTGAGCGGCGTCCCCCCTTCCCTACAGGGTATAATATATAGGGTTAGTGCGTCGGGTTTGGTACCCACCATCGTAAAAAATCTCCACGGATACGGACCCCCTGATGACGACTCACGCAAACGTTTTAAGGACCACGATTTGAGAATATGCACCTGGAATGTCCGCACCCTCAACGGAGATGGTGATGATATTTCCTTGGTGAATGTCCTCAAGGGAATATTCATCGGACGTTACCGCACTCCAGGAAATGCGATGGATTGGATATGGAAGCAAGAAAATAGCGCTACCACAGGATGAGACAGGAAATAAAACACCCCCTGGGAGATCTACTACAGCGGTCATGCTACCAAGCACGAGTTTGGGTGCGGCTTTGCAGTGAGTGATAAACTGCGCCACTCTGTCATCAGCTTTACACCAGTTGACGAGCGGCTTGCCGCGCCCAGACTTAAGGCAAAATATTTTAATTTTAGTCTTATCTGTGCTCACGCGCCAACAGAGGACAAGATAGACCCGATAAAAGACGAATTCTATGAGCGCCTGGAACAACTATGAGCGCTGCCCCGATCACGACATAAAGATCGTGCTAGGCGATTTTAACGCGAAAATCGGGGAGAGAAGGAGTTTTTGGTTCGACAGTCGGACGCTTTAGCCTTCATGAAACAACCTCTGGTAACGGAGAGAGGCTAATAGACTTCGCCGCGGGCGGAACATGGTCGTAAGTAGTACCAGATTTGAACATAGAGACATCCATAAGGCGACCTGGAAGTCCCCTGATCAACGAACTCGAAACCAGATTGATCACGTTGTGATCGACGGAAGGCATTCATCAAGTGTACTAGATGTGCGCGCGATTCGAGGAGCCAATATTGACTCGGATCATTGCCTTGTTGCAGCCAAGGTACGCACACGGCTCAGTGTGGCGCATGCCGCACGCACTGGCACACGTCGAAAGCTAAACGTCGAGATGCTGCAATCACAAGGGACCTCCGAAGCCTACAAAGCTAAACTCGCCCAACTGCTCAAGGAATCCTCCCCATCCCCTTCCGATATAGGTGAACAATGGAATCAAATATCACACTCCATGAGAGCAGCTGCCGAGGAGGTACTCGGGTACTCGAGTCCCCCTCAAAGGCGGTCTTGGAATCGATGAGGAGTGCCGACGCGCTACGCAGAAAAACGTGGTGTACAAGACATTTCTGCAGACGAGCGGATGCTGATAAAATTGTTTACAAGAAGAAAAGGAAGAGAGGAGAAGCGCCTATTTAGAAGAAAAAGAATGAGCAGGAAAGGCGCTTGCGCGAGGAAGTCGAGATGTTATTCGGCATGAACGAGACTCGAACATTTTACCAAAAGATTAAGCAATTAACAGAAGGTTTCAAGCCCAGAGTCCCACAATGCAAAGACGAACACGGGAATCTAGTCACAGATCCGCAAGTGGCGCTTAACAAATGGAGAAGTTACTTCTCAACCTACTGGGAGGCGATGACGAACAGGATGCCGCCACTAGAGAAGTAACGATGCCACCGATCGACAACATAGAGATAGACCCGCCGACCCAACAGGAAGTCTGTTTAGCCATACGAAGGCTAAAGAACAACAAATCACCAGGCGCTGATGAGCTGCCCGCTGAATTGTTCAAGGCTGGAGGCGATGAGTTGGTAAGGTGCATGCACCAACTTCTGTGCCGTATATGGGTTGACGAAAGCATGCCCGACGATTGGAATCTAAGTGTTCTCTGTCCAATCTTTAAAAAGGAGACCCTGCAGTTTGCGCCAACTACCGCGGGATCAGTCTCCTCCCATCGCATATAAGGTTCTGTCCCGCATTATTTGTGAACGTCTAAAGCCGTTTATTGATACACTGATTGGACCTTATCAGTGTGGCTTTAGACCTGGTAAATCCACCACAGACCAGATTTTCACACTTCGACAAATCCTGGAGAAAACCTATGAAAGAGGCAACCAAACACACCATCTTTTTGTTGATTATAAATCAGCCTTCGACACACCGATAAGGTCAAGCTTCTTCAAAGCCCTGTCTACCTTTGCATGATGACGTTGAGAAGTACGCAAAGCTCCGTCAAAATAGGAACCACTTGATACCAAAAGAGGTTTTAGGCAGGGCGATACCTTATCGTGTGACTTCTTTAATCTACTGATGGAAGATATACTGCGCAAGTGCGAACATGCCAACAGAACCGGCGGATTTATTTATAAAAATCTAATGCTACTTGCATATGCCGATGATATTGACATTATCGGCAAAACCACACGGGCAGTAAGCAAGGCGTTTTCAGAGATTGAGAAGGAGTCTAGATTAATGGGTTTAGCGGTAAATGAAGACAAGACGAAGTACCTAGTAACCGCGGACAAAAAGTCATTGCGACTTGGGCAATCTGTTACAATGGAGGGGTACAACTTTAATGTTGTAGAGGATTTCGTCTACCTCGGAACGATGATAACCAGCAAGAACAACATCAGTCTGGAAATCCGACGAAGAATCACTCTTGCGAACCGATGGTACTATGGGCTAAGTAGGGAGTTCAAGAGCAAAGACCTCAAGCGAAGAACAAAAATAGCCCTGTACAAGTCGCTTATCATCCCAGTCCTGCAATATGGCGCAGAAGCATGGACAATGACAGCAGCGGATGAAGCGGCGATTGGCGTGTTTGAACGAAAAATTCTTCGGAGGATTTATGGACCTTTAAAAGTCGGCGATGATTTCCGCATTCGAAGAAACGACGAACTGTATAAGCTCTATGGGGACACCAGCCTGGTTAAGCGCATAAAGCAGCAGCGGCTGCGCTGGCTGGGACATGTCGCCAGGATGAAGGAAGAAGCTCCAGCAAAAAAGGCGTATAAATCGAAGGCGGCTGACTATGGAGGCGGCAAGGTGGGAAGACCACCACTAAGATGTAGGGCTGCAAAACTATCGATAGTGGGTACATCGATAGTTTTTAACTTCGATGTTTCAAAACCTCGATGTTTTCCAAAAAAACATCGATATATCGTTAAAACATCGAATAATTTCCTTTGCGCTTCCGATTACTGCTGGACGAGGCATCAGCTGATTCCTCGGCGCACAAAGCAGAATCAGAAGAAGAAGCAGCGTTAACTTTGTATAAAACGCAATAGATTTGTAATAATATACACTGCTGCTTTTAAGGTTTTTACTTACTTGATGTGCACAAAAACTTATCCATTATATATACAGAAGAACCGCCAATTATTGCTGTAAGAAACTATTACCAAAAAATGAATTTATAAAATTATACACATTTTTAACTCAACAAACACTTACCGTAAGCTTTAATTGGCAGCCATGCAGTGGAGGGCTGCCAATTAAGCCACTTTGTGGTTAGAACTAGCCACTTTTTGATCGGGTTAGCTTTTTTTTTCAAAATGATCTAGCCACTTCTAGCCATTTCGTTTATTTGCACTTTGGAACACAAATTTCGGTTTGATAATGCTGCGTTTAACCAAATTGACATTTTTTTTTTGTTGCTTATTAATCAAATTTTGTCGTATTTCAACTTATAATATCCGATATATCGATGTTCAATTTTTAACATCGATACATCGGACCATTTTGAAAACCTCGATACTATCGATAGTAACATCGATAGTTTTGCAGCCCTACTAAGATGGGAAGACCAGGTGCGGGAAGACATTGCCGAGCTTGGTGTGACCAACTGGTGGCAGCTCGCACAGAACAGAAGCGAATGGAGAGCGTTAATCGCAGAGGCCCAGACCGTCTAACGGTTGTAATGGCCAGTAAAGAAGAAGAAGAAGAAGAATTTGAACCAAAACAATTTCTCACTTGATTTACTTGAACCTTTTTTCAAAACATGAATCAAAGAGTACTTAGACTCCATTCCTGCGGGGCTTTAAAAATAAGTCTTGATCATGCATAGTTTGAGGTCTAAAGGTTTTTAAAAAAATCCCAAATCGTGCTTAATTTGTCCAAAACGTACTTGAAATCATGAATTTAATAATTTTTCAAAATGCTCCTGAATTAAGAGATTTCGCACTTAAAGCTTAGTACTCAGACAAACTAAATCTTCTGCTAGCTAAACTGACAACTTTTTCCGATGGGTTACCCAGCGGACGATGCAGTGTGACTGTACAACGCCAAAATACCACCCCTCATCTAAATACCACCCAATTTAAGACGGTCACACTGCGCTGATTTGCTTGCATTTGAATTTAGTTTATTGTTTTGCTAATATTTAGATATTTTTGGATGATATATGGAATGTAGAAGTCATGGGCAATGCAAAATCTTACCGTTGGTTTCAAAATATGCGCAATCAATGATTTTTGTCGAACTTTTGCTGCTGACATTCCGACGGGTAGGTGTCGGAAAAATTACAAGCTATTTTTTCTTCTAGCACCCCATCGGAATTGTATCAGCTGTTTGCTTTCCGACTCTGAGGCACGGAAATTTTAGTTTGTCTGAGTTCCACGTAAGAGCGTAAGAGGCCTGTCGGAATTTTACGAAAGCTTTCCGACACTCTTTTTTTGTGGAGTTGACACCCAGCTAAAGCGATTTAGTTTGTCGAGTACTAAGCTTAAATAAAAAATGTTATGGCTTTTTCAAGTTTTGAGACTGAAAATTGTAAATCTGAAGTACGAAAATTCTGTTTTCTTTTTCTTTTCTTTTCGGTGTTAAGGGTGTTTTTTCGGTGTTATTTAGTCCTGTTTCGTCTAGAATTTTGTAAGAACGATTCGCTCTTGAAAGTTCTTACTTTGAGTACAAATCGTACTTCAATTTGAAATTTAAGCCCCATACGGACATCAGAAGTAGCGAGAAGTTTCATACAAAAATTGAGGGAAGAAGAAGCAGAAGTTACAACTTCGCCTCTTGAACTTTGTGCATATACGGAGGTGCGAAGTTGAAAGTTACACTTAACAGACAATGTTGCACTTAGCAGCACATTTGTGGATACTATGTAAGATGGCTGAGGGCCTTATTGTGCTTTGACCAGCTGAAGCAGCATTGAGAATGCACCATGTTAAGCCACTCTGCTTCTACCTGCATCGATCAGCGAAAAACCAAAAGCGAAAGAATCGTTGGAAAGTATTTTTGCATGACAAAAAAATTTTTTTAATTTTTGCGGTGAAAGAGGGAGTTGTCATTTTTTATCTTTTCCACCCCAAGCATTCGGACTTTAATTTTGTGAACAAGGCTTGGGGTAAAGTGGCCGAGCTTCTACAAAAAATCAACACTACACAATATAAAATACAAATGATCGAGTAGTGTGACCCACGGCCAATTAAATTAAAAATATCAAAAACATATTTTTTGGCGTAAATTTTTCTTTTTTCTGGTTACACTGGTCTTACGTTCCACGGCGACGAAACATGAGGTGAAGTTTGCTAAATTACGCATTTCGGATGTCCGTATGGGCCTTTAACGTTAAACATTAAGAAATAGAAATTACATTCCTGATTCAAGAAAAAAAGATTTAATTTAAGATCATTTCGTTCTTCAATTCGAAATTGTTTTTTAATAATTCAATAAATAGATTTTCAGGAATTTTGCTCTTGGAATCAAGATAAATTCGTTCTCAATTTGCTTCTTAGAGGCATGGCAAGAGAGGGGGAAGCAAGCTAAGAGGGAAAAGCAATGGACGCGCTCTCACTGTGAGAGAGAGAGAGCGTGCGCAGTTTGTCGTTACAGCGAAAACGAATGCCCTGGAACAGGGTTCCCCAAGGGGAGAGCGCTAAAACGTGACTGTGTCTCTTTCTAACACACAATGAAGTATTACTTCGGCAAGCATTCGGCAAGTAAGTTCGTGCTCCAGGGGCTATCGCTAGGGAACTCTGCCCTAGATTCAAGAGCAAAATTTCCTACTTTTTATACCCTTGGAGAGGGTATATTAAAATTGTCCGGATGTTTGTAACGCACAGAAGGAAGCATCTCCGACCACATAAAGTATATATATTCTTGATCAGCATGACGAGCTGAGTTGATATAGCCATGTCCGTCTGTCCGTCCGTCTGTCCGTCCGTCCGTCTGTCCGTCCGTCTGTCCGTCTGTTTCTATGCTATCTCCTCCGTCAGTTTTAAAGCTATCTTAACCAAACTTTGCACGAAGTCTTTTGGTACAAATACGCTGCACATTTGTCGGAACCGGCCGGATCGGATGACTATAGCATATAGCTGCCATAGGAACGATCGGTTGAAAAACTAGTTTTAGTGAGAAAAAATTTTTGTTTTGAATGGTATCGCTCCCAACGCTCGTATTTATAAGTTTTTAATGATTTCACATAATGTCACCAAGCCTTGTCGAAATCGGACAACTATATAGTATAGCTGCCATACAAAAGTTAGGTCTGAAAAAAAGTCCTAGTGAGAAAAACTTTTTTGTTTTCAATGTTATCGCTCCCAACGCTCGTATTTATAAGTTTTCAATGATTTTACATAATTTCACCCAAACTTGTCGAAATCGGACCACTATATAGTATAACTGCCATACAAACTGTCAGGCATATATCAAGCTCCAAGGGTATATAAACTTCGGTCTAGCCGAAGTTAGCTTGCCTCTATTTTTCTTTTTGAGAGTGCTTATTTTGAGCTGTAAAGGTTCTCCAAAAAATCCCGAATCGTGCTTACCATATCTAAAACGTTCTTGAAATCAAGAATTTAAGAAATTTTAAAAACACTCTTGAAGAAGTCTCGAACTTAAGGAAATTTCTGTCTTATTGAAGTGTTGAAACTAAATATTCTTGACTTTTCTCTCAGTGTATGATTTTTTTTCTTGGATGCAGTTAATAATGGTACGAAAAATACTAGAATTGAAAAACGATTGTTAAAATTATATAAATTAGAAAAATGTTCTTAAATCAAGAACATTTCGCACTTAAAGTTTGTTTTTAAATTTAAGAAAATAACGTACTTAGTTCAACCACAAAATTCCGTTTATTAAGGTCAGGACTAAATAGACTTACAAAACAAGTTCCAAAATGCGAATTACAAAAGCAATAGCAAGGGTTCATTTTGATCAGTTAAAAAAAGTCGAAGCTGTGAAATGTAAAAATTTTGGTACTTTTGCCACTTTGACGGAAGCAATTTGAACATTGATTTAGACAGCTTTAATATGAAATTATACGAAAACATCTAGAGATTTCTGGCACACACCCGATTAAGCTTTTCTTTCTTTCGTAAAACGCTTCAACTTTTGCCAATTTTCGCTTATTAGTTCCTAACCAACCATCTAATGATAATAATCTCCTCTCTCTATTACCCCGCTATATAACTTTTCGCAGGCTCCAAGGGCATCGGTTCCCGCTTTGAGGAGCAACGCTTGACGCTGCGCATTCATCGTGGCCGAGGATCCAACCAGCATGATTCCATGCACAGTAATGGCAGCACCCAAAGCACCACCACCACATTGGGCACTCCCTCGCCCGAGCGTCTGTCCAAGTATGCCACCCGGCGTTTGCATCACCATCACGAGAAGATCAAGATCTCAGTGTCCTATCCCTCGAGTGAGAACATACACGAACTGACCCAACCGGAGACGTCACGTGAAAGGCGTTCATCGGGTGGCAATGCTTTGTTTGCTGTGCATTATCATGGCTCCAATGGACGTGGCGGAGATGCCACCGAGTCGCAGCTTTACCGGCAACAGCATCAGGGAGGCAGCAACTCCTGCTACCTGCAAGTGGGTAAGGCCCTGCCAGAGCTGGCCCGACGACAGAGCAATACCAGCGAGGGCGGTGGCTCGGGATCTGGGCACTTGCGACCGGGCAACAAAAAGATGGGCAGACGCAATATCAAGGCTCAGGTGAAGCGCTTTCGCATGGAGACCAAAGCGGCCAAGACACTGGCCATTATCGTGGGCATGTTCATCTTCTGCTGGTGCCCCTTCTTCACCATGTACATCATACGGCCGTTCTGTCAGGACTGCGTGGATCCGTTGCTGTTCTCGGTGCTCTTCTGGCTGGGTTACTGCAACTCGGCCGTGAATCCCATGATCTATGCCCTCTTCTCCAAGGACTTTCGTTTCGCCTTCAAGCGCATCATCTGCCGCTGTTTCTGCTCCCACCCGAGTGTCTCGCTGAAGAGTTCACGTCGCGGCTCAGACATGTCGGCCATCAGGATACGCGCCCGAACTCCCAGCATTACCCCCAGTGCAGCGGCCCATAGCTTTGGTGATGAGAGTGAGCTGCACCATTCGGAGATGAGCAGCGATCCCAGATGACGATCGTTTGGGCCCAGCTCAAGCTCACAGAGCAGCTTGGGTGGGTTGCGCAAGACGAGTCTGAAGGTGCCCGTCTATGAGATTTGCCATCCGCTAGTCATGGAGACCGCCTGCTATTCGTATGTGGAAGCCAGCGGCGCCGACTCCTCCAGCTCAGGTGGAGCCGGTGCTGGCAATGCCAGGCGCACACAATTGTAGCCACGCGAGCTGCTGGCGTTGCGTGGCCTAGGATCGTCCGCGATCCCAACGAAGCCAGGACAGCGACCAGGGCGAGTGGTGCGCATCGAGTACAGTGATGCGAGGGTGTGAGTAGAGTAAGATAGATTCTGTGTAAATAAAAATTGAGAGTTGTACCTACGAGATACATTTAAATCTATGAATGTTGCACCAAACCAAATTGTTGCTAAAGGCAAATAAAACTTGTAACCGTAAATGTAAACGTTTTCCATGTACTCGATAATACACTTCTGAGATATATGTCTGTGTCATAACTAAATGTTTAAACTTTAAATGCAATAAATGGAAACTCGTAACAAACGCATATACATACATACATACTTACACAACAATATACGAGATTCTCCAGTTAAATGTTTTACGTGTGCGCTATAAATAAATGCAGTTTAATTTATTCAACCGAAATTTAAACAGTTTACTTGGAATGTCCCGAGCAGCCGCCAAAGGTAATTCGTAAGTTTTTAATTAAGCGGAAATGCTTGGAACACACAGAAGGCAACAAGAATCCTTCAGCAAAGGAAGAGCCAGCCGAGCAAAAGGTGAGAGCGACAAAGAGTTGCAGCTTAAAAGAATTCCGAGTCCTTAGCAAAACCAAAACAAAAATGGCAAGTGAGAAAGAAGGTTAAACTCGACTGTGCAATACCCTGGACCTAGAAGAAATCATTCAGGGTTTACAAGTATCTATTCAACGGTATTTTAGTTTGACTTCTTTGCTTTCTGTCCTCAAAAGATTCCCCGGAAAAACGGAATATTCACTTCCGGAGTGTAAAGCAACTTAAGAGAAAAATGCATAAATTTATAACACACTTTATACCTCCACTACAGGGTATTAAGGCAAAAATTAAAAGCAAAATTAAGGACTGCAAAATACCTCAGGCACTTTCGCTAAATGAGTAAAGGAATAAGTGGAGGACGCCGGTAAAAACAAAGCAGAATCCATTTATTCAAACTGTACAAGGCGCCTTCAAAGGCAGAGAAAGTAGGAGGAAGACACTAACTAACTAACTTGGCCCGCCATGTGAAATCCAATTTATTTGCCTTACTTTCCGCTATGTTGGATGGAAATCAATTGATAGAACGCATTAACTTGGCGCATGAAAAGTTTCACAGCTCCAGCCTACGGCCGCCTCCTCCAGGGAAATGTGTGTTTGGGGCCAAGGCGAGTCAAGGTGGTAAGGCAACAATCCTCTGGCAGATAACATCGATTGTTCACTAAAGTTGGACTCTCCATCTGCTATCCCCCCCTCCCTTTAGGAGTGTCGTTAACGTTAACAAGCTAAAACAAAACTTCTTTGGCTATCTGCAACAATCAGACACTTGTTTAGATTAATTTCGCCTATTTAATTAGTCAAATTGAATGTGTTGGAGGTCAACATAAGAAAGAGTTGACCCATTACCCATTACCTATTACCCATTACCCATTACCCATTACCCATTACCCATTACCCATTACCCATTACCCATTACCCATTACCCATTACCCATTACCCATTACCCATTACCCATTACCCATTACCCATTACCCATTACCCATTACCCATTACCCATTACCCATTACCCATTACCCATTACCCATTACCCATTACCCATTACCCATTACCCATTACCCATTACCCATTACCCATTACCCATTACCCATTACATTTAATTGCCGTAGATTCCGGACTTTCTTGTGATACACGTTCGTTAATTCGCCTTCGCATGTTATAAGTGTACTTCGCTCACACTTCTGCCATCGAGTCGGTCTCTTCCCAGCGATTTTTATTGGAGCCTTTAACTTACCGTACATTAAGAGGCTATGCGGATATCTTTAAAGTAAGACCGCACACAAACTTTACTGAAGAGCTGCGCATCACGGTTGCGGCCGTAGCTGCTTATCAATAGACTATCGTCACAAATGAATTCAAGTTTTATCATTACAAACTGAGTTTCAAGCGAATCGGTAAATCCTTTTTTTGCATTCAGAATTTTCCGGCCATTTTCCTCGTGGGCGGATTTTCCAAAATTGGGAAAACACGTGAAGAATTATTTCGCGTGCTATGCTTACAAACCAAGTTTCAAGTCAATCGGATGAAAAAAAAATGTTTGTTTACATAGTTTGGCTTTTTATATTTGGCTATTTTAATAACGGGACCACATATCATTCTTTTGAAAGCTGGGTTAGTATGTTCATTTATTTCACCTAATTTTTTGTATTAAGACTTTTTCTTGTTTATTATGCAAAATTCTCTAAAAAAAAATGTAAAATGCACATAAGCCTCAAGTCAACTTTTTTGTAACGTCCGCAACGGAACTTTAAACAAGCATAACTTCTTTTTCAAAAACAGATAACCTATTAAATAACCTATTAAATTAGGTTTGAAAGCACTCCCAAAGAACTGCATTTTGCAAAAAAAATCAATAAAATATACCAATGTGGACGCCAGCTGTGTCAATTTAAAGAAGCGAATTTGCGTACAAATGTAGCTCCGCAACGCAGCCCATATTCACTGCGCCCCTTGAAGTAGTCTCCCCCAGATTCATTACACTTGTGACAACTCTTTTTTCCAATTTTTAAAACATGCTGCAAAGTCATGTTCAGGTATAGACTTCAATTTCTTCTTCGTTTCGGTTTCTTTCTCCTCTACCGATTCAAAAAGATGTTCATATTCTAAATATATTAACATTCTTGTTTTTGAAGTTACAATTCAATATGATTCACGCTAAGGAAACGTGTAACAAAAGATTTAACGGATCTGTACTTTCCCAACCGATACGATAGGTTAATCAGTTCAATGCTTATTCAATTTATTGAATAAAATGAATATGTTATACAATTGTATAATTTGTGTAAATATCGTTCTGTACAGAAGCAATAACAGTTGAGATTATGTTAAAACATTTTAACCAATTGGATAAAAACTTCCAAAAACAATCACAAACAAATTAATGTTAAATTTCATCAATAGTTTGCGGATGATCGTCAATCATATATACCCCAAATATGGGAAGTGAGCGGATTGAGTGCAGATTGTGTGCGAATTAAATGCGGATTGTGTTAATTTACTCCTCTTGTGTAGTCAGTAACAACCAGCAACTATATTCAAAGGTATTAAGGCTAGGCTAGCCAAAGGAAAGGCATCTTCTAGAACGTCAACGGGATGTGGCAGCGGAAACGGTTGTATAAAGTATTAACCATGTGTAGTCAGCAACATATCAAATGAATTAGGCTTGAAAATAGGGCATCTTGTAGAACGCCAACGAGGTGTAGCAGCGGAACCATGCCATATAAAAATATTAACCAAGGGGTCGCCATTTGGAACCGTAGCTCTGCAACAGGATCGGCGACGATTGTATCAAGCGTGTTTGCAGTGAACACAATATCATCATATTGGCACTGCTAAACAGTGGCTGTGGATCAAACGAAAGGAGTGGTTGCACTCTTATGGGATTCATATACTTACACGCAATGATGAAATTAAGTTTTCTGCATTTTGTTACTATAAATTATAAATTTTATTTTATTTGTCCGAAAATCTTTTTTTGTGTCTGATGTTCGTGCCTGTATAAAATGAACTAACTAAACCATTTCGAACGGACAATGAAGTAACGGTTGAAGTAATGGTAAAAGCCTTCTAAATAAAAAAATAAATTTGAGCATTAATAATTTTAATTTTTTTTCAAAACATGTTTCTGCTTTATCTGCTTTATCTACTGTTCTGAGACTGTTATGTGGCTGTTTTGTTGCCGTTAATTCACTGTTAAGTGACTTTCTTCACCCCTTTTCACACCCTCTTTAACACCTCTTTCCACTTTACAACAGTGGTGCACAATCCATTCAGATTTGGAGTGTGTGTTAGCAACACAGAAGTAAACGTCGTTATGTCAATATAGGCTACAAACAAACGCTCATATTGTGTGCGTGCTATTTATAGAGACACGTATTCTCTCCCTCTATGGGTGTTGGCTGCGACGCTGGCGAATTATGACTTCGTATCCCACGGGATACGAAAAATTAAATGTGTATACCACTGCTTTACAACATCATACTTCACACATCCACAAACACACAACTCCCATGCTGCTACGCCAAATGGTAAAAGCGGGGACTTAGCAAATACCATATGCAAAGGAAGAACTTTTTTTGTACCACTAACTATGCCTTGCATGAACCGTTTCGTGTCCTCTGTGCTGATTATAATAAACTCTACCGAGTAAGCACCTCCAAAGCTTCACTTCCTGCTTTAACATCTACTATTCAAACTTATTTAGCCCGTAGTTAACATTACTCTATGGTCTTTTATTGCTACTTAGTTTGCTGTTTCAAGAACCTTCAGGAACTTTCCTCAGTAAACTTTATATAGGCAACCAGCGCTCCTTTGTGTCATTGTCAAACGGTTGCTACCAGTCTAAATAAATATAATACAAAATATAAACAAAATTGTTGCAAATAAATGAAATTAATCACAAAAAGTTGTAGACGAATAAATCAAAATGCATAAAACACAATTTACGGGACAGTTGAGTGTGACGGGCAGTTGTCAGATGTCAACTGTTGTAGACCAAGTCACCAGCAATTGCCGACAGTTGGCCAACCTTCAAAGTTCACAAGCCACAAGGCAAGAGAGAATCTGCTAAATTACAAAACTCGAGACAGAAGCAGCCAAATGCTTTGGAATGCCTTCACTCAAAAGTTGTTTGCATTGCTTCATGGCTGCACTGGGGAAAGATGGAGGCAAATAGTCAAAGCAAACAAATTGGCCAAATATCTTCATCATGCAAACATTATCTCTTGTGTTAGTTTCTGGCAATGACTCTAGGCTGAATATTGATTCCCATGAATATGTACAACATCAGCAGTCGTTAA
Organism: Lordiphosa clarofinis; assembly: GCA_018904275.1. Taxonomy (NCBI): domain Eukaryota; kingdom Metazoa; phylum Arthropoda; class Insecta; order Diptera; family Drosophilidae; genus Lordiphosa; species Lordiphosa clarofinis. Next base: position 332,862 of record JAEIGQ010000145.1, read on the forward strand.
CGACTTAAATCACACAACAATTTTATGCCTCTGCACCTGAAACTTTACTTTTGAAACTACTGCAACTTTTAACTCAGAATCAACAAAAAAGTCCGCTTTGCAGAAAACTGAGCACAAAGCGGATTGACAAATGGAGCGGAAATAAAAATATATAAGAGTGTGGAAGCAGCAACAAGAGGGAAACCCACCTGGCAGACAGAACGAGAAATAATGTGTAGACAACTTTGTGAGCTGCAATTTCAGCGAAATGTTTACACACACTTTTCAGGTAATGATGTGTTTATAGTTTAAAAACTTTTATCAAAAAAGGTGAGGGAATAAGTTTTTCTACAGCAGTTAATTAAGCTGAATTAAGGTTTCACTTTGTATAATATTTTTCACATTAAACATAGCTAAGCACTCACTGGAGATTTCATTTGGAGTTGCTTATAAATAGAAAAATATCCTTCGGATCATTAGCAAACTTTGAGGATTAACAAATAGTGGGGTTATATGTCTACTCAGAGAAAAAAAGATCCCCGTAGAATGGATATTCAAATATCCACTTTAAGATCCATTTTATTGAAATATCTCTTTCACATGTTTTAGCTCCTTTGGATGGAGAATAAAGATCAATAAAATTTTTTTTCCCTGATATATCATTTTTTTGCGAAAATAAACTGACTTGGAATATATTCAATTGATCCCAAAAAAGGACAGTTAACTATCCAGTCCAAATGGATACCGAAAACATCCTGAGGATCATCAAAAATTATAATATTATTCTTAGTGTAGAGTGTCCTTGCGTTCATGCGGATTGACGAACATGGAGCTATCGACTTGACTGATCAAGAGCATATCTGCGCAATAGAATCAGTAATGCTGCCTTATCCTTGTTACACACACTTGAACAGTCCCAATATTCTCTTTATAACTTTGATAAAAAGTATAGAAACACATAACTTTTTGTTTTGTGGAAAAATAAATATATGTTACTTTGCAATCAACCCATTAAAGGCTGGCTCGTTCGTTGTTGTTGATGGAAAATTAAACTTAAAAAAAAACTGTTATTTAAACTAAAAATAAAGTGATACCATTAAACAGGGTCTTCATACTGTTTTTAAAATATGTATCGATATATTGATATTTTGATATATTTTCGACAATCCTAGTTGAGATGTAATTCCGGATATTTTTACTCTGTACCGAAAGTAAATAGAGTAAATGCCGATATAGGCACACTGAGAAAAAAAGGATAGTTTTTGATGATCCGTAGGATGATTTTAAACTATCCATTTGGACTGGGATTTATTGGATCTTTTCGAAGTCGATTTATTTTCGAAAAAAGGATATTAGAAGATCCATAGGATATTTACCAACTATCCATTTGATCTGCTGAAAAATATCCTTTTTTCTATATCCATTTGATCTTTTTGAAAAATGCTTTTGATTTTTTTTATATCCTTTTAATATTCATTGGATCATGATGACATACGTATCCCATGGCTCTGTTATTAATATCCTTTTAATATCCATTGGATCTTGATTACATATCCCATGGATCTATATACCTCAGATCAGCTTAAAAACATTTAATATTACCCATGATTATGTTTGTGGGCGGTAATATTGAGAACTAGCATTAAAGAGAATTAGCCAACAAGTCTAAGCATTGCTTAGTGGCCAAGATGGTCTTCACTTAGAATATACTTAACCAAGTAGAAGGCAAAAACAACAGTTCTTTCGCAGGATCCCTAACAATATTTTTGGAAATATAATACTTAGACCATGAACGAAATATCATCTCCCTCTCCTTTTGATAACATAAAAATTAAACTGGAGTCTCCTGTTGTCACAACAAAACACACACAACCTGTCTGCCTGATTGCTTATTTGGTGAAAACATTTTGCACCCAATACACATGTGACAGGACCACACTCCTGTGAGTTTACGCCCGCAACCACAAAGTCTGAGACCCCAACCGTATCCAAGTGGTGACAATTTGCGCAAAGCGTTAATTCCATTAATTTGCGCCTAATTGTTATGACCGCCCGAGGTGCAATCAACAAACTGCTTGGCTGGGCAAATGTTTTCTTGATACAAAAATATAAACAACAACAAACCGAAAAGGCAAAAACAATTTCGCAAGCCGTGTCTTCCCCAGGGGGAAAATGTCCAAACAGCGACACGCTTAGCCAAAGAGCCAACTTGGACTTGGTCGCCATGTCATTTACAGGGCCAGGCATTCAACCTACCTACCTTGGTCATTTTGCAGTTCAATAACCCATTTCTTCTCCGAACTCCGGAGGCGTAGAAAAAAACACTTGCAAAAACAAACGACAACAATTTGAAGTTTGAATTTGAGCTCCAGCGGCCAATCCACAAAAATGGCAAGCAATTGGTTTTTATGGCAAAACAAAAACGAAGAAATTGTTACGCGAATATCCTTGGGCCCATTTCACCACCCCCTCCCCTCGCTTTGCTGCCCGGCAGTCAGAGTCGATTTTCTTTTTACACTTTTGTTGGGCCATTTTATGTGTCATTCGACAAGTTTGCAGTTATTGTGTCTGATAATTTTGTTGACAGCAGCAACCGTTCAATTCGATTGGGTACTGAGTCCTGCCCGAATTCAGCTGCAGACAGATTGACCTTATTCTTGGGCAGACGCACAAGCTTACGTAGCGTTAATTTCATCTCTCTAATCGCACGATTAAGTGTAAGTCAGTTGCAGAGGACGAAAGAAACAACTTTTCTTTTTGTGTGTATTATAAATATCAAGTAATTTGTGTAGAAAATACTTGAACACAGCCAAAGGAGCCTGGAATCCAGTCTAAATGGCACACACTGGGGAAAAGTTGAAAAGTTTTTTGTTTTGTTCTTCTAACTTTATTAGCTTAATTGCCTCAAGCGATTTAAGAGTGGTTGCTGAAGTAAATGACCATTTTGTGTGTTTTGGCTTAATCTGGGATAATTATTTCCATCATCAGAGTTCAGTTTTTAAATTTTGCATTGGAACATTTGGATCAAGCTCATAAGATGGATTAAAATTGTTTAAGCATTTCGAACAAGAGAAAACTGTTATGAACGCTGCAATCAACTGATTATATAGTTTAATTGGCATTATTTTCATAAGCTTTTCAAAGAATTGCGTAGCAAGTCCTCTTTGGAACTTCCACGTCTACCTGGAACTCAACTTAAGCTTAGTGAGGAATTCCCCGAAATTCTAATTGGACTCCAAAATTGTATTTTTACGCTACTTGACTGAGAGAAATTTAATTAAATGCATTTACGTATTATACTGAATGCATATTTAATTTATATTACTAAACTTTGCTGCTCATTTCCAAGTAATTTTTGGTACCAACTTATGCGCTCCGGAGAAATTGTGGTCCTGAGCCACTTATTATTTTTAAGTGTAAAATTGTAGGAAAAATATCCAAGAGTTGAAATTAACAGAACATAATTTATAAAATTATATTTACTCACAGAATCTGAAAATGTAATGAAAATTATATTTTTAATGGATTTTACTCACGAAATCATACACAGGGCCACAGAATTCACTAGCGAATTGCCAAATCGCTCGAACTTCGAGCGATTTCATATTTTTTTACCTTGTTCACAAACACTTTCGAACTTGGCTGCGTGGGGTCAACACACCGACATTACAAATTAGATTAAGCCATTTTATGCGTTTTTTATTAATATTTGGAAATTTAAGCTATTTGCTTAGTTCGTTTTTAAACAAAACAAACTTAATTTTCTTTAACTGAGTTAAATTTGTCTTTTTCCCAAACAAAAAATTCAAATATTCCGCCTGCCAAAATGAAAATAATACCTTTCAACTCAAGCTGCAGCACGGTTACGCTAAGAAAATCCGTAAGGAGATCTAGAGTGCAGCTCCCTTGGATCCGCATTTTACCTTCTTTCTAAATCAGACGATATACAAAGGCAAAATTATATTGGTAAATGATACTGATAATTCAATTCAAGCAACCGGAGGAAAGGTTGGCCAAATTAAACATTGGTTTGTATCAGGCATTGCATCCACTACTCTTCTGTCTCCCATTGTGAAATTGAAGGCTAAGTCCATCACTAAAGCGTAGTTAATTTCGTTTTGGACATCTGTTTGAGCTTTTCCCTTTGGTGACACGTCAATTCAACAGTCCGTCAATTCAACACACAACAAAGTCTTCACAAAAAAATTTCAACACACGTTAATACATCACTAAGTCAGTTTACCCAACACAACAATTCAACCAAAATAATTAATTTATTATTAAATTAAAATTTGGTTTGAATTGAATTGACGAAGTGTTAAATTGTTGTGTTGGGTAAAATGACTTATAGACGTGTGTTGACTTTTTGAAGACTTTGTTTTGTGTTGAATTGACGTATTGAAATCGTTTTGTGTTAAATGGACGTGGAACCTAAAGTTGAGTAACGATGACTTTTATTAGTGATAGTAAATAAAATGCAAGTGTACCATCAGAGATAGAAGGGAGACTCTAGCTGCAGGTAAAATTTTTCCACATTAGCTGCCTCCATCCCTCGCCGATTCAAAAAACCAATTCCCGGCATAATCAACACATAAATTTCAAAAAGTCAATTAAACATACGTCATTTTAACACATTACAAATTAAACACAAACAAATTTATACTGGGAAAGAAGGGTGACACAAGCGGCAGGCAAAAATTTTACGATATTTACAACGTCTGCATTCGGATAAAAGAAAGTTGTGAACAAAAGAATGTTATTTCGGGTGCTTTCAAATGTGCGTACACATTCGGAAAATATTAAGGTTCCACGTCTATTCAACACAAAACAATTTCAACACGTCAACTCAACACACGTCAACACCAAACCAATTCAACACGAATAATATTTACAACGCCTGCATTCGGATGAAAGTTATTCAAGTTGGGAACAAAAGAATGATATCTGTAGTGCTTTCAAATGAGCATACACTTTTGGAGGATATCAAAGTCAGGTTCGACTGACATTGCCACTTGTAGGATTGAAAATATAATTTTTTTTTAATTTTTGTGTTCTATTGTCCTGTGTTGAAATTGTACTATGTTGAAATTTGGCGATATTTAATTGCTTTGTGATGAAATTGATAATGTTGAAATTGTATGTGTGTTTAAATATCTTGTGTTATAATTGTGCTGTGTTGAATTGACGTGTTGAAATTGTTTTGTGTTGAATCGACGTGGAACCTTTCCCTTTATCATTTCTTTTAATTATAACGATTTCGGAAGAATAATAAAACTTACCAACACTTGAGACTTCTCGTCATTACTTTGGCGCCGGCGTTGCCACTTTATTCAACTCAAATTGGCAGCAATTGACGTACGAATTGCACAATAAAAATCCAAGAAATTTCATTTTTAAACGACTAGAAAAAATATAAAAAAATACAAAAAAAATATTTTTATTTTTTCTACTTAAGAATCGCATTTTTACGAAGAAATTACGGTATTTGTGATGAAAATCGTGAAACACGTACCATAGATGGATCAAATTGAGTAGAGGAACTAACAGTCAAATTTGAGTATATTGTGTGTTTCCAAAAATTAACATTGTACTTGTCTTCGTTTTTTGGTCAAAGTGAACGAAAAGCCAGAACAAAAATAAAATTTAAAAACGGAACAAAAGTCGAAGCAAACGAAAATTTATTTCAAAATATTCAGGAAAATATCACATTTTTTTGCACTAAATTGCTTACAGCTCCTGTGTTTGTTCACAGATTTTGATCATCGATATCCGTTTTCTTCGTAGAAGTGCGGTTCTTATGTAGAAAAAATAAAAATAATTTATTTGGATTTTTTTATATTTTTTCCAGGCGACCAAAAATTAATTTTCGAGCAAAAAATCGTTTTTTTTTTAAATATTTTTGGATATTGTCGTCAAACTAATGAACCGATTTAAAAACAATGTTTTACTCGATTACTGGCAGCGAAATAACCTTTCGATTCTTATCTCTATCTGGCAATTATAAAGTGAGATATGGCTTAAAATGTAAGGGCCCCTACCAAAAAATAAAAAAAAATTATATTTCAAAAACGGAGCCATGAAAAAATTTTTGAAATAGATTTTTGAGATCACCATTCCAAACTACACTAAAAAAAATGTTCAGTAGAAATGGGTCTTTTTGGCTGTAAACTAGTGTAATCAGTCGGGCTGGACCGACTTTCTTACTTGTTTTTGGGAAAATAATGTTTTTCTTTTAGACTGTATAGCTAGGTCAAGAACCGTCGAGAAAATCTTTTGTCAAATAACAATAATAACAAAAAGAAAAACAGAAAATGCGTGTGTGCCTACACAGAAAAAAAATTTCGTTGATGCGATAGGTAAAAATATTAGTCTATTCTTTTAGTTAGATTCAAAACAAGTTTTATATAAATAATAGTTGAATGCAAGTATAATTTACGGATACGATGTCAAGTTTATACTGATTCTGCTTTTGGGTTTTTTGATTTTAGAAAAGCTTATGCTATGGGTTCATGTGGGCAAAACTGTTGACTAGGCGTCTGGGCAGTATCCGTCGCTTCTACTGTTCATTGTTGTTATTGGTCTCTTGTTCCAATTGTTGTCGCCTTAATTCTTGGTATCAAAACATTGTTGCTGATCGCGTCTGCAGTTCTTAATATGCATTACATATATTTGCAATGCATTTATACTTAGGTCAACGTCATTGTTTGGAATTGATGACCCGGGTTGATTTTGTAGGGCTAGCAGTTGGTTGGAAGTATGTGACATACGTAACTCGCTCTCGGCAGTCGAGATAGTTGAAACGTCTCGTCAAGGCGTTTAAATGGTGCTCAGTTTCAGGGCCCCGAATTCGGGTCAACCCAGAGTAAGAAAATATTTTGTAAAATTATTAATAGTTCGTCGATTTTCAGAATTAGTACATGATATTTTTACTGTGGTGTGGTATTTTTATTGATGGTGTTATACAGCAGCGTTCGCTGCTTGTTGAGCGTATGTTTCGTTGCCGCATGTGTGCTTGCTTTTGGGTTTTTGCTTAATGTTTTATGCACATTACACTGTTTACACTGTTGTATGTGTGTTTTGGGGCGCAAAAAAAAAGTTTTTCTTACTAAAACTAGTGTTTCGACCGATTGTTCCTATGGCAGCTATATGCAACATTCATCCGATTCGGTCAATTCCGACAAATGTGCAAAGACTTCGTGAAAATTTGGGCTAAGGTAGTTTTAAAATTGACGAAGTAATACCAAAGAATCCGACTTTCAGACCGACGAACGGACGGACAGACGGGCATGGCTATATCAACTCTGCTTTACAAACATGTGAACAATTTTAATATACCCTTTGCAAGGGTATAAAAAGCGGAAAAAGAGCTCAATGATTTCTACAGTATTTCAATAATCTTATTCAATTTGTTTCTCGACTGAAGGTTGTCGACTCTCCAGGACTGACTTGAGTTTCAGCTGCATTTTTTTGGCAGTGCCGTACACAAGCTTTTCCAAGTTCAATTTTCCCACTCTCATTTGGCTTTTGCCTTTAGAATTACATTTTTATTTCATTTGAAGTACACACCCACCACACACACACACTGTAAGTTAATTTTCGCCCTTCTGGCATAGCTATCAATGCCCTCATTTATTTTCTTTCATTCCTAATCAAAAAATGATGGTAAGCATTTTGAAATCCTATTCACACAACAATCCTCCCGCATATCAAATGAATCTAAATTCCTTGTTTCATTCAATTTAAAGGCGCGCCTGTCTTTCGGTAACCTTAACTTGGGCAATTTTCTGGGCTGGCAACTGCCATCTTTCGTCCACGCCCACAAACTCGACGTGGTGCACGAGGCCAAACCACTGGAAATGGTTTTTGAATGCGAAATGACTGAGCCGCATTGTTTCTAACTCCCAGGGAGATTGCCTAAATGTCAAACTACATTTTGGCAGAGGGCGAAGGAAGGAGAATTTCGCCCGCCGACAGTTCCATAGATAAACTGGCTGCCTGTCGCTTCGGCAGCGTAACCAAGCTTCCGTTGACTGCTGACTGCTACTGGCACTAAACAGTTGCATTCCACTTCCACTCAATGGGGTTTTTTGCCGCAACTGCAGCGTGTGTTGGTCCACAATAACTGTGAGATGCTGATGGCTTTTTGTGGTTGTGTTTTGTTTTGGCCAGCCGAAAAGTATGCTTTAATTTTTCTTGTTGCGGAAAGTAATGGAGTTTGCTGTTATTATTGTACATGTTTTGTCATAAATCATTTGGCCAAAACTTGGCCCAGTTTAGTCGGAAATTAACAAACGGAATAAAATTCTACAGAATTATATTTAGCAGGCAACTTATCAATGCTTCAAACTAACTAGGAATAAAAATTTAGAATTGATGTTCATATTTAAGTATTTTTTTTAAGAATGAAATTAGTTCTTATGGAAACTTCATTGATTCCAATGGACAAACTGATCCAAATCTATATAATTAACCTGCTTGAGAAAGAACCGCCTGGATTGTATTGTGCGGGTGGCAAAGATGAAATATGTGGAAAGGTTCCTCACGAAAAGCTACATAATTGAAAGTAACAGCTTTATATCAATTATTTGGCAGCCATTTCCGCCTCCACCTTCAAGTAGCTATTGAAAAAGACATCAAACTCTCGTCAATCGCAACCAAATGGCTGACTGTAACAGCCCAAGAGGAATACCAATACGAATTGGTAAACTTATCACGCAATTAGAGCTGCCGCACACCTGGCCATAAATTACGGCCAGCAGTGAAAAAGTAGGTAAGAAACAAAAATTAAAAGCCTTATGAAAAACAGCGGCAGTTGTTGGAGAAAGTGTGCCAAAATTATGTGTAAGACGATGGAGGGAACTTTGCACTTCCCATTTCTTCAATACATACAACAGCAACACGGTGCGTATGATTAATGCGTTACAATAAAAGATGATTTGTTTTTGGCTCTGCCTGTTAACAATATGCCAAGGAAATGTGAAAAGTCAACAGCCGACACACACAAAAACCAAGCTGCATGGCCCCCAAGTGGCTGCTGGAATTCCCAGGTGCACACGCACACAAACACACTCGCACTCACACCCACACAGATACCCATTGTGGCTAACAGTGCCGCATGTAAATTGCCTGTGAGCGCCCTTTTGGTTTTGCGGTTCTGTTGATTGGTGTTTAGGCGTTCACAAACAGAAAAACCGAAATGAAATTGAGCCATTTTCTGTTGAACGAGAACAGCAAATCAGGCAATAAATAACCAGGAAACGAAAATGAATGCGAATATGTCGCATTCATGTCGTTCCATAGTTGAGAGCTAAGTAGATGAAGCCCCTTCTAAACACGAAAACAATTTAGTGATGTATGGAAACCTTGAGCTAAAATGTTGTTTTCTAAATTGAACACACAAATTTAAGCCGTTCAGTTCTTTCTTCAAAATAAAACAGATAAAAATTTGTTAAGAACTGAAGCAAATAGTAGGAAATATAAAATGAAAAGCTGAAAAAAAAATCAATAAAAAAGGGAATAATATGTGGTTAGAGCGAGACGACCATAACCCAAATGTTGCCAGAGAGAGCGAACAGCTGATTAAAAAGTATCTAGAGAGCGTAAATGAGAGCAACAGGTGACAATTTTTTGACAGAAGCGGTGTCGACTGAGCAAAGTTTCTCTCTAGTATTTATTGCTCCATGAGTAAGCAACTGTTGTAAGCAAAGCATCTCCGCGGACGAATTTTTTGTTTTACTTAGTAGCTTAGTAGGCTTTGTATTTGAAATATATTACTCTCTCGCTCTCGCTCTCTTTGACACAAAGTTCTGAGTTCTGAGTACTGAGTAACGCGTTACTTTTTCATCAGTATGAAGGAAATAATCGCATACAATCTGCATTACTTTGCCATGTGCATGGCCGCTTTGTAAACGGGCTGCCGACAACCTGCATTACTTGGTAAGAAGGATGTATGCAAGAGCCGAACTTCCCATTACGAATGCGTACATTATTTTTAAAATTGTAATGCAGATTGTGCGCAGTCAGTTTTTTTCCGATTACTATCTCTCTAACGAATTGCATTACATTTTTGACAGTCGTAATGCATATTTTCCACAGAACACGTTGAGCTCTGCGCCGCTGGGTATACGGAGTTCTGAGAGAGCGAGTGAGCTTACCTTGTTTAGTATGCCTTGGCTAAAAACAAAGAAAATAAATCTCTCTCTAACACAAAGTGAATCATAACTTCGGCAAGGGTTTGGTGTGAATTGGTGAGTATGTTCATTACCCAGTGGCTGATGCTAGGGAAGTCTGCTTTAGAAACGATGTCAATAGTACAGTATGAACGGAAATACTTAATTTTCTTACAGACTACCCGACCGAGCGAACCCGACCGGGTTCCCCAAGAAGAGAGCGCTAGAACGTGACTCTCTCTAACACACAATGAAGTATGACTTCGGCAAGCATTCGGCAAGTAAGTTCGTGCCCGCGGAGCTATCGCTGGGGAACTCTGCTCTAAGAAGCAAATTGGGAAAGAACTTATCTCGATTTTATTTTTGAATTGCTAACAGTCAACTTCGAATTGAAGAACGAAATTATCTTAAATTAAAATTTTTTTTTCTTAAATCAAGAATTTTATTTCTAGTCGTACGCAAAGTAAGAATTTCCAAGAGCGAATCGATCTAAGAAAATTCTAGTTCGCAACAGGATAAAATCAAGAGCGGATTTTTAAGGCCGAAACGAATTATATTCCGATCGATCTCGAACTCTGCCAGTATTCTTTTTATTCTTAATATGTGTTTCCAGGATTCTTAGTAGAGTTTACTTGGGATTGAGCAGTCGGCATGAAACAACTTCGAGATAAATTAAACCTGATTTAGTAACCGTCAACGATAAAGAATATACGAGTGAAGATCATGAAGACTGTTTCACTTTTTATACCCGTTACTCGTAGAGTAAAAAGGGTATACTAAAGTCGTGCAAATGTATGTAACAGGGAGAAAGAATCATTTCCGACCATATAAAGTATATATATTCTTGATCAGCATCAACAGCCGAGTCGATATAGACATGTCCGTCTGACCGTCTGTCCGTCCGTCCGTCCGTCTGTATGAATACCTAGATCTCAGAGATGGTAAGGATAGAGGTTTGACATGTATGGGACAAATGCTTCTTTTATCTGCACGCAGATCAAGTTTATTTCAAATTTTGGCCACGCCCCCTCCCGCCTCCGCAATTTGGAAAAAACGTCATATCTCCTACATCTCGGATGAACGGTTCTCAAGTTATGAGCAAAAAACTGAACCAAGCCCCCCGCTACCCCCACTCCCACCAAAAAAAAAATGTTGCATATTTTTTGGATGGTCAAGGAACGCAGGAACACTGTTAAACATGTTTTTTCATGAGTAACGGGTATATCGAAGTCGGTTAGAACCGACTTTAACTTACGCTCTCGTTTTTTTGAGTACATTGCTTCTAAATTAATAAATTAAACGTTCTCTTAATATTAATATTATAAGATCTTCATTCAAGAATGGGCGGTATTAAATTAAATTAGTTATTGATTCAAAACTGAGCAATCTTGGTCTTGAGCATGTTAAGCCTTATAAAAATCATACTTGGATCAAGAATTTTCATGCTTACAGTAGTTTTCACATCGAACATTCTTTATCCTAGTATGAAATTGTCTAATTTTTTTTCTGAGTGCAAATGTAAGGTTTAGTTTATCGAATTTTTTTATGAGAGACCAACGAATACGCGTAGTAACAACAGAATCTTGTCCTATTTTAAAGCCAAAAAATGCAAACTCCATTCATTCGAAAAATTTCAGTTGGTTAAATTTTAATTAAGGAAAAAATCTCAAGTTGAAATTTTATACTCTGTCTGACCGTTCATATGAACAAACGATCTAAGCGATGGTAAGATGAAGAGGTTTGACATGTAAGGGATGTAAAATTCTTATACTGCAGAAATATACAAACAACAATTGTAACTCTTTAGACATGACATATACCACTCCACAATGCTGTGGCTGTTTCAGCGTTTTTGCAAGATGACTCACAATGCGAGAGGTTCGAAGCGCAGACAGCTGCAGAAAAGGCGTGTTTCGTTACTTAGAGAGGTCTCTTTTGCTTAAAACTTAAGAATCGCTGAACCAATCTTTATGCTGACTATATAAAGGCCTGGACAGATATTAATGCGATACGTTCTTCAGTGATAATGCTGCTAGATGATATATAGTCAGAAGCGGGCATAGCCAAAGTTTTGTCTTTACGACCGTCAAAAGAAATAATTGTGCTCGATTTATCGTTATCAACACATTGCAAGTCCTTACACCGGTCTAATACATTTAATAACTTCGGACTTTGATTTAATCTTTAGGAGAAATTCAGAAGCATACCATGAAATTATATTACCGCAAAGGTATGAAACTGCAAATATATGTTTTGAGTCTATCTTCTTTCCAACACCTAAACTTTTTAGTTCTCTACAAATCTGACTTGGGGTTTTACTAAATTAGATCTTGGTTTTCTCAGGATTCTGGGTTAACGCTATTTACCCACAAGGGTTTACTACATACACACGGTTACTATTTACATTAGCAATACGGTATGTCTCTCCAATTTTCATATAATCCCTAACTCCCAAACCTCTTGGTCGAAGCAAAATTTCCAATTATTTTACAAATATTGTAGATTTTAGTTTGTTTGTCTTTTCTGTCATTTTCCCTGCTGACTCATCGATTCTATCACTGAAAGAGGCAGTCCCAGCTGTCGCCATACCAACAGGTTGTTTCTGCACAAAACAATTTCAAGGACAAGGACCAGAGTTTACGTCATCGGCCAAATGAGACAAAAGATACATGCATAAAATAAAAACAGCGACAAGAGAACTTTAATAATAATCTGCAATACCCATAAATGGCGAATCAACATGAACAAAGCAAACAGAAAAAATGATTCACCCCCGTCATTTATGTAAATGGGCTATGAGTCCAGTCAGACACACAAAACTGTAGGGACAATACATTCAATTATCAAGGAGCTGTTCCCATTTCGTTCTTCCCGTCACAGCCAGCCAGCAGTTTACATAAATGGAAGTGGGACTCGAGCTAGAACCTCCGCCTGCTGTTGCTAACCATCAATTACATAACACGACAAGATGAAGGAGCAATGAGGGCACATCAGATTTCATGTTACGGACAATGGCGTCAAATGAAGCACAAAGTGTGAGACGTGAAATTTCATTTTCCAACTGTCTGATAGTTGAAATGGTCGAGTAGTGGGTCATGCCTGTGGGGCTTTTGCTCAAAACTTGGACAGTTTTCAACTCAATTTATGAAAACTCGGTGTCGGCGTCGGCGTCAATGGTCTGTGCGTAAATTGCACGCAGCCACCAGGCTTTGATAAGGGATCAACCGAATGCTTTGTTCGCGGATAAACTAAAGCAAATTGGGACCAGACAAACTGGCGACAGCAGAACCGATAAGGCCTTTAAGCTCGGCCTGCAGTATTTATGGCAAACGATGGCCTGTTAGGAATAGAAAGGGATTTCCATTGAAATTTAAGGCTTTGCTGTGCAAATCTCTTAAATTACCCAACCAAGAATTTCGCCCGCAGGCGCCAGCTGAGCTCATAAAAATGTTTCGGTCATTAGCCATGAGTGTGAAAACCACAAAACAATTGCCGCATCAAATCAAAAACTACAAAACAAAACCAAAATGCCTTTATGATATGGTCATAAAGCCCAGGCCAGTCTGGGGTCAATAAAAACTATAACCATATTGCAACTCTTATTAAAGCGTAACATTTGGTCAGCTTTTTGGTGGATTTCTGTTTGGATTTCTTTTTTCATTTTACTGCGAACCATTTATGACTTATTACGAGAGCTGCAAGTGTTGACCAAAGTCATTGAGGGTTGTTTGATGTGGCGTCCCACATGTCCACGGGCCACGCCCAGACTCACCCACTGGCCAGCATTTCGCTTCGCATTGCAGCGAATGGCATGAAAAGTGTTTGATTTATAGTGAATTTTATGCGGTCTGTCTGTTTGCTCCCATTTGTCTGTTGCTATTTTGCGCCACATATGTTATTGATGATATTGGTCCCAAGAAATGGGACGTGCTGCGTATTGTGACATGTGTAAAGGTATACACGTACACATGTTAAGCATTTCGGACAACCCATTCGCACAGAAACAGAACCGAAAATGGGATGAGACTCCACTTACAGTAATCATAGATCAACGCCAAGGTCAAGTTTTGAAAAGGGAAACAAGCAAACCCGCATAACAGCAGGAATAAATGTGTTAAAAAGAACCAGCGGAAGCTTTAAATTTTGTTACATTTTACACAATAAATTAAGCTGAGCTAAAGCTGGTTGTTAAGTCCAAAAGTTGCACTCAGGGAAAAATTTAACAATCAAAAATTTAATTTTACTTTGCCATTTTCGTATTAAAATACATTAATATTTGATTTGACCAAAAACATATAAATGCCTTGAAATAGGGATACTTGATACTTTAGACCAGTCCAGGGCCACGAGTTCGAATTCCCCAGAGTTCACTTGGAAGAAAAGAAAACGAAAAGAGAGTTGCAGTACCAACAACAAGATCACTTGCTAGTGCTTCTTTATAGTGCTGCTCTTTAGATAAATGAAATCAAAACAAGTGAAAAAGTCGGTCAACCCTTCATAACTTTTTTTTAAAAGAGCTGAATAGCCGCCTCTGCTGCGCTCCTAGTTCTATTTCTCTCTCTCACTCACCGTTGTTCAAAAATGCGGTTTTGGTTGTGAGTGCGCAGGAAGGAGGGGATTTTGTTTTTTGCTCATAACTTGAGAACTGCTCATCCGACCTTTATCATTTCTTCGTCAAATCGATACATTTTGCTAATTACTAACTATCTCTAGAAGGTACAAATCATCTATCTACAAGACTGTGGGAGATATGATGTTTTTTGCAAATTGCGGGGGCGGGGAGGCGTGGCAAAAATTGAAAATAAACCTGATCTGCCTGCAAGTATAAGAAGCATTTTTCCCATACATGTCAATCCTCTATTTCTTACCATCTCTGAGATCTGTTTGTTCATACGGACGGACAGACGGATAGACGGACGGACAGACGGACATGGCTATATCGACTCGGCTGTTCATGCGGATCAAGAATATATATACTCACGGACTATAAGAGGTAGAGCCACAAATTTTTTGAATGTATGTTGGAGTATACCGTACCCAGATCAAGTTTGCTTTAGATTTGGAAAATTCCTCCTCTTTCTCCTTCTAACTGTGAACTGTCAGAGCCACAACTTATAAATTTGAACCTAGTTACCTAATATATATTAAGTTAGGCCGAATATCTATCTATTCTGTATACCACTATGAGATATATATGAAAACACCGAAGATATGCAAATGCACCTCCCCATTCATTAAAGGCCCTCTTCTGGTCTAGAGGGATAAATTTGACATGTTTTTTAAAAATTCGAGGAAAGAAATCGGAAAGAGATTTTGAAATTATGTCTTTTGTACTTGGTTGTACAATTCAATTTAAACAAGTGAGAAAGCCGGTCAAGCCCGACTATGTCATACTCTGTACACTGTTTAGTCACTGTTTATTCCCTGCATAGTCCCCGTATAGACACTTTATAGTATCTATTTAGTCACTGTATAGTCATTCTTTAGTCTCAATTTGATCGCTGTTTAGTCACTGTTAAGTCTCTGTTCAGTTACAGTTTAGTTTCCCCTAGTCTTCCTTACTCTTATAGAGAAAAACTATTTTGTCTTCAACGCTCCCCTAGATGAAATCAATTCCGGCTGTAGTTTAAAGGGGTATTCCTCATGTCAAGGATGTTTTATTGACCTTTTTTAAAAAAATCTTATTTGAAAACGCAAAGAGATTTTCCAATTGTTTTTTTTTTTTTTTGTTACAAACACATTAAAGTACAAAAAAAAAATCTTTACTGCTTCGATGCGAGGGCTGTTTCAAAAGTTATGGCCCGTCAAAGTGGGTGTCCAAAAAAAAAGGTATGGCGCTGGCGGCCATGATTCAAGGTCTCCAGGATGTCTGAAATGAAAAGTGAAAACGCGGTTATAACCAGAATAGATGTAATTCTGGTCTGAACGTCGAAAAAAATTTTGTGATTTTTTTTTGACAATGCAGCCAATGGCAGCCATGACATTAAAATATGAAAAATCTATTTTTGGCCCTTTTTTTTGTAGTTTAGTGTAAGAAAAAAATAGTAGTAGTTTCAATAGTTGCTTTGAAAGTGGCCAAAAATTTTACAATTACTATATATACTTACAGATATTAGTCGGCGATGCCAGCTGCCTACAGCGGACCTTCCTCATTTTCACCAAATCTGTTTTCAGCAGCAGCTCTCTTTGCTCTGAGTGCCATTCTGCCTTCTTTAGATGCGGCCGCAGCTCTAGTTTCTGGGCGATTTAGTGGTAGTAGCATTGCGTAGGATAGCCTTCGATAATTATCGATTAAAAGCCGGTTATTAATCAATATCGATCTGGGCGACAATATCTTACCATTCAAATTCAAGAACCAGCCGTTATATCACAGTTTTATTGACTGGAAATTGATTTACTTAAAATTTCTCGTTTTAGCGAAGACATTGCTCCACTAAAAAGGCTATATCTTCTGAAGTATTTCGAATTTCAAAAAATCCTTTTGGGGCGATATCCTCAAATATCTAAGCTATAAAAAAATGCAAAGAAAAAAAAATCGAAAAAAAATTTTTTGCACATGAGTAAAACCCCCTTAAGAGATATCTACTTGAATTTTGAAATGAAAAAGTTTTTTGGTCATACGGAAGTATATTTCTGAGGTGAACAACATCGGGCAAAAACTACTCCCCCCCTCCCATACAATATAGGACATTTCAATTTTAGCCACAAAACGATTTTAAATGGGAGGTATTTCAAATTTGGTGACGCTAGAACTAGTTTTTCTTGTCTCAATCGTTCCTATATACCATATAGTTGTCTGATTATACCCTGTACTCTTTAAAATTGGTGAAGCTGTGCAAATAACATTCAGAAGAGAGCACCTCCGACCCTACTATAAAGTATAGGTATATATTCTTGATCAGCATCAACAGCCGTATTCTGTATACCATAATAAGATCCGAGCAAAAACACCGAAGATATGCAAGTGCAACCCAACTTCTACTACAACTGACTATTTTATTGCTGTGAATGATATTTTCAATCGGATTTTTGTTTATATTTATAACAACTGGTGAGCTCGAAATTGTTTGATAATTTCCAGAGCCGCTCCGACAATGTAGTGTGACCAGGCAATAGCAAATAATTCAGCTGACTTAATAGAATTGATAAAAGAATTTACTGGGGGAAATTTAGATGTCATAGGCAATGCCATGGTCAATTTCATGGATGCATTTTGTGTGTGGCTGGAGGTCTAAGCAGTGTCCTTTATTATTGTATTGGCCAGCGTGAGCAGAACTTGACTACTGAGACGTACTGCTATAGTGACATCCCAAAACGCATCGGACGACTAGAGTTAGCACTGGACTGGAGGATCATACTTGACGGGCGTAGCTGGTAGGTGAGCACATAGGTATCAAAGGGAGCGGAAACTACCACAGTAAACCGGAGGAAACAATACTATTTATAACAGGCTATGGAGACTGCAATGGCTTAGGGCTGATCGGCCAAGGGTTGTGAAGGCTGCGGAGGTTGGGACATGGGTGCTGTGCACTTATTGGGCAATTTACACACCAACCATATCAACGGGAGAGCCACCGACAAAGATTCTCCGTCACAAGTGATGCAGCTGCCAGTACCGGAATGCATATTATTGGCCAGGTTCCATTAAAGTGGTTGCGACTCACTCACTTTGATCAGCTCGACTTGTTTGTCAACCTCGCAGCTCTTCAAATAATTGTAGTTTTGCTTTTTCGTCTTCATTGCTTTAAGATTTTTCATTGAATGCTCAATATCCAAGTGTACCTCGGACAATTATCAAACAAGTTTCATAATTTCCTGACCCCCTTCGAAAAATTATTAGCTGTTTTCTAGAAAACGAGTTGGCAAGGGCCTGTTTATTGTCGTAGCGAATAGTTGGTGTCTCAGTACTCGCTCTGACAATTTTCAAGAGCGGATTTCCTGAGCTATGTAATTAATTCCGACAAAAATTTCAAGCGTCTGAGTACCTAGTTTCAGGGGCTTTTAGCCCTTTTTTTATTTAAAGCTCGATTTACACGACCTGATCACTCAGCTAAGTTTACGTCTGATTTGCTGTTAGACCGTGTAAAAAGGCGTCTAAGTAGATATGAAGCTACTCAGAAGAGAAATCAGACGCTCAGCTGAGTGGCATCTATAGAATTACAGTGTGACCTAATTGTTGTGTGCTGGCGTTGCCATTTTTTAGAGATGATTCCGATGAACTAATGTTTCTGAAACTGGCTTATCTGAGCTTTTCAGGCATGTGTAAAAGCGAAACTGAGTTGATCAGATGAGTAAAGGTGTGACGAAAATTCATCTGAGTGATCAGTTCGTTTAAATGGAGCATTATATGGCCAAAATCTTACACTGTGCGACCCCAAGGAACTATTGAATGCAAAGGATTTTTCAAATCATTTGAAAGGAAAAAAATACTTTGGTACAGACGAAGTTAGCTTGGCCTTCACATTTTTCTGTCCTACTTTGTTGTGAGGGGCAACTACGACCGCAACTGCAACCACATAAAAATTTTTAATTAATTTCATTTGTCATCTGTTCAAGAAGAACAAACGGTAGCCAAGTTTTTTTACCCTTAAACATTTCAAATGAAAACTTGAGAATTTCTCTTAAATTCTTTTCCCTAGCTTCTTTGTCACTTGCACTTGCCTTTCACACTTCAACGCATGTTCGTCTCTGCATTCGCCTAAGTTTCCACATGACACATACGCCCCATTGCCCATTACTCGTTTGCCCAGTGGTAATCATTTCTGTAAACTGTTTTCGATCTGCGCCTTGTGCGGTTATCCCTAGACCTACACACACGTATGTGTGTTTATGTGTCCTTATGTGTGTCTGTATGTACACACACATGCGTGGCACGTCGTAGGGTGCGGTGAAGCCTTTTCTCTGAGCCACAAAACAAAACCCGTTTAGTCGGGTGAACAGCGTCGATGACGACGCCAAACTGATGCCTGCTGAACGAATTCAACTTGACTTGTCCTGCCAGGCAGCTAACAAATGGAGCAGAGTCGAAGCCGCTTGAGAAACTATTTATATGCGGCCCCAGGCTTGGCCGAAAGAAACTCACTTTAATGTGTGAGTTTCTTGGACAGATGGATTAATGGATGGATGGAGCTATTATCGTACAGCATTGTTGCATTCCGTTCATTTTGTTCTCTTCCACGTAGTCACCCCGCATACTTTCACCTGCCTTGCCAGCAAATTAGAATCCCAGCTGTAGTTAGCCGAGTTGACATAATTTCACAAGCCAAGTCGCGTTCCAAAGTTTCCCCTGCTTAATTGGCTGCCACTTTCTTGGCAAGAACTAGTTGTCTTTATCAGCTGGAGAGCACACGTAGAGGCAAACCAGATGCCCCCCCCCCCCCTTTCGCTGTGCATAATGCTGTTGGTGCCGTGTGACATAAACGAGCAGGATGAGAAGGATGAGAACGATGATGATAATGGCCTCGTTGCCATTACTTTGTTTACTGTCCTTGCTCCTGTCTCTCGGCTCTCGTTGGCTTAATTGATTTAGTTGAGGCTCCCAAGTATGTATGTGTTACATACTTTTCGTCAGCACTGTGGGCTACGTAAAATCTGTGGAAACCGGTTGGGCAGCGTCTCGATTTGCAATCGAACTAGATTATTGAGTCAACGCGGTTTTAATAACGCCAACGGGCAATGGTCAAGAGAGACGGCAGCTACCACCCTACGAAGCTCAAAATTCCAAC
Organism: Lordiphosa clarofinis; assembly: GCA_018904275.1. Lineage (NCBI taxonomy): Eukaryota > Metazoa > Arthropoda > Insecta > Diptera > Drosophilidae > Lordiphosa > Lordiphosa clarofinis. The sequence continues at coordinate 352,735 of JAEIGQ010000145.1, forward strand.
TGGCTCCTGGCCATGAATGGCGCTTTATCTAATCCAGTAGAAAACAGTGAGCCACGAGTGACCGGTTGACAGTTAATGCGTTTTAAGTGCCATTATAATTATTTATTAGTTGATCAAAGACTAAAAAATTTCAAGAATCTGGACTGGAAGTACACGCTGTTGCAGTACATTCAATACCCTACCTGAGATTTAGATCGATTAAATTTTAGTTGCGACAACTTGAAGCTCGGAACTATGAAGACTGAACATACGGACGGCGGCACCTTAGCCCACTCGGCTATATTGTCAAAATAAACAACGAGTAAGGTCGGTATCAAATCATGAAATCTGCCCTTTTTTTCAGTCCCTGCCTTGCATGCACCGTTTCGTGTCCTCTGTGCTGATTACAAAAAACTCTATCGAGAAATCCTACTTTCCTGCTTTGCTTCTTTTAAGATTCTTAAAAAAATCCTGTAAAACTGTTAAGCAGATCCGATAATATAATATGTTTAACAACAAAAACCAAAATCAATTTCTTTCCGGCACTCATATATATTTTCATCGGTCCTGGTATTTTTAAAAATTCTAGATTTTTCATTTTTCTTATCAAAAGACTTCAAAAAAGCTATCAAATGTTCGAAGGACTTAAATAAGTAAACTTGAAAAATTAAAATATATATGTAACTTTTTTGAGTTTTTTTTTACCATGACCGAAAATTCTCTAGATTTGATAAACCGATTTAAATAACTTTTTTTAAGGAAAGCTACTACCTAAATGCATTAAACTTATGCTTAAAATCTATTAAAAATGATTTTTATTTGGTCGAAAACATCTTTAAAACTTTAAACGCGAAACCACGCTATTCAAAATGTTTTGTGTCTTTTCTCAAATTCTACTTATCCGATTTTGATGATGTAGAGCTTAATGGACGCAGAATTACCGTGAGAATGGCCCGAACTTCGATCATTGATTTCTCATTTTCAAATGGCCTCAGTTTTTGAAAATCAATAAGTTTTTTCATAATTTTGCTTTGGGCCATAAAGGCATTTATACTATCCAATTTTCCGTTTTCCGGTTTGCTTAAAGACAATGGTGAATCCAGGAAAGCTGTGTACCACCGAGAACTTTTTGATTTAAGAGATTAAACACTTTTGTATTTTTTGATGTGAAAAATCTTTAATTTCAGAACGAAAGATTTTAGTAGTAAAATTTGATTTCATCGTCACGTGATGCTGACGTCATGCTTATTTTGTGTTGTTATTTTGTGGAGTGTCCACACACCCACACACACAAGAGGGTTGGTAAAGGCGGAGCGAGGGGAAGATGATGGGTTGGAAAGAGAGGGGAAAGAGTGGGTGGAAACGGGGTAAGAGGCGAAAATAGGGGATAATAGGGGAAAAGAGGGAAAATAGGTGAAAACATCAGTGATTAAATAGCGACTCAACACTGACTAAACTGTGAATAAACATAAGTGACTTAGCAGTGACATAGCAGTGATTTAAGAGTTATTAATCAGGGGGCAAAAAGGGGGATAAAGAGGTGGAAAAAGGGAGAAAGAGGAATAGAGGGCAAATGAAGGCAAAAGAGGGGGAAAATTGGGGAAAAAAGGTGCAAAGAGAAGGATAAGTGACTAAAGAGTGACTAAACAATGACTAAAGAGTGACTAAACAGTGACAAAAGAACGACTAAACAGTGACTTAAGTGTGACTTAACAAAGACTTAAAAGTGACTAAACAGTAACTTAACAGTGACTAAACAGCGATTAACCAGTGAATTAAGAGTAAGCCAATGCTGATTTATTTAGCTGATTTATATACCATTTAGAGAGATTGTGATCTGAACCTCTCAGTCAAATGGGGGTTTATTTTATCTGGTGTTCGCGTCTACGTGCAGTCCCGTTTTTATAACCAGTACCGAAACTATTCCGGTACACTGCACTGTGGGTCGAAACGCCAAATAATTGGCATAAAGTTGAAAATTTTATGGAAACAAAGCTTATTTTTAATAATACACCTTAAAACTACATAGTCTATGTACAAAGAATTGAATAATATTTTGGATTGTTTGGCAACCCTGAAATTGTTATCGATTATCGAAGTCAGGTGTTGAGTGCAGTGATTGTTGCGATAAAAATGGCGTCAACTTTTTGTTAACTTTGAGGACTTGCACGTCGTGTAAAGTTGCACAAAAAATTTGAGCAAATTATGGATAATAAAGGCCAGGGTATGAAGAATGAATAAATGGAAGCATTTCTTGATAAGGTTCAATATGATGCTTTAAAGTGTGTTGTTTCCTGTAGTCCCTATACAGGGAAAACTTAACCAAAGTGCAAGTCTTCTGTGGAGCAAAACTAACCTTGTGCGTGTTTGTGTGTTCTGTAATATATGTCAAAATAAAGTGGAAAGTGTGTATTAAAAGATTATAATTATCCTGTTTGCGGCTTTTCGCGGCTTTTGCGGTACTTTAGACTTGAAAATGAGCTTAAACTCTGTCATTCAACTCTGCTGGACGTATGGATGGCAACTCTACCGCTTTTAAAAACTGGATATTTGGCCAACAAAGGGAAAGTACGCTTGAAATTTGACTATAAATTAATAGAAATTAATTTTGAATTTAAATTGAATCTTTTTATTCACAGTTCGCAAAACTTTGTTTTTTTAAGTCACGTATTCGCAATGTTGCCATATTAGGGCGGTCGGCGTAGGCGTTGTCAAATTAACTTAACATTTTACATCAATATTATAGGTGTTATATTTATTAAAAGTACCGAGTTTCAACTCGATATCTGTAACACACGACTTTATGCCAATTATTTGGCGATTCGACCCACGTGCACTGTTTAGGTTTTAAAGTTCTTTATTGGTTTTATTAATATCGACTCTTGGATGCACAAAAAATTATAATTTTCAGTTCCACACACAAAAAGAAACGTTGGTATATGGAACATTTTTCATTGGTGAAACCTCTAATTTCCGTCTTTGATTTTCATCCTAAAGAGTTTCTGATGTCTGCTCTTTTGACTAATTTTATATTAAGAAAAAAAAGCAAATAACTGCGCGTTGCTGCTATGCTGGTTGCTTCAACGAACGAAACTTATATTTATTAAAAGAAAAACACATTTGTGTGCTTCAACGACCTTTATGATAATCAAACCATCAATATTTTGCTGGCTCGAGGTTATGCTTGCGCCTAACTCCAAAAAGGAGGAACAACACCCACCACATGGGAAACTAGTTGGTCGTACAGCTGTTTCAATGTTATCCCTACCATATCATCAGCGACGTTCGCTTACTTATACTGGCCCCAACATGCCGTATTCCATGCAAGAGCTACCATAATCGTCTGGGTATTCTTAAAGGACTTGACAGCAAAAAACCGGCACACAACTTGGGAAGAAATCGAACTCGGTTTCCTTGGACTAAAAGACGTTTTAAACGACTGCGCCACGCCGCGCATCTAAAAGCTTACTTGCCTGCCAGAATTGCCTGCTTGTAATTCTCAAGTTCTAATTCCACACTTCAGACTACCAAAAATCAAAACTAACACATACACAGCGATAGAAAAAGATCACCGTAGCATAGATAATCAAATATCCACTTTAAGATCCATTATTTGAAATATCCTTTTTTACACTTGAAGTTCCTTTGGATGAAGAATAAAGATCAATGAAATATTTTATTCTGAAATACCCTTTTTAAGCGAAAATAAACCGACTTCGAAAATATCCAATGGATCCCAAAAAAGGATAGTTAAGTCCAAATAGATACCGAAAACATTCTGAGGATCATTAAAAACTATCCAATATGTCATTTGGAATCTAGCCTCTACTGAGAATTAAGCGAAATTATCGTATTACATAGCAGCACAGGTGTTCGGATCCGATTAAGCCAAGTCACAATTAATTTTTCAAATGGAATAACATTAAGTTATTGAAGAGCATTCCAGGCCCTGTAGGGTGTCCAAAGTTCTGACAAATTCCCTCGTGTGATTCATCAAATGCATCTCAGTCATGTTGAGGTTTAACTATTTATAACTGCGTCTTTGATCGCTGGGTCTGGTGGCACAGCATACAAGATCAATGTCTCTCGTAATTGGCGCTTTAATTAGCGTTGGTAGCACTTGCTCTTGATTTATGCAGCTGTCATGCAAAGTGGATGCAGCTTCCATGTATAGGCAATCTACTTGCAATTAATCCAGAGCACAAATCTGGAAAGTCATGCTCATTGTATAAAAGCAGCTCTAGGGCATTGCCAATTGAGTCAGTTGTAGATCAGACGCAATCGTCAGCGGACACAAAAGGAACTTAAAACCGCAACACCATGCAAACAACAGCAGTGAGTCTTTGGCTGAAGCGGGAGGGTTCAACGGTGCTGATTTTCCATTTACCAGGTGCTGCTGTTGCTATTGGGTGTTTTGGCCACCCATTATATGGAGCAGGGCACGGCTCATGTGTTGCCCTTGGGGGCTGTTCCCTTGCCAACGTATGTGATACCTCAACCGGGACCCATAGTCTGGCTGGTGCAGCCACCGCCGCCAGAGGATGATGGTTCGTACAAGCAAGTTGTGGGCGAGGAGGATGGCCAGTGGAAGCCCCAGCCAGGTCTTGAGGGTGAATATGTGGAATCGGAAACAGATCTAAGTGAAAGTCAAGGTGGCAGTGTGGAAGCCAACCTGACTCCCAGTTTGGAGGAGCAAGGTCTCAGCTCGGTTAGTTTAGGAGCTGCGGCAGCAGAAGAAACACATTCAGCTGGTGGTGCAGGTGAAGCTGGCAATGCAGGCGGCGCTGGAAGTGGTGGACAGGTGTTGGGAGGAGCGGGCGGTACCGGTGGAGAAGGAGGTGGTGGCGTTTCAGGAGGAGGAGGCGCTGGTGGAGGAGGTGGGGGTGGAGGTACGGCCACTTCCGGTGAGAGTGGTCAAAGTGGACTACCAGGGGCTCCCAGTCCAGCTGGACCCCAGCCGGATGGAGAAGATGGTGCTGATGGAGCTGATGGGCCAGATGGTCCTGATGGATCCAAGGGTGGTAAAGGCGGTAAGGGTGGTAAGGGTGCAAGAAACGGAGCCGGAGGTGGTGGTGGAGGCGGTGGAGCTGCTCCACAACCTGGCCCACATCCAGCCCCAGAGCCAGCCCCTGTCTGGCCCACACCTGAACTCAATTTAATGTAAGTTGAAATCAGTTAGTTGATCAGCTCATGGAAACTAACCCTTCCTTCTGTCTCTTCTATTTGCAGCCAGTTGATCTAAACATTTTCTTCAAACTTAATCTTATTTAGTCTTAAGTCTAGTCAACGTTTCTAGAACTCACATTTAGGCTAAGGCAAACGTTCTATTAAAATTTGAGCAACACTCACTAACCCACTCAACACTTGAACCCTCTGTGGTCACCAGCTTTAAACTTTGTCCACATTTCCATTGCTATAAATCTTCCACACAACAACAAAGCCGGCTGTGTGGCCAGTAAAACCATAGAACAGCTGCTGTCCCAAGCTTTTAATTTGTTTTTGGCTTTTTAATGACTGTTTGGACAATGCCCTCCCTCCCCTCCACTCCCCTCCCCAACCACCAAGCGGGGCAGTTTGAACTTTTCGAAAATTACACTCAATAAACTTGTCGTAGAAATGAACAAAAGTCAACATGTAATGGGGTCGATTTGTTACACGAAAAAGCTCTGACAGCTGGCCATATTTTTAGCATAAAATGGCCAAGCCTAAAAGTAGGCAACAGAAACGCAAATTCATAGATGATTATGAACTCCATGGGCCAAAAAGTGTGTACTAAAAGTTTACCATTTGTGATTACAAAATTTACAAATATTCTTGAGGCTTAAAAAATGCTTGACCTTTGAGTTGTAAAGCTATTAAAGCGAAGTTATTGCATGATCTAAACTTTTCATGTCAATCGGCCGCTTATGCCTAGGCCAAATTTATGAGTCCATAAAAATTAATTAAATTGAAAAACTAAAAAACATTAGCAATTACTCTTCCCAGAGCAGTTGAGTTTGTCGCTTTAAGTCGGAATGTGTTGCGTTAAATTCTTTAATTTTGTTTTATTTACTTTATATCAGAAATTAACCATGCAAATAATTATTTCAGCTGTTGTTAACAGTCTTAGGAGATTTTGCTCTAATATGACAATAAATATTTCTGTTGTTATCCAGAGGGCACAACATTTACATATTAGAAAACTATTTGCAAACTTGCGTGGAAAATTCCTTAAGGCTTAATAAAATCAAGTAAGAAAGCTGGTCAAACACGACTGTAATATACTCTGCATCGAGTAGCAGCTGAAACAGTATCGTTAGTATCGTTCATCATAGATGGCGCCACTACTGTAACCATTTAGGCTTTTTATTTAATTTAATACACCGATTAGGTTCAGTTCGGTTTTATTGTAGGTGGGCGTGTTGCCGGTAAGAATGAATGTTTTTTTTGGAAAATCCGCCCACGTGGAAAATGGCCGGAAAATTCGGCATACAAAAAAATATTTTTCATCCGATTGGCTTCAAACTCGGTTTGTAAGAATAGAATACGAAATATTTTGGAATGTGATTTTCCGATGTTGGGAAATTCGCCCCATGCGTGAAAATTCCCGGAAAACGCTGCATGGAAAATACAATTTTTCACCCGATTGACTTGAAACTCGGTTTGTAAGGTCGAAATGAATTAATTTGGTTTTGTTTCCGATGTTGGAAATACCGCCGGGATGCCCACTGGGAAGTGGTTGGAAGGTGGATGGAATGTGAGTGGGATGTGGGTGGTAAGATTATAACTTAGATCCGTACTGCTCGTTAACCCAGACTGAACTGCTCTCTCCCACATAGCCACTTCCAAACATTATAATTTGTTGAGTGACAGCCTTCTCAAAGCACTCTCTCACATCCCTTTCTTTTTTCATAAGACTGGATTAAGACCTCTCTGCGATCTTCTTTTATTGGGCAACGTTCCTTGTCATCGTCTTCGTCCCATCTGACACCTCTACGATGTTTCCTGTTCTCTGCAGTACTGTGTATTCCGTGACATTAAAGTTTGAAGTAAACTTGCTAGGAAAAACTGGGTTCTTGACCACGACCTTGTCTCCCACTTCAATCGCATTCTCTTTTGCCCCTCGATTTTTATCGGCCACAGTCTTCCCTTTTTGTTTTCGAATTAGGTCGTTGTCCTTTTCTGCCGAATACAAATAGTGAATACTAGGAATCTTTTCTCCGATCACCCTATTGAACATTAACTCTGTTGGGGGAGTGCCAGTTGTGCTGTGCGGAGTCATGACGAAGTCCTGAATTGCTTCTTTATATCGAACCTTTGTCCTGTTCATCCGCTCCACCTCTCCGTTCGCCTGTGGCCAATAAGGTGGTGTAGTGAGTTGTTTGATTCCGCTTAAATTGCAAAAATGTTCAAATTCACTGCTCGATGTTGTGGATCGGACATGTGCACCTGTAGCTAAGTCGTCGAGTTCACTGTGCGAATGTAGATCAGCCAGCCACCAGTCTCTTTTTGACAAGGTGGATTGGACTATACTAACGGTTCTTGAGTGGCTATGTAAGCCAGGCTGAAGAAACTCCTTGAACTCTGATATGACGTCTTCATGTATAGACGATCGTTTTGTTCGCTGCGGGCAAAAGAGATAGCAACAACGCGGCTAACTTAAATCTTGCCCTTACTCATTATCCCTTATATTATATTTGTTATTACACAGCCAATTTGATTGTATGAAAACATAAATAATCCCACATTAATATCCACACACATTGTTGTTTGCGCGATCACCTTCTTCAGGTTACTCTCTTTCCTTCAAATTCTTCGATCAAAACAAGCATTTCCCCGGAATTTATTTCTTACTCCCATTTTAAAAGTGCTCACTGGATGGCAGACCATTTTTAGTTGTAAGTAAACTTCTTCTTCTTCTTCTTTATTGGCCCGATGCATTGCATCACAACCGTTTGACGGTCTCGGCCGCTGCAACTAATGTCCGCCAGTCGCTTCTGCTCCGTGCGAGCTGGCACCAGTTTTTCACGCCAAGCTTAGAAATGTCTTTCCGCACCTGGTCGTCCCCCCCTTAAATTGTTCTCCCCCCCCCCCTTCCCCCGTTCTTTCGCATTCCTCTTGTAGACCATTTTTCCTGGGCCTTGATCATCCATACGGGTAACATGTCCCAGCCAGCGCAGCCGCTGTTGCTTTATGCGCTTGACCAGACTAGTATCCCCATAGAGCTTATACAGTTCGTCATTCCTTCGGATGCGAAAGTCCTCGCCAACTTTCAAAGGTCCATAAATCCTGCGAAGAATCTTTCGCTCCAAATCGAAAACAATCGCCGCCTCATCCGCTGATGATATTGCCCATGCTTCTGCGCCGTATTGCAGGACTGGGATGATAAGTATTTATATTATTTTTTTTTTTTGAGGTTTCTGCTCTTGAGCTCCCTACTTAGCCCGTAATAGCATCGGTTTGCGAGCGTGATTCTTCTTCGAATTTCCAGGCTGATGTTGTTGTCGCCGGTTATCATCGTTCCAAGGTAGACAAAGTCCTCTACAACTTTAAAGTTGTACTCTCCCATTGCAACAGATTGCCCAATTTGTGTGTACTTCTGTTTCGAGGACACTAGGTACTTCGTCTTGTCCTCGTTTACCGCTAAACCCATTAGCTCAGACTGCTTCTCAATCTCTGAAAACGCATTGCTTACTGCCTGTTCGGTTTTGCCGATAATGTCAATATCATCGGCATATGCGAGTAGCATTACATCTTTATTAAAGATGGTGCCCGATCTGTTGGCATTTGGGCACTGGCGCAGTATATACTCCATCAGCAGATTAAAGAAGTCACACGATAAGGTGTCACCCTGCCTAAAACCTCTTTTTGGTATCAAAAGGCTCGGAGAGGTTCGTTCCTATTTTGACGGAGCTTTGAGTGCTTCTCAACGTCATCATGCAAAGTCGAACGTACTTTGCTGGAATACCTAAAGTAGACAGGGCTTCGAAAAACCTTGACCTTATCGGCGTGTCGAAAGCGGCTTTGTAATCGATAAAAAGATGGTGATTTTCGATGTTTCTCTCATAGGTCTTCTCCAGGATTTGGCGCAATGTGAATATCTGGTCTGTGGTGGATTTACCAGGTCTAAAGCCACACTGATAAGGTCCAATCAGTGTATCAACAAGCGGCTTTAGACGTTCACAAATAATGCGGGACAGAACCTTATATGCGATGGGGGGAGACTGATCCCGCGGTAGTTGGCGCAAACTGCAGGGTCTCCTTTTTTAAAGATTGGACAGAGAACACTTAGATTCCAATCGTCGGGCATGCTTTCGTCAACCCATATACGGCACAGAAGTTGGTGCATGCACCTTACCAATTCATCGCCTCCAGCCTTGAACAATTCAGCGGGCAACTCATCAGCGCCTGGCGACTTGTTGTTCTTTAGCCTTCGTATGGCTAAACAGACTTCCTGTTGGGTCGGGGGGTCTATCTCAATGTTGTCGATTGGTGGTATCGTTACTTCTCTAGTGGCGGCATCCTGTTCGTCATCGCCTCCCAGTAGGTTGGAGAAGTAACTTCTCCACCTACTTCTTGTAAGTAAACTTGGCTTTCGGAAAAATTTCAAACCCAATTATCACAGGCATGTGAAGCAAAAATTTGATCAACCCCCAAATATACACAAATCAGGCCTTCTTTTAAAGGACATTCAAAAAGAGATCGAAATGAAAATTGATGGTTTTACTCACCTGAATAGGTCATTTATAAGTAAGAATGAAAAGTATAAGTATAAATGTCGTTTAGGGAACACGGCCTTGCACCTAAGGGACGTTATCCAACAAATTCTGAATCGATTTGAGACTGGGACTTAACAGGTGTTCTCCTGGACGGACGCGAAATTGTCAAATTGGTGCGCGCTTTCAGAGGTAAGATGGTTTAAAAAAATCTTGATTCGTCAGCGGTATTCTATTGAATAAGAACTATGAACTTAGAACAATTACCGAATAAATGAGATTTCAAATTGTTGAATTCAATTTCAAATTGTCGAAGTGATTTTTTAATCCAATAAACGAAACCTTGACCGAAATCCGAAACAGAATAAGATTAATAACCTTAACCCGAACAGTAACCCATATCCCACAACAGGAATACACACAACCGCAACTGGTAACAAGTGAGAAAGTCGGTCAAGCCCGACTATGTAATACTCTGTACCAAGAGCAGGAGCTGAATGCAACGTTTCTGCTGCGCTCATCTCTAAGTTTCTCTCTCTCTCCCTCTCTCTTTCACTCACACGTTGTTGAATAAAAATGCGGTGTTGGTTGTGAGCGCGTGGGAGGGGGTGGGGGAGGCGGGAATTTATTTTTGGTCATAACTTGAGAACCGCTCATCCGATCTTTATCATTTCTTCGGCAAAATTATACATTTTGCTAAATACTAACTATCTCTAAAAGGTACAAATCGTCTATCTTCAAAACTGTAGGAGATATAACGTTTTTTCCAAATTGCGGGGGCGGGAGGGGGCGTGGCAAAAATTGAAAATAAACTTGATCTGCCTGCAGCTATAAGAAGCATTTGTCCTATACATGTCAAACCTCTATCTCTTACCATCTCCGAGATCTGTTTGTTCATACGGACGGACGGACGGACAGACGGACAGACAGACGGACAGACGGACATGGCTATATCGACTCGGCTGTTGATGCTGATCAAGAATATATATACTTTATAGGGTCGGAAATGATTCCTTCTTCCTGTTACATACTTTTGCACAAACTTAATATACTCTGTGTACCTTTGGTACAGAGTATAAAAAGCGATCGGCGAAAACAGTTTCGGTTTTAATCTCTGCTTTGAAGTTTTGTAAAGTTAACTATTGTGAATTTGCAATAACTGCAGCAAACTCAAGTACTATCAGATTCATCCTTCCAAAGCCATGCCTTAAGCTCCGAATCCTGCAGCCAGAACTCGCTACTTTTTATACCCTTTTCCCATAAAAAATGGAAAAAGGGGATCATTAAGTAGTGCATATGTATGTAACAGGGAGAAGGAAGCATCTCCGACCACTTAAAATACATATATATTCTTGATCGGCATTAACAGCCGAGGCGATTTAGCCATGTCCGTCTGTTCGTCTGTCTGTCTGTCTGTCTGTCTGTCTGTATGAATGCGTCGATCTCAGAGACTGTAATAGATAGAGCCACACGTTTTGAAACGTATATAAATGTATACTGTACCCACATCGAGATTTCAGATTTCAGATTTGAAAAACTCCACATCCTCCATCATTTAGCAGCGAAAAACTGTCACTATCTATGTATAAACGCGTTGATTTCCCAGACTATAAGAAGTAGAGCCAAAAATTTTTGCATGTATGTAGGTGTATGTATGGTGGTGGTTCAGAACTTCTAGTCATAGGGCTATGGACCTAATGGGGGCGTATGTGGTCAGGGAAAGCTTCTGATCGGTTCAACTTGGCGAACCCACACCTCCTCGTGGTGACCACCGGAAGCAGTGGCAATGCACCCGCATTCGCTGCTGACTAACGTGAGCGGCGTCCCCCCTTCCCTACAGGGTATAATATATAGGGTTAGTGCGTCGGGTTTGGTACCCACCATCGTAAAAAATCTCCACCAATGAAAACTGCGACTACAATGCCTCGGATACGGACCCCCCCCTGATGACGACTCACGCAAACGTTTTAAGGACCACGATTTGAGAATATGCACCTGGAATGTCCGCACCCTCAACGGAGATGGTGATGATATTTCCTTGGTGAATGTCCTCAAGGAATATTCATCGGACGTTACCGCACTCCAGGAAATGCGATGGATTGGATATGGAAGCAAGAAAATAGCGCTACCACAGGATGAGACAGGAAATAAAACACCCCCCTGGGAGATCTACTACAGCGGTCATGCTACCAAGCACGAGTTTGGGTGCGGCTTTGCAGTGAGTGATAAACTGCGCCACTCTGTCATCAGCTTTACACCAGTTGACGAGCGGCTTGCCGCGCTCAGACTTAAGGCAAAATATTTTAATATTAGTCTTATCTGTGCTCACGCGCCAACAGAGGACAAGATAGACCCGATAAAAGACGAATTCTATGAGCGCCTGGAACAACTATATGAGCGCTGCCCCGACCACGACATAAAGATCGTGCTAGGCGATTTTAACGCGAAAATCGGGAGAGAAGGAGTTTTTGGTTCGACAGTCGGACGCTTTAGCCTTCATGAAACAACCTCTGGTAACGGAGAGAGGCTAATAGACTTCGCTGCGGGCCGGAACATGGTCGTAAGTAGTACCAGATTTGAACATAGAGACATCCATAAGGCGACCTGGAAGTCCCCTGATCAACGAACTCAATACCAGATTGATCACGTTGTGATCGACGGAAGGCATTCATCAAGTGTACTAGATGTGCGCGCGGTTCGAGGGGCCAATATTGACTCGGATCATTGCCTTGTTGCAGCCAAGGTACGCACACGGCTCAGTGTGGCGCATGCCGCACGCACTGGCACACGTCGAAAGCTAAACGTCGAGATGCTGCAATCACAAGGGACCTCCGAAGCCTACAAAGCTAAACTCGCCCAACTGCTCAAGGAATCCTCCCCATCCCCTTCCGATATAGGTGAACAATGGAATCAAATATCACACTCCATGAGAGCAGCTGCCGAGGAGGTACTCGGGTACCTCGAGTCCCCTCAAAGGCGGTCTTGGTACGATGAGGAGTGCCGACGCTACTGCAGAAAAAAACGTGGTGTACAAGACATTTCTGCAGACGAGAGCGGATGCTGATAAAATTGTTTACAAGAAGAAAAGGAAAGAGGAGAAGCGCCTATTTAGAAGAAAAAAGAATGAGCAGGAAAGGCGCTTGCGCGAGGAAGTCGAGATGTTATTCGGCATGAGCGAGACTCGAAAATTTTACCAAAAGATTAAGCAATTAACAGAAGGTTTCAAGCCCAGAGTCCCACAATGCAAAGACGAACACGGGAATCTAGTCACAGATCCGCAAGTGGCGCTTAACAAATGGAGAAGTTACTTCTCCAACCTACTGGGAGGCGATGACGAACAGGATGCCGCCACTAGAGAAGTAACGATGCCACCGATCGACAACATAGAGATAGGCCCGCCGACCCAACAGGAAGTCTGTTTAGCCATACGAAGGCTAAAGAACAATAAATCACCAGGCGCTGATGATCTGCCCGCTGAATTGTTCAAGGCTGGAGGCGATGAGTTGGTAAGGTGCATGCACCAACTTCTGTGCGGTATATGGGTTGACGAAAGCATGCCCGACGATTGGAATCTAAGTGTTCTCTGTCCAATCTTTAAAAAAGGAGACCCTGCAGTTTGCGCCAACTACCGCGGGATCAGTCTCCTCTCCATCGCATATAAGGTTCTGTCCCGCATTATTTGTGAACGTCTAAAGCCGTTTATTGATACACTGATTGGACCTTATCAGTGTGGCTTTAGACCTGGTAAATCCACCACAGACCAGATTTTCACACTTCGACAAATCCTGGAGAAAACCTATGAAAGAGGCAACCAAACACACCATCTTTTTGTTGATTATAAATCAGCCTTCGACACACCGATAAGGTCAAGCTTCTTCAAAGCCCTGTCTACTTTAGGTATTCCAGCAAAGTACGTTCGACTTTGCATGATGACGTTGAGAAGTACGCAAAGCTCCGTCAAAATAGGAAAGAACCTCTCCGAACCATTTGATACCAAAAGAGGTTTTAGGCAGGGCGATACCTTATCGTGTGACTTCTTTAATCTACTGATGGAAGATATACTGCGCAAGTGCGAACATGCCAACAGAACCGGCGGATTTATTTATAAAAATCTAATGCTACTTGCATATGCCGATGATATTGACATTATCGGCAAAACCACACGGGCAGTAAGCAAGGCGTTTTCAGAGATTGAGAAGGAGTCTAGATTAATGGGTTTAGCGGTAAATGAGGACAAGACGAAGTACCTAGTAACCGCGGACAAAAAGTCATTGCGACATGGGCAATCTGTTACAATGGAGGGGTACAACTTTAATGTTGTAGAGGATTTCGTCTACCTCGGAACGATGATAACCAGCAAGAACAACATCAGTCTGGAAATCCGACGAAGAATCACTCTTGCGAACCGATGCTACTATGGGCTAAGTAGGGATTTCAAGAGCAAAGACCTCAAGCGAAGAACAAAAATAGCCCTGTACAAGTCGCTTATCATCCCAGTCCTGCAATATGGCGCAGAAGCATGGACAATGACAGCAGCGGATGAAGCGGCGATTGGCGTGTTTGAGCGAAAAATTCTTCGGAGGATTTATGGACCTTTAAAAGTCGGCGATGATTTCCGCATTCGAAGAAACGACGAACTGGCGTATAAAGGCGTATAAATCGAAGGCGGCTGACTATGGAGGCGGCAAGGTGGGAAGACCACCACTAAGATGGGAAGACCAGGTGCGGGAAGACATTGTCGAGCTTGGTGTGACCAACTGGTGGCAGCTCGCACAGAACAGAAGCGAATGGAGAGCGTTAATCGCAGAGGCCCAGACCGTCTAACGGTTGTAATGGCCATTAAAGAAGAAGAAGAAGTAGGTGTACACCGTACCCAGATTTGCCCAGGTTTGGCAAATTTCTCCTCCATCTTCTTCTAACCGCGAAAAACTGTCACAGTTTATTGAAATACATTTTAAAATAAATGGAATTCAAAGCTATAGGAACCGCATTACTTGGGACAGGGTATTTTGCTTTCGGCGCACTCGACCGCAACACACTTACTTGTTTGTTCTAAAAATGTAGGCATTTTTCAAACGATCTGTAAACTTGGAGATTTTCTGAACGTTAAAGGAGGCGATAAATAACTGAGAGCTCACAAAATATCGATTTGCTTATAGTTTTGCAAATGTCACCCAAATAAAAATTAATCGTAAAAAAACAGAATTCCCGCTTCCCGTTGTTTTTAAGTTTCTTTTCCTTTTGGGTTTAAAAAAAACTGGAAGTTACGGAAAAATAGCTGATTTGGTAACACTTACCTGACCATACTTAACCTTAAGCCGTGTGAATTGAATTCTCAGAAGCAATATTTTATACAGGGGTGTTCTAGAAATCTCTAGAGATTTTCGAACTAAACTAGGACTACTTTACCTGTCAAGTGTCAAGAATCAGACCGCCTACTAGATTATGTCTACTAATGTCAAATCTACTTGGCTTTGAGCAGACGGTTTTAAATCGCTCAACTTCAGTCATCTAATCTAGTAGCTTGTCATATTTGAGCCCTTAACATATAAATTCAAACAGCTTTAATATGAAATGCTAACGTTTATAAGAAAACCTCTAGAGATTTCTGGGACACACCCGATAAAGATATTGTAGGTCTACCAAAAAGTTCCTGGTACCATAGAATTCAACAAGTAAGTGAGACTATAAAAATATTTAAATATAACAATAAATAGTTATATGATTAAGAGAGTATTAGAGGTCACCTGTCTAAAAACAAACAATTGAAATGGAAACCATCTTAAATCAGTTCACAAATACCTAATCAATTATGTGCAAGTGTATTCCATTTTTGTGACGCTTAATGTAAGTCCTCCGCTCGATTGGTTATTTAAACAAGGTTTGGGTAAAAGCAAATTATGCATGTCAATCAATTAATGTTTATTTTTTTACCGAACCACGCCAGCATGGGCACAAATTCACTGCGAGTTGTTAAATGTCAAATTCAAGTTATGACGGTTTGGGAAAATATTTGTAATTTAAAATATAAATTCATAATTTCAGTTAATTTATGCTAAAAATAATATCAACATTTAGAAGGTTTTTTGTTAGTTCAGATATTAATTTATTCTTGCTTTCTTTGCATTTGCCAACTGGCAGCTTTGCCAGTGCTTGCTTTTTCTTTTTCCCAGGAAGTGCTTGTATTTTCCTTGGCAATGTAGGAAGCCTGCCAAAGACAAGTTACCTGGATATTTATTATTGATGTGACATAGAACCACAAAGTACTTATTCACGTTTCCGCTGATTGAAGTAGCGAGTGAAAGAGCAAATGGGGACTGAGGCACAAAAATAGATAGTGAGCATCCAAGCTGCAATTGAAAATGTCAACGCAAAGACCACAAAAAGATAGACAGATATGTGAAAATGTTTGTTGTGAACTAATCTGATTGAATTTTCATTTCCAATGGGGAACAAGAAGTCTTCTACAAGGATTACACAGTTTGTTTATAGCGTTATCGCAGCATTTGTAACCGATTGTATAGGAAAATCATTTGTCAAACCAGAACAAAAAAAAGTTTAAGAAATATGCAAAACAAAATTATCATCTAGGGCTTTGGCACTGGATAACCCTGCTATAATGCATCGGCGATACATTCATTTAATAAGTTGGTATATCTTAAACCCCAAAAAAACCCAAAGCAAATTTTTTCAGCATAAATTAATTCACAATTATATAAGAAATCGAAATCAAATTTAAAACTTGCACTTATATTCGCAAAATGTATAGTCCCTGAAATTTTGTTACAGTTTGGAAAATTAATGGCCGAGTTAAAAAATGGTGCATACTTTTCGGATGTCCCCAGTCAGGATCGCAAGAACGCTATTAAACATTACCTTCCATTAGGAACGGGTATATCGAAGTCGGTTAAAACCGACTTTAATCTTTCCATCTCTATATTCAGAGCTGTTACCTGCGCCTATAATGTGATGCGCTTGAGAAAGTCATCTCTAGATTTAGAGCTGCTAACTGCGCCAACTGTTTAGAGCGTGACAACAGATATTGTTTCTGAAGTATGTGCATTAGACTGAACATAATCGTATGGGAAATTATTTTTGAAAAAATGTTCTGTTCCTCAGGTCGCAAAAAATTCGTAAAAATTTCTAGTTACCGTAACAAAAAACTAAACTTCGAAATTTTAAGGTTTAATACTGCCGCGGTGGGTTTAAAAATGCTAAATTAAATTTCAGTTTCCCCTTTCTAATTTAACTTTTTTGTAGAAGGAACCTTTGAGATACCAAACATTTTCTGAATTAAAAATATATTTTTAAAAATATTTTACTCAAAGGAAAATGCTGGATATAGAGGTCGAGCATTTATTTGATTGGCTCGTTGCGGGTAGTGCTGGATTCAGCAAGTTACCTTCTAGAAAATCGGTTCTTCTGCATAATATAATAGGATTCAATCGGCTGATGCTGATCAAGAATATATAAAAAGTCTTGCGGTATTTTTTATTGAATTTTCAAGTGTTCATAAAATTGGTTATAATAATGCGATTTAAGTCAAATATGCGCCGTTTTGTCCGAAGACGAGTTCCCAACGAGATGCCAACTTCATAATGCCCCTCTTATAGAAGCTCGCTTCCCTATTGGCAAAAAACTCGGAGAGCCAATTTTCACAGGACTCTCTTGTGGCCAACTTCCGACTACCAAGCTCGTTCGCCATGGACAGAAATAGGTGGTAATCACTTGGTGCGAGATCCGGATTATACGGTGGATGCAAAAGAACCTCCCACCCGAGCTCCGGCGCGTTACCAAAGTTGTGTGTGGCCTGGCGTTGTCCTGATGGAAGACAATTCGGCCTCTGTTGATCAAAGATGGCCTCTTCTGCATGAGTGCTGCATTCAAGCGGTCCAGTTGTTGGCAGTACAGGTCCGAATTGAGCGTTTGGCCATAGGGGAGCGATGAGAAGAACCTTCCTGGCCGTCAATCCAGGCTTGGCCACCGTCTGGGCAGCTTCACCGCTTTTCCACCACGACCGTTTGCGCTTCACGTTGTCGTAAGTGACCCACTTTTCATCGCCAGTCACCATCCGCTTCAAAAAACAGGTCGATATTGTTGCGATTAAGAAGCGATTCGCATACGGGCAAAAATGTTTTTTTTGCGTCAAGTCGTGTGGCACCCATACATCGAGCTTCTTTTTGAATCCAAGCTTCTTCAAATGGTTTATAACGGTTTGATGACTCATGCCCAGCTCTTCGCCGATGCTACGGCTGCTACTATGCCGGTCTCTTTCGATCAGTTCAGCGATTTTATCGCAATTTTCATTCATTCGACGACAGGCCTTCCGGACCGTGGCGCATCTTCGATCACCTCTGCACCAGAACGAAAACGTTGAAACCATCGTTGTGCGGTGGAAATGGAAACTATCGGGTCCATAAACTGCACAAATTTTATTGGCAGCATGAGATGCATTTTTGCCTTTATCGTAGTAATACTGTAAAATATGCCGTATTTTCTCTTTATTTTGCTCCATGTTTGCGACGCTATAACTCACGAACGACTAAAAACAAACAACAATAAATCAAACACGCGTTAGCGCGTGAAAAGAGCTTTCCAAAACGCTCTAGCGTGAACCGATGCGACGAATACAACTAGAACTACGCGCTTGCAAAGACAAGCTTCTGCCTGTTACATACATTTGCTCGACTTTAGTATGCCCTTTATACTCTATGAGTAACGGGTATAAAAATTATGATGCTACGAAGCTGGACCCGAACCTCTACTGCCTCTTCCTTCCTCTTCTGTTTGAAAAAGGTTCGGATCAAAGAATATCTTTAGTCAGTTTTATCAGAGCTTCTAAAATTATCATTTTTTTTTATTTATTATTATTTATTATTTTATCTTAATTGCATATTATGACATATGGTCTATGTCTTGTATTCGATATTTTGCTTAAAATTTTTTCCATTACAATATCTCAAATTTTCGGCGATGCTGGGAAGGCCTTTGTGTTGGATGTTTATTGTGTCATCATATTTGCCAAATTACTTAAAAGTGCCAAAAAATTTTATTTTTTATTCGAAAACTTGGTTTATAAGCGCGAAATAGTTTGACAAACGTTTCCAGAATTTTGAAAATCCGCCCACGACGAAAATGGCCGGAAAATTTAGCATGCAAAAAACAGTTTTTTTAAGACAGAATAGGAAATAATGTGAAGAGTGATTTTCCAATGTCGGAAAATGTTTAACATGGAAAGACTTGTTGGAATTGCGAAAATGGTTAAAACTCCAATTTCAAAGTCAAATTAAATAATTTGTTTATTTGATGGAAACTTTCCAGAACTATAATAATTTAATTTACAGTTCCACCGTTAGATTTGCTTGGGTGGGGAATTTTGCTGAACCTCCCAAAAAAACACAAGAGATTTCAAAAACAACCGTTTGGAATTAGGTTGGAAGAGATTTCTGTGACACCTCCGACTTAGACGACAAATATTTCATAACTTTCAGTTAACCCACCCTCTAATTAAACAACAATTTGTCATGGTTTAGGCCTTCTATTATAGCCAAAATGTTTCCCATAACAATTACCAAATATTTCAACACTCTGTCGATTACAACATTTATTCAAATCAGATCAATTAGGCCATAAATTAACGCCTTAACCGTAAATTAAATTGATGCAAAACATAAAAGCCACTTTGGCGAAAATATGCAAAATGCAGCAAAAAGGCACAACAGCAACAACAAAATACGCCCACCACAAATAACAAACCCAAACCAGAGAGAGACACCAACTAAAAACGACCTCAGACCGGCTGAATGGCTGGCCGGAGGCAATGCTAAATAATTGTGTTATTTTTTGGCGTTTGTTTACCTAACGGTCGGAGCCCTTTTGGGCCGGGCAGAAATTCTACATTGCAAATGAAACGTGTGAGGCAGCAACTTGTGCTGATCAACGGCGCACAGTGCACACTGGGCCAGCAGCCCGAAATTTTGGCCAAAAGTCTTGATAAAACGAAGGTGGCAAAATTTGGAACCTTTTTTAAAAATAGTTTTTGAATGCCAGCCGGTCAAAGTTGATTTTTCTTTAATATATATTCTTGGTCAGCATTAATAGCCGAGTCTATTAAGCGAGGTCCGCCTGTCCGTATGAACGCGTCGATCCCAGTGGGATGCACTGTGCTTATTGCAGGCAGCTAAGGTGCGCGTATGTGAGTTTTTTTTTTCCATGGGAACGCCATACTGCTGGCCCGCACCAGCAGCATGCACGATTCACCAACTACGTTGGTGCCTACGTGTTAAATACACCCCCTCACAACTGAGGTACGTCATAACCCGCGGGATCACCGTTAAGTATTACATCGCGGGGATGGGTTGCCTATTTTAGACACTCTTCGTTGCTCGCCGCTCGCGTTCACATCTTCTCAGATCGCTTATGGTTCTCCAGTTTGCTTCTGTCTCTACCATGTAGCTCACAATGGGTGGTACGAGCTGTGGCCGGGTCCTGTACCTTACACAATGGTACAATACGTGGTGCGGATTCTTATTCTCGTTTGGGCAAGTCGGGCATTCCGGAGTGTCTTCGTGCTTGAACCGGTGTAGGTATTCTCTATATCCTCCATGACCAGTGAAAAACTGTGTTAGGTGGAAGTTTAATTCCCCCCTGCTCCTTCCTACCGAAACATCCAAATTTGGAATCATTTTATGGGTCCATCTTGCCTTGGTGGCCACATTCCACCGCACCTGCCATGTAGCCATCGACCTAACTCTTCCGATTTTCGTCACTGAATTTCCCATAACTATCACTGCTCGCTCTGCGTAAATCTCCATCAATTCATTTGCCAGTATATCGACCAGTATCATGCTAGCCAGGACCAAGGCTGCATCATCAGAGACCGTCCGAGCGCTATGTCGGTAAGGCGTTGCAAGCTTCTTTAGGAGGCTCTTATTGCTTGCCACCGCAGACGCCCATATTGGTGCTGCATAAAGGAAATCTGAGCTAACTACTCTGGCCAACAGTAGTCGTCTTCCAGCTCTGGGTCCTCCTAGGTTGGGTAGCATCCCCGAAAGGGCTGTCTGCATTTTCATTGCCAGTGGGGACGAAAGCTTAGCCTGTTGTCCAGCATCACTCCCAAGTATTTTATGGACTCCTTAGATTTCACTAAAGCATTATCCACCATTATGTTTGCGAACTCTATATTCTTCCTGCTTGTGATGAGCACGGCCTCCGTTTTTTGACCAGCTAGCTTTAGGTGGGCTTCTTCCATCCATCTGGCCACTTGTTTTATTGCTGTATTTGCAGCCGCCTCAAGCTGTCCGACTTCCTTTGCTACAACTACTAGCGCCAGGTCATCAGCAAACCCAATCAGCTTCAAACCTTGGGGTAGTTGTACTCTCAGCACCTCGTCATACATTACACTTCTGTGAAGTGGCCCAAGAACCGACCCCTGTGGGACTCCTGCCGTGACGTTGTAACACCTGGGGCCTTCCTCAGTGTCATACACTAGCACCCTGTCTGACAACACAAGTTTACAAAAAGGCCATTTATTGCAACAGAGAACTTTCAACCGTTCCTTATGTATTTTTGGCCGCTGAACTCAATAAATTGTTTTCTTCCAGCACGTCAGGTTCACGAGATATTTGCATTAGAGGTATCCTTACATTTTTGGTCGTGGCCCTTATGTCCCATTCGAACGAACTTTGTGTTAATGTAAGCTGATTGAATGACGTTACAGAAAAACCAAACACGAGTTTTGATTTTGCTGATAAGGTACCAATTTTTGGATTTGAACATTAAAAATTTGTGTTTTTTTGAAAAAATCGATTTTTTTTGCAAGTTTAAGAAATTCTGTAAATTTTTCTGCTTATATTAAAAATCTTAGAAAGAAATAGTTGGTAGTCCTTTGTTTCTTCTTATTTCAATTATTTTCAGTTTTTTGATATAGCCCAAAAATTATAAAAATTTTCGACAATTTTTGCATAACATTTACCGTCAAAATTTCTTGTAGCTTGAAAATAACATGGTAGTTATTTTTAAACCAAAGAATGGATATTAAGAAATTATTTAAGATCGATTTTTGAAAATTTTTTGACATTTTAAGGCTTAATATTGTTAAAAAAATGTTAATATATTACAAAATTTTTTAAGGTTTTTGAACAATAACTTTTAAAATCGCAATGAAATCGAAAAACTGAAAATAATTGAAATAAGAAGAAACAAAGGACTACCAACTTTCTTTCAAGATTTTTAATATTAGCAGAAAATGTACAGAATTTCTTAAACTTGCAAAAAAAATCGATTTTTTCAAAAAAACCAAATTTTTAATGTTCAAATCCAAAAATTGGTACCTTATCAGCAAAATCAAAACCGTGTTGGTTTTCTGTAACGTCATTCAAGCAGCTTACATTAACACAAAGTTCGTTCGAATGGGACACTTAATGTCACACGACCAACAAAGTAAGGATACCCAAGCAAAATCTCGTGAACCGACGGCGGAAGAAAACGGACAATTTATCGAGTTCAGCGGCCAAAAATACATAAGAAACGGTTGCAAAGTTCTCTGTTGCAAAAAATGGCCTTTTTTTGTAGACTTGTGCAAGTAGTTGGATATAATACGTTGTAGGTAGGCTGGTACTCGAAACTCGTGTAACGCGCGTGACCAGCTGGCTGAAATATAGGCATTTCGGATGTCCAGTGTTACCACCGCACAGTATTCCTGCTGCCCCATCTCAACCGGGTACCCTCAACCGCTGTGGTTGCAATATCCACAACCGCCTTGACTGCGTCCACCGTAGACCGTGCCTTGCAGATTCCATATTGGGAGTCAGATAATGCCTTTTTTTCATCGACGATCCCGAGATCCTTTCCAAGATCTTCCCCATCGTGTCTAGGAGACAAATTGGTCTGTATCCTGACGAGTCATAGGCTGTCTTACCTCCTTTTGGCAGGAGGATCAGCCGCTGTTTCCACCGCGTATGTGAGTGTTTTTTTTGGTAGTCGATAGAAGCATCGAAAGCCGTCTCAATCGCTGGGTTGCGACTGAAGTGTGGGACCAAACCCACTAAACTACCGCCTCTCTCCCCGATTCCCCGTGGCACTGCCGTGAGGTATTACTTCACCGGGGGGGAATTCCCTAACAGGCTCATCTAGGTTTCTCTCCTATGTGAATAGTTGCGCTGTCTTTCTGCGCTACGCAGGCTTTACTGTGGCCATATTGCACACTGCAGACCAATTTTCTGTAGATTCTAGCATGATACTCACCAAATTGCTAGCGGCTGGTGTCCTCCCCAACCGCATGCTTAAATCTTGTCGTTCTTCATCAGACGGACAGACAAAATATACGTGCTCTGCGTCTTGACTGACCGACTGCCCTGTACAGTCTGGGCAGTACTGGTCCTCTTCGTGTTTGAACCTATGTAGGTAGGATTTCAAACATCCGTATCCCGTAAGAAGTTGCGTCAAGTAGTAGGTCACCTGTCCGTGTCTTCTGTCCAGCCATAATCCTATGTATGGAATCAGCTAGAACGTCCATATCGTCCTTTGGTCGATCTCTGCCACCGCTCTTGCCATTTCCTCCGTGTGGTCTTTCAGGGTTAATGCTTTCTAAGTCTACAGAAGATAGTTTAGCTGCTTCCAGTGCCTTCAGATCTAGCGGGGTCAGTCCAGCCACCACCTGTGCAGCATCGCTGGAGTTGGTGCACAGACCCATTGGCTGCACGCAAATGCATTGTGTGTGTTTTTTTTTTTTTTTTTTTTTTTTTTTTTGATATCGAGGGTGGTTTAAAGCATTGAAAGCCTCCTCGGCACTCTAGGACTGGTGACCGAAGTGTGGGACTTGCATTAGCTCACCCACTAAACATTCCACCCTCTTCCCGATTCCCGGCGGCACCACCGTTAGGTATTACTTCGCCGGAGGAATGCCCAAGGCTCTTCTAGGATTCTCTCCTTGTATGTCTACAATTGCGCTGTCTTTCAGCGCTGCGCAGTCGTTTGAGTACTACTGTGGCCATATTGCTTACCGCTGACCAATTTTGTTCTGACTCAAGCATGATGTCTACCAGATTACAAACGGCTGGCAACCTGCCCACCCTCATGCTTAGGTCACTTATTTCCTTTATGTACAACGGACAGACAAAGAATACATGTTCTGCGTCTTCAATTGCCCCTGTACCCACACAGTGAGTACAGAAAGGGCTGTCTTCGTGCTTAAACCTATGCAAATAGGATCTAAAGCACCCATGTCCCGTTAGAAGTTGCGTCAAGTAATAGTCGATATGACCATGTCTTCTGTCCAGCCATCTTCTTAAGTCTGGAATCAGGCTAAAGGTCCAGCGTCCGTTTGTGGTATTTGTCCAGCGGTTCTGAACATTGCCCTAATGTTTGCCTGCGCAGCTCGGCTCTATAGTCTGTCAATGGGCCAGTAATTGATCGCTGCTTCCTGTGCCATGAGGTCCAATGGAATGATGCCAGCTATGACCAATAATGCGCAGTTCACTCGGAGGGCACATAGTCGCCTTACAGTGTTGGCAGAGCGGATGTATGTGCTATGTGCTGTTGATTCTGCCCATATTAGCGCTGCGTAGAGTAGTGTGGAGCTTACTACGTTTGCTAGCAATTTTCACCTCGGTTGCTTTGGCCCTCTGGTGTTGGCCATAATTCTTGCCAGCGATGCTGCTGTCCTGCTTGCCTTGCTGCTCGCATCTATGAGGTGCTGTTTAAAGCTAAGCCTATGGTCAATGGTGACCCCTAGATACCTTAGGTGTGGTCGTGAGATTATGGTATCGTCTCCTATTTGAATGGTTGCTGTCTCTACCTTCTTCCTACTGCTGATCAGCACAGCTTCTGATTTGTGGGCTGCCAGCGATAGTCCTGCTGTGTTAAACCATTGGCCGACTATATTAACCGCTAGATTGCAGGTCTGCACGATTTCACTGAGCTGTTTGCCCACGACGATTAAGGCGATATCGTCCGCGAAGCCAATGAGGCTCGCACCTTGTGGTAATTGCAGCTTTAGTAACCCATCGTACATTACGTTCCATAACAACGGCCCTAGTACGGATCCTTGGGGAACTCCTCCAGTTACTTTGTAAGTAACAGAGCCGAGGTCGGTATCGTAAAGCAGCATTCGGTCATTAAAGAAGTCGGTTACTATTTTGTTGAGATATGCTGGGACTCTGGCATTCTCAAGGGCACTCAGTATGCAGCTCCATTTAGCTGTGTTAAAGGCATTCTTTACATCGAGAGTCGCAAGTAGGCAGTACTCTTTTGTTTCCGTTCAGCCAACGGTCCCCATCAATTGCATCGCTCGCCGTTTTGCACAGTTTGCTCACCCCATCTATGGTAGAACGTTTCTTCCGAAAGCCAAATTGCATCGGTGACAGGTAGCTCTCTACTGCTTCTTCGATTCTTGTGTGGATAATGTGCTCTAGAACTTTTCCAGTGGTGTCCAGCATACAGAGCGGCCTGTAGGAGGCTGGCTCGTCTACAGGTTTATCTCCCTTTGGAATAAGCACCAGTCTCTGCGCCTTCAATTCTGAACCACTGTAAAAACAAAATTAATTGAGCAATTGCAGCAAAGCAAAGTTATTTCGGGCTATCTATTCCCTTTAGTAAATTAAATTAATGCGATCAAAAAAGTCCACCATCAATTTTTGATTTCTGCAACGTAAAATCAACCAAACCGTCCACTGTGCGGCGCCTCGCCTCGCCGCGGCGTTGCACATTCACTTTTGACTTGGGCCGACTACGCCCCTTACTTGTGGCAGCTAGCTGGGCGGTCGGTCAAGCTACCGTTTGGCTGTCTCACACACACAGCGCTCGTTCTAAACATTTTTTAAGCAGCTGGCAATTTGAACAATTCCAATTGCCAATTTCTGCTTTTATGTACCTGTGTGTGTACCTGTAATTAAATTAACTGGCGGGTCAGTAGCCGAAACGAAAGTGAAACCGTACGCTTCCCCTCCCCTCCACCTGCCCTGAAGGTCGAATTCCAAACTGGAAACTGATTTCATTCACCAGTTACCCGGCATAAATTCAAATGCCAATGCATGCTTAATTGAATGGACCCATCCCATAAAGGAATTTACGAGGGGGTCCTGGGCTGAGTAGTTGCTGTGTCAGTTGTTTATGCGTGGAAAATTGAAAGTCGTTAGCCACTTCGGCCACTTTTCTTGCTCTGGATTGGGTGGGATAGGTGCTGGTGCTGACCTTTGCGTGTGCGCCGAAGGTTGTTAATTTTTAATTAGTTAGCCTCAACCGAACTGCCATGTAATTGACTTTAGAGGGTGGGAGGCCAAGGTTATCGATGACGGCCGAAAGGTTGCATTTGAATTTATGGCTTAGAGGGAAATTAGTTTCAGCTGCAAATTAAAATTGAGAAATTGTTCAACTTAAAACTTTATTTTCCAGTTCAACGCCGGAGTGAATGACAAGTCGCATGCCGCATTGATTGATTGCTTGCTTTAGTCTCATGCCATCTGCAGCCTCCACATCCACATCCACGAGTGACGCCTTCAGGCTGTTGGCATGCCAGCATGCAAATTTCAATCGCAGCTTTGCAAATATTTATGTGCCTTTCAATCGCATCCCCCCAGCATCATCACTGCATCTCATTCCCTGTCAGGATGCGTGTGTCTGTGTGCGGAATGTGCATCAGTTTGTGTTGTGGTGACAAAGTGAGAAAGATATTTGCCAAAGGTTTAGTTTGAACATGCCAGCGTTTCATGTTTGAGGTATGTTCCAATTATTTTCGGATTAGAAAAGCTAACCAACTGACAGTGGTAGGTTTGGAGTTCTTGATGATGATTATAATTAGATTTCGCGGAGTTATTATATGTAGGGGACATAAACTTCTTATACTTGCTGCAGATCAAGTTCATTTTCAACTTTTGCCACGCCCCCGCAATCTGGAAAAACTTTATATCGTCCACAGTTTTGTAGATAGATGATTCTAGAGATAGTAAGTCATCTACGTATATACATAAAGTGATGAGATATTGTTGCTGATCATCAGACTGGAAGCTAAACCGCAATAGTTAGAAATTTCAAAATTTCACAATAACTTCCTATAGTGATCGGAAATTGTACTAAGAAAGAATTTCCTCAACGCAGCTCCCGTTGCTCTCCAAAACGAAAATAACGTTTAAATGCTGAAAATGTTTATTTTGTTTATAACGAAAAATACAATAAAAATACAAATTTAGTTCTTGGGGGGCGAAAACATTTCGTTATTCACACGTAAGCGACCCGAACGCTTGCCGGAGCTTAGACGAAAAGAGCAGAAAGCCGACATTTTTGGCCTCGCTCTATATCTATAAAAAGAGAGTGTACTGACTGGCTGACTGACTGATTCACTGAGTGATTCACTGACTCATTGGCAATCATCGCACAGCTTTAACGCAGATTTCCCCAGCGATAGCCCCGGAAGCACGAACTTACTTGCCGAATGCTTGCCGAAGTCACACTTCATTGTGTGTTAGAAGAGAGAGACACAGTCACGTTTTAGCGTTCTCTGCTTGGGGAACCCTGCTTTAACGGTAAGAGATAGAGGGCTGTAATTTGGAGAGGAGTTCTGTTAGTGAGGAAGGTGCGTACTAAGACGGAGCCCACGGGGAAAATGAACGGAAAATTCTGCACTCAAAAAAATATTTTTCATCCGATTGGCTTCAACCTCGGTTTGTAAGGATGGAGTACGAAATAGTTCGAGATGTAATTTTCTGATGTTGGAAAATTTTACCCAAAGGTCGGAAAATTCTGCATAAAAAACTATTTTTCATCCGATTGTCTTGAAACTCGGTTTGTAAGGACAGAATACGAAATAATTTTAAATGTGATTTTTCAATGTCGGAATAACCGCCCCCAGTAGTGGAAATGCCCAGAAAGTTCTGCATTAAAATGATCTATATTTCATCCTGTTGGCTTAAAACTCTGTTTGTAAAGATATAATACGAATTAATTTGAAATGCGACTTTTCAATGTCGGAAAATTGACCCGACGGTCGGAAAATTTCTGGAAAATTCTGCGAGAAGAAAACTATTTATCATCTTAAAATGTGATTTTCCAATGTCGGAAAATCTGATCCCCGGAAGTAAAAATGCCCGGAAAATTCAACATGCAAAATAACTATTTCTATTCTGATGGACTTAAAACTCGGGACAGGGAAGAGGTTGGAAAGTGGATGGGATGTGGGCGGGATGTGAGTGATAGTTGGGTGAGACGTGGGTGGCATTGCGGTGGGATGCGGGTGGCACGTTGTTTTGGAAGTGGGTGAATGGGAAGTTGGTGCGGGAAGCGTGAGGGATGAGGGCGGTAAGTGGGTGGGATTTGGCTAGTATGTGGGCTGATATTGGTTCAATACTGTTAAAGGCGCAGCGAAGCGCGACGGGTGATGGGCTAGTATTTAATATAAGGACAAAAAAGATGCACAGAACTCATTCCGCTTACAAATTTTTAAAAGTTTACAGATACAGGAACAATAACAGTTTGCCACTTGGCTGGAAAAAGTAACATTACATGTACACTCAGAGAAAAAATAGAGAATTTCACTCTTGAATCAAGAGCATTCGTTCTCAAAAGTACGGTAAGAGCAATTATTCTTGATCCAAAAGCGAAATTCTTGAAAATTCAAGAGCGACTAAATTTTTTTATGATAGATTTTTATGAGTGTAGGATGAGAAATTTAACACTTGTTGTTTAAAATTGAGTTAAAGTAAACCAAGGAGACGGCCTGTTGGTCGCCTTCCGTGAATCCAAAGGTCTAAGGGATGTCGCCGCTTAAGTCGTCTTCGTATCCTTTTTGTCGCCAGATCATTGGCGAGACGGCTTGCGTGGACCACTAAGCGGACTATGTATCTGCTGGTGTGCCGGTTGATCTGGGTGCAAACTGAAAGAATGCCAAAGTCTTTGTAGATGGTAGACTTACGCACATATCGGATTGCACTGACCATTCTGCGCAAGATCTTGTTCTGCATCGTCTCGACCGATTTAATGGAGGTGTCACAGACAGTACCCCAGAGCCAGATACCCCAGGATCAAGTCGGTATGATTATTGACTTGAGTATTAACATTTTTGCGCGTAGTGAATCCTTCTTTTACAAGTTGTTAGCTCGTATAATGTGGTTGGTAGTCTTGGTCTAAGGGAGCCATTCCTAATTTGTGACACCCACAGCTCGTTGAATGTGGCATTGGACAGTGGGGGAGGACTTAGCTTAAGTCAGAGATCTACCTAAAAAATTCTGAAAGGGTTTTAATTAACTAAAAGGTACAAAACCTTCGCTGGGTTTGGTCTGGGTTAGCTGCCGATTTATTTTTATAGCAATTTTAAGTTTTAAGCATACAATAGGGACTTGTAACTCCATATCAGGTAAACTATTTGGAATTTCGAATTGACGTTTTAAAGGAAGTTGTTGCTCTTGATTTGGTTTACAAAACATTTTTAAGTAACAAGTGAAGTCAGTTTGTACTGTTTTTAAACTTTTTCTTGAAAACTATAACGAATTTGACTAAGCAATGAATGACGAAAAAGTAGCTTAGACTAAAATAAACAATCGGTTGGAACATACCAACTTCATTCAATTGATCCTTCATATAGTTTAGGGCTCTAAAGTATCTATAATTTCAACCAAAATTGGCCG
This sequence comes from Lordiphosa clarofinis, assembly GCA_018904275.1. NCBI lineage: Eukaryota > Metazoa > Arthropoda > Insecta > Diptera > Drosophilidae > Lordiphosa > Lordiphosa clarofinis. The sequence goes on from JAEIGQ010000145.1 coordinate 382,025, forward strand.
ACACAATAAATTTTATTAAATCAATAAAATTGTGAAAAAATATTACTTAAAAATTTTTACTGATAAAATTTAATTTATTTACTTTTTTACCAATAATATTAGATTTTTTCAAATTTTTTTTACATTTTTTCATGCTTTTGGGCTTTTAACTATACGAAAGAGTACTTAAATGAAGTTTGTTCGTATTAACGGTTTGTTTATTTTGGTCTAAGCAACAACTTCCTAATACGGTATTTGTCCCAATTTGAAGCGGATTTCAAGATAAAGTTGAAAAACGGGTCAAGAGCAAAAAATTAAAGTATGGACTGACTTTTTATTGTGAAAATTTTGTAAATTACTAAAATATAGGTATATGGTTTTGCATCAATCTTTCTGCTTGTGTTACAATAAACAATGCCAGCAACATGTAGCGGTGGCTATTTGGGCCAAAAATAAAAATAAATAACTTAAAGTCGAGCAAAGAGCAAAATAATCAAAATCAAAACCATGAAAGATCATTGCTGTCAATGTCTTCGGAACTTTCCAAGGAAGAGCAAGAATATTTCATCTACCATATATCCCGTCCCTTTATTTGTTACATACTTACCACTATTCCTTGAGACAGCTCATCAATCCTTATCCTACAGATAACATAAATGATTCAAGCAAAGTCAATTTGTGATCAAATACATTTTTGCAGTTTATTTGTCTGTTTGCAGTTTCATATAAAATATAGATTTTTATCTGTTATAGATGACAGATGTATAGATATAAAAATTACAACAGTTATTTACAACACACTCGTACAGCGTTTCTCTAAAGAAGTAAGTACAACAAGAAGACGAAGAAGATGAATAAGAGCAGATAGATGAGATTAGTTTTTGGAAATTAGCTAATCAAGAGTTGAACTTGATCTTTTGGCAGTGATATAGAGAAAAAAGAGTATGAAAGAGAGAAAGTTAAAGTTGAGAATCAATTTCGTTGGGCAAGTAAGAGTTTTACATCTCCCTTTAAAATTCGTATTCGTGATTTGGTGTTTGTGTGTGCGAAAGTTAGACATAGATACAGAGAGAGAGAGGGAGAGAGAGAGTGTAGAATGCTGCTAGAGAGGGACAGATACGTATACGCTAGGTGGCTTCGGTAGTCGGTTAGAGTGAAACAGAAAACATCAGGCTTAATATCCTTTTTAGTAGTGATCGTAGTGCGCATGATACTGGCCATCGTCCTCGTGAGCACCGTGACCACCAGCATAGTAACCACCGTGGGAAGCTGCACCATGGCTAGCAGCGGCCACTGCGTTAAGGTGAGCAGCACGAGCATGCTGGACCTCTGCGGGCTCCACAGGAACTCCGTTGTGGATCACCGGAATGTGGATGGGACCTTTGTGCGCATAACCGCTGGCATAACCATGAGAGTGACTATCGTGGCTGGCATCCCATTGTCCATCGTAGTGACCATCATCCCAGGAGCTGTGCGACCCATGCGAGCTGCCGTGAGCGGCGGCCTGCGAGTAAGCGGCATAGTGAGCGGCCTTGGCATGCTGCACCTCGGGAGTGTCCACAGGCACACCATTGTGAATCACCGGCACATGGTATCCACCATGAGCAATGGGGGCGATGGCATGACCATGTCCTGAACGGGCAGCAGCATGAGCAGCAAAGTGAGCGGCCTTGGCATGTTGTACCTCGGGCGTCTCAACGGGTGCGCCATGAGCATGAGCCACATGTCCCAGAGCCTTGGCATGGGCGGCATAGTGCTCAGCCTTGGCAGCCTGCACATCAGGAGTATCGACTGGCACACCGCCGTGGGTGAGTGGCACATGAGCAGCATGTGCACCTCCATAGCCCCAACCGCCGCCATAAATCGAACGCTTGTACAAATGATGAGCTCCAGCCGAATGCGCGGCAGCGGCATGGGCAGCAGCATGAGCGGCCTTGGCATGTTGCACCTCGGGAGTATCGACAGGAACGCCGCCATGGGTCAGCACTGGAATATGAATGCCATGTCCATGATGAGCATATGGCACATAAGCGGAATGAGCATGAGCGGCCGCATAAACTGGAGCGTGTGGGGCCTGAGGAAGATTTGTGCCCACCGCATTGAAGCCATGATGGGGATCGGCGGTATAGGCCACAGACTGCAGATGGCCGTGTCCATCGACATAGGAGTAGGAGCCGCGAGTGGTGCCATCATGAGCGCGTGTCTCGTGCTTCTGTGAATTGGGATCGGCATAGCCATACGAATAGGTATGACTATGGGGATCTAAGTGCTGATATTGTGTGGACACAGCGCCATGCCAGGAGGCAGATACCGTCGACACCAGCAAAGCGGCAGCCAGAAACTGTGTGAAAGAGAAGTGGAAGTGAGAAATGAAAGTTATTAGTAGGAATAATGTAGAACAGAGCCGAAAATCTTGATTAGAGTTCACTGATCCACTGCATCGTCTTGTCAGGAAGTAAGTTTAAGAAGGATAAAGCAAAAAGAAAACACAATCTAGAACAGAGGCGGCCCTCCACAGCTCAACTGAGCCGAAGTCTATCGTGTTTTTAGGCATGCATCGCTGAGTGACAGAGAGAGACAGTAACATTTTCCGTTTTCTCTATTTGGGAAACCCTGTCGTATGTTACCCTGCTCCTTCCATTTCTCTGTCTCTCTAAAACAGCGTTAGTCAAAAAGAGCAAAGCCGAAATCTGATAGTGTATTGGTGAGCGAAAATAAAGCCAGCGATGAAAGAGCTGTTAACTCTTTTGGCCTTAGCTTTGACATGCATTCGGCCTCGGTACATGACCTCGGCACTATCGAGCAAATATGCTTGCTAGTTTGCTTGGAGCCAATTCGAAAGATCTACAAGTTGGCATGAGAAGCAACAGCGATCTTCAACAAAACAATGGCCTTGTTCACCAGCATAAATCAAACACCATCCACCAAAAAATGTTAATTGGCTTATGTTGAACGCTTTGAAGAAATTTAGATTTTTTCGTCTGATTTACAGTCGCCAAGCGAGTCTCGGTCGCACACACTGCACTGTTGCGCCGTCTACTTGTGCGCCCAGCTGACGCCGCGTTTTAAGAGCAAGTGTGAAACTTTTTAGGCAAAGCTTCATGGCCAAGCAGGCATGCAGTTTTTCGATAGTTTCTTTTTGCCAGGGTTGACTTAATCGTCAAGATTGATATAAATGATAAATGGATATGCAAAAAACTGCGAATTATTCACATATACCGGCAGAATTTTTTAAAATCTGATCTTATAACTCACTTACAGCGTAAGTATATAACTAATGTGGTCTGTCAGTCTAGAGCTCATGTTCAATAAGTTATGATTTTGTTTAACATTTCTAAATCAAGACACGCACAACACCCCATAGAAGGCTGGTTAAGCGTTAAGCTATTTCATGAATTTGCTAAGTTCAATCATCAGCGATCTTTGTCTGTATTCTATGAGCTAGCACAAAATACTTCATGACAGAACTGCCCATCCCAAAGGCAGAATAGCATTAATTGCCAAATCACAGAAGGTTTGTGGATTGGGGGTAAATGGGGGAAATTCTCTGCCCTCAGTTAACATTAAGCGGGGAGTGAACAGAATCATAACCGATTGATTGATAATCATATGGTCTCTAAAACACTAACATTAAACTCTTTTTCATAATTTACATAGATTGTAGTCCTGCATTTTGTAATGTTTTAAATCTGAATAGTTTGTCAAATTCATAGAAATTCATGGGGAAATGCAGGCTCACTAGATATCATGGGTCATGTGCCGAACAGTGTGAAGGCAGCCTTAGACATTATTTTGTGTCAATATTTTAACTTATAAAACTTGAAAATAAAATGTTTAGGGTTTTCATGTAAACTTGGCTATCAAGTAATCTGTTTAAAAATTAAATCTCCATTATCAAAGTGTTCTAGAAAAAATAAGATAACATCACCTGCCCAGTCCCAGGTCATGAGATTAACTGATTTTATGTCATTTTCAGTGTTGATATACACTTCGTTATCTTTAGAAAAGATAAAAAAAAATTTGAAAAATTATACTTTTGAGTTATATAACACATTTAGCTGTTCTTTCTCTGTCTTGGTAGCTGTGGTGTAGTGGGTAAGGTATGAGAATGAAAGACAAACAGACCTGAGTTCAAGTCACGGTAAGGCACGTAAAAAAATTTTTTTTGTATTGTACAATTATAAAGTTATTATGATAAGCGCACAAAAGTGCGTTCGCAACAGTTGAAGATTAAATATAATTTTTAAACATATTACTTGATAAACAATTTGATGTCAGAACCCTAATAGACTTTCTGTTGTTGAGTAACTTGGGGCAGTAGAGCTATCTAAAACAGGGTTTCCCAGAATATATTGCCGTGGAAGGTAATGTTTCGTAACGTAAATTCAGTCTTACTTTCAGACATTAAATGATACCTAATAGTAAACTGTTTATTGCTGCCAACTGCGGATGCCCGCTTGTTATCTATAAGAAACTCTTAGGATTGATATATCTTTTATATCTAGCTCCCACAAACTTACAAACGCCTTTTCGCCTCATTTTCGATTTTCTGTTTTTAATCCCAAATAAAAATGCTCTCTTTTTACTTTTTGCATACTACTGGTCCAAACAAGATTGACATTAGGAACATAAGAGAGACTCTACAACTCCAAATGAAACCATCAAGGATGAGAGGCTGACTTTAAGATTTGACTTTCGGTCAGCTAAAAACTTAAAATGCAAATCTAATTTAACTATAAAGGGCATAGCAGAATAAGCATACAAAAACTGCCACCGCTTCGATCAGCACCAAATTTAAATATGTTGTTACCATCAATGAGAAACTCACTCTCCTAAATTTGTAGTCTTCTAATCGCTATTGGAGTAGAGTTATAAGGGCGGAAAGGTAAAACAAAAAACTCGTTTATCTTAAGAACCGCTTAACCGATTTGGGAGATCTTCTATGAGAGATCTACTAAAAGATCACATCAACATTATATAATTATGGTCTGATTGTTGCCTGGATATAATACCAATGCTTCCACATCTCGTATCACTTGCTTTGCCTTCAACATATCCCCACAATTCTCTTGACTAACTGTCACTCACTTGAAGCTTTTTCCAGTTATTGCTCTGGTAACCTAATTTGATATTATTACGCTTGCGCCAACGTTTTCCATTCGCTTTCTTTCGTTTTTTTGCACAAAGCTGGCAATTAGTCTGCCCCATCCCCCGACACGCCTATCTTATGGCTTCATGCCTTCTCACTTTCGTGAGCTTTCAGGCGCAACCATCTGATATGATTCCCAGATACTTGTTGAGCTAATTCGTGGATATTACCGCATGCGATGCGATTATGTGTTATGTATGGGTGGCAGCTGGTGAATGGTTGAATGGTTAAGAAGGAGGAGCAACCTGTCAACGGCTTTGATGGATTTTTTTTTGTTTGTTGAAGCTTTAATAAAAATCAATCAAAAATCAGAAAAATGCCTAACAAGAAAGTCAAAAAAGGCAGAAAACTTTTGTTCAGTCCTTACTTGACCAATAGATGGAGCCACTACTTGATTTGAATAATCCTCGTTGAGGAATTTTCAAAACTGAACAATAGATGGACCCACTACCGGTTGGCAAGCCAGAGCTGTGTTTGCATACTTTCTTTTGGTCATAACTTGAGTATCATTTAACCAAACTAAATCATTTCTTTGGCAAATCGGTAAATAATCTTGATTACAAAATATTTTTAGAACATACCAACCATCTATCTACAAAACTGTGTGAGATATAAGGTTTTGTCCAAACTGCAGGGGCGGGAGAGGGCGTGGAGAAAATTGAAAATTAGCTTAATCTACCTACAAGTATAGAAAGTACTTGTCCTTTACATGTAAAACTTCTATCTCTTACCATACCTTGAGATCTGTACATTCAAACAGATGGACAGGGCCATATGAACTGTATTGTACAGAGTCGGAAATGATTCCTTCTCCCAGGTACACACTTTTGCACAAATTTTATATATCAATAATGAGTTGACTTGTATTTTGCTAGATTTTTTTCCGACCACTTAACCAAAAGTCCAAATTTTTCTAATACTTACAAATGGCTTCATTTTGTATTCACAATTTAATCACAAAGTGTTGAGTTGCAGGAAAACAGGAGCACACCGTGTGTACTACGTCTGGCCCGTTTCAAAGGATTGGTGTGGAGGAGGGGGAAAAAACACAGCAAAAAACTAACTAACACACACACGACACAACAAACACACTTGGTCGCTGGGGACGCTGGTTGAACCTCCTAGAATCACGACTAGGACTGTTAACGAACTGTGCTGACTGTCAGCTGCTGGCTCCAATATATACCTATACCGAGACTTGGACAACAGCAACAACAATGCAGAGCACGAGCAGAACAATGTGGCACAAGAGTAATCGAATTACAACGTTAATCGCGGCTCAAAGCAAGTTTTAAGCCACAGCCGAACGAGGCGAAACCAAAAGCCGAAGAATGTGTATCAATTGAATGTTGACAGGCGGCCGCATGGCAGCATGTTGCCTGCGCTTGCATACGGCAACATGTTGCGTGGCTGCGTTTGTCGCTAACTGCTCTGATGCCCTGACCTTGCTTTCAATTGCGTTGTCTATCGGAAAACAACAAATTTTTAATTGCCCCTCTTTTAGTGTTTTTTGAACTTCCTTGCTTTAAGCAATTAACACTCATTATTTGGATATTGGGTATTATGTTGTGATCTTATCGGCCGCTTGCCTTTCCAAAATGTACTCCAAAAAATACCCGCCCAACGTTCAAATTAAAAAATTCTTATGCCCAGTGCTTGCAACATGCCCATGGCGAAAAATGGTAAACCAATTTCTGGGCGTTTGCCTCTTTAATCATTGAACTGCATCGCAGACACAAAAAAAAAAAAAACACAACACGAAAAATGAAACGAAAAGTTTGCAAATTAAAAAAAAAACAGAGCACAAGCCAAGGAAACACCATTGGAAGACAAAAGACAGAAAAATGGTTGCAGCATTTCTTTGCAGTATCTTGATTTGCCACACATTTATTGTTTTGCTTGCCACACACAAATACATTTTAATACTCGTAATGAGTGCACACACTCAGACTCCAGTTGGCTGATTTGCATGCGATAAGCTGCGTCTGTGTCAGTGTGTTGCATGCCTCATATCGGCAACTTAATTTGTTCCAGCTTTTGCATGCCGCCAATTTAATTTAAATAAACTTCTCGCATGTGTGAGTGTGTGGGCGTGGGCGGGGGCGGGGAGGCTTGAGGGCGTGTTTGACATTTTTGCTGTATGAGCAACATTATAAATTATATTCCCGTTGCCACTTTTGTTTGCATTTATGAGTGTTTCTCATTGTATTTTTTCCCCATACTTCTCTGCCAATTGTCGACAGCTGTGGGCTGGCTCAAGTGCAATCTACACATTTGTGTGTACCCACCTTTCCTTCGGTAAGCTGTAATTATTATTTGCCATAGGTAAGAATGTCTGATATAGGTAAAAATATGCAGCTAAAACTGAAATGAAATAAATGAATATGCCATCGGAAAAACTAAATGGTTCAAGTTTAGTGATAATTATACGCTTACTTAAAGCAAGTGATTTTATTAAAGTTGGATGTCAAGAGCGTGCCGCATTTGTGCACATCAATTGTACAAGTGTACATCAATTTCCACCAGTTTATAGAACATTTTTATTCTCGATGAACTTTTTTAATACTCGTTAAAAATTGTTGATTTTTTAATTTGTTTTTTATTTTACCAATTTCAACGTAAAAACATATGAGAAAGTCGGTCAAGCCCGACTATAACATACTCTGTACCTGGAGTAGAAGCTGAATGCAATGCTGGTGTTTACTAATTTGCTCATAACTTGAGAACCGCTCATCCCATCTTTATAATTTCTTTGGTAAATCGATACATTTTGCTAATTACTAACTATCTCCAGAAGGTACATATTGTCTATCTTCAAAACTGTAGGAGATATAACGTTTTTTTTTAAAATTGCGGGGGCGGGAGGGGCGTGGCAAAAATTGAAAATAACCTTGATCTGCCTGCAAGTATAAGAAGCATTTGTCCCATATATGTCAAACCTCTATCTCTTACCATCTCCGAGATCTTTCATACCGACTATGTGACTCGGCTGTTGATGCTAACAAAAATATATACTTTATAGGAGGAAATGTTTTTTTTTTTCTGTTTTAAAATTAAAATATATTTTATTTTTTTGTTTTAAGTATAACAAGATAGACGTCATTTAAAATGTCACTTGTTATATCGGTATGGTAAAGAATTACAACTTGAGAATTACAAGGCAGTATTTACGGTCATACCTTTTCGACAGATAGAAAATAAGTAAGTAATCTTTTGGTTTTACACGTCAGTCCCATAGTGTTGTTCCAAATTTTCGAAAATCCGCCCACGAGGAAAATGGCCGTGAAATGGATGGGATGTGGGTGGGATGGGGGTGGGATGGTGGTGTTAAGTGGATGGGATGAGGGTGTTGGAAGTGGGTTGGAAGAGGGTGGCAAAAAGGCAAAGTTGAAAAACGTTAATTTCAATGTCGGAATAGATTTCTGGGCTCTATGTGGGACTCAAATTTATAAACAAATTTCAAATGCGGTATGTATTTGACATTACGATTAACTTCAAACAGATCTGGACAATTTCAGGTTCTGAGAGGGATCTGTGTGCGATCTGGGTGGTATCTGAGTGGCATTTGAGCGAGTTCTGGGTGGGAACTGGGTAATTTTCTTCTGCCGCGACCATTAAGACCAAACTTAAAAGTCGACTAAAAATTGCTCGTGCATTTCGCACAAGAGAAACTGTTATGCATCAACTGATTATGTAGTCTAATTGGCTTTATTTCCATAAGCTTTTCGAATAATTGCGAAGCAAGTACTCTTTGGAACTACCACGTCTACCTGGAACACTGCTTAAGCTTATTAATAAATTCCCCGAAATTCTAATTGTACTCCAGATTTGTATTTTTGCGCTACTTGACTGAGGGAAATTTAATTAAATGCATTTACATATTAAACTGAATGCACATTTTATTTAGTTTACTAAAATTTTACCTTCAAAAATTTCTTAGAAATGAGCGTCAAGTCTCATTTCTAAGAAATTTTTGGTACCAACTGACGCGGCCCGGAGAAATTGTGGTCCTGAGCCACTTACTTATTTTTAAGTGTTGAAAGTTTTTGTTTGTTATGACATTTTATCAAATTGTAGGAAAATATCCAAGAGTTGAAAACAGCAAAAATTAATTTATATTATTTTATTTACGCAAAGAATGAAAATATTAGTACAATTATTTGGAGAGCTCCGAGGTGGACAAACATGTGAAGCTGATCAAAGTGGGCCAGACGCTACCATTTTTATGGAATCCGGCCAATAAAAAGTGTTTTGATACGGGCAGCTCCGGCCGCTGCATCACTTGTGGCTGAGAATCTTTTTCGGTATGCTCTCTTATTGATGGGGTTGGTATGCCATTCGCCCAATATGTGCACACCACCCGAGTCCAAACCTCCGTAGCCTTCACAGCACTGAACCTTCGCAGTCTCCATAGCCCATTATAGCAGTGTTTCCTCTGGCTTACTGTGGTAGTTTCCGTTGCTCCAGCCGCTCCCGTGGCTACCTTTAGGTATTCAACTAATATGCAAGGCGAGTGTGATCCTCCAGTCCATGGAGCTGGCTGTGGCTTAATGTGCTAATTCTAATCGTTCGATGCGTTTTGGGTTGTCGCTATAGCAGTATGTCTTGTCTTAGGGGATAAGTTCTGCTCACTCAGGCCAATACAATAACAAAGGACACGGTTTATACCTCCAGCCACACACAAAATGCATGTATGAAATTGACCATGGCATTGTCTATGACCTTTGAATTTCTCCCAGTGACTTCCTTTATCAATTCTCTTAACTCTTTAATTTTATTTAAATTAGCCCGCCAATTTCTTAGATAAACAACTGCTAAATTTTTTGCTGTTGCCTGGACACACTGCATTGTCTGAGCGGCTCAGGAAATTATTAAATAATTTCCGCTTCGCAAAAATTTCGAGTGTCTGAGTACTTAGCTTAAGGGGGTATTCTCCATGTCAAGGCTGTTTTTTGCACCTTTTATAAAAAAATCTTATTTGAAAACGCAAAGAGTTTTTCCAATTCTGTTTTTATACTCTGTACCAAAGTTACATAGAGTATATTAAGTTTGTGTAAAAGTCCGAGATGGTAAGAGATAGAGGTTTGACATGTATGGGACAAATGCTTGCAAGTTTGTTTCAAATTTTGGCCACGCCCCCTCCCGCCTCCGCAATTTGGAAAAAACGTTATATCTCCTACAGTTTTGAAGATAGACGATTCGTACCTTCTAGAGATAGCAAAAAAGTGAACCAAGCCCCCCCCGCTACCCACCCTAAAAAATGTTGCATACTTTTCGGATGGTCACCCTAAGGAACGCAGGAACACTGCTAAACATGTTTTTTCATGAGTATCGGGTATATCGAAGTCGGTTAGAGCCGACTTTAACTTACGCTCTCGTTTTGTTCCATTTACTGTCAAGATCACAGCGCAACATGACCAGTTACAGACGCCAAGCTGTCAAGATGGCGGCTTTCCAAAAACTTTTTTGCCTTAAACACTTATACATACATAATAACATCAAATCTATTTGTCTCGAAGCAATCGGTTCGCCATCTTATCAAGTAGACGGGCATATTTATGCCGCTAAGCATAATTGCTTAAATATGAAGTGCTAATGTTTATACGAAAACCTCTAGAGATTTTTGGGACACACCCAAAAATGAATTTAGTATTAAGATATGTAACAAATCAAACATATTCTTTAAATTTACTTTCTAAAATTCAAATCTTTTATTGTAAATTGATGTTTAGCATAGTAATAAACAATTTGTGTGCAGTAAGATTTCCATATAAATGATTTGCCTTATAAACCTTAATTCTCCTCACTGATACATTGTACGTAGAACACAGAAGAACCTATACGACATTTTCAAGAACTGTGAATAAAAACCACAACTTTACAACAATTTGGCTTAAAAGTAAATATATCCGACCTACCAAACTCATAGTCTCCATTGAGACATCCAAAAATGCGGGAGCTCTGAGAAAGACAGGCTTCTGTGCCCGCAGAGCCATTAAAACGAGCATACGTCGAAAGCGCACATCTGCGGACGTCCAATTCATGTTGTAAACAGCTCGAGAAACACTAGCGCTCTGCAGCAAAAAAGGATATACATTCCATCGAAATGCAAACATCACAAGAAAAGTCTTCTTACCGCATCAATTAACCATTGACTGAACATGCAAATGAGAAATATCTCGACTGTGGCCGACAACAAGAACAAAGACATTTTGAAAAATTGTTCAGGCCTGGTGATAATGGTCATGAGAACTCCCTGCAAGCAGACGACCACCGATGAGGTAAGGAAATTTAGCAATAGAGGCCAGCCAAAGACGGTGTTCATCACATCAGTGAGACTGAAAAACAGAATGAGGAAATGTTAACTTATATTTCTGGGATTATGGTTATGTGAGGGAACATAAGAGAGTGACAAAGGAAAGTAAAAAAGCGCAACTTTTTGAACAAAAAATTAGAGCAAATTAGTGAGTAACTGAGCAGAAAAGAGCAAGTAATTGAACCACTAAACAACTGAGCTACGAAGAAAGCTGAGCGAGCAACTGAACTGACTTACTCACTGAGCAAAAGTGAGAAAGCAACTAAACATCTAATCATAAATAGAGCAAGTTAGTGAGCAACTGAACTAAAAAGAGGAGCTTAGTGAGTAACTGAACAAAAGATCTGATCTTTCTGGTTTCTTTGCTCACATATTTGTGGATTTTGTTAAGTTGATCTCTTGAACTCAAACTCACTGAGCTGAGCAAGTGTGAGAAAGCAACTGAACTACTGAATCAAAAAGAGCAAGTTAATAAGTAACTGAATAAAAACGAGCTAATAATTGGGTCACTGAACAACTGAGCAACAAAGAAAGCTAAGTGAGCAACTGAACTGGCTTACTCACTGAGCAAAAGAAGCAAGTAAGCTGAATCGAAAAGAGGAAGTTAGTGATTAACTGAACAATAAATCTGGTCTTTCGGTTAACTTTGCTCTCATATTTCTTGATTTTTGTTAAGTTGCTCACTCTCAACTGAACAAGTGAAGCCAAAAGAGCAAGTTAGTGAGCAAATGAACCAAAAAGAAGAGGTTATTATTAGAGGTTATATTATATATTTGTTGCTCTTTGTTCAGTTGTTCACTCTCAAGCTTGCTACAACTGCCCAGAAAAAACTATAATAAAAAAAGAAAAAGAGTATGAGTAACTGAACATAAATGAGCTAGTAGTAGAGCAAGTTAGAGAGCAGCAATCTTTGGCAGTACCACTCTCACCCCAGAATTTCGTTATGAAAAGCAATCAGTTGCTGAAGTTTTTCCATATCCTTGGCCCCACCATCGGATACCATGTCTGCCTGCATCTGCATTTCCGTCAGTTTTTTTGCCAAATAGTCAAAATGCATTGTCATTTGTATCGCCACAGCAAATATCATCAAATCAGCGGATATATGCCCAGCCGAGGAGGCCAATGCAGTCCACACCTGTAACAAGTAGGTGGCATAATATCCCCAATTATCATGCCAGTTCCAGGGTGTTGTAGGGAAAAAGGGCATGGCCTGCACGGCATCTGACGAGTGTCGCACCCATCGATCAATGGCATACTTAGTAAACGGCATCATATTGTAAATGCTGATAAGGAAAAAATACAGCCCAGCAAACGCTTTGGTGAACAGGCGGCAGCGGCGCAGATAGCGATTCACCTCGTATTGCTCCTGCTCCGTGCGCTTTGGATTCACCGACTCCAATTGATCAACAAGATGAACCAGCATGGCCTTTCGCCCAAACACGGCTAGCATCTTTAAATCGGCCACAAACACAAATCCCACATATCCCACGGTCTGATAGGCTTCAAAATAGTTCCTTCTCTTAAATGACAGTATGGCATAGGTCAGCTCACATCCCAGCACAAAGTTGAACACGAGCATTTGGATCAGAAACCAGAGCTTTAACCAGACGTTGGACATCTTGTTGCCATTAGTTGGCTCTGAAAGACTCACTCCAATGAAGCGGTAGAAAAGCAAAGGAAAGCTCATAAAGTCGTTGGATGTTGCTTTATAATTTTTAGCAAGCACAACGGTTGTGCTCTTCTTTGTATTGTATAGGATATCTTTTAGGAACTTTATCATTTTGACGAGTTTACGGTACAACTTGGTTACCAAAGGGTAACGTGTCTTTTATACCAGCAACCAATGAGCCTTTTCGTATTATATATAAAACCGCAAATTGCCTAAAGGACTAACGTAAGTGAAATTAACTCAAACTTCTCGTGGGAAATCCTTGCGGTTATACCATAAAATTGCACACTTTTAAATGAAATATTAATTTAAGGACAAAATATTTTGTCAATACGACTTAAAAATTAAAACGTCGTACTCAGCATAACAGAAAATTCACAGGAGATTTAAAGCAAAAGTTTTGTAAAACCATTATATCGAAATGTATGCTAACTAATGTTAATGTTTGAGCAAACAAATTGTTTTTCAAAGTTGGTAAACATTTGGATTGATTTTGGTGAAGAGGATGGTCAGAGATTAGTTTTTGTAAAATATTCTTAGTAGTACATATATGAACTAATTTTCTTCAATTTTGTTGGTGTAGTAGATTGGGGCGATTTTAAAAATTGTTTCTTAATTAACCGATTTTTGCCATTGCCCATTGATGTATTAGCCCATCAAGCAGTAGAATGTAAACATATAAGCCCTCAGATCAAAGTTACATACAAACTTTTGTCCTACGATGTTTGGCACGACGGATATCTTAAAGTAATTGTTAGTATTAATTTTTATAATAAAAATTTTGCATATCAATTAATTTATAATTTTTAAATAAAAATTTTTGTATAACAATTAATTTTTAATTTGTTTATAAAAATTTAAATTAATTGTTTTTTTATAACTGAAATAAAATAATTATAATTTAATTGTTATTCAAAAATTTTTATATAAAAATTATACAATAACAGTTATATAAAAATTTTTATATAAAAATTTTGAAATAACTGTTTTTTCGTAATTTTTATCATAAAAGTTATAACAGTTACGGTCCCTGAGCAAAACCAAGGTTTTACTAATTGAAGAAAGGAGTTTTCTGTCATTCTGATCAAGAAATCCAACCTGATTCTAATTTTTATTTAGATTAAATATTAGAACAAATATCTCTTATTTCATTTCTTATTTTAATTTGAACAAGATCTAATTAATTTGATTAATAAAACTCGAATAAATTAATAAACATAATTATGCGTTATCGTTACTAAATAATTGCTCACTTAAAATCAGGGTTGGGCTATATACATATTCATGTTAATTCGCTGAATGCTAGCCATACAAGCGATAACATAAGCAACTCATTTAAATATAAACTAGCAGGTACCCGGCTTGCGTTGCAACGCCCCTCAAGAAATTGAAACCCAAAACGAAGAAATAAAACTTACTTGACAACTGCCTTCTAGCTAAACTCTCGAATTTTGTACATTTCAATCTTTACCATCCCACTGTAGGCGGAATCGCCAAATAATTGGCATAAAGTCTACTGTTGCAGTTATTGAGTTAAAACTTGGTATATTTGATAATTACAGCATTCTAAATATTAAAACCAAATTTTTAAATAATTTGACCACACCTACCCCTACCGTGTGATCTTATAACCAAGTTTTAAGAACTGTGAATAAGATGTTACAGTTTGTATATAAATTAATTTCTTGTATTTATAGTTACATTTTAAGCGCCCATTCCCGTTTTTAGGAGCGGTAGAGTTGCCATCCATTCGTCCAGCAGCTTTGCATGACAGAGTTCAAGCTCTTCTTCAAGTTTAATTCACCGCAAAAGCCGCTAACAGGATAATTAAAAGGTGATTTTTTAGCCGTTATCTTCGCACGTTTCGTGTTGTGTTTCACTGTCCAACATCTTCAGTTTGGTTTATTATTTAACCTTACAATCTTACAAACGAACAACGCTTGCAAATTATTGAATTTTTTTTATCAAAACGCGTACTCTGTTAAAAAAGTTCATTGCGCGCTTCTTCTATTTTTTGGTCAGTTTAATCAATCCACTGAAACGGCTATTCGGGCTATTGTGACTAAATTTCGCACCAAATTTACATTGTTGGACATTAAACCACCAACACGCTTACGTAGAGTGCGAACTAAAGAAAATATCGCAGCTGTATCGGCCAGTGTTAATGATGACCATCAATTATCGATTCGTCGCCGTTCGCAGCAATTGGGCCTCTGGTGCTCAACAACGTGGAAAATTCTGCGGAAGGATTTAGGTGTGAAGCCTTTCAAAATACAGCTTGTGCAAGAATTGAAGCCGAACGACCTACCGCAACGTAGAATTTTTGGTGAATGGGCTCCTGGAAAGTTGGCCGAAGAACCACTTTTTTACCGAAAAATTGTGTTCAGCGACGAAGCTCATTTTTGGCTCAATGGGTACGTAAATAAGCAGAATTTTCGATTTTGGAGTGAATATCAGCCAGAAGCATTGCAAGAGCTACCATATTAACCAGAAAAAGTCACAGCTTGGTGCGGTTTATGGGCTGGTGGCATCATTTTTTTTGCCCAATATGCAAGAGCATGACTTGCATGACATGTGGTTACAACAAGACGGTGGCACATGCCACACAGCACCCGCAACAATCGACTTATTGAGAGGCGAGTTCGATGAACATTTTATTTCACGTTCGGGACCGGTCAATTGGCCGCCTATATCGTGCGATTCAACTTTAGACTATTTTTTTGTGGGGCTATGTTAAAGCTTATGTCTATACAGACAAGACCGCTTCAATTGACGCATTGGAAACAACGTTAAAGCATTTATTCGTGAGATACCGGCCGAAATGTTGGAAAGAGTATGCCAAAATTGGACTAAGCGGATGGACCATTTGAGGCGCAGTCACGGTCAACATTTCCATGAAATAATCTTCAAACATTAAATTATATGGACCGTACTATCGAATCAAATAAAGATTTCATGCATTTTTCTGAATTTTATGTGTTTTTTTTAACTTCCTATCGCTCTTAAAACTTTCCTGAAAGTTTTCAAATTGTGTCAAATTTAAACACACTTTCTACTACACAAGGTCAGTTTTGGTTCACAGAAATTTTGCACTTTGGTTAAGTTTTCTCTGCACTGAAAAAAAAAATCAATCCATATGGGATCAAATCTATCCTAAGCGGTAATGAAAACAACGTAGTCCCGGATATGCTTGACCCGATCTGAAAAAAGATTGAGTTGATCCGACTTTTTTAATCCTAAGAAGGATTACATATATCCCGGGGTAATCCTATAAAAGATTGAATTTTGCAAAAAATTCGAGCACAATTTAATCCCAAAGCTGGATCATTTTATGCCTATTCTAGATTAACTTAAGCTCGATATGTAATATTGATTTGATCTCAGGAAAGATAACTATTCTTCCTTTTCTCCGCGCCATGCCATTTGCCATAGGACATCCTTATACATGACAAAGAAAACCCACACCAGTTTTGGTTAATTTAAGACTTCTGAAAAACGAAGAAATAAATATAAAACTTTTTTGCTGCACTGGGACTCGAACACACGACGATTTGCACTGATCAGGAATGGAACGGCATCTCAACGCACACCACCATACCCATTGGTTGTTGCAGCGTGTCTGAAAGGCTACTTATATTTCTTCGCTCTCGCTCTCTAATTTATGGACATGTGATTTTGAAAAGGTTTGTAGTAAGCACATTTGGCCTCGCCTCCCTGGGCATAACATGCCAAGGATACGCTGATGACATTGTCATCGTTGCGAGAGGAAAATACGAGGAAACCCTATGTGACATAGTCCAGAGGGGTCTGAATGTCATGTATATTTGGTAAAAGGAGGGTGGTTTAACCTAAACCTGCGAAAACCATTATAGTACCATTCACTAGAAAATACAAGCTAAGTAGAATGAGGCCAATACGCTTATCCGGCTGCCTCATTACACCAGAAAAAGAAGTCAAATACCTCGGCGTTGTCTTCGACAACAGGCTGAGGTTTGACAAAGCACTTAGAGTATACACTCAGTAAATGCACTAGAGCACTATTCACATGCAGGAGCATAGCCGGAAAATCGTGGGGCATGGCACCACATATACTCCGATGGCTATACCTCATGGTTGTGAGACCAATGCTCACTTATGGAGCTGTCGTGTGGGGAGATAGAGCAAACCTCCTCACAGTAAGGACGCAGATGCAAAAACTGCAAAGGCTAGCATGTATATGCATGACTGGAGCCATGCGTACCTGTCCGACAGCGGCAATCGAGGTTTTGATGGAGCTAACACCACTCCACCATACCATCGGCCTGAAGAAAAAAGCAACATTGCTCAGATTAACAACAGAAGGAGTGGGTAGAAACCACATAGTAAGCCTCAGAGACTCTGAAAAGCTGGAAAAGGAAATCCCTTTAATCCTCCAACCCAGAGACGAAATGGTGGCCGAGTATCACTTTGACAGGAATTTCACTGTACACCAAAGTAATAAGAAAGAATGGATCTCACTTGAAGAGACACATAAAATGAAACCACACACAATCATGTGGTACACAGACGGGTCCCCTAACGCCCCAAGGAACCGGACTTGGGGTAGCAGGACCAGGAACGAAAATATCTGAACCAATGGGAGAATTCACAAGCATATTTCAAGCTGAAGTATGTGCCATCTCCCGTTGTGCAGACCGTAATATGGGGAAGAACTACCATAATAGAGAAATAGCTATCCTCTCCGATAGCCAAGCAGCGCTTAAAGCACTCAGTAGCAATAAGTTCACCTCTAAGCTAGTCTTAGAGACAAAGAACAAATTAGACCAACTAGGCAGCAGGAACAACCTGACCCTACGATGGATACCGGGACACAACAACATCCTCGGAAACGAATTGGCCGACGAACTGGCACGCAAGGGTGCAGCCACCGCAATGGTAGGGCCAGAACCCTACTGCGGCATAGGCCAACACACAATAAAAGAACTTCTAAGAAAGGAAGAGAATACGCTTAGATCAGCCTCCTGGGTAAACACCAGGGGAATGAGACAAGCTAAAGCATTAATAGTGAACCACGACCTCAAAAGGTTCCAAAAGTTAATCCAACAAGGAAAGAATGCCCTCAGAATTCTGACAGGGCTCTACACGGGTCACTGCAGACTGAGGAGCCACATGTACAAGTTGGGAATAACAAACACCCAGCTTTGTAGATACTGTGAAGAGAAGGAGGAGTCCTCTGAGCATATACTAGTACACTGCGATGCCCTAGCGAGGCGCAGACTCAACAGATTTGGGAAACACATTCTACACCCAAGCAATAAAAGTAACTTAGAACCCACAAAAATCCTGACTTTTGTACAGGAGTTAGGGCTGCTAGGGGAGTTGTAAATTCAGTAGGGGGGCACAATAGACCAAAATTGGTCGCGGTGCACCACTTCCCCAACAACAAATAATAAAAAGCACATTTGGAATGATACAAGTTCGAAAGAATGGACCAATCCTTAAAAGATTGAATTGTGTAGAATATCCTGGAAATCGAGATTGAATTTTCAAGCTCGTGCCGGGCTTACTCCAAGATTTAAAAGATTGAAAATATCTTGACGTTTTTTTTTCTGTGTGCTTAAGGCCTGATTCCAGATGACATAAAAATCAATTTTTATGTTGAAGTCACATTAATAGAACACTTTCGAACTGTTTTGAAATCAGAATGATATTGCAAAGCAGTCATATTTAAATGAAGTATTGTACCAAAATAAAAATTTGTCATCTGGAATCAGGCCTTTAGGGACAAGACGAAACAACACACTTTAATGCAACAAATTGAACATTATCAAGAAATGCTTCCATACATACACTATTTGTTCAGCGTAGTTTGGTATGGTGATCTCAAAAATCAATTTCAAAAATAATGGGCAAGCTAACTTCGGCTCGACTGAAGTTTATATACCCTTGGAGCTTGATATATGCCTGACAGTTTGTATGGCAGCTATACTATATAGTTGTCCGATTTCGACAACTTTTGGTGAAATTATGTCAAATTATGTCAAACAAAAAAGTTTTTCTCACTAAAACTAGTTTTTCAACCGATCGTTCCTATGGCAGCTATATGCTATAGTCATCCGATCCGGCCGGTTCCGACAAATGTGCAGCGTATTTGTACTAAAAGACTTCGTGCAAAGTTTGGTTAAGATAGCTTTAAAACTGACGGAGGAGATAGAAACAGACGGACAGACGGACATGGCTGTATCAACTCAGTTCGGCATGCTGATCAGAAATATGTATACTTTATGTGGTCGGAGATGCTTCTTTTTTCAAGCTCATTATGCCGAGCTTTCTCTAAAATTTAAAATAATTGAGAAAATATCTTGACTTTTTCACAAACGTAATATACCCAGTACACTCATTGCATAAATTATAAAAAAGTTCTTAGTAATAACTTGCCATAGGAAGTTGCTATAAAGCATTGCATTTTGACAAATTGACTTTCGACAGTTATAAATAATAACAAAGACCCAAAATTCCTGAATCTTTGCTCACACAGCTGTAGCCTCAAGTGCCCTCCCAGCATGCTGCTCGTACACTCATCATAGACAGACATCGTACATGGTCATAATTGCCATGGCATGACTTTCCTGTGGGTGTAGGCTAGAATTGGTTTGATAGTTGTTTATTTTTTTAGCAGTTTTGCCAACACAAAGACACTCGTATGCAAATTGAGGATAGAATAGCAAATAAAATAACCAAATGAATTATTGCAATAAATTGCAAAGCAAATGTCTTGTCGATTTCAGCGTTTTACTACTATCATGGGCAAATTATTTATGCATATAAGTCTTTCCTTTGGTTTGGTATTGCTGGGGCAGGTGTTGGTCTTTCGCTTCAGCCTGCATATTCATAAGGAAAATCATGTTTAATTAATTGCACTCGCTGTTAAACAACATAATTAAGACAGAAAGCCGCCGCGGGTGTTGGCAATTAAGTAAATGAAGCGTGATCTGGTTTTAGGTAAGAATGGCCAACACTTGGACAAATGCAATTAAATGTAATTATTATTTAAATTCTTCAGGCAAGACCATAAAATTTTGCAAGTTAGAGTAACTTGGCCAATCACACTTTACAGTTGCAAACAGAAATCCACTAACGAAATTAGCATGACAACACCTTACTTCCCACGAACCTTCACATACGCATCGCTGCATCAGCTCACAATGGTCACAGAACGATAAAAAAGTAAACAAAATCAGAAGGCAGCTCAAGTTTTAATACACTTGCAAAAGCTCGCACCAATACTAGCTTCGATTTAAGATTAGATTCTTAAAGAATCTCAGTTAAGACAAAATCCAAGCGATTAAACTTCGGCACAGCCAAATACAAATATTTCCGAATTTAATTGTTTAGGCAATAAACCCAGTTTAAGTTAATACCCAATTTTTGCCATAGTGCAATGATGGCATTGAAAAATATTTACAATCGATTCAGACAGTTGGTTTAGCTTTGATAGTCGGTCATTAAAGCATTGCGCCCTGCTTTGCCCATTGATGCAGTGAAGCGTAGACAGACTTTCGACCAAGCGGATATGCAATCAACGGGCCGCGGGCGCGATTCTTTGCCCCAATGGGTAATAAGAAGCCAATTGTTTCTTTTTTTTCGTACGTTCGTTAGTTGGTTCATTCTTACACAAACTGTTGCTTCGAATATTTGAAGTGCATTATAAAAACACTAATTGCTGGTTGGCTGATTGCAATGGAACAAATCATTTTTATGGTGGGAATTTAAAGCATAACTGGTATAAAGGGTGTACTAGTGGTTGATGTTGCCTATGTCTGAAAAGAGTTATCTTTAATCACTAACCAATTTGAAATCTACACCCAAAAACAAGTAAGATTGTCCAAAAAATGCCCTGTACCAAGTAATGTGGTTCCTATTATTTTTAAATTTATTTGAGGAAATGAAGAGGCGCACTTGGATATCTTCGGTTTTTTTGCTCGGATCTTATAATGGTATACAGAATAAACAGATATTGAGCGTTACTTAATATATATTAAGTCTCTAGGTTTAAGCTTAAAACTTCACTGGCAATTGAACCCGGTACTTATGCAATTTTCGTATAGAATGACAGGCCAGCACATTTAGCCGTTGTACACTTTTGCAGATATGCTTGGTTGAGCGACAAAAGAGAGATCAGAAAGACAGCCTAATCGCTCTTTCTGTTGAGTACTGAGATACTTTGCGAAAAGTGTGGGAAATCTTTGCACATTATTTCATCGATAGCAAGGCGCTCATCTCTAGTGGCTATTTGCAACAAAAATCGTGGGGCGTTCGTTCAACGTGCAAGATCCTCGACTATGAGCTAGAAGAAGAATCGATACCTTAACCATATCTTATATTTTCAGAGCTAGAACTGATATACTGTCCCTTAATTACATGCCTCATGGTCCAGGTAGATGCTAGGGTATTAAGCAGTTCAGTCTTTGTGATATGAATGCGAGACACACTTCATTGCCATCTGCCCAATCTTAAAGATGCTTAGAGTCTGCCTGGTGGGAAATACAATGTTCACGATGGATGAGTTGAAGGCGGTGCTGAAAGGACAATCCTGGAGGCTGTTGGGAAAATATAAGTAGAGAGCGAAAATCTTGGCTAAAGCTTTTTAGGAAAATAATTAAGTTATAAACTAGGTTAGGTTATTAAGAGTCTGGGACGGCCCTGACGAGATGGGAAGGCAGTTGGTGTAACTGCGAAGGGTGGGACTTCCTCAAGATTAATACTATGAATAATAATAAATATGACCCTGTACAAGTTTTAGAAAAAGGCTAAGGGCAATAACAACATGCCAAATTATGCGAATTGTTCTTATTTTAAATAAAGAACCACTACTAAACTAATAAACAGCGAATTGTTATGGTGACCTTTATTGGTGTAATAGTTGCTTCAATAGCTTATTATGTTATTTGTAAGAAAAGGTAGCGAAGGCACCTAGGGCTCGACAGTGTTGGGTTAATCTTACTCTTGTACTTGTAGTGAAGATCCAAGTGAAGGAATAAGTCCCAAATAAATAAATCGTTTTTAGGTTCATCGCGACCTTTCTTTGTAATTTTTAATAATTTGCTCCAAGAGGCAATTGGTGCGCTTTGGACACGACTATATAGCATCAGAAGATGTTGTAGACAACTTTCGGCGACAAAGAAGTCCCAAGTCTGACCATTATAAAGTTTCGCAGCTCATTCGTTCGACATACGGAATCGTCGTCGTCCACAATGGCACAGTTCCACAACATCAGCCATCTTGTATGAGAAGCTAGTACTCTTAGCGAGACAATTAGAGTGGATTCGTTTAAATGCTTGACATACGCACACATTCCTTGTGCCGACAAATTGGACAAAAAAGGCATGAGTGGAGCTATCACCCACTTTACATCGCTGCCTCCTTGAGTTTCGATGGGTACGCCTCCATCGCTACCACTATTGGCGTGCTTAGCACTCGGGCACCATAAGTTATCCTTTAACTAAGCCCAACTCGCGCTTCAATCGTCTCCTAGCAAAAGCAAGCAATTGTGAATAACATAATTAAACTCAATAAATATTATACAAGGTTTGTTCGGAAAGTAATAGGACTGATTTTCTTCCGCCGCGACTGTACTTCGAGCGAGCGCGCACTGACTGAATTCGGTAGAGGGCGTTCATTTGGCAGGTGCTATAATACTAATACTACGGTCCGAAAATGCTGCATTCGTTATGCGACGTTTGGGATGATCAAGCAGGCTTACCCAGACGTTGCTTAAGCGTTTACTCGCCCAAAAAAAAGAGAAGAATGAGGCAAGTTCAAAGTGAAAACGATGCCCATTGTCTTTTTTGGCATCAAAGGCATCGTTCACCATGAATTTGTTTCTCCTGGATAAACCGTCAACGCCAAGTTTTACGTGAATGTGCTCAAGAGACTTAAACGAAGTGTCAATCGGGTCCGACAAGACATCGCAGCCGACTGGAAGTTGCACCACGAGAACGCCCAGGCTCACACCGCCTTTCTTGTGAACAGCTACCTGACCACGGCCGGCATCCCAACGCTTCCGAAGCCGCCCTACTGCACAGATGTGGCCCTTCGGACTTTTTTTTTTAATTCCCTCAAGCATTTTAAGAGGACAGTGGGAACCCAAGCAGCATGCACCGCGGCTCCCAAGGATATTTTGGAGAATGCCTCCCATGACGCCTTTAATGCTTTGAAAATTTTTAAAGAATTATAACGATTGGCTCAATAAGTTTTTTAAATCGACTCAGTCCTATTACTTTTCGGACAAACCCTGTAAGTATAATGCATACATGGATCCCATACATGTAGACCTCAACGCCTTCGCAGAGATCCTAAATACGAAATGGTGCTGTAGCTCTCTTCGTTTCGAACCTCTCGCATTGTACGTCATCTTGCAAAGCGCTTTAACAGCCACAACGACATTGTGACCTGGTATATGTCGTGTCCAAAGAGTAATATTAATTATGTACATATGATTGAAAAAAACCCCCACAACAACATAAATATGCTTAGCTGCTTCAACTTACCTAGTAAATGTAAAAGAACGTTCTTCATATTGAATCTCATTTATTAATCTTCAGTACTTTTAAATAAGTACGGATAAGTTTGCACCAAATGTGGATATGCTTCGTTTCCCACAAGAGTATGACTATTAGAGTTTTGAACTCATATTAAACGATTTTAAAATTGTTCAGTTTTAAAATATTTCTTTTGCGTAATAACTTAATATTCTGAGTATCAAATTAATACCAAAAATATAATTTGGTAACAATATGACACAATCCAATAACCGTCATACACCCTGTATAACATTAGAAATTCCAAGAATAATTCCATGTGCTGAGCGCGTGCAAAGCAAAAATAAATCATTAAAATTTATGAATTTAATTGCCTTCAATTATTGCCTCAGATAAAATGTAAAGCAAACGGTAAATCCAACTCGATTCGAATTGAAAGTGCCACCCATAATCAAGCAGTTATACGAGTAGTTTGAGTAGTTTGACTTGGAATCGTGTGGAGTGGCCAACAATTCAATTCAATTTGGATTCCATCAACAAGAATGGAATTACGAAAATTATGGCCAGAAACAAAAACTGGCCAACATATGATTAGGGTGTAACTGGCGAGTCAACAGGGGAAAAAAAGGGGGCGGATCTCTGGGTGTCTGGCAGTTGTCACATGGCAGGGGCCAACTTAATTGGCCAAAACACTGCCCAGGGTTAAGAGTTGCGGGCGTTGGTTACACAAAACTAAAATTGCAAATTCTCCCAGATAAACAATTTTGAAATTAATGATTGGAAAACCGCGATGGCTGGCTGCTGGGTGCAGTTCCCAAGATGCATTTTTAGATGTCCGTGTGGGTGTGTTCTTTACTACAACGAAATATCTGTCTCACCATCGGGCTGGGTTTAATGGCCCAGTTCAAGACTGACCAGTTTTCTGTACAACATTTCTGTTACAAGCTGCAATTGGAAATTGGTTTAATCGCCAGCTGCGATTCGCCACAGGTGCCAAGTGTCGCTGCCGCTCCTACGTTGCCATTCAGATCTGCAGAAGATGCCAGACGCACACACGTGTCCTGCCTGGGCCCCAAATATGTCACACAATCACGAATATTCGCTAAAGGCACGCGGCACGTTTCGGTCAACAATTTAACCTCCCTAAGCTGAATTTGACATGGAAATGACAGCCACCAACAATCCTCGACCAAATCCCCATGTCCATAAAGTGCGCCCAAACGAATGGAATGGCATAGAAAAAGGCGCGCCTGCTTTTGGCCTCTGATATAAATATTACCAAAGCTAAGCCACATGCATAAAAAGACCTTAAAACTCCAACTGACCACCCAAAACAATCATCGATGGTTGCACCATGGACTCTACGTGCGATGTCAGGCGGGTGCAAATACAGTTGGCCAACAAAGTAAACAACTGCACAGAGTCAAGCACAAAAGGTGGCACAGAGAGGCAAGGCATAAAATTCTGTTGGCCATAAAACCGAACAGAATATGATGGAGATTTGCACGCATCTCTGTCCGAGTGAAGTTGATTGCTTGAGTGGACGAAAGAAAAAAAAGGTAACAGAAAAGCTTAGAAAATTTGAAAACTCACAAATAATGTTTTTAATACTTTAGCTTAAGAGTTTACGATATTATTAGTTAAGAGTGCTAAAAGCAGGTGGACTATTATACTTAGCAGAATTCGCTGTTACCTACACTCAAACAAATTGGTATTAATATTAATTTGATACGCGTGATGTCAAATTTAAACTCAGTCTTGTATCATTTTTATACACTTTATTAAAATCGAGTTTTTTTCGATTCTTTAAGATAATTCAAAAATAATTGGGGAAACAATTTTTTTACATAACTTAAGCCCAAATTGTTGTAACTGCGAATTTCTTGCAACGGAACTATTGCTCAACATTTTTCAATTAGAATATGATAGAGTCAATGTATCAAGTTATCGATACCTCGATTCACGAATCGATTTTTTCTGTGTTTAAAAAACATTGATAGAATTTTTGGGAATCAATTTAAATCGAATAAAATCAAAGACAATACATATATAGATGCCGCATCTCACACAAACTTTTTTATTTGGGATCCAATGCCAGCTCCGAAAATCAATCGTTTTTTGTTTGACATGCGTCATCTATAATATCATTAAATCTTTGATAAAATCCAACACTCCTGTTAGGGGTTAACTTAAAATTTACCAAAATTGAGACGGCCAAAACCTAGTATTAAACAAAGGGCACTTCCACAACAATAAAAACTATTAAAATTAGGGGGTATTCTCCATGTGCAAAATTTTTTTCCATATTTTTTTTTTTCTTGCATTTTTTTTATAGCTTGGATATTTGAGAATATCGGCCCAAAAGGATTTTGTGAAATTCAAAATACTTTAGAAGGTATAGCCTTTTTAGTGGAGCAATGTTTTCGCTAAAACGAGAAATGTTTGAGTAAAAAATTTCCTGTCAATAAAGCTGTGATATAACGGCTGGTTCTTGAATTTGAATGTTAGGATATTGCCGCCCAGATCGATATCGATTATTAATCGGCTTTTGATCGATAATTATCGAAGGCTATCCTACGCAATGCTACTACCGACTAAATTATTCGGAAACTAGATCTGCGGCCGCATCTAAAGAAGGCAGAAAGGCACGCAGAGCGAAAAGAGCTGCTGCTGAAAACAGTTTTTTTGCCGCCGACTAATATCTGTAAGTAAAATTTTTGGTTACTTTTAAAGCAACTTTTTCGGACTGGCAAGCCACTTTTCTCCAGTTCTACTAAACCGATTTTGATAAAGTTATATGCAATCGACGCAGAATTGTCACCATTCTAGAACTGCATTTTTTCATTTTTTATTTTTTTTTTCCCCCAAAAAACGAACTTGAAACTTTAAACGCGTTTATTTCGAAACCACGTTTTTCGAACTGGCGGCCATGATATCTCCAGTTACACTGAACCGATTTTGATGATCAAAACTGAAATCGACGCAGAATTGTCACAATTCTGATCTGAACCTCAATTATAATCTTAAAAAACAAGTGAGAAAGTCGGTCAAACCCGACTATAACATACTCTGTACCTGGAGTAGAAGCTGACTGCAATGCTGGTGCTGCGCTCAACTCTAATTCTCTCTCTCTCTGTAAGGGTGGGATGGATGGGGTATTTGCTCATAACTTGAGAACCGCTCATCCGATCTTTATAATTTCTTTGGCAAATCGATTCATTTTGCTAATTACTAACTATTTTCAGAAGATACAAATCGTCTATCTTCAAAACTGTAGGAGATATAACGTTTTTTCCAAATAGCGTGGCGGAAGGGGGCGGGAGGGGGTCGTGGCAAAAATTTAAAATAAAATTGATCTGCCTGCAAGTATAAGAAGCATTTGTCCCATACATGACAAACCTCTATCTCTTACCATCTCTGAGATCTGTTTGTTCATACGGACGGACGGACAGATAATGATAAAGATCGGATCGGATCAGATTATAATCCAGTTTTCACTTTTCATTTTAGACATCCTGGTTACCTGGATTCATGGCCGCCAGCACTATTACTTTTTTTTGGACACCCATATACCCCGATAACTTTTGGGACAGCCCTCGCATCGAAGCAGTAAAAATTTTGTTCTTTACTTTAATCTGTATGTAACATAATAAAAAAATAATATACCCTCTCCAAGGGTATAAAAACAGAATTGGAAAAACTCTTTGCGTTTTCAAATAAGATTTTTTGTAAAACAGGTCCAAAAAACAGTCTTGACATGGAGAATACCTCCTTAAATTTTAAAACGATTTCCATGTCCATCTCAAAACTGACAAAAGAAAAATGACTGCATAATATCTATTGAAAAAATATATCAGCTTTTCGATACAGTCCACACAGTTTATTGATATGGCACGCTCAAAATACCTTGTGTATGAGGCAAGGAAAAATTCCTTAAGCAATATTTTTTTGTGCGCTGTCAAATTCGACAGCAGAAGGAAAATTCGAGCCAGTATGTCAGTCACCTGGCCGTCTCTTCAGACTCAGCAAAATATGACAGACTTCTCTGGCACCTAAAAATCAGATGTACTAAAACTCGTAGTGTCAACACACCATCTCTTAAATTCAACACTGACTTAAACATTTCCATTTTCCATTCAACAACTGCTTCATTCAACCCGAGGCTGTTCCGCATTAACAACAGACCATGACATTGACTTTCAGCTACTTGCTGCACATATACAAATATTCCCGTTTATTGACTACAACTGTAACAACAACTGGTTTTTCTTTTTTGGCCGAAGGCTGCCCCTGAGATTGCGTATACGCAACGTTCGCCAACCACGCATGCTCATGCGGCGTGTAATTGATGTGGTTAGCAACAAATTTGCCACTCTTGTCGCAAATGTGGTTTAACATGCTGCAATTCCAGTTATGTTTATCCAATTTAATTCCAATTGCATTTTCACAATTTTCTGACTGGCTTTCACACTTTTCTGTGACAACTTTTATGTTGTGATTGCTAAGCGTTTAGATTACGCAAAACCGTTTAAGCCAATTAGTTGGCAATCACTTGAGGCAAACTTTTTAATAGGATGCAAACAAAAGGAAAATGGTACAAAAAAAACACACAACCTTTCTGTTTGCAATTAGGAGCGTAAAGCGATGCTAGATAAAACACAAAGCCCCTCGGTCCTCGTTTTAAATTACCTTTTTTAGCGCAGTCTTGCATTTTGCTTAATTCCTTTTTTTATCTGCTGGAATGTTATGAACTTTGCCGAGCAAGTCACACAAATGCCAGAGCCTAACAGATTTTCCTGTACTCGACATCTTTGGCCGCTAATTAACCTTGAAAGTGGCAGATGTCAAGTCAGCGCTGTGTGAGTTTTACCCCAGCCGCTAATCAATCAATTGAAAAGTTTTGTTCTCTTGACACAAATGTTACCTTTGTTGGGGCGGAAAGTCCCTGCATCCCAACCAAAGATTTTGAAAGTACGGCTGTCACGTGGAAACGTGCGATTTGACAGATGGACAAAAGTCCTACACTTGAGTTATGTCTATTTTATTTATATCTTTTCTGGAATTGATACAGAGATAAGGTCAAATGTGAGCATTTGACTAGCTGTGCGTGTGTCTGTGGGCAAGCAGAAGGTGTCACAAGCGTGTGACCTCCACAAATGGCTCCATGACTAATGGAAAGTGTCACAAAAAAAATATGGGCAAATTAGAATGCATGGCATAAAGATAGAGAACGGCTGCGTTACAATATGTGAACAAAGGGATGCACAATAAGTACTTTGTAATCGGATACAGAATATATGTATACTGCAAGCCTTAATAGCCTAAAATAGCTTAAAATAGGCCTTATAAGTTATAATATATAATATATCCAAAATATGTTCATTATATCTAAAACGACGGAAGTGCAGTATGGAAGGTGAGCCGATGTACCTGTTTCGGCGTAGAGGACTACGAAAAGCAAACTGATGGTCTGGTTCTTCAAAGAAACATTCATTTTTAATATTTTGATAAAAGATGGCAGTGGACTCCCACTTTAGAAAAGCTTTAGGCCTTTGTGGACTTTAGCAGTCCGATCTGTAGACGCACTTCATTTAGCTATTTGGGTCTGATGGGAGAGACCATCTTGAGGTGTTACGAAATCCTAGATAGGAGTGAATCGATCCTACAAATTGTTGGTAAGCTCCTTGACTCTCTCCAGATCAGACCGATCCCATGACCCGTCTTACCTTTGGATTACGAACCTCTGTAAGGCCTGTCTTTAGACATGTCGGGTGCGTAGTTTTAAGCCTAAGTGTCAAATGTAAGCTTTCTAAAAGAGTTTCTTATCATGGGCTGCGAGACGCCATTCACCTGCGACTAAGCGCTATCTTGCGTCTCACATGGTAGATGACCTCAGGGTTTTGAAAATGCCTGAAGAGCTCCACTTAATAAAAAGATTGTTTCTGTTCTTAGAAAATAGCTTTTACCCATCTGGTCACCTTCACCAGTTATTGAATCCACCTGTGAAGTAACAAGCCAAGAAAAGCTTTTTAAACTTTGCCGTTCAGGTTTGGAATTTAACTGTAGGTCCTTTTTTCTTGTGAAAAAATTATAAAAAACACACGCCAAAAGATTAAGAGAAACTTGGCAGGCATTGTTCAACGCATAACTAAAATTGTTGTATGAAAAACATACATTATTCCTTTATATAAATATGCTGAGAAAGTCGGGCAGGAAGCCCTGTACACTCAAAAAAAAAGCAGAACGATTCGATCTTAAAAAAACGCTCTTGATTTTATCCTATTTCGGTCTAGAATTTTCTAAGAACGCTTCGCTGTAGCAAATTCTTATTTTCAGTACAAATCGTTTTTAAATTCGAAATTGACCGCTTAAAATTCCAAAATATAGTTTGAAGAATTTTGCTCTTGGAATCGAGATAAATTCGTTTTCACTTTGGTTCTAAGAAGCAAGGCGAGCTAGGGGAAGCAAACTAGAAGAGAATAGCGTTGCGTCACTGAGAGAGAGAGAGAGCTCGTGCGCAGTTTGTCGTTGTTCGATGAGAACAATTACGAACAGATTTGGACGAAAGGTTACGCTGATGCGTTCAGTCTTGGAGGTCCCGAGTTCAAGTCCCAGTAAAGTAAGTAAAAAAAAAAAGTGTTTTCACTGCCCTGCAGTTCAACGTCTCAGTACTGAATTTGTCAGTGCTGAATCAGACCTGAAAAGTAGGAATTGCTCCAACTCATGAATGATTTCAGTACTGTTTTCAGTACTACCTATGATTTTTCAGTGCTGAAATCATTCCTGAAAGATGAGAAGGTCATGACATAGTTGGCCCTGTCTGTGTTAAATTCATGCCTGAAATTCATGTAAAGGCAGCCACGGTTTCAGTACTTGCCCGTCAAATCAGGGCTGATTCAGGTCAGATTCAGTACTGAGCCGTACTGAACGTTGTGGCTACCTCAAATTTAATCAGCGTAGACCAACAGTGCGCGTCGTTCGGTCGTGTCTCTAAACAACTCTTATCGTACATTTGAGAACGAATGCCCTTGATCAAGAGTGAAAGTCTTTACTTTTTTTTGGGTGTGTTGTTTTAAGCTCTAAAAGATCTGCAAAAAATCACGAATTGTGCACATTCTTGAAATCAAGAAATTAAGGATATTTAAAACAGAAATGTTTTATTCTTAAATCAAGAAATTTCGTACCTAAATCAAGAATTTTCTAGCTTATAGAAGTTTTGATACTAAAAATTCTTGATTTAAGTACGAGAATTCTTTATTTTTCTCTCAGTGTATACTTTTGCATAACGAGCAAAGCACGATCGACTTTGCATGATGACGTTGAGAAGTACGCAAAGCTCCGTCATTTGATACTAAAAGAGGTTTTAGGCAGGACGATACCATATCGTGTGGCTTCTTTTATCTACTGATAGAATAAATACTGCGCCAGTGCCACATGCCAACAGAACCGGCTCATTTCTTCGTAAAGATCTAATTCTACTCGCATAGGGGTCATTATTATACACTGTACCGAAGGTACATAGAGTATATTAAGTTTGTGCAAAAGTATGTTACAGGGAGAAGGAATCATTTCCGACCATATAAACTATAGTCCGACCATATAGTAAGTCGATATAGCCAGGTCCGTCTGTCCGTCTATCCGCCCGTCAGTATGAACAAACAGATCTCAGAGATGGTAAGAGATAGAGGTTTGACATGTATGGGACAAATGCTTCTTATACTTGCAGGCAGATCAAGTTTATTTATCAATTTTTGCCAAGAAAGCTTTGCCTCGCAGTCAGTTCTAAAGTTTTTTTAAACTTGGAAAAATGCTTTATAATTGTCAAGCTTTAAAAAAATACCAACATCACGCAGATCGGACGTCTATATCATATAGCTGCCATATATAAACCTTGAAATGAGAAAGATTGGATGGACGATACTCAAGTTACGACTAAAAGAAAGTTAGATGTCGAAGCGCAGAGCAGCGCTGCTACTGCAAGTATAGAGTATACTACAGTAGTACTTTACCGACTTGATGTAAATGTTAATTGATATAAGTGAAGGCTTTTTGTAAATTCCTTCCCAAGATAAACGGGCCGACTTTTACTTATCCCGTATGATTCGTTACTTTACAAACACACCACTCAAGTTTAAGCACTGTCAAATCAAGTTGATAATTTTCTATCCAACCCATATCTTCCCAATGCAATTAACCCATGAATCCATTTCCATATCAGTCTGTTAAGCTGCTGCATGGTTGCACTCTTTGGGCAACTGCCTCAGATTCGGTCGGCATGGCAAACAATATTAAGCATATCAAATGCCCAGACAACAAACACCTTTGCGCATGCGCAACGCTGTCGGTGTATCTACTAGGTATGTCTGACTTTCCCCGTTCCCCCGCTCTTCCCCCTCAAATGGTAATGGTAATGCAGGCGCAGGCGGGTGGTCGCCTGTCAAACCGCAATGCAGGCGCCGTCGACAAAGTGCAAAGTCACGGATGAATGAGCCAGAGTCGGAGAGTTGGTGGCGGTGGAACTTTGCTTCAGCGATTCGTTTTAATTGATTTTGTTTTAGTTGTTTGGCAATTTGCGGCAGGAACGGTAAATTTCCTACGCACCACCGCCTGCTCCGCTAATCCAAAATAAAAAATAAAAAAACAACTTTTAATAAAGTAGAAAAACTAAGTAAAGTTAAGCAAGGCCGAAATTGATATACCCTTTTAGTTACTTTGATGATAAAATGGAAAAGCTTGAGCTTTCCTCTTTGCGTTACAAACATCCTAGCAATTCTATAACACCCTCTGCAAGGGTATTCTCAATCAGCACTTGGGCAACTAATTTTAGTTGTACATGAAGTTTGCCTGTCTGGGTATGCAAAAGGAGTTGCCAAACATTTTTGCAGTCATTTTTTGGCGGCTCCCAACTGCAAAATGTTGCGGCCAGCATTAGCATTAATTCCACTTGGCTGGTAATTGCCACGGGTTGCCTTCTTTTCCAAATGCGATCCATTTGAATTTGGATTTTCATTTCCATTTCCATTCGAGCGCCCGTCGCTGACAATTTGCAATATATTTGTTGGGCCACTCCAAGTGGTCGGTTGGCTGTTTATGCAATCAAAATTCTTGCCGTCCCCGGGGTGAACAGCCACAAAGTCAGCTCGAATGGCACTTGTGGGTGCAATTGTAATTATCCTAATTTATGTTGTGTGCATTTTAGTTGTTTTTTTTTCTCGTGTGGACTGCCACCTCCCTCGCCTATTTGCGGCGATTCTAAAATGCCGCACAGATTTATTGCAAATTATCTCGCAATTTGACAATGATCGATAGCATAAAATTTATAGCCGCCACTAAATTGGTTTTAGTTTTTTCATTTTCAGATAATAAAATGCTTTGCCAGGATCCATTTTCCATCGCCTCCCACCAGAATCAGGTTTTATTCGGTGGCTTTGGGTTTCGTTTTAATTTCCCGCTGCCGTTGCCAACGGTTGTGCTTTTCAAATAATTAGCCTAATAAATGAGTTGCCACGATTGGAGCGACTGTTTAGCTGTGCGCAAGCGGGGAAGTGCATTAGTGAAATGGAAAGCGTTTAATATTAGTGTGGAAAATAAATTGTAAAAGTATTGCAAAAATAAAGTTGAAACAAATAAGTACGCGATGTGTGGCTAACAGACAACTTTGTTTGAGCATTGTGGCGACTATGACACGAAGAGACATTCTTACTAATATTAGAAATGTGAGAGATTGCATGTTTGCCTGTTTGTTACTCGCTATATTCCCTAGCAGCCACCATCTAGAAGGCGCTGTAGAAAGGAATGCTCCCTAGTAGCAATTCTCGACATATCAGGTGCATTTAACAACATCATCGCTAAAGCGATAATTCGAAGTTTAAGAGCGCAGGAAAGCACGCAAGATTACCGCATATGCCAATAACATAAACATAATCATTGGCGTGGGCAGGAAGGGGGAGGGAGGGAGTTTCAAGGGTATCTTCAGACAGTAGTTATTGTTTCTCTCGGCGAAGTTGCCTTCAACTTAAAAAAAAACAAGGTGGTCTCAAAATTCTCGAGTACAATTGTTCCTGAAATGAGAATAGTCGTTCTCAATCGGATAACATTTGCTTTAAAAAACAACAAACTTGGTTTTCAACAGAGAGATATACTACACTCAGAAAAAAACGACCGGGATAGTTCTATACCAATCGGGATAGAATTTATGCCGTTTTGTACTTAAAATTTCAAGTATGTTTTGTTCTTTATCCTTACTTAAATTAAGTACGAAACATACTAGAATTACAGTTAGACTAAAAATTTAAGAAAGGATCGTACTTAGTTTAAGTACAAAATTTCTTGGATTAAGTACAGAATAGACTTACTATGCGAGCTCAAAAAAGTGTGCTACGAAAGCTGCGAATTATTTTACGTTGATTTTGTTCTTGAAATTCCCTCCTGGTTCTAACACTTTGGTAATGGAGTGTGGGCAGATTTCCGACTTACAGCATAAGCATCTTGGTCTTTGGTTAATTCATTTCCTTTGGATTTTGATATTATATAGAGACCTTAATAGGCTTAGACCCAGAACATTTTGTACTTATTTTTTGAAGTATTTTTTTGCTTCAAACATGGATTGGGGTAGACTTTTGAATTATTAGACTTCGATGAAGAACCTTTTTGCACTTATTTTGAGAGTAAATTGGGCTGTATTTAACACCTTAACAAAATAAAAAAAATAAGACCAATAAGATATTATAATAATTCGAAATGTACTTAAAATATCCCGAAACAGTCTTTAAACAAGTATTTTGGGATTGAAAAAATCGTACTTGAAATAAGGACTTTGTACTTGAATCAAGTATTTCCGTACTTACCGTACTATTGACACCGTTCGTACTTGATTCAAGTACAAAGCTCTTGTTTTTTTTTCTGAGTGTAGAGAGTGAGCGAGTGTTAACAAGTTGGCTCTCTTTTTAATCTCTCTTTTCTCAGCTTTGTTGTTAACGTTTGAGCTCGTTTTAATTTCAATGTTCTCGGGATTTTCCTTCTGTGTAGCAGACATATTTGCAGTCACATTGTCACTTAGACGCCTTCTTCAAACTGAATGAGCGGACTTGGAAACTGCGATGAAAGACTGCTACAGCTAAACTTTAAGATATGCTAAAATTGCATTTTTATTGTGATTCCTAGATTTTGGGATTCAGCATAGTCACAGATTAAACAAACGCTCACTGCATTAAAAAACATATTCAAAATCGGAGCTTGAAGGATGTCTGCAATGCCAAAACAATTTAGGAACGCTGTGCTACATTTGTTATCTGCTCAAGTACTGAGGGAATCCCCGAAATAATACTTTAAAGACGACACATGGCCTACGCTGTGCATGGAGCATCGGAGACTGAAGATTGCTATTAAATAAGTAGATACAAACTTAAGTCAAAAATAAAAAAGTCGTCAAATTCTTCTTCTCTTATTTATTTGCCAATATAAACATTTTACGGTCTCGGCCGCTGCTACTAATGCCCGGCGAGCATTATTACATCTTCATAAAAGATGGTCCCCGATGTGTTGGCAATTGAACACTGGCGCAGTATGTACACCATATATAACAAAAGGCTCGGAGAAGTTCGTTCCTATTCTGACTGAGCTTTGAGTGCTTCTCAACGTCATCATGCAAAGTCGAGCGTACCAATGCGAACACATTCTAGGGGTCAACGCCCTGGACATAACACAGTGCAACTCA
The DNA here is from genome assembly GCA_018904275.1 of Lordiphosa clarofinis. Lineage (NCBI taxonomy): Eukaryota > Metazoa > Arthropoda > Insecta > Diptera > Drosophilidae > Lordiphosa > Lordiphosa clarofinis. The sequence continues at coordinate 417,374 of JAEIGQ010000145.1, forward strand.
TAAATTGGTTACGCTTTCGGAATGGGCTGGGGTTCCCAGCAGTTTAGCCGTTTCTGGCAAAAAAATGAAAAAATTGCCCTTTTTCCGAAGTTTTTGCACTTTTGAAGCACTAGATGCCAATTTTTTGGGGCAGTCAGCTCATGACTTTTTTTCCTCTAGTTTATATCTTTAACTTTGCCAAAGATATAAAAACAAAATTTCAAACGGTTTATGATGAAAATTGACTTTTTTCCAAAATTTCAGTTTTTGGTGAAAATATGTTGGGTATCAAAAAACACCTTTACGATGTGATAGGGCCAAGTCCTTTGGGGATTTTTTTAGTTTCGATATGCTCTTAAAAAATATCGGGGTCCAAAGGCGTTACCCAAAAACAACCAATTACTGAGACCAGAAGACTGGCGTACAGGACTGGCCCAGGAAGTAACGCACACTATCATGGACGGCTCAAAGATAGCCTGAGAAGTTGGAGTTGCCGTATACTGCTAGGAGCCGGACTTGAGGCTGTCCTACAATCAGTCAAACCACTGCACCATATTCCAGCCAGAAGTTTTCGCTATAAGGAAAGCAGCTGTGCAGACGCACCAAACAATCAAATTAACATATACGTTGACAGTCCATCGGCCGTCAAAGCAGAGAAGCAATAGAATCAAAACGTCAAAGATCCTCTAGGATTTCTAATTGTTTTGGTTCCTCGACTTGATTTAGAGCCATTTTGGCCAACGAGAGCAATGCCAAAAAGTCAGCCTGTATTGGTGTGCGAACATAAAGCGCCGTCAAGTTCCTTCGATCTTGCTGCATCAAAGGCTAGACAGCGACTAAGAGGCTTATATGCTCTCTTTCTTTAGCTTTGGCATGCGTTCGCCTCGTATATTTGCAATTAGCGAAATGTCTTCGCCCCTGGGGGTATTTAGTAACAATCGCTGATTTAGAGATTGACATAACAACATAATGCAGCATGAATTCCATTCAAGTCGATCCCATTTAAGCTGATAATTAACAAATTAATTTATAATAAACCAATCTATTTTTCCCAACAAATACGCCCAATGAATATTTAATGATTTTATACAGAACTTTCAAAACCAGCAAATAGAATATAATATAATTATCACTTCAAATGGCAAAGAAATGGAGCACCTCCCTCTTCCTGACAATAAAATATATACAATATGGCGCCAATTTGTGTGGAGCAACGCCTTTTGCTGTCTGCCTCAATTAATTAACAGTTTACTCTCGTGCACACAAATGCTAAATTATTAAATTAGCTAATAAATAGTGTGTAATAATAAACAATAGAAAATGCAGACAAAACAAATCAACATGCTGAAAAAACACCCAGTCAAAGCGGCGTTAAATCAATATAATTGACAAATAGCTCGAATGTGGCCAAGAATTAAATATTGTTTGATATTTTTAGGTGTGGTCCGTGCGAACCAATTGATAGAGACATGTTCAACTGACAACACACTCAACGTGTGAATAAATCATTTATGTAAGACCCAAACGCAAGATAGTTTAATTGATTTATGAAGTTATTATGGTGTTTAAGTCAACTAATGGCTCCAGATTGTCAACTGAGTTTCATTAGCAATTCACAGCATGACAATTAGAAACTTCACACCGTAGTCGTTGCCTGCCACGTCAACTCAAGTTGGAAAAATTCTCCCCACTGATATGTGGCCGACAGGTGAGTGTCTCCAGATGCAATCCCAAAGCAGATGTCCAATTAGTGCCAACTAAAAGGGGCATTAAACGCGAACAAAACAGCACACAAATTAAGACAAAACATCCCCGAGAACGCTTCCGAGGTGATAACGAGCAGATGCAGCGGCAAGGGAATCGTCGCCACAACGAAAAACCATTCTCTAAATCGTCGCTTAAAATCAGTTTCCAAACGCCAACGACACTCGCCGGTAACGCGCACAAGAGCACAAAGTTTTCACGGCCAAGGATCCCAAATTAATAAGAAAACGGGAAAAAAAAAGTTTGACGGGTGTGTGTGACATAAAGTGCTAGACAAGTGCGTATGTTGGTGTGAGTGTAAGCATGAGCAATTCTTCAATGGGTTAAAACGTTGGCTAAAAAACTACGACCTAGCAAATTAAACTGCGCGTTCGACCGGTTTGCGATAACTAAAACACACTTTAATGCAACACGATGAGTTGCATTCGGTGAGGAAACCCGTTTGAAGTGGCTTTTAGCTAAGAAATACGGAAACTCTACTCGACTTTGCAGGGAAGATGAAAAAGGTTTTTGGAAAACCCTTAAAGCATCGACGGATAGCCAGTGGGTGGTGCCTCTGTTTGATTCAACAATTTCTGTTGGTTCTTGTTGTTTCACATATAATTTGTATACGGTTACTAGCTGAACCTGCCACTACTTTGTCCGCGTCCAAGAAAAAGATAAACTTGTGTTGTTTTATCTTGAAGACAGTTTCTAAGTTCCAGGCGTCCCGTCCTAAAGGACCAAACCAAATTTGCAGGGCGTTCGAAAAGTCCCAGCCAGTCAAGTTAATGCTGAATACATACTTCGTCCGCACGACCACATAGCGAATTTCGGGTCTAGCGATATTATATGAAGACTATACATTTCAAAGCAGTATCAGCACTCTTCAATTTTAATTCAATTCTAATTGGCCATCTCCATTTTTCCCCACCTCTTCTTCATCCGCTCACCACTCTTTCCCCACCCTCCTTTCCATCTCCCACCGCTCTTCACTCCTGTTTTCTCTACACTAAGAAAACGAGAGCGTAAGTTAAAGTCGGTTTTAACCGACTTCGATATACCCGTTACTCATGAAAAAACATGTTTAACAGAGTTCCTGCGTTCCTTAGGGTGACCATCCGAAAAGTATGCAGCATTTTTTATGGTGGAAGGGGGGTAGCGGGGGGGTTTGTTTCTTTTTTTTGCTCATAACTTGAGAACTTCAAGAAACGCTATTAAACAAGGCTAAGTAATGGGTATAGCTCACTTACCACCCACTCCATCCATCTTATAAGTTCCCATTGAACTCTCTGCGAACCAATATTTTACAGTTGACTAAGAAGACTCTCCAGCTTTTCTTTGATGTGGAGGGGCTAAAGAAATTATTGTATCTAACTTTCCAATTGGACTGAAATACTTCTGTACCTATTAATGAGCAAAAAAACCAAGCACGCGACTGCCTACAAATTTGTAAATATATGCAATCAGTATCATCAATTCTCAGGGTAATTGCCGATGCGCTAATGACTTCATTGATCTGCTGTCGATAACCTCAGCTAATTATTGAAATGTGCCAATTTGCTAACACAATTGAAAGCAATCAATGCAACATTTCCATTCAACTTAGTTTACTTGCGTACATTAAATACTTAAGTACATTCAAATGACTGCATGAGTTTATTTAATGTTGGTTTATTTATTTCAAATACACGTTATATGTACAAGTATAACATCTAAAGTACTTAAAAAGTTATTTCAACAAAAAATATTATTAAATAAGTCCGTGACAGCGAATTTCCGTAGTCGGTTTCAAACTTGATACACTAATAAAAATCAGAGCAAAATATTTAAGTACCCGCGCTCTTGAAAAATAATTTATTTGTTTTTGAATTTTCAAGAATTTTGCTCTTGGAGTCAAGCTAAACTCGTTCTCAATTTAGTTGTTATAGGCAAGGGAAGTGAGGGGAAGCAAACTTTGAGAGAATAGCGTTAGTCACGTTCTCGCAGAGAGAGAGAAAGAGAGCGCATGCGCAGTCAGCCGTGGTCAAATATGAGCAGACGGCCGTTAGTTCATTTTATGTTGAAGAATTCGTCTGTGCCGAAGTTAAAACACACTTGAAAATACAAGTAAGAGTGTTGCGGTCGAGTGCACTGACAGCAAAATACTCTAAACCAGAGGCGACCAAATGGAGAGGACAAAAAAGTGCGCTTGTGTGGGTGAACAAGAGAGCTCTCTCCAGACAACACGCGTTTTACTTGCTTTGCAGTGCTCACCGATTCACACAACCATAACTTCGGCTCGCGTTTGCTTAAAAACACGACTGACTTCGGCTCATTTGAACTAAAGGTGGCCGGGTCTGCTCTAAACCCAGTAATGTGGTTCGAATGGCTTCTATACTTCGCTCTTGGATCAAAAATGATTCTTTCTCTTTGAGTATAGTAGCCACCTACAGATCAGAAATCATGTTCTTATTTTAAATAACTTCTGAGATGTGGCTCTAAACCATTTTTTTATCGGTTCAATAACGGTTCAACACCGCTCAGGAACCATTCAACTCATACAATATCATCATTAACTTATGCGGCGTGTCGTGTCAAATACATACACACTCATTCTGTTATTAGTAGTTTTTCGAAAGAGTCTCTTGTGTGCTCGTCTGTCAAAGTTGCATAGCTTTCATTGCTCTCTCCCTCTTCTCTTTTTTGAAAAATGAGCTGTCAACGCCGTTAAGTTGTGGTTGTTGCATCTCAAGAGAGGGATGGACCAGCACAAAAAGCGTTTAACGGGATACACGTGCTCTCCCGCTATCCCGTGGAGAAAATGGGATACTTTCACAAATCAATTGACAAATTTTCGAGGAAGAAATGAGCTCTGATGACAAGTATATTAAGCGGTCGGTGAACCACGGACGGATGACAAGTCATCCTTAAAAGCTACATCGATCCGTCATCGCTAGGGTCAATTCGGTCTATTAGTAGCCTTTCTAGTAAAGGGCTTTTCAGAAAACTTAAATTAACCTTATCTTAGATTAAACTTAAGGGGGGACATCTAAGTAGAATTTTTGAAAATCGAAATTTTTTTTTTGGCTTAAATAATGCTTTAGGGTCTTAAAAATAACATACCAAAAAATTGAATCCGCCAAAAGTTTCTAAGTGTCAAAATTTTCCATTCTACGGCGAAGCCTCAGCGGACTATACCAAGCGCTTTGATAAATTCTGGCAAACAATTTTTAGTATTGCTACAATATTGCAACAAGTGTTTTAACGTGCCTTATATCAATTTTGAGAACTTTGTGTATGATCGCTCGAGTTCAAGTTTTCCAGGAAGTACCCACAAATAAAGCTGAGCAATCATTGAGCGATGGAGCAAAAAGGCTTTCCTTTAATTTGGAAGGGGGAGGGAGAAGGAAAAAAGAGGGAGGGGGGGGGGAGGCATCGCAGATAAATATACATGAATAAATTACACGATTTACGTACTTAAAACTTTAAACGCGTTTATCTCGAAACCATTTTAGTGCCGACACACAATCTTAACCGATCGATCGAAATTTTCTGAGTAAATTGGATACCTATGCTATCGATCACGTAGATTTTTTCGATATTTGCTTACTTTTTTAAAAAATTTTTTAAGACGTTTTTTTTTTTTAAACGCGTTTTTTTCAACTACCATTTCGCCAAAAATCCAAATATCGAAAAATCCTACGTGGATCGATAGCCATAGGTATTTCCGTTTACTCAGAAATTTCAGAGATTAGTGTCCGGCCACGGAAAAATAAGGTCTACGGAGAAATGATACACGACCGCCATTTGTTTTTGATACAAAAATCCCGAAAACCATTTCGAGTAATGTATCACACTATTATACCTCCATTTTCGATTGGCCCTCCATTTGGCCAAAAAATTCTGAAAATCCACTTTTTTTTTTGTCCCCGTTAAAGTATCGAATTAAATTCCTCTTCCGGGGATGAAATGACGCCGTCGTAGTCACTTTTGTGTGTACCCATTTCATGAAATGGTACTTATGTACCCATTTAATGTAATGATTTTGCATGTGATCATTTGCTCTAATTACATTTTTAAATCAGAGATGGGCGCGTCGCGACGTTCCAATGCACACACCAAGCAGCGCGTGCATTAGGCCTCTGCCGCGGCCGACTGCAAAGATCACACGTACGCTATAAGCATTGACAGCTACTTATATTTGCTTGTGCTTGTATGCGTGTGAAAAGTTGAGTATTTTTATCTGTGTTTAAATCCATAATCTTGCAGTTTAGGCAACGGATATTTTTATTGACACAAACATTTCACAAAAATACTTTTAAATAGAAGTGCTTATAGGTCCCCGCAAATGTTTGATTACTGCATCATTTCATAGTACACACTTGAACCAGAGATCAAATGAAATTGAATAAATTTTAAATTGCACTCGCACTGAAGAGCCATTATTTTCATATAGCAAAACTCAGAGAACTACTATATAGTACTCGTAATAAATTGATGAATGGACATGTTTACCAATCTCGGTCATAGTCACTAATTAAAAGGTTTAAGGCTAAAATTAGCATATGTAGCAATCACAATTCAAAGTGATTACAACGAGGCAGCCACCCTGACGCACACACACCTGCGTGTTCCCTGTTCATGAAACTCAACTTCATACATGTCGTGAACAAAAGCCATCGCTTCTGGGCCTAGGTCTGGGTTCTATACACATAGGCATATGCGTGAATAAAGCAATGGGGTTGGGGTGAGGTGCGGTTGGGCGGTGGAGAGTTCTAGCATTAGATGGCATCGCATGTCGGCAATTACCCGCATAATCTTGTAATACTAACCTAACCTAATGCTCCCGCAACGTAACAAAGTCGAGAGTAAATTTTAAGTTTGCCCATGCTTTAAATCGCATTAAAATAGTACTTTGTGGGTTGGAGAATGAAGTGTACCTAAAACTGTGTATAAATAAAACCTTACACATTTGCTTAAGTGCTGATAAGTTAGTATGTAAATAATCAACAGTTTGACCCAGATATGGTCATGAAAATCTAAGGCTTTAGGTGTTTTAGGAAAGCTCAAATTTAAATTAAGACCATCATAATCACTTTAAACAACTATTCTAAATATAAACCACTGGCTTGTTTCCATCCCTTTTGTTGATACTTTTTCAAGCATGTAGCGATACACTGCGCGCCAAAGGGGGAAAGAGTCAGTGCTCGGCAATGTGAGCAGAGAAGTTCCCACTGACAACTGAGAAAATATTTGTATCAAGACTGTATATGAAAATTAAAATAACGTAGATCGTTTTTCGTCCAGTTTTGTATGTTTTATTATTTCTTTTCAATTTTTCTGTAATCTCTAAAGCCAAAGCGTTGTTTTCTGGATCCCAAAATATTATTCAATTGCTCAAATAAAATGTTTGTGCAAATTAGGAACCAAAAATGATATTTATTAGGGCATATTTTCCATACTTAAATTTTTGAGATTACCTGAGAAAAATGGCTATAACTTCCTCAATTTTCAAGCTACCGATATGTTCAGACACTCAAAATGTTTGTAAAAGATGCGACTTTTACATATATCTTTTGAGCATTTTTGAAGTATAGATCTTTCTTCCTAGACAAAGTTTTTTGAAAAAAATCCTTTTTTTTTCAAAAAAGTAAAAATATATAAACAATTTTTTTCAAAAGGGTTTTTTAGTCCTGAACATTTGAAAATTTAATTCAAATCTCTATCCTCAAACGTTTTCGAGTTAATTAAAATTTAATAAATTTCCAATATTAGACTTCTAAGCGTAGAACTTCCGCAAAAGAGCCCCAAAAAAGCTCAAAATGTGGACTTAAGCTTCTTTCATAATAAGCTCCCCTTGGGCCAATTTTCATCCATTCCGGAGACATCATGCCAGAAAAAACTTTTTTGTATGGAACAAACTAAATAAATTCAATTGATCAAACCGAAATCAATTAATCAAACGAAGCTGGTCGACTGTACAGCTATTTCATGAAACTCCAGATTCAATTCTCAGCAGCCTTTGCCCGTCTTCTGTGGCAGAGACTACCTCATGTCGGCAATGCTATAAGCGCCCGGGAGTTCCAAAGAAAGGCGTACTGCTAAATTCGACATCATCTGGCTGTTAACATAAAGCCTGCTTGAAAGCTCTATGCTAGATTTTCAAAAAGGTTTCTACAATAGTCACTTATTATTAAGTAATTTAAAATGGTATTAAATTATGGTTTAAGTTGATACTGTTAAGTACAATTCAGCAATATCAATGGTAGACCTGTTCGATTAGTAAAAAGTACTAATACAATTTTTTTAAACTTTTTCCCAGTTTGTGATAATTTTCCTATTTTAATACCCTTCCAGTTGTCCAGATCATTGGAACGCATAGAAAAAAGCGTCTCCGTATTCTGCACTGTTGTGATCAAATTAAAAGGTGAATTAAATTATCCGCTTTAAGAAATCCCACTTCACTGACAAAACAGTGACTAATCACTGATTAATCAACGATTGTGCAATTACTAAATAGCAGGGTTCGTAAATAACACACAATGTACAAAACATCGTGTTTTAAACATTGTTCAAAACAGTAAGCATTGTTTTTTTCATTGTTTTTATTGGGAATGTTCAAAATGTTTTGAACAGTGTTCTAAACAAATTATGTCAAAATAAAGAACATTGATAAAAAACACAGGCGTTTTGAACACTTTAAAACAAAGTGTGTTTCTAATAGTAACATTTTCAACAAATAAAAAACATGTTTATTAACATTTTGAACATTTAACATTTCGACACACGAAAGCGATAACATATTGAACACTGTAACTACAAATTGAACTTCCCTTACAAATTTACATTAAATAAATATTTGGCTCAAAGTATGCTTTGCATTTGTGCTTGTGATTGAGCTCGTCTGATAAATAGAGCAGCTACTGTTTAAATTTCTGAGCAAAATGGGAAGACCGAAAAAATGCGATACAAAGGAGCTTGACTGGTAAAAAGACGGTTCATATAAAGATGCTATGCAACAAGGACTTGGCTAATATTTCTGGAAATATATGAGGAAGGCAGCGTAACGGAACCGTCAAGAAAGCAAACATAAAGACTAAGCTGAAGTTATCGCATAGGGAAAATTAATAAACACCATATTTGAATAAACATATGATTATACTTAAAAGGCATTTATTTTGTTTTTTTGGGTGCTTGCATTTTAACTAGTGTTAGTTCTCTTTGGCCGTTTTAAATAATTTAAAGCAGGGTTTGTCAAGAAGAGCGACAGCAAAAAAAAAGCGACGCAAGACAGTTCCGACCTGCAGGCCAGCGACTGAAAGCTTTTTCCGCTCTTGGCGCAAACCCCGGCATACGTTCGACTCGTATCGGTGTGAAAAACAAATGCGGTCCCTGCGGGCCAGGCGTAACCTTCGTTGATTTAAAGACTGATCAGCACTTTTCTAAATTCTTCACCATCGGTCATCCATGGTATTTTATCGCGGCTCAGTATGACCAAATTCAAATTTCTGCAGTCATCTCATTTTTAGTCTTGAATCACTATTTTCGAAGTATTTACCGCTTCTATGGAGATCCTTGATCAAGATTCTTAAGCTGGAAATACCCTGATGCTGTAGGACCTACGATTAAGTGATTGCCATACGATATTTCCATTCCCTGGTAGAATCGATATATAGCTGATTACTATGTAGATATGTCTTAAAGGTACGAACATTCTACCTAAGCAAAGGCGTAGGATATGAGAATATTTCGAACTGCGGGAAAGGCCAATAACTGAAAGTCTTTTTTCTTAGTCAACATTTGAAGGATGGAAGCTAAAAGACTGAAAGAAGCTCAGCTATTCAAGCCAAATATTTATTTAATGTAAATTTGTAAGGGAAGTTCAATTTGTAGTTTCAGTGTTCAAAATGTTATTGCTTTCGTGTGTCGAAATGTTAAATGTTCAAAATGTAAATAAACATGTTTTTATTGTGTTAACAGTGCATGTGTTTAAAACACATATGATTTTGAACTGTCCAAAATGCCTAGTGTTTTTTATCAGTGTTCGTTATTCTGACATAAGTTGTACAAAACACTGTTTAAAACATGTCGAAACACACATGTTGTTTATGAGTTTAAAACATCTTGATTTTTTTTGAACAATGTATTTTATGTGTGTGTTATTTACGAACCCTGCTAAATAGTGACTAATCAGTGATTAAACTGTGACTGAACAGTGACAAAACAGTGGCTAATCAATGCGTAAACAGTCAAAAAAGGATATTGCAGCGACTAAACTGTGATATAACAGTGACTACACAATGACAAGAAAGTGATAAAACAATGACTTAACAATGACTAAACAGTGACTAAACAGTGATTAAGAAGTGACTTAATAGTGACTAAACAGTGACTAAAAAGTGAATCAAACGTGACTAAACAGTAAAACAGCGGTGAATTATCTGTAAAGTAGCAGAGACTCTACAATGAGGTAACAGTAAATTACCAAAGTGACTTAACATTGACTAAAATTGACTCAATATTGACTCAACATTGACTTAACAGTGATTAAACCGTGACTGAACAGTGGGCGCATTCAGCAGATAATTTCGATATGCGGTTTGTATAACATGATAGGCAATTTTACCTTCTAAATGCAGGGATTGGCGATTGCGATTGGCAACTGACTTAACAGTGACTAAACAGAGACTAAACAGTGATTCAGTAGCGAATAAATAGTGACAAAACCTAAACTAAACACTGAGTTAACAGTAACATTTACAATCAGATTTATAAAGCCATGTCCGTCTGTCCATCTGTCCTTCCGTCCGTTTATATGCTATCTTCAAATTATGCATAAAGTTGTCAGGTACAAATTCGTTGCTTATTTGTAGGAACCGTCCAAATCGGATGACTATAGTCAATTGCTGAAATTGAAAAGATCGGTCAAAAAAGTAGCTCCAGTGAGAAAAACTTTTTGGTTTTTAATCGTAGCGTCTTCAAGCTATCTAGTTAGTCTGGCCACATAAAAGTGGGGCCATATATTGATGACCATGAGAAATCACTCCAAGAACATTGTTCAAAACGTTGTTGGAACGATGCCAAAAAATTTCATCAGCAACCGTAAATCGTATAAATTTGAAAATTTTGATTGGCTAATGATACGCGTGTTACAAAAAATTGCCAGATTATTAAGAGTCAAATATCTGACAGCCAGAAATGCTGACAGATTTGTTTAATCATATATGGCATTAGTCAATTGGCACTGCTCTAACAGGTGTTCACACTTGTATGGCAGCAACTGCCACATAAAAACATGGCAGCCTGCAAGTGGGTCTGAACGCAGCCTTAGAAAGAACAGTTGCTGATTTAACTCAATGGTGGCCCCTGATGCCTCTTAAGACAAAATAAGTTTTCAAATTAAATAGAAATGAATGACTTTAAAGCCACTAAAAGGGGATTTAATTAGCGATCCTAAAACCCAAACCAAAATTGTCCTGCTGTCAGTTTTCAGCCTTGTTTTGAAATGTACTCAAATCATATTGTTATTTATGTTTTATTTATTTGATTGCGTTTTAAACACACAATAAATATGCAGACTTAGTTACGTATGTAAATGATTATTGGGCTGGCATTTGCTATCCCCAAGTCGTACAGTGTAGCTGTGCCATGTAACCTGTCCCATCTGTCTGGTTGTTTGTCTGTGCAATTGTTTTGTGAAATTAAATTAAATTGATTGAATTTAGAGGGAATTCAGTTTTGAACCCTCACCGTCGTGGTACGTACATAAAGTCGCACACATACATAGAGAGGTAGAGGTCAATGCGGAGCAGCTTTGGTCTAGATTTGTTGTTATAGTTTTGATTGTTGTTGTTGTTGTTGTTGTTGCTAGTGTGCCAGTGATAATGACACTAATTTTTGAACGATTTGTTATTGTTGAGGTCTTTGTTGTGTGAGTATTACTGTTGATTGGCAGATATTAGAGCGGATTAATAAAAACGGAAATAGTTGACACTCTCTCCAAATGAGTTTAATAGGTCACACATGAGAGTATGAATATGAAATTAATACCTAGTCTGAAGGATGGGTTGATAAATGTGCGTTACTAGAAATAAAATCAACTACACTCAGAAAAAATCAAGAATTCCATACTGAAAGTTAGAAGAGTCCAAGTCAAATCAACTCAAAGTTGATAAGTTCAATAAATTCAAGTTTGAGATGAAAATTGTTGTTCTTTCAACCAATACTGATTAAGAGCGCGAGCACAAATACGGCTGAAAGATAAACCCAAGGCAGAACCTAAGTCTGATCTCGAAAAATTACAAAGCACTGGTTTGATCCTTAAAATTCAATTGCTTTGCGGAATCTATCAAGGTCAGCCGTCATTTCATCTTTAAGCCGCATGTGTGCGCGCGACCTGAGACATGAAACAATTGCTAACTACCTTCATCTGAATTTACACAATGAAGCAAACTGTATACCTCTCGTTGAACGTTTCCTTGATTCTCACGTCCACAAAGACCAGTTGGTATAGTTTGCTCCATTGTGTAAGTCCCAACCTAAAACTAAATCTAAACCATTCTTTACTAAATTTATGAAATTCAATTTTCAATCCAAATAAATTCTAAACAAAAAAAAACACATATTAAGAAAAGCATGTTCCTAAATAAATATCAATTAGATTTTGAAAAACATTTACTCCAATAAGTCAAAAAGACTACAAGAATTTAAGTTTCTTTTTATTTATTTGGTTTGAGTCCCAGATAGATCTGAGAAATATTTTAAATATATTTTACCCAGCATTGAAAGGTGGTTCAAAAAAAAATTCACTAAAAACAGAAGGTTTTCGGGAATTTTAAGATTCTACCTATCAATGCTGTAATTCGAAAATAACATTACAATTATCATTACAATTTTTTGGGTAACTGAAAGTTAAATTTGGAGTTAGAATTTCAATTATTTAATTTCCATTACTTCTACTCGAATGTAATTAATTATTGCATTGGAAATTAGTTCTATTACACAAGTTTACAAGAGTATCAATATATATATAGCGCGATTTGTTAAAATTTGAAGGTTTTGTATCGACATTATTTAGCCTTTTTAAACGAAATTAGTTTTTATATAAGGAGTCCATAAGATACCAATTTTAAATATTAAAATACAAAATATTATAATCTTTAATGGGATTTTGGGAATTACAACGCACAATTGGTAAAGGTAAACCTTCGAACCACTTCACACACTTAGAAATAACTGAGCCGCGTTTTTAGTTTCACCAACGAAGCCTTGATTCGCGGATCTCTCTCTCTCTCTCTCTCTCTTTTAAAGACATTCAATAGCCCATTAAACAATCATCAAAATCGATTTGTATAAAAGCCTAACCTCAACACTCAGAAAAAAACCACCGGCAGAGTTCTAAATCGATCGGGAGAGAATTTATACCGTTTTGAACTTGAAATTTCAAGTATGTTTTGTTCTTGGATGTACTTAAATTAAGTACGAAACATTCTAGAATAGAAAAACGACTGTTAAAATTATTCAAATGAGAAAAAACGTTCTTGACTCAAGAACATTTCGTACTTACAGTTAGCCCAAAAATTTAAGAAAAGATCCTACTTAGTTCAAGTACAAAATTTCTTGGTTTAAGTACAGAATAGACTTACAATGCGAATTATTTTAAGTTAAATCGGTTCTTGAAATTCACTCCTGGTTCTAACACATGGACTGCGGGTAGATTTCCGAACTACAGTTTAAACATCTTGAGACCTAGTTTCAAAACCAAATTGGGAAAGCTTAGAATTTTTTAGGCATAACACAAGAACATTTTGTACTTGTTTTTGAAGTATTAAAAAAATGGTTGGGATTGACTTTAGAATTTATTAGACTTCGATGAACAATCTTTTTGCACCATAAAATAATAATAGTGTAATAAAATCGTACTTGAAATAAGGATTTAGTACTTGAATCAAGTATTTTCGTACTTACCGTAGTAAGTACGATTCAAGTACAAAGTTCTTGGTTTTTTTTCTAAGTGTTATTAAAAAAGTTTTTTCTCTCTTTAGAGAAAAGCTAATACACACCCGGCCACCTTCACCAGCTGTGAGGTAATTAGAACGACGGGTGAATAAGAGGTTTAGAACAAATGGTCAAGGAAACCGTGAAAAAAAATTGCGAAATTCTTGATCACTGCATTCTTTTCGGTTTTCCTCCTCAGGAACACAGGACCGCTATGAAACATTTCTTCCCCTGACTATTGTATATATGTGGAAGTTGGACAGGGCCGACTTAAAGTTTTGCTCTCGTTCTGCCTGTTTGAAGTTATAGCGTCAGTTAGGAATTTTATGTTCACATTAGTTTAAAATTAAACCTTCAATTTTTTTTGGCTTAAAAAATTCTGTTTCGCTAGCAAAAATATGGCTCTCATTTCGATCTCTCTCTTGTCAGCTCAACCAAGCATACGTAGCCCTCTTGATGTGAATCTGCAAAAGTCTGCAACGGCTGAACGTTAATCCAAAGACCAATATAATTTCTAAGATGCCGAACGGCCATGTATTGGTTTTGCAATATGCAACCATTTTTTTTGGTGGCGACGAAAATTGTGCTCTCTCCGCTCACACAAAGTTGAGAGCGTAAAAATTCTAAAAATAGAATTTACTTGCTTTTACTTACAGGCGTAGCTGTCGCTGAGCGCTCTCTCTATCTGTCTGGCTTTTGAAAATCGAAGAGCCACTTGAAAAGCCACGCCACGCCAAAAAAATCGTATGGCGTTACTCATCTTATTATTCTAATGTCTTTGGTTAAGCCGAAAGCCCGAAAAGTTTGTCTTTGTTTTTCTGAAGAACTGTAAATAAACAAGTTAGGTGAAGTAGGTGGGGTCATTGAAGTCTGTTGTACAAGCGATATCTCTGATCTTACGGAATAAATAGATGGGAGGAGCAGCTGACTTCCTTCCCTTCCAATGCCAAGAGGTATGTTCAGATATTCCCCTTATCCCACAATTTTGAGGAATTCGCTCACACCTGGTCCATAATCGATCAAATTTTTTTCCCAATTGAGTGTAAAATATTCTTTAAAAAGGGAACAAGTTCTTAATAATTGAGCGTAAAATAGAGTTCGATATTATTCAAAAAATGTAAAAGACATTTAAAATAAGCTGATTTTCTAAAGTCGTGTAGAGTTTGCGTTTCCCCAAGCAGCAATTGTCTTTTCTAAATGCAGTTTTTCGGCACGGCACGTGTAGCTTCCTGCATTCTCTGCGTGTGTGTGTGTACTCAATACTCATGAATGGATGAATTTTGTTTAAAATTAACAATTTTTTTGTTCGAGTGTACCCCACTGACCCTCTCTCTAAAGCTTGGCCCATTATTGAAGCGCCGTTTGCATCGTTCTCGTTGCTCAATTGATTGTCGCGCGCCGTGATTGCTCCTCTAGCTTGAACGATGAGCGGATCTTTCAGTTGGCTATGCGAGCGCGACTGATGCGCCCGCTCAGTCCCGGTTCGCCATTCTCGTTTGAGGCTACTTAGGTTCGTCAGTTCACCAACTGCGTTGCGCGCAAAAATTGCGTTTAATTAAAGTATAAAGGCCACCGAACGGTCTCAATTTACGGACACTTGGCATAATCGTCGCGGTCGCGTTATGAGTCAGCACAGCCAGCTGAAGATGGCTCTGCCCCAGGTGCACGGGCTTCCGGTTAATCGCTCGCGTAGCGTAAAGCTGGGACTGGGCGTTAACCAGCAAACGGGTCGTGTACAATGGTGTCCGGGGGTGACCTGCTGTAAACTGCTTCTATTGCTTCCAGTGATTATGTTGCCCTTGACTCTGGTATTAATACTGCTCATGCGGCTGGACGGTATGTTGGCGGCTTTGCAGCTAAGCGAGGAGAGGATGCAGGAGCAACGCTTGGCGGACAACTACGATGGAGAAACCTTTAGTGAACTGATCAACGATGAGTTTTTAGTGCCACCTGCCAAGCGAGCCCATTTGGAGTCCAGAGCGGCGGATAGAACCAGACGATGTCTGCCCTATCGCTTTGCCAACGGCGAGACTTTGGAGCTGGAGGAGCGTAGTACTTTGATGAAAGATTCGCGTACCTCCTTTCTGCCCTACGGTATGCCGCGCGACTGTTTAAGCAACAGTCTTGAGCGGGATGATTTAGACCTGGATCTGGCCGCCAAGCACAAGACCTCGCACTACTGGCTGGGGCGTGATCGTGAGCGTCGTGAAGCTGAGCGACAGGCAGAGGAAAGCCCCGAGGAGGACTTGGCCTCACAGATAAGCGAAGCCACCGCCACTCTACAATCGTTCTGGAACGAGCAGGGCACCAGAGAGGGCATACGTCTGGCCCAGGCCAAGACTATGCAACGCTACATGGACACCAAAGTGGATCCCTGTGTGGATTTCTATCAATATGCCTGCGGCAACTGGGAGAAACTGCATCCCATTCCAAAGGACAAGGCGGGCTTTGATACCTTCGAAATGCTGCGCGAGAGTTTGGATGTGGTTTTGCGTAATCTTCTAGAAAAGAATAGTGCGTCACACAGTATTTCCGAGGGGCGCAAGAATCAGGTGCACAACAATCTCTTCAGACTGAATGAGCAGGGCACCGAAATAGATCAGGCGGCGGAGCTCCAGGCCGAACGCTTGCGTCAACATATCGTGAGCAAGAGGCACCTACTTAACCGTGTCCTGGTGCGCTACAAGCGGCTCACCAACGGAACCAAGCGAAAACGCCTCATCGAGCCCATCCGGGAGAAATCCAAAGAGGAGGATTCTACCCCCGTCCAGCCTGCTATTGCCAGGGACGAATACCTCAAGCCCAAACACGATGCCCAGGTCAAGGCCAAAAATCTGTACAAGTCCTGTGTGAACAGCGAGTTATTGGCTAGACGCGGCCTGGAACCGCTTCACAATCTCATCCTTGAGCTGGGCGGTTGGCCAGTCCTCGATCCCCAGTGGAAGGAAGCCGACTTCAATTGGCTGGAATTGGCGGCCACATTGAGACGCTACAACAACGACATTCTCATTGTTCAATGGGTGGGTGCGGATATTAAGAACTCCGAGGAGAATATCATACAATTCGATCAGACTGGCTTGGGTTTGCCTACCCGAGAGTATTTTCTGCAGCAGAGCAATGCCAAATATCTGCTAGCCTATGAACGCTATATGGCCGGAGTGATGCACAAGATGGGAGCCACCAAACAGGATGCCCAGCAAGCAGCCAATGAACTGATTACCTTCGAGACGCAGCTGGCAGCGATCACGGCCCCGGCAGAGCAGCGTCTAAATGTGACTAAGGTGAGATAAAACTGCAGTAAACATTTTTAATAAAAATTATATTTTTGCTCCCATTTAAAAATAATTATTAACAACTTGCACACCATACCACTTAGAGTGCTGTTTAAAGAACCTCCCCAATTCAATCTTCAGAGGACTTTGGCATCAACTGCAGGTCAACCACTGTTTTCTGACCAATAGATGGCACTACTACAGTGAACATTTGGCAACCCTGCAAAGCTTTTGCAATCTTTCTTTAGGTCATAACTTGGGAAAAACTTATTCGTATCATTCCTACACAGAAAAGAAGTATCAAATATGCCTTCATCTGAGAAATACCAACCGAAAATTTCGAACAAATCAAAGTTTTAATATCAATAACAACTAGAATCTTTCCATAAAAGTCTTTTATATATTGCTAAAAGGAATGTAATTGTAATTGCATACTAATTAGTAGATCGAACTGTGAAAACCAAAGGTCGTCAACATTGATGGCTTTAATTAAGTGCCATTAAAAGTTGGCCAACATGGGCTTGTTGTGGTCGCCATTGATGGTAACTGCGTTGCCAACATCATTTTCAAAGTAAAATGGGTCAATTATACCACCAAGACAATCCCCTTCAAATGGTAACTCTTAGAGGATCCACCGACTTCTATATGATTACGTGTGGCTGTTCCGAGCCATAATCAAACCGTTCTGCAGCCGTTATGAAACTGTCTCGAGAACAAAGCACTGGTTTTGAAAATAAGTTTTTAATATTTGAGGGCATCCTTTTAGTAAAAAAAAGAAGGAAGACGGGTAACAAATGTAGTAAATTTATTTACACAGAAGAAAACACTCCGTTTACGAAATAACTCTCAAATATTATGAGGACAATTGTGTTAAATGCTCTTGACTGTTTGTTAACCTTTTTTTTGACAACGCTTGGGCTCATCTTGAGTCCAATGTTTCTGAATTTTTACTCTTTAAACGTAGAAAGAAGGGGCTACATTCGAAAATTTTAAGATTTGACACTTCTTAGTGCGCCTATTAATGATAACAATAAAGAAGCGGCAAAAATCGGTCAACTACGTATCAACCCAGACTCGAACTACACCGTGAACCGAACCTTTCACATTACAATGGGTTGTAAGAACCCCGGACCAAAGCTTCTACAAAAATTGACAGGGTAGCAAAGTTGCTCAAACCTAAATTTTTGTGGACTCGCTCAAAACAAGGTGCTATGAAATCAAAAAAAAATAATACCACGGCATAATAAATATTTTGTTTTACAGCTACTTAGGGAGTCAATCATGAATCTAATCATTTAGATCTAATGAAACGATTTAAGAGATAATTTTCGAGCTTACTCGTTTATTTACTAGGCTCGTTTGTGCTCGTCAAGACATCCGAATTGATCGTAAGCGCATTGACCAAGGTATTTTAAGTAGGGTTGTCGAATATTTCAAAAAATTTCTATATCGATATTTTTGGCGATATTGAAAAAGTATCATTTCGATATAAATATTTTGGTGTCAAAAACATCGATATTATCGATATTTTCGATATTTTTCAATAAAAACCCGGATCTTAACTATGAAGAGATCTTTTGAGGTAATTGAGGCGTCATTTGACGCGTTATAAGAACTATAATTTGACTGCGCCTATAAAATATTACCTGGTTTCCATATTTACATTAAAAGGCTCCAAAATTCCTTTTCACATCCACTACTAATGTCTGCTTCGGTAGATTTTTCGTGTAAAAAAATTCGAAGATTTTAAACGTAATTATAATTGATTTATATTAAATCTTCCTTACAATCGTATGTATAATGTGCATGCACACTATGTAAAAATGCATAGAAAGCAGCCAATTTGACACTCAAAGGACCCAAATTCCCAGAGTTCAAAATCATTTTTAATTGGATTTACCGTTGATGAGCTCCATTTCTGCCAAGCATCTCCATGCTTTGCTTTTAAGTGCGCTTTTATATTTGTTTGAGTTTCCACTGGCCCCTAAAACTTTATTGCACAGTTTGCTCTGCGATTTTTGTGCATCAACTTTAATTAAATAACTTTTAAGCATTTTGCCTTAACTGTCCAGAGCACAAGAAACAGTTATTCGCAACTGTGCGACCGATCGCTATAACAAAAATATCATTGAAAAATATCACCAAAAAATATTCGATATCCGAAAAATATGCGATAATGAAATTCTTCATTTTGGGCAAAAATATCGATATTTCGATATATCGATAATATTTTCGACAACCCTAATTTTAAGCTCATAACAAGAGATCCATAGTTAGACAAAGGAACAGACGCACTATGGCCCTAAATCAAAATATGTTTTTCAGGGACTTTTAATGGTTGGAATAGTTGTGGTAGTACATCGGGTTTGAATTGTGACCCTTAATAAGGAAAAGTGTCCTCACTTGGCTCAGGTATGAATATTGGCCAAAAAAATATTACAACTTTTTGTTTAAGTCAAGTCTCTTTCTTCTTATTACCTAATTTTCGACAAGCAACCTATCAGTCACGTTCTTTAACTTTTTTTTTTATTTTTTGACTTGTGAATGCCAAAAGTAAGTACGAACGAAATAGCTTTGGTAAATTGCCTTTTTAATAGACATATGAAGTTAAAAACATAACATGGAAAAAAATGGTATATTATTTTAAGCAACAATTACTTAGTATTATTAAATAGTTTCAAAATTGATCAAATTATTATTTGAGTATCTAAATTTTGTTCTTTAAAACCCCGTTTTTTTCCACTTTTTCGTTTTTGACGATTTTTGAAATTGTTTATAAATTTAACAAAAATTTTTTTGCAAAACCGCAAATACCTTGGTAGAATAATAATAGATTTTCTCTTCCTTCTTTGCAGCTCTACAAACGCATGACTCTTCAGCAACTGGAGACGGCAGTGCCTCAGATAGGTTGGATCGCCTATCTGAAAGCACTGCAGAATCGTGATGTAAGCGACAACGAGGAGGTGGTCATCTATGCAGTGGAATACATGAAGAAGTTGGTGACTCTACTTGAAGGCTCAGATTCCCGTACCATAGCCAACTATATGATGTGGCGTTTTGTGCGTCATCGCATCAACAATGTGGACGATCGGTTTGATGACATCAAGCAAAGTTTCTATCACTCGCTCTTTGGTCGTGAGGAAAGTCCACAACGCTGGAAGGTGTGCATAGCTCAGGTTAACACCAACATGGGCATGGCGGTGGGCTCCATGTTCGTTAGACGTTATTTCGATGATAACAGCAAGCGGGATACTTTACGGATGACCCACGAGCTCCAGCAGGCCTTTCGGGACATATTAAAGAAGACCGATTGGCTGGATGAGCATACCAAACATTTGGCCGAGGAGAAGGTAAATGCCATGTCATTGAAAATTGGCTATCCGGACTTTATACTCAATCCGTTGGAGCTGAATGAAAAGTATGCGGGCATAGACATACATCCGGACAGGTACTTTGAGAACACCATTAACGTTTTGCTGCATACGGCCAAAACGGAGCAGGCCAAACTGCATGAACGCGTGAACAAGACCAACTGGCAGACAGCACCCGCTATAGTGAACGCCTACTATAGCCGCAATAAGAACCAGATTATGTTTCCAGCGGGTATACTGCAGCCTCCGTTCTACCATCGTCATTTTCCCAAGTCATTGAACTTTGGTGGGATTGGGGTGGTCATTGGGCACGAACTCACCCATGGCTTTGATGATAAGGGGCGTCTCTTTGACAGCATGGGCAACATACACAAATGGTGGTCGGATGCTTCTATACGAGGATTCGATGAGCGTGCCAGCTGTATTATAGCTCAGTATAGCAATTATACCGTGAACGAAGTGGGAATAGTGCTCAATGGAGAGAGTACGCAAGGTGATCTATAAAGGGAATCCATACTGAAACTCTGACTTAAGTGGGGGCTTCTCCTCTTTTTAGGTGAAAACATAGCGGACAATGGTGGACTGCGTCAGGCTTTCCATGCCTACAAACGTTGGCTAAACGAGCATCCCCAGGAAGTCCACAACGAGATGCTACCGGGTTTGAACATGACCGGACCGCAGTTGTTCTTTCTGAACTTTGGCCAAGTCTGGTGCGGGGCCATGCGACCGGAAGCCATAAGAAATAAACTAAACACGGCCATACACAGTCCAGGACGATTCCGTGTCATTGGCACGCTATCCAACTCATATGACTTTGCCAGGGAGTTTCACTGCGCGGCTGGAACGCCCATGAATCCATATCAAAAGTGCAGCGTCTGGTAGAGTATGATCTACCCGATGCCCCTTGGTAAGTGCACTTCATTTGCCCCCACCCAATTTGCAACTGACGTCGTAATTGCTCCACTTTGGGTTGCCACTTGATTAGGAGTACGTGTTGGCTGTCTCCGGCCTGGCTCTTGTTGTGCCAATAACAAGCTCGCACTTCAATTGGGCCCTGGCACTCACTTAATTAATGATGATTTATACAGCCGAACAGTTGGCTTTTAAGGGGGGAGGGGGAGGGATCCGTATCAGTACCAACTTCTTTAATTGTCTTTGCAATTGTAATGAATGTGCCGTCGGCTGTAATATTGAATTGGACTTTCTCTCTCTCTCTCTCTTTTGCAGTTTGGCCCGTATTATCCTCACCCCCGGCTTGCCATTTCCAGATTAAACCAACTCGCAGGAATATTTATTTGTTCCCAGAACTGTGCCAAAAAAATAATTGCAAATTTTACAAATATTTATATATATATCTATTTTGTAGCTGTTAACTTATTAATTTAGCTTATGAAACAATTTATATTTGTGATAATTTTAATTAAATGTTACTGAACAAACGAAATTGTATGTTTGCACTCAACCAAATGCATGTAAAGACCATGCCTTGCATAGATAGGACTTGGCGTTTGATTAAAGGGTCAACTTTCGGAGCAAGAGCCACCACAATGAAATCTACAATGTGGAAAGATCAAAAATTTACGAAACGACCAACTCTTCGAAAAGTTCCATATCAGAGGCGGCCATCCACAGGTCACACGAGCCGGTGACACGTCTATAAAACAAACAGTCATTTCACCCAACAACACAATTCAACAATCCGTCAATTCAACACAAACAAATTCAACACAAATCAAAGTCTTCACAAAACAATTTCAACACACGTCAAAACAACACTAAGTCATTTCACCCAACACAACAATTCAACACACGTTAATTGAACACAAAACAATTTCAACACGTTAATTCAACACAAAACAAAATAATTAATTTATTAAATTTAAATTTGGTTTAAATATAATTGTCGAAGTGTTGTGAACAAAAGTATGTTATCTTTAATGCTTTCAAATATGCGTACACTTTCGGAGGATACTAAGGCTACACTCACAACAACACAAAACAATTTTAACACGTCAATTCAACAAACGTCAATTCTACACACGTCAATTCAACACAAAACCAATTAAACACGAACAATGTTTACAACGCCTGCATTCGTATGAAAGTTATTCAAGTTGTTAACAAAAGTATGTTATCTCTGGTGCTTTAAATGTGCATAAATTTTCGGAGGATATTAAAGTCAGGTTCGACTGACATTGCCACTTGCAGGATTGAAAATATAATTTTTTTTAAATTGTTTTTTTCCAGTGTTGAAATTGTACTGTGTTGAAATCGTACTATGTTGAAATTTTCCGATGTTCAATTGCTTTGTGTTGAAATTGATTATGTTGAAATTGTATATGTGTTATAATTGTGCTGTGTTGAATTGACGTGTGTTGAATTTATGTGTGTTGAATTGACGTTTGTTGAATTGACGTGTTGAAATTGTTTTGTGTTGAATAGACGTGGAACCACACGAGCCGAAGTCAGTCGGGTTTTTATGCAAACGCGATCCGAACTTATGTTTCTGGGAATCGGTGAACACTGCATTTCAAGTAAAACGTCTCTTCATCTTTGTCTCTCTCTTTTTCGCTCTTTCTCTGTCTCTCTCTCTAAGATTGGGCGATGTTGGTTGTGAAAGGAAGGGAGGGGGGGTGGCGGGGATGCTGGGCACACTTTTTTGCTCATAACTTGAGAACCGTTCATCCCATCTTTATTATTTCTTCGGTACATCGATACATTTTGCTAATTACTAACTATCTCTAGAAGGTACAAATCGTCTATCTTCAAAACTGTAGGAGATAAACCGTTTTTTCCAAATTGAGGGAGCGGGAGGGGGCGTGGCAAAAATTGAAAATAAACTTGATCTGTCTGCAATTATAAGAAGCATTTGTCCCATACATGTCAAACCTCTATCTCTTACCATCTCTGAGATCTGTTTGTTCATACGGACGGACGGACAGACAGACATAGCTATATCGACTCGGCTGTTGATGCTGATCAAGAATAAATATTCTTTATAGGGTCGGAAATGATTCCTTCTCCCTGTTACATACTTTTGCACAATATACTCTATGTTTTTTCGGTACAGAGTATAACAAATTGTAATCTTTCTTATGAGAAAGAAATGCTTAGCAATCTTAGGATCAACAGTATTGTTTAAAAGAATAATAAAGAGCTTGAACCTTCTAAGATTGGGCACAGTAATGCAAAATTTACTTAGTTTTTAAATTCATCATCAAGAAGTTGCTGTATTCGCTGTGCTCCATCAATAGCACTCGCATTAAATCTACGCACGTGTTCCTACCTGTTGATCCTAGCAATTCGTCCTAGTGTAAATTTAAGAATTGTAATAATTCATTTAATGGAGTCCATCTCGCCTACGATGCGCCTGGCGTTTGGCGAATTGAGGCTATTGTAGCCACAACGTGCATCCACTCGTTTGACGTACTCACCGCCCATTAAGTAGATTTGTAAAAATGTATGCGGTTCTTTTAGCATTGGCAGCAATGAGCCTACTTTCGATTATGCGATCCTTTAACATATCGAAAAATTAACTTGTTTCGTTCTTATCTGTAGATGGAACATCTATCTACAGAACTATGGGAGATCTGACGTTTTTTTTAAATTGATTATAAACTTGATCTGCCTGCAACTATCAGCCATTTTCCGGTTTTCACTAAAGTGAATTCAAATTTTTCCCGTAAATCAAACGGAAATCCGTATCAAACGTTTTAATCCGATTTACCAAATCAATTTTATGCGACAGCATACTTAACAAATTCGAATTCGACAATTTTTGTCGAAAGTGAAAACCGAAACACGCCCGTATAAGAAGCATTTGTGCCATTCATGTCAAACTTCTATCTCTTTCCATCTCTGTGAAATGATTCCTTGTCCCTTTTACATACTTTTGCACTAACTTAATAAATTGCACTAAAAAATCAATCTAATTAAGAAATGCATTAAAATCCTTCTAGCCATTCCAATGCAAGACAGCCTAATTTTTGTCTTCTCTTCAACACTGGCGATATTTTGAAAACTTAACCAGCTGCAGCTTTCAAGTTCCAAACAAATAATTTTGAAACTTTTTGAGTAGTTGTCATCGTGCTCGCAACGTGAACAGAACGGTCGCGTCCGCTGCTTTGTGTGGGCGATCCCAAAATTTATATATATAAAATTAATACAAAAGTTTATATATAGACTCCAAAATTGTATGGGGGAGCATGAAATTTGTGTAACTGGTAGTGAAGCAAAGGAATGAAATGCAATTCTGGTTAATTTGTGTGGTTTTATTGTGGCCCAATGAGGTCGTGGGTCAGTATTATGGAGATAACTCATATGGCACTGCAAGCGAACAAGCCATACGAATTGGTAAGCTCTCGCTCCCGAAGCTTTAACTCAATTTCTTTTCCATGACTCTTTGACTCAATCAATGCTGCAGGTCTAATCACAGATGATGCCACGGATAGGATACGACAGACATTTGAGCATGCCATTTCGCTGGTAAACACTGAGCTCAGCATACCCCTAGTGGGTGAAACGGAGCAAGTTGAGTATGGTAACTCGGTGCAGGCCTTTGGCCAACTGTGCCGTCTCATGCAGGTAAGCAACGAGATTCGTGTGGTGAATGGAGACTGCTCATGTGGTTTGAACTTTTATTAGAGTGGAATTGGCGCAGTTTTTGGACCCTCTGCCAAGCATACAGCCAACCATTTGTTAAATGCTTGCGATACCAAAGATGTACCCTTTATATATCCTCATCTATCGTGGGACTCGCAGTCGGATGCTTTCAATTTGCATCCACATCCTGAGGATATTGCTCATGCCTTGTATGACATTATCAATCAGTTCGATTGGTCGCGCTTTATCTTCTGCTATGAATCCTGTAAGTAATGCAAATGGTATTATAATTTTGTCCTGAGGTTTAACAATGCATACAATTAATCATATCCGTCCCCATAAGCTATATGTATTCTTTGTCCGTCATAAATTGGTTGAAAAATGTGTGTGAGACAAAAAACGAGGAATGGAATGGATCGAATGTATTTTCTGAGACAAAAAGGATAGAAAAAGACTTCGCAGAATGCCACAAGAAACATACAGCGATGAAAGTTGAGCTACTAATCGGATGGGTGGGCTTGTATAAAGCTGGAAAACGAAGTTCGTGTTTTGTGTTTATGAACAAACCTTAAGAAATTAGTGGAGTCCAGTTCACAACTTGCTATGCACTACTCATCCGATCCATTGATTAGCTCTCTCTACAAAAGTCCTTCCAGATTTAAAAAAAAGAACATTAATTTGGATATGGAGGTGAGAAGTCTTCTCTTAAAAGTGGAATATAATTAGTCCGCCTCGGAGTGTGGTTCAGATTTAGAAAAATTATATTGTTATCTTCTATTTAACTATACTTATAAATCTGTAGGCCCGACTGACTGACATATTATCAACTCACAGGCAAAACCGCTTATCCTACAGATCTAAGATTTGTTATAGATCTGCGTTTAGTTATGCAGGCGCGCACTAAGAAAGAAATTTTGGAAAATTTGTTCGCAAGGTTGGTGAAAATACCAAAAAAACCACATAAATAGCTGTAGCACTCAAGTAATATTGTGGACAATGCTGTTAAGAGTGCGAAAGAGCGCGACTGTCTTGGCCCTCAGAGACAGATTATAGATGCTATGAGAGGGGTGACGTGAAAGAGTGAAGAGCGCAGGAAGAGGGAGTGGTGGCGAGGGATAAGAGTCGAAAGGTGTGGAGAGAGGGGGAGAGCCAATTTAAGTTGATTTATAATTGAAGAGTAGCTGCCATGAGGTCAATTAGTTTTGATATTTAACACAAACAATATTAAAACAAAATTTGAGCATGTTCCGAGTTTCGAAAACGAGTGGAATTGTCATAAATCGAGTTTATGGCTATTTCGAATCCCCCAAATCAATTAGAATTATAGTTTTCAAAGAATGTGCTGCAGAGTCAGCGGAATTAAAAGTAATTGCTATAAAAGAAATAAAATATATCCCTCAAAATAATAAACTATAAAACAGGGCTGCAAATCTTTTAAAAATCGGAGAGGGTTTACCTCGGGGGGTCGAACCAGCGAAACTTTACTGAACTATACTGAACCCTATCTAAAGGGTTTCTTCAAGGTGGATTTAAATTAAGTTTTTAAAAATATACAAAAACTACTAAATCATTTCGTATCTTTGTTTTCTAATGTTATTAGAGATTTATTACAGACAGACGGATGAACGAGGACAAAGAAGGTTTAACATAGAAGCACAATTTTAAACGCCATTGTTTTTTTAGCGCAAAATTATTGTCGAAATAGAAAATAAACACGGTGGTTTAAGGGAGACAGACTTGGGCAACAAATAACATAGAGCCAAAATAACCGTGAACAGCGCAGGTGTGCTAGGGTGCAAAGAGCCACTACGTGCTCATTGCTGAATTAGAACACATTTTCGAAAAATTTGGGATTTAGTTAAAATTTTTATAAATGTTTCGTCTGCTTTGGGTTACATTGTTTCTCACTCTCAGTTGTCGCATTGAATTTGTCCCAAGGGTTGCTTCACAGCAACTCCGGGTTCACGGAGTTGGTTCAGAAGGTCGCTGAACCTTGGGTCGGGTTGATAAATTATTTCGTTCTTCAATAATTCAACAAAAACATGTCCGTATATTGAAGCAAACTTAGAACTGATTTCTTCTCTTCCATATAGCAGCTATCTGTCAGATTGTAAGCTTATGTTACATATGGCTCTACTTAGGGCCGATTTCACATCTTCTACATAGAGCTATTTGTCACATAAACTAACAAATAACAGTGTTAAATCGATGACTATCTGACACATAGCAGCTATCAGGGAGAACAGAAACCGGCCCTTAGAAGTTAAGAAATCGGCCCTCAAACATTTTATTCATATATGGACATTTCCACCAAATGGTAAGCCTGGACCGAAAAATAAAATTTAGTGACATTTTTATATTTAATTATTTTACATGCAGAACATATGCTATTTTTACAACATATCTTCATTGCAATCAATTAAGAAGAAACAAGTAAGTGTGTTTCGGGTCGATTGCCCCGACAGCAAAATACCCTGTCCCAAGTAATGTGGTTCCTTTAGCTTTGAATTCCATTTATTTTAAAATTTATTTCATTAAATGAACAGACGCACTTATGTACATATCTTCGGTGTTTTTGCTCGGATCTTATTGTGGTACACAGAATAGATAGATGTTGGGCCTCACTGAATATATATTAAGGCACTAGGTTCAAACTTAAAAATTGTAGCTCTAACAGTTTTTCGCGGTTAGAAGAAAATGGAGGAGAAATTTTACAAAACTTGAGCAAACTTTAACTGGGTACGGTGTACACCTATATACATGCAAGAATTTGTGGCTCTACCTCTTATAGTCTGTGAGATCTACGCGTTTATACAGAGAAAACGACAGATTTTCGCTGTTTAAAAATGGAGGAGGAGGAATTTTCCAAATCTGAAACAAACTCGATGTGGGTACAGTATACACCTATATACATGCCAAAACTTGTGGCTCTATCTATTACAGTCTCTGAGATCGACGCGTTCATACAGACATACAGACGGACAGACG
Source organism: Lordiphosa clarofinis (assembly GCA_018904275.1). Classification (NCBI taxonomy): domain Eukaryota; kingdom Metazoa; phylum Arthropoda; class Insecta; order Diptera; family Drosophilidae; genus Lordiphosa; species Lordiphosa clarofinis. The sequence continues at coordinate 445,308 of JAEIGQ010000145.1, forward strand.
GACGGACGGACAGACGGACATACGGACATGGCTAAATCGACTCGGCTGTTGATGCTGATCAAGAATATATATACTTTATGGGGTCGGAGGTGCTTCCTTCTCCCTGTTACATACATATGCACAACTTCATGATCCCCTTTCTCCTATTTTTAATGGGAACAGGGTATAAAAAATTGCATAGAGACCAAAAAAGTTCAAGATATTTTGTTGTGTAAGCACTCGATAGAAAGCTACATTCTTTCTCTTTATAATAAATTAATCGCTTTAAAATATTCCGTTCCATCTCGCAGATTTTTGCTTTTCACTGAGTTTAAGCCAAAGTCGACTTCTATTCCACTTACGTTCGCGACCACATGTTTATTGCTATTATTATGAAATCTAAAACTCGATAAACTCCGTCTTTTGCACTAAACACAGAGCAAACAAAATGCTATAAAATCGCAAAAAAAAGGGGATAATTTTTATTTTTAGTCTTTTTTTGTACATCAAAAGCATACGAGCGTACGACCCGCGGAAATGCCCATGTAGAAGTTTATAGTTTATATAATATCATATTCAAGCTTGGATCAACAGACGTTTTAGCAGGTGAATAAATCATAGAGCAACAAGATATAGAGAATAAATTTATCCTGCCACTTAATTCTGGTGGTGATAATCGATAGTCCGCATTAAAATAGGAAATCACTGGGCATATCCCCCAGAATGACAGAAGCGGTACCTATATATTTATCTGTGTTCATATATTTTAAAACAAGACACACACACATTACACAAAGGAGGATAGATGACTGTACATCTTATTAAAGAACCTCCCTGCTCTATCATAAGCAATAGACAACGCCAAATTGACAGATGTCAATTGTATGTGTGTGACCCAATTCGGACCTTCTGTATTGATGGGGGAAATTCGATCCAATCATTTAACGCACTTTTTTTTTACTGATAGCTTCATTGAAATATTATTCAATGAAGCAAGATTATTGTTTGTAAGATGTTTATATTTTTCCACCAAAATTTCAGTTTTCGCGAACTCGCTTCACGAATTGATCTACAAATTGAGATTTTTTGTGACGTGTTTTTTTTAAATTTCGCACCCTTTAAGTCAAGGACTCATCACTTTGGAAGTATGTTTTTAATATTTCCCAACTTTCTTCAAGCAAATAGCGACCGATTTCGTAAATGTCAAAGTTTTTACTAAATATAAAGTCAAATTATGAATCGTTCAAATTCAAAACACTCGATGGACTATCTATAACTAGAAAATAAATGTAGTAAAACATGTTTACTGAACCGAATCATTTTTATACTCTGTACCAAAGGTGCAAAAGAGTGCAAAACAGGGATAAGGAATTATTTCCGACCTTATAAAGTATATATATTCGAGAGCCGAGTCGATATAGCCCAGTCCCTCCGTTCGTATGAACAAACAGAACTCAGAGATGGTAAGAGATAACGGTTTGACATGTATGGGACAAATGCTTCTTATACTTGCTGGCTGATCAAGTTTATTTTCAATTTTTTCCACGCCCCCTCTCGCCCCCGCAATTTGGAAAAAAGTCATATCACCCACAGTCTTAAGGATAGATGATTCGTACCTTCTAGAGATAGCAGATCGATGTACCGAGGAAACCATAAAGATCGGATGAACGGTTCTCAAGTGATGAGCAAAAAAAGTTCAAATCTTCATATATTCACTAGAAATGGGGGCGAAATTGACGAATTAAAAGCTAGCGCACTAAAGCTCGCATATTTCAAAACCAGCATTTGTAAGGTTATAAAAACTTCGGCAAAGACGAAGTTAGCTTGACCTTTTTGTTTTTAGCTAGAGCAGCTAAAGTTCCAGCATCCATATACTTTCAGCTGAATATCTGACCATACTGGACCATCTGATGACGCTGTACGGTATTAAGGGACCCGTCATTAAGGTCATGCGCTATGATCTCAATCTTAATGGCAATTACAAATCGGTATTGCGGCGCATACGGAAGTCGGAGGACAGTCGCATTGTGGTGGTCGGGTCTACAGCAGGGGTAGCCGAACTACTGCGTCAGGCTCAACAAGTGGGCATCATGAATGAGGACTACACTTACATCATAGGCAATCTGGATCTGCATACCTATGAACTGGAAGAGTACAAGTATAGTGAGGCCAATATAACAGGCATACGCATGTTTTCACCGGATCAGAAGGAGGTGCAAGATTTAGTTGAGAAGCTGCACCAAGAGCTGGGCGAGAGTGAACCCATTAATAATGGTAAGGGGATGAATTGCCTCATTAAAAGCTAAGAGACTTTAAGCTTGAAATCCTTAAGCAGGCTCCTCATCCATTACCCTGGCCATGGCGCTTACCTATGATGCGGTGCACGTTATTGCAGAGACAACCAAGCATCTGCCCTATCAGCCACAAATGTTAAATTGCTCCGAACGTCACGACAATGTGCAACCAGATGGTTCAACCTTTAGGAACTACATGCGATCTGTGAGTTTTATTTATGTTATATATGCTTGTCGCCTAATCCTTCCTATCTTTCGCAGCTGGAAGTCTCAGATAAAACCATTACAGGACGCATTTACTTTGAGGGAAACAGGCGTAGGGGTTTTAGCTTTGAAGTCATTGAACTGCAGACAAGCGGATTGGTCAAAGTGGGCACTTGGGAGGATGGCCAGGACTTTGAGTTTAAGCGGCCCCCACAAGTCCAAAATATCAATGACATCAATGATGGTTCTCTGGTGAATAAAACCTTTAAGGTGCTCATATCTACGGAGGTAAGTGGACATGTGAACCCAAACTACAACACCAAATAATTGATTTTCAAAATGAAAACCTTGCCATGACAGACGAAACCCTATGCCAGTATTGTGGATAGCATTGACACTTTGATAGGCAACAATCAGTATCAGGGATACGGTGTGGATCTCATTAAAGAGCTGGCCGACAAACTAGGCTTTAACTTCACCTTCCAGGATGGCGGCAACGATTATGGCTCTTTTAATAAGTCTACCAATACCACCACTGGAATGCTTAAGGAAATAGTCGAGGGGGTGAGATGGATTTATGCTAGTATAAATGATCATTCTTAACACAAAATTCATGACAGAGAGCTGACTTGGCCATTGCAGATCTGACCATAACATCAGAACGCGAAGAAGTGATTGACTTTTCCATTCCGTTTATGAATCTGGGTAAAGTTAAAACAAAGAGTTTACAAACACAAAGATGCGTTTATGTGCGAGCGCCATCACTTTTTGAAAATTCTGTCAAGTTGTAATAATAATAAATAATTAATACTAATCCGAATTAATACTAATAACTAAAACTTCGACCTGACATTCAATTGTATGGCCGTAACGCATCTTTGTGTTTGTAGAGTCTTTCGATTCTATTGGAAAGTTGAATAAGATTTCGATCTTCTAGGCACGAGCAAACAAAAATATATTTTTTTAAAATATTCCTACACTCAGAAAAAAACGACCGGGATAGTTCTAGACCAATCGGGATAGAATTTATACCGTTTTGTACTTGAAATTTTAAGTATGGTTTGTGCTTGAATGTACTTAAATTAAGTACGAAACATACTAGAATAGAAAAACGACTGTTAAAATTATTCAAATGAGAACAAACGTTCTTGAATCAAGCACATTTCGTACTTACAGTTCGACTAAAAATTTAAGAAAAGATCGTACTTAGTTCTAGTATATAATTCCTTGGATTAAGTATAGAATAGACTTACTATGCGAGCTCAAAAAAGTGTGCTACGAAAGCTGCGAACTATTTTACGTTGATTCTGTTCTTGAAATTCCCTCCTGGTTCTCACACTTTGGTAATGGAGTGTGGGTAGATTTCCGAGCTACAGTATAAACATCTTGGTCTTTGGTTAATTCATTTCCTTTGGATTTTGATATTATATAGAGACCTTTATAGGCTTAGACCAAGAACATTTTGTACTTATTTTTTGAAGTATTTTTTTGCTTCAAACATGGTTTGGGGTTGACTTTTGAATAATTAGACTTCGATGAAGAACCTTTTTGCACCTATTTTGAGAGTAAATCGGGCTGCATTTAAGACCTTAACAAATTAATAATATGACCAAAAAGATATTATAATAGTTCGAAATGTACTTAAAATATCCCGAAACAGTCTTCAAGCAAGTATTTTGGGATTGAAAAAATCGTACTTGAAATAAGGATTTTGTACTTGAATCAAGTATTTTCGTACTTACCGTACTATTGACACCGTTCGTACTTGATTCAAGTACAAAGCTTTTGGTTTTCTTTTCTGAGTGTACATTTATTTAGCTCCGTATCGTTCTGCAGACCAGATAGAACCATGGTATAATTAACAAGGTAGAGTCGTCAGAAAATCACCAGCAAAATTCAGAGGCAGCGTAAGACCGAAAGAAACACAGACTATGGGCATCTTAGCTAACTCGACTATCATCCATAAGTATACTTAAGAATGAACGCAGTTTGTATTTGTTCGCATTTGACAACGACAGACTGCACAAACGCTATTCTCTTGTAGTTGCCGATTTGAGAACGAATTAAGCTACATTCCAAGAGCAAAATCCTTGAAAATTCAATAACGTACACATTTTATTCAAGAAATTTTTCGTTTTTTCCGATGTTTTTGAGAAAATGATATGAATTATCGAGCACTAAGTATATAGTTCTGAGTATTGAGTATCGCATACGAAGTATAAACTAGTGATTATCGAGATTAGAGTATGGAATACTAAGTACCGAGTACTGGGAATCGAGTATTAAGTACTGAATATTGGGTATCGAGTACTGCTTACCATGTAATGAGTTTTAAATATAGAGTTTTAGTTATCGAGCACTCAGTATATGAGTGGAAAATACTAAGTATCGCGTGCTGAGCACTGACTCTTTCTTTATATATTCTTTTAAAAATCCTGCCTGTCGTAAATTATTTGTGAAAGTAGCTTGTTAGATTAAATTATTATATCATATTCAAATATTATTGAAAAGCTCATTCTTATTCAAGTTTTCAACATTTGTATACGCGCATTTCATATTTAATACTCCATAACTTTTTTAGGTATAGCCATTCTCTTTGTTAAGCCCCAAAAAGCTCCGCCAGCAATATTCTCCTTCATGGACCCATTCTCAAAGGAAGTGTGGTTGTATCTGGGTATTGCGTATGTGGGTGTCTCTTTGTGCTTATTTATTTTAGGTCGTCTATCGCCCACCGAATGGGATAATCCATTTCCCTGCATTGAAGAGCCCGAGGAGCTGGAGAATCAATTCACCATCAACAATTCCCTATGGTTTACCACAGGAGCCCTTTTGCAGCAGGGTTCCGAAATTGCTCCCAAGTATATTATAACCCCAACAAACTATGGGACACACTTTAAGGTTTATTATCCATTAATTGACAGAGCTCTCAGCACCCGCACCATATCTGCCATTTGGTGGTTCTTTACTTTGATCATGGTCTCTTCATATACCGCCAACTTGGCTGCTTTTCTCACCATAGAGAATCCCACTAGTCAGATTAACAACGTGGAAGACTTAGCTGACCGCAAGGATGACGTACAGTATGGAGCCAAACGCACGGGATCTACAAGGAATTTCTTTTTGGTTAGACAACTGAATGGAGAAATTTTTAAAGAAAATTGATTAACGTTATCTTTCAGACTTCCGAGGATCCAATCTACATGAGAATGAATGAGTACATGGCCAGTCATCCAGAGATGTTAATGGACAACAATCAGGATGGTGTAAATAAGGTGAAGTCCGGTAACAAATATGCCTTTCTCATGGAATCCACGTCCATAGAGTATAATACGGTGCGGGAGTGCAATTTAACCAAAGTTGGCGATGCACTAGATGAAAAAGGCTATGGAATAGCCATGGTGAAAAGTATGAGTAGAGGAATAGCGATATTTTGTATTTCCATTTTGTTTTAAAGAAAAAAATTTTAATCAGATTGGCCGTATCGGGATAAATTCAACAACGCACTGCTGGAACTGCAGGAACAAGGTGTTTTAGCCAGGCTCAAAAACAAATGGTGGAATGAAATTGGAGCCGGTGTCTGCAGCGTAAGTATGTCTGTTTTAAATTGTTCCAAAAGTGTTGCTTGTTCCTTTAAAAAAGAGCTCGACACAATTTTAAAATGTTGTCCGTGTAGATTTAACCCCAATGTCGCCGCCTTTAAAAAATCCTTAACTTTTTCCCAATTTTTGAATTTCCCATTTTGGTTTCTCTTAAGTAACATAAACTTTCATTTGTTTTATAGGCCAAGAGCGACAAGGATGGTCCTTCCGAGTTGGGCGTGGATAATCTTAGTGGTATCTATGCGGTTTTGGCCATTGGATCCTTACTATCCCTTGTCTTGTCCATCATGTACTGGTGTATATTTGTGTTCAAGAAAGCTAAATTCTATGAGGTGAGTTGCACAACTGAATTGATATCTTAAAAACATACACAACTATTCCCTTCCATGGCAGGTGCCTTTCTGTGACGCTTTGGTGGAGGAATTCAAAATTGTCATCAGTTTTGCGGAAAACGAACGTGCTCTAAAAAGTGCACAGTCTGTGTATTCTCGCAGTCGCAACTCTTCACAGTCTATAGAGTCTCTAGCAACGGATTCGGAAGATAATCTGCCAGATTCAGTTGAAAAATAAACTTAATGAAAAAGCTTTTCAAAAACTTTCACTCAAAATATTGACATTTTGGAAATACTCGCCCAGTTGTGGCTTTTCTTTCGGCGAGTGAGGAAGAATCATTCATTAAAAAATGTGGACAAAAACTATTTATATTTTATGTGTTATTATTTTGTTACAATTTTCACTTCTCTATGCACAATTTGATAGCTATGGTGGTTACGATAGCAATCAATATTCGGGCAGTGTACCAATTGGTAAGTATTTTCGAGAATAAATCGAGAAAAATGTGTGTCGCGTGAGCAGCTTTTTTTTTAGATATTTCCAAACAAATTGTTTGCAACGCGCGATTTATTTTTAATTTCTCATAAAGAGAAGAACATGCTGTTCGTTCCATCAACACCGAAAGCTCATAAATGAGTATTTTAGTATTTGTTTGTTTTGCCATATGGCAACCGGACGAGACAGACCACTAAGATGCCATAAGGTCAAGTCATTGTTTACTAACAAACCGGCAAGAAATGGGAATTTATGCAGTTGTAGTAGAAATTTTTATACCCGTTACTCGTAGAGTTAAAAGGGTATACTAAAGTCGTGCAAATGTATGTAACAGACAGAAGGAATTATTTCCGACCATATAAAGTATATATATTCTTGATCAGCATCAACAGCCGAGTCGATATAGACATGTCCGCCCGTCCGTCCGTCCGTACGTCCGTCTGCATGAACACCTAGATCTCAGAGATGGTAAGATTTAGAGGTTTGACATGTATGCGACAAATACTTGTTTCATCTGCACGCAGATCAAGTTTGTTTCAAATTTTGGCCACGCCCCCGCAGTTTGGGAAAACCGTTATATCTCCTACAGTTTGGAAGATAGACGATTTGTACCTTCTAGAGATAGTTAAAAATTAGCAAAATCGATTTGCTGAAGAAATGATAAAGATCGGATGAACGGTTCTCAAGTTATGAGCAAAAAAGTGAGCCAAGCCCCCCGCTAACCCCCCTCCCACCCTAAAAAAATGTTGCATACTTTTCGGATGGTCACCCTAAGGAACTCAGGAACACTGTTAAACATGTTTTTTCATGAGTAACGGGTATATCGAAGTCGGTTAGAGCCGACTTTAACTTACGCTCTCGTTATTATTATAAATTGGGGTAATATATGGTAGTCTCAAGTAAAGGGTGTTTATTTAGCAGCTTTCAGATTTGAAGAAAAAACGAGAACACTTGCAATTGTTTTGATATATCTGAGCTTAAGAACGCTAGCATTAACATCAAACATATTCTCACTAAAACACATTTTTTGACTGATTTCGACAAATTTTCTCGAGTTTTTTATAAAACAATACAACATATCAAAGCACCAATATATGCAAATAAAGCTAAATCGATTAGCTCGTCGCCCTGATTAAGAATATATATAGTTTATAGAAACGGAAATTAATATTTCTATGCGTTAAAACTTCAGGGCAAAATCATATCATTTGCAAAGGTATAAAACTATATAAAATTGATAAAAATGTACAAAAACTTTTTTAGTTTGAAAGAACATTCGAAAGAATAATTTAATGTTAAAAAATGATTTCATATAAATGTTGCTGCTCTCTAACATATTAGCCGGAATGTTACGAATAAATTCTTGAATATTTTGCTACAGTGCGTCAACTGTTGTGATCTTGTCGCTATAGACAAGAGCCCCACAAAATATACTCTAAAAGTGTTATATTGCACGCTTTGGGCGGCCAATTGACCGGACCCAAACGTAAAATTAACAGTTCACGGAACTCGCCTCTCAATTGGACCATTGTTTCACGCGCTGTTGGCAAGTGCCACCATCTTGCTGAAACCCAATGTCATGGAATTCGATTTCAGGTAATTAAATGTCATATATGAAGGTGCGGTATATTATTAATAATCTAGTAGGCGCTCCGAAGTACAGTCGCGGCGGAAGAAAATCAGTCCTAGTAATTTACAAATTAAGAGCATTTAAACAAAAAAATCAACTTGATAATATTTTATGGAAACGAGCTAGGATGCAATTTATATTTAATGTTAATCGAAAACAACCGTAATTGTGTGTGTCTGCCCTTCGTCTGGTCTAGGTTAAAAATTTCTTTAAAAACCGAAAACCGAACTAAATTAGAACCAAAACAGAACCTTTTAAGTAGGGTTGTCGGATATTTCAAAAATATCTATATCGATATTTTTGGCGATATTGAAAAAGTATCATTTCGATATAAATATTTTTTTTTCGATATTTTCGATATTTTCCAATAAAAACCCGTATCTTAACTATGAACAGGTCTTTTGAGGTAATTGAGGCGTCATTTGACGCGTAATAAGAACTATAATCTGACTGCGCTTAAAAAATATGGATTTAATAAATACCTATTTAATCGGGTGTGACACAGAAATCTCTAGAGGTTTTCGTATAAACGTTAGCATTCCATATTAAAGCTGTTTGAATTTATATTTTAAGAGGCTCAAATTTTCCTGGCTACTAGATTAGGTGACTAAAGTTAAGCGATTTGAAACCGCCTGCTCGAAGCCAAGCAGATTTGTTGCGTACGGTTTTCCTTCCACATAATCTAGTAGGCGGTCGGATTCTTGGCAATAAAGTAAAGTAAATAAAGTAGTTCCAGTTAAGTTTTAAGTGCTTCGTTTATACGAAAATCTCTAGAGATTTCCAGGGCACCCCTGATTATATTAACAAAAGTTACTAATCAATTTTTAACTCTCACAAATCGAACTTGGTAATTGAAATGGCATCGCAGGTGAATGCAAAACTATAGATTTGCTGAAAATTCTGTTTCACTTTATCCTTACAAATATCACACTTTTCATCAATCAATTCAGACAAAGACGCGATTATAAATTTTAATGCTTTTACAAATAAATACATTTGTCGTTGGCAAGTAAAGGTGGGGATGGATTGAGTTTACTATTTAAAAATACACACACAAAAAAACTTAATTACTTAGTTTCTACTATTTTCTTTAAAAGGCTCCCAAATTCTTAATCGCATCCACTACTAATGTCTGCTTTGGTTGATTTTTCGTGTTTAAACATAATTATAATTGAAATTGCTTTAATGTAAGCTTCCGGAGATTGAACATGTACGAGCCTGTTTATGACCTTTTTATAGACTTACAAACATATGTATAATGTACATCACGAAAAAACGGATAAATAGCAGCCAATTTGAAACACAAAGGAATAAATTCCCAGAATTCCAAATCATTTATATTATTGATGAGCTGCATTTCAGCCAAGCATTTCCATGCTTTGCTTTTAAGTGCGCTTTTATATTTGTTGAGTTTCCACTGGTCCCTAAGACTTTATTGCATTGTTTGCACTGCGATTTCTGTGCATCAAATTTAATTAAAAACCTTTTAAGCATTTTGTCTTAAATGTCCAGAGCACAAGAAACAATCATTCGCAACAGTGCTAAGACAAAAATATCACCAAAAAATATTTGATATGCGATATATCGCCTCTTAAAAATATGCGATAATGATATTCCTCATTTTGGGCAAAAATATCGATAGTATTTTCGACAACCCTACTTTTAAGGAAACATAAGATTTAGAACGTACCCAGAACCGAAACCGCCCTGCCTTGTATTTCGCATCCGTTAACCGAAATGGTTTGTGGGAGATAGTCTTTTAAGTCGCTTAAGTATTAAGAATGAAGACTGGATGTAAGGACAACCTGAGATAAGGTGGAGATGGGATCATACTGCAGCTTCGTTTCGAGGAACATTTGCAGTAGACACTAAAATCAACAAAAAAAAAGCATACACTTTTCTACGTAGGATCTGGCGATTATGGACATGCTCAATTTATTGTCAATTGTTATCTTTTTAAAAAACCAGCCGGGTAATAATGTCTTCATCTGAGATCCATTCGTTTAAGCCAGGGGTGAAAAATGAATAGCCTATGTAGGCATCATAAGCCTAAATAAAGCAACAACAAATTCATATGCGTTTTCTGCTGTCTTTCTTTCCGAGCGAAGGATTTGTTGTTGCCAGCGCGTCAGCAACAACAACTTTAAATGTGTTCTATCATCACGTCCTCTCGGCGCGAAGTTTTTGTTATTGTCTGCGGATGACAGTAGTAGCTCATCTAGCATATCTAAAAAATTTTATTTCTATTTCTTGTGGTTGTTTTTGCCTAAGATATATTTTCATCAATCTCATTAATCATTATTGGAAGATCAAGAAGAGCATTTTCGAACCTAACATTAAGTTGATTTTGATTCTTTTCTAGTTTGATCTACCGTCATTTATGCTAGGAAGTTGTGTAATTCAAACGGGAATTTGTGTATTTTCAGGCCTACTCACCGATCAGCATACGGAAGAAATGAATATAGTGTTTGATCATGCCATTGAGGTGGCAAATCAGGATTTGGGTACATCTTTGACATCCCTCAAGTCAGAGGTTAACTATGGCGATGCCTATCAGAGTTACGGCAGGCTATGCCGAATGCTCGAGGTATGTTTACGGTGGCCATTCTTAAAGTCAAGAATCAACAATTAGCCTTCTATAGACGGGCATAGCAGGCGTTTTTGGACCCTCTTCACGGCACACAGCTGTACATCTAATGTCCATTTGCGATGCCATGGATATACCACACATTTATTCCTACATGAGTGAATATGCTGAGGGTTTTAATCTTCATCCGCATCCCTCGGACTTGGCCAAAGCGCTTCACAGTCTTATAACTGCATTTAACTGGTCGCGTTTTATTTTTCTCTATGAGTCGGGTGAGTTACAACCGGTTGAGTCCGGCTTGAGTTTAAGTTCTTCACTCTTTTCAGCGGATTATCTAAACATTTTGAATGAGCTAACCACTTTGTTTGGCATGAATGGACCCATTGTCACTGTCTTACGCTACGATATGCAAATGAATGGGAACTACAAGCAGATCTTAAGACGCGTACGCAAATCCATGGATAATCAAATCGTTGTTGTGGGTTCCAGTGATACCATGCCCGAGTTTCTGAATCAGGTGAGATTTTCATTTTACTGCCCACTAGACCATACTGCTCAAGAAGTTCCTTTCTCTTGTAGGCTCAACAAGTGGGCATTATCAATGAGGACTATAATTATATAATTGGAAATTTGGACTTTCATTTTTTCGATTTGGAAGAGTACAAATATAGTGAGGCAAATATTACAGCATTTCGTTTATTCTCGCCCGAGAAAATGGCCGTCAAGGAATTACTGCTGAAGCTAGGCTATACCCATGATCAGGATGAGTTTCGTAATGGTAAAGTAATGTTCTGTTGTGACACGAACACGCACAAAATGTTCGTGTTGCTGCATCAGTCGGGATTTACACGGTGAAGCAAACTTCATAAGGTTTTTCAAAAAGCTCTGGCTTGTAGGAGAGAGGTGTAATGATACACTCAGAGAAAAAACCAAGCCGATCGTGCTTGATATCAAGCAGTTTTAATGTCAAAAGCACGGTAAGACGGAATATTCTTCGATCCAAGCCGAAAATACTGAAATCAAGCAGACGTTCGAATTTAAGATTAATTGTCTCTCAATCTCGTTTAAAAAAAATCGCCGACAGTTTATACGTTGATAATGCCGCAGTTTTGCAGCTATACTATATGTCGATTTCGACAATCTTGTTGATATTATGTAAAATTATTGAAACTTATAAATCGACGTTAGGATACTTTGAAAACAAAAGTTTTTCTCACTAAACTATTTTTACCGACGTTCCTATGCATATATATCGTCCATCCATATATCAAAAGACCAGTTTGTTAGATACTTTAAAACTGACGGAGGAGATAGCATAAAAGTCGGCAGACGGACATGCTTATGAACTCAGCTCGTCATGTGATCGAAATATATTTTTGTTATCGAGATGCTTTCTTCTATGCGTTACAACATCCGGACAATTTTAATCTCTCTCCAAGGGTATAAAAATCAAGAAAAATTTAAATTGAAGCCGATTTCAGTCTCGCCGATTCGTGCTAAATTTCTCTGGGTGCATCGCTTTCCCCTATACACTTCTTTCCTACAAACGAAAGCTTTTTCAAAAACTTCAAGAAGTTTGCTTCACCCTGTAAATCCCGACTAATTTATATATGTGTATAAAAAGTTTTTATTAAAAACATTTCCATTTTGAATTGAAACGAGAGCGCAAGTTAAAGTCGGCTCTAACCGACTTCGATATACCCAATATACTCATGAAAAAACATGTTTAACAGTGTTCCTGCGTTCCTTAGGGTGAACATCTGAAAAGTATGCAACACTATTTTTCACATTTCTGCTAATAACTTGAGAACCGCTCATCCGATCCTTATCATTTCTTCTGCAAATTTATTCGTTTTACTAATTACTAACTATCTCTAGAAGCTACGAATATCTTTAAAACTGTAAGAGATATAACGCTTTTTCTGATTTGCGGGGGCGAAAGGGGGCGTGGCCAAAATTTGAAATAAACTTGATCTGCCTGCAAGTATAAGAAGCATTTGTCTCGTACATGTCAAACCTCTATCTCTTACCATCTCTGAGATCTAGGTGTTCATACAGACGGACGCACAGACGGACATGTCTATATCGACTCGGCTGTTGATGCTGATCAAGAATATATATACTTTATATGGTCGGAAATGATTCCTTCTGCCTGTTACATACATTTGCACGACTTTAGTATACCCTTTTTACTCTACGAGTAACGGGTATAATTATATGATCCGGGGCTCAGTATAACATTTTAGAACGAAGACCTCTTACGGACGTTCGACTCGGAGGTGTCGCCTTTGCGACATATTCTTTTGGGTCTTTGCATTTTGTATTTGCAAAGTCTACAGCTTTTACCATTTGCCGTAGCAGCAGGTGGGTTGTGTATTTGTGGGTGTATGGAGTGATGGTGCGAGGGTAGAAAGAGAGAAACAGTGACTTTACAGTGATTTTACATTTACTGAATAGTGACTTAGCTGTGACTAAACAGTGACTTAACTGTGACTTGACAATGACTTAACAGTGACTAGACAGGGACTTAACTGTGACTTGACAGCTATTTTACAGTGACTTAACAGTGACTGAACAGTGACTAAACAGTGTCTTGTCAGTGACTTGTCAGTGACTTAACAGTGGTTAGACAATGAATGGACAGTGACTTGACTGTGACTGACTTGTCCATTCAAAATGGTGCTATAAACGGGGGTGCCACAAAAACCTCTTTCAACCAAATTCCAACCGAATTCCAATTCTTAGGTGCCACAGAAATTTCTTTTCTCATGTTCTGTTGGGAGATTTTTGAAATTTGTTTGAGAGAGATTCAGCCCTGTTTTTAGAGATGGACCATCAATTGGATCATCTGGTATTCTAACTAGATTTTCTAATTAGAAAATGAAGATTTTTTCGAGAGATTTACAAACCAACCGTCGGCAAAATCTCTAAAGATTTCCGTGGCATCCACGAAAGACTCAAAATTATCATAAAAGTAGAATGGTTTTTAATTATAAATTTTAGATAATAGCGATTGGCAATTATTTGACCTTAAGATGGCAATGCTAACAACATAAAGCTATTGCGCTGTCTAATCAGTTCTATCGCCTAAAGTCTCAATTGATATTGCCATAAACGTTGCTTTGTTTGATTCAAATTACAGAAATACTTAATATTGTTTTGAATATTTATCATATAAAATGCATTTATATCAAATTTTGCAAAACTTAGAACCAAGGCCCTTTTCCAGAAACCTCAAACCTAAATCTGACAAACATCCCCAAGGTGGAGATCCCAAAAAAATTACTGGGTTTGCAACTCTGATTTTCTGCTCTGCCGATATTTAAACTCCCTATGGGACTATCCCCTCCCATCTACGGCGCTGATAAGCTCTCTTCTCCATTAACAACCTATTTTAATGTTTCTTATTCTAAAGGATCCTGCCCCATTACCGTGGAAATGGCTCTCACCTATGATGCAGTGCAATTGTTTGCCGAAACCCTTAAGAATCTTCCCTTCAAGCCGGTGGCCCAGAATTGTTCGCAACGCACGGAAAGTGTGCGTGATGATGGATCTTCCTTTAAGAACTACATGCGAACGGTTTGAGAAATATTTAACATTTTCAATAACAGAAATCTAATCGAATTCTTGTACTTCCCCCTAGCTACGTCTAACGGATCGCCTGCTAACCGGTCCCATATATTTTGAGGGAAACATACGCAAGGGCTATCATTTGGATGTCATAGAACTGCAACCTTCGGGCATTGTTAAGGTGGGCACTTGGGATGAGCACCGTGAGTTTAGATCACAACGCCTGGCTCCTACCACATCCCAGTTCGATAACATAGACAATTCGCTGGCCAATAAGACGTTCGTAGTGTTGCTGTCGGTGCCGGTAAAAGATGATCCTCGTGCTAAATTCTCTTTAAACATTCCGATCATTCAATTACAGAATAAGCCCTATGCCCAACTGGTGGAGACCTACAAGCAACTGGAGGGCAATAGCCAGTATGAAGGCTATGGCGTGGATCTTATTAGAGAGCTGGCAGATAAGCTGGGCTTTAATTTCACCTTTATCAATGGTGGCCCTGATTATGGTTCCTATAACAAGACTTCGAATGAGTCGACGGGCATGCTACGCGAGATAATTATGGGACGAGCCGATCTGGCCGTTACGGATCTAACCATTACTTCGGAGCGTGAAGAGGCCATTGATTTTACTATTCCCTTTATGAATTTAGGCAAGTTTTCAGTTGATTTGAGTTTAGAACCAAATTATAAAAACAATTCTTTTCCAGGCATTGCCATTCTATATTTGAAGCCTCAGAAGGCTACACCTGAACTCTTCACCTTTATGGATCCTTTTTCAGCAGAAGTCTGGTGGTTTTTGGGTTTCTCCTTTCTGGGCGTTTCATTGAGCTTTTTTATATTGGGTCGTCTATCGCCCAGCGAATGGGATAATCCCCATCCCTGCATCGAAGAACCCGAGGAACTGGAGAATCAATTTACCATAGGCAATTCCATTTGGTTTACCACGGGAGCACTTCTTCAACAGGGTTCGGAAATAGGGCCCAAGTAAGATTTTCTTTAACTTGTATCTGAATCTTAATCATTGAGTTCCTTGGCAGAGCTTTATCCACCCGCACGGTGGCCAGTTTCTGGTGGTTCTTTACACTGATTGTGGTTTCCTCGTATACAGCCAATTTGGCCGCCTTCCTGACCATAGAGAAACCCCAAAGTTTGATTAATAGTGTAGACGATCTGGCTGATCAAACAGATGGTGTAGTCTATGGGGCCAAGCGCACTGGCTCCACCAGAAACTTCTTTTTGGTAAGGATATGCCTGAAGAATTTTGAGTATTTTTTGTACTCCATTTATTTTCCAGACATCGGAGGATGAGCGTTACAAGAGGATGAATGAGTTCATGACCAACAATCCGGAATATCTCACCAAGGATAATCAGGAAGGTGTGAATCGTGTAAAGACCAGTACTCACTATGCTTTTCTTATGGAATCCACCTCCATTGAGTACAATACGAAGCGTGAATGCAATTTGAAAAAGATTGGCGAAGCCTTGGATGAGAAGGGTTATGGTATAGCCATGCGTAAAAGTAAGTGAATTCTAAACAAGGCTGCAGCAGCTCAGCAGCATGTATAGGCAATATGAGAAAGCTTTATATTTGACAGAAGTAGTCTATTTAATTTCGTAGAAAGGATATTGAAATATCTATAGTAATAGTAGTAGTAGTTTTATTGACCGAGTTTCGGACTTTACCGTTCGTCAAGAGATATCCGATCCGTCCCCTTTAACCGTAAAATAGTACAGACATTTACAATAAGGACACAAAATTATGCAAAATTTTACGAGTATTATAATAAATTACAGATTACAAATACTTATTTACCTAGACGAATTTGGTTCTTACAAGTTTTATAAAGCAAATTGCAGTCTCTAAGTAGTTCTTAAGTCTAACCCAATTTTTGACACACTGTCCGTTTAGTATTCCGATTACTTCTTCCTCTGCAAGCATACGTATTTTAAAATATCTTTATCGGAATTCTTCCACTTCGTTAATTTTTCATTAAGTGCAAGTCCTTGTAGCAACACTTTGATTTGTGCTGCTTTGCAGGCATATAAGGCCTTCTTTCAGTATCCACATTATCTTACTTCTTGAAAATGAATCATTGCAATATGTAGGTCCTTTGAAATAATCAAGTAGCCAATATATACGTTGTTCGCTACTTCTAGTTACATAGTCCTGTAGTCCTCTTTCTTGAAGTTTAGTCAGCAAATTTCCGCATTCTAGTTTCCATGCCTGTTTCGTCTGATTTTCATCTAAATCTATTCTGCACTCGTTCATTTTGTTCAGCAGAGTATTATACCACAAGATCTCTCTTTTGCGTAGTCAAATAATGTTATAGCAAAGATTTATAGATATTATAGATGACGCATGTGAAACAAAAAATTACTGTTTTTGGGAGTTGACTTTGGATCTCAATATTTGATTCTCGCCGGCTTTACAAGAATATAAATATTTTCTAAACTAGCTATACGGCTGAAAGCAAAAATTTATAGATATTAAGGATGACACATCATTACTTTGTAGATTGGCCACATCGTGATAAATTCAACAATGCTCTGCTAGAGCTGCAAGAACAGGGCGTTCTGGAGAAGATGAAAAACAAATGGTGGAATGAAGTGGGTACCGGTATTTGTGCCACCAAGGAAGATACCCCAGATGCCACGCCCTTGGATATGAATAACCTGGAGGGTGTATTTTTTGTGCTACTTGTGGGAAGTTGTTGTGCCCTGCTGTATGGAATTATTAGTTGGGTTTTGTTTGTCATCAAAAAAGCTCGACACTATCGGGTAGGTTCTGTCATTCCATTCTGATGAATCTTAAGCTTAATCTTGCATTTCAGGTGCCTTTAAGTGAGGCTCTCAAGGAGGAATTCCAGTTTGTGGTTGACTTTAATAACTATATACGGGTTCTAAAGAACTCTGCCTCGATCTATTCTCGCAGCCGGCAGTCATCCATGTCAGTGGCTTCCATAGCACAGGAGTGACAGTTAATTTGTTAAAAGTTTATTATCAGAAATGGAATGGAATTAACAATTTGTGAATGTTTTAGTGGAGTTAATAAATATGTTAACAATTAGGTCCAATGTTTGGTGCACCACAGCAGGCAATGTATGTGATTATCCACATCTGCTGGTGTCAAAGATTTGGCAGCGCCATGTGTGGGTGTGCCCACTGTCGAGCCCGTTGTGGGCGACGATTCGGACATGTCCACATAACGTGAGATCAGCGAGCGATAGCGACGTCCAATGGTGGCAATAAGCGGCACACTACCATTGGGTACGGTTATGATGGCCTTAATCTGTGGGCACAAAAATAACATAATTAACAAACTATCCAGGAAAACCTGCTTATTATCTTACCTCATTCTCATAGGGCCGAAACACGCTAATCGGTCTTAGGGTCTGCAACTCAACCACAATCAAACAACCCCAGGTGGTACCTATATACAACTCTGTGTTGTGTGCCGCCAATGCCGAAATCTGACACTTGATCAGACTGACATGCTCATCAATGGCAATACTCTGCAGCGATTCGGAGCAGGGCAACAGCTTGGAACAGTCCAATTTGTTCTCAATACGCTTCAGAGTGACGCTCCATTGGTACACCATACAGCCGGGATAGAGGCAGCTGAAGACATACTTATCATTGCTACAGAGACGGGTCACCTTGACATCCTCAATCAGGTTGGGCTCCTCACTGTGGCACAAAGCCTGATGGCCACAGACACCCGACTCATTCAAGGGAAACACATTGATTTTGCCAGCTATTTCGCCGCACCAGAGTTCGTAGTGCCTAAGGGAAAAGAATAAAGATTTTGATATATTTACTATTTGATCACATTAATATTGAAGATATTGTTAGGGAGCTAATTTCATTTCAGAAAAAACTGCAACGTATTGCACTCTGAAGCCCGAGTGAACTACAAATGAATCCGTTCAGATGAAAAATGAGATAGACTACACAATTCTAAAAGCGTAATCGTGTATGCCATGATATATAAATCTTTTGATTTGGGGATGCCTAAGCCCATCACGCAAGCCGCTCATTCGTTGTTGTTTTCAGCAAATTTCTATAGAAGACTTCAAATGTGTTCTATTCTCTTTCATTCCAAGCGAAGGTTTTGTTGTTGCTAAAAGCCGTTACGCGTAAGCGTAAGCGTTGTTCCAAAAATATTTAATTCATTTGTATTGCTGTCCAAGCGGCCTTTAGCTTATTCTGGATACCTCTGTGACCAACAATAAGTCAATGTAGTGGACTTCTTCAGTTTTTTGAGATTCAAGCGGCTGCGAAAAAAAAGACGAAGCAATTGCTATTGCCTACTGAATATGGTGAATATTCCCAGACTCCCTTCGCTGACTAAAGGATAATCCAAGAACTCTATACACATCACTGGAAGTTCAAATCTTATTCCAACCGAAATCCCAAAATTAAGCTACGCATAAATAATTTGACTGTGTGATTCTGTAATAAAATGAGTTTAAAACAGGGAATCAAACCGGAACTGGAACCGTATACCTAAAAGAAGCGGTTGAAACACAGAACCAGAGACGGTACCTAAACCGATATTTTAAATTTTTTGTATACCGGTATCCGAGAACCGATATATTAAGAACCGAACATACCGAAAAGAACCTAAACATTGTACCGGTACAGAATCTGGATGGGATCTAGGTGGGACCTGGGTGGTATCTGGAAAGGATCTGGTTAGGATCTGGGCGAGATCTGAATGGGATCTGTATGGTATCTGGGTAGGATCTGGGTGGAATCTGGATGGTATTTTATCCCCTTCTGTTCAATTGCAATTAAATGAGCAAATTACTTTGTCAAAAAGTGGAAATAAAGTCGATTTGTAAATATGAACTTGTATAAAAAGAAAGAGCAGTATATTCACAAATCAGTTTAATGGCATCAATCGAGGTTTTTTTTAAGCCTTAAACGTTTACAATATAAAAACGATACTTAAATGATTGTTAGAAAATTCGACAAAGTTTATAAAATTGCATGAACTATCAAAAGATATATTTTCTGTTTCATCTAACCAAGTAAAGCTTAGTACTCAGACAAACTAAATCGCTTTAGCTCGGTGTCAACTCCATATAAAAAAAGGGTGTCGGAAAGCTTTCGTAAAATTCCGACAGGCCTCTTACGCTCGGTGGAACTCAGACAAACTAAAATTTCCGTGCCTCAGCGTCAGAAAGCTCGTAGTGCCGCTAACTTGACAAACACAAACAGCTGACACAATTCCGATGGGGTGCTAGAAGAAAAAATAGCTTGTAATTTTTCCGACGCCTACCCGTCGGAATGTCAGTAGCAAAAGTTCGACGAAAATCATTGATTGCGCATATTTTAAATCCAACGGTAAGATTTTGCATTGCCCATGACTTCTACATTCCATATATCATTCAAAAATATCCAAATATTAGTAAAAACAATTAACTAAATTTAAATGCAAGCAAATCAGCGCAGTAGTTCACATTGGGTGGTATTTTGATGAGGGGGTGGTATTTTTGGCGTTGTACAGTCACACTACACCGTCCGCTGGGTAACCCATCGGAAAAGTTGTCAATTTAGCTAGCGGACGATTTAGTTTGTCTGAGTACTAAGCTTAAGCGTAAAACGTTTCAGATGAAGGGAAATACAATGATCACTATTATGAAGTAATTGGGAACGAATTCAAATCGCATGCTAGCGAGTAAGGAGTTGGAGTTTCTAAGGGCCCTAGATATAGGCTTATTAAGATAATAACTCTAGCTTACAAAAATAAAAAAAAAATAACCCATTTCAGGTGAAAAATTTTCTTAGTATAGTTGGGAATGGTGATCTCAAAAATCGATTTCGAAAATATTTTCATGGCTCCGTTTTTGAAATATTAATTTTTTAAATTATTTTGGTAGGTACTCTTACAATTTTAGCCATATCTCAATTCATAATTGTCGGATAGAGTCAAGTAAGAAATAAATCGAAAGGTAATGGAACTGCCAATAATTGCGTAGAGCATTGTTTTTAAATCGGTTAAGTAGTTTAAATTCAACAACCAAGAATATTTAAAAAAAACCCATTTTTTGCTCGAAAATACAAGAAATTTTATTTTTAAACGACTAGAAAAAATATAAAAATATTTATAAAAAAATACAAAATAATTATTTTTATTTTTTCTTCTTAGGAATCGCACTTTTACGAACACTTTTACGTGTAACACGTACCGTAGGTGGATCAAATTGAGTAGAGGAACTAACAGTCAAATTTGAGTATTTTGAGTGTTTTCGAAAATTAACATTTAGGGTGTTCACTTTGTTGAGCACTTGAGCACTTGGGGAAAAGTGTAAACATTTCCAACAACAATTTACTCTGAACAAATTGTGCACAGCTTGCTCGACCCAGGCCCTGAAACTGCTTAAGAAACTGCTTTCCATGGCCAAAAATGACCACACATAACAGCATTACCATGATTATGACAATGCCGAACCGCGGTAAATACCATGGATGACCAATGGTTAAAAAGATCATAAAGATCATAAGGAATGTTTCAAACCACTTTTCGTGACTGACAAATCATCAAATCGCGGAAAAATACCGTTGAGGATCAAAAATAGTAATAATGTCAAACAAACAGGAAAAAAACCATGTAAGGATCATTGCATACGCGCAGTTCGCAGCTAAGGGTTATCCGTGGAATTAAAACCGCTAATTACTTAAGAAACTAGTTTCAAGGCCACAATAGATCTTATATAACTACATCACCATGATTATGACCAACCTCTAGTGACTAACCGCGATACATACCATGGATGACCATTAACAAAGAACTTAGAAGAAGAAATTTTCTTCAAAATTTCCGAAAATTTTTTCAAATTAATTGCCGGTGTGGTCATCCATGGATTGGACATCCATGGTATTTATCGGGGTTCAGTATTATCATAATCATGGTAATGTAGTGCTCATATGTGCTCATTTTTATCATCGAAAATCAATTTCTTAAGCACTTAGCGGTTTTATTACCACGGCGATCCCTTAGATGTGAATTGCTTTTATGCATTAATCCTGGCTTGATTTTTTAATTGGTTGGAAGTAAAGTATGTTTGACATTATTTATACTTTTGAACCGCAACGGTATTTTCCCGCGATTTGATGATTTGTCAGTCCTAAAAATAGGTTTGAAACATTCCTTATGATCTTTACTATATTTTTTAACATTGGTCATCCATGGTATTTATCGCGGTTCGGTTTATTCAAAATTATGATAATGTAGTTATGTGCCCTTGAAAAGCAGTTTCTTAAGCACTAAGAGGTTTTGTTACCATGCAGATCCTTCAGCTGCGCATTGCGCTTATTCATTAATCTAGGCAAGATTTTTTTACTTGGTTGGGCATAAAGTTTTTTTGACATTATTAATATTTTTATCCTCTTTGTTATTATTTCGCGATTTAATAAGTCGTCAGCCGAGTGCTGGATGCTGGCTCCCAAACTGTGCCACCAAAATAAACCTTGCTCATATTTTTATTATTATTATTTTTAATTTTATTTTATTTTTTACGGTTTCTCGATTATAATCGTACGATGCCACGATGCCGACTACTACTCAGCACCGTAAAAATAAATCATATCTCAAACGTAGTTGTGCACAAATTTTGTGCACAGAGGGCTGCTCACAATACTAGTCAGGCAAAACTGCTCAAGTGCTCAACAAAGTGAGTACCCCAATTGTATTTTTCTTCGTTTTTTGGTTAATTTATGAAGTGAACGAAAAGCCAGAAAAAAATAAAAATTAAGAACGGAACAAAAGTCGAAGCCAACGAAAATTTTTTTTTAAAAAATCAGGAAAATATCACATTTTTTTTTGGTTATTGTATTCAAACTAATAAACCGATTAAAAAACAGAGTTGTACTCGATTACTGGCAGCGCAATAACCTTTCGATTCTTATATTGCTTGACTCCATCTGACAATTATAAAGTGAGATATGGCTTAAAATGTAAGGGCCCCTACCAAAAAAATAAAAAAAAATTATATTTCAAAAACGGAGCCATGAATGGAATTGATTTTTAAGATCACCATGAGATCACTAAAAAAATTTTTCAGTAGAAATGGGTTTTTTTGGCTGTAAACTAGTGTAATTGTTTCGTGAAAATTAGTTGGAAAAGGGTTGAGAGTTCAAAGATTTTTGTTAGATACTTTTAAATTTGAAGAGTTGAGAGACGTTAAAGAATTAATAAAATTAAGAAGGAGCGCCTACCTTCTTAGCATGAACTATGCTAGAAATATTTAAAATAAATGATGCATACTCCAACTTGGAAGGCACAAAATCAGAGTTATGGCTCAGACTATAGTAAGTGCTTGACAAATCCAATCATGGAATAAGCCCTTGGTAACATATAATTTATATGCTCATTGAACAGAGTTTTTTTTTTTGTCAAGTTTTACTTCCAAATCAATGTCCTCACCCCTGCTCCATAAAGTTAGTTTAGAAATTGTGCACACAAAAATGTGTATAGCTTGCTTACTCACTTTGGACTAAAGTTTAACATTTTTAAAGAATGTTTAATTTTTAAGTTTAAAGAAATTTTCGTTACATTCAATCATTTTCACTTACCCCTCGCTAAATGCTGAGCAGGCCGCATGCAAAACAAATCCAGAACAAATCTCTGTTAGCACAAATGATCCCTCAGCAAAGGCGCAATTACTAGGCACCTGAGTGGCATCCACCAGAAATACTCGTCCATTGTGTAGACATACGGCAACTCGTGCTATAACCTCCATGTAGACTAGACTGATCACCGCAGACTTGATTGCTGGATCCAGCATGTAGGAGAATAAGTGTGCATAGCTTGAGATGCTGTATGCATGCAGATTCCCTGTAACATCACCCATCCAAATGGCATCTTCTATTAGGCAGCAGCAGAGCATATTCACTTTGGGTATCCGCTGGGCCGAGCGTGCTCTGGAGGATGAACCAGCGCTCTCGGGTGTCTTCGCAGGCGTCACTTGTGGCTGAGGAGCACAACTAATGCTGCTGCATTGTAACAGACTGCCGCTGGCCGAGGCATCTATTATATCAATACGAGAACCAAAGGCAGGAAGCCAAAGCTCTAAACCTGAACGCTCCTCGTCGCCTCCACCTAACGAGTATTGAAAGAGACCGCAAACAATCTTTTCGCTATGTGGCAAAGCCACCACATCCAACAGATGTATGCACTCGGGAGCGCTGAGTATGGAAACGATTTGACTGGCTGTAGGACGGCGTCGTGGCTGCTCGTGCCAGCAGAGAACCATGAGATCCAGACAACAGGTGGGAAACTGTGTCTCTCGTTGGGTAAGAGCTGGACGACTGCCCTCCAGAATGCACTCTTTAATAGACTCATGTCCCTCGAAGGGTTGGCGCAAGCTAATGTTCTCATAGATAAACATGCCAAAGGAAAAGCAATCCACCTGGAAGAGCAATTTTTATATAATGCACTGAACTAATGGCCCAGCTCACCTTCTCGGTGTACTCCTCCTCCCCATTGTAGCGTATAATCTCGGGCGCCATGAAGCCCTCAGTACCACCAAAACCTTTGGCTCCACTAGGAGCCGTTTGTCTGCTGATGCCATAATCTGCAATCTTGATATGCACCTGATTACGTGGACTGTCAACTGAATGAGGCTGCGGCAACTCCCAGACCAGAACATTCTCCGATTTCAGATCCCGGTAAATTATTCTTCTGCGATGCAAATACTCTATGGCACGGGCTGCTTGCAAGACCAGAGATTGAAAGGTATGGGGACCCATATGAGCTCCAGAACGACGATACTGACGAAGTAAAACATCCAAGCCACCCAGAGGAGCCAGCTCCAGCACCAAAGCCAAAGGTTTAATACAGATCCCAACCAGGGGAACAATATTAGGATGTTTAAGGGTAAGCAGCACAGCCAACTCTTGACGGGCAGTGCAATAGGCCTTGCAGGAGTGCTGTAAAGGATCACGATCCCACTTTCCCAAAGCCACCTTGTAGGCCATGAGAGCGCTCTGGAAAGAGAGGGAAAGATTTATTTTTTGAAAAATTTCTAGCCCAGAACATACCTCTTTGGCTCTGGCTCCTGGCGGCACAGGCTGAAGCATTTTCATGGCCACAGGCTTGAACGATCCTCTTAGCTTGCAGCTGGCCTTGAAGACAAATCCAAAAGCTCCACGACCCAGAAGCGATCCTTTGATAAGACACTCCGAGGCAATGGTATGCTTCTCTGGAATGTCTGCAAATATAACATCCGGAGCCAGCTGGGCCATTGACTGCTCCAAATGCACAGGACAACTGAGTTTATTTTGGTTATAGACCGACAGTATACACTCCTCAATCATCCAGGCATAGCAAACATTGGAGTTATCAGGCAAATGATGATGATAGGGATGCCCATCCACCGAAGTATTACGTGAGGAATCCGCTGAATCAGGTCCCACACCCGAATCCGCATCCGATCCAGCGCCCAGAGAGTCCTCCGAACGACGCTCCCGCCTGGCGGTGGCATTTAGATAAGCGGAGAAAACATTTAGAGCCCCATCCTCACCGGGATCACCCACTCCATGCAGAAAATAGGCTCCGCCCGAGCGTTTACTACTTCGGCTGGGCCGATTACAGCCCATACCTGTAGGTAAATCTCGCTCCACTGGAGGGTCAGGGTTTTGCTGTAGCTGAAGCTTTCTCAGACAACGTGGACACAAGACCAAACGTGTGATCAGGAAACGTCCCTCAGAGGTATGAACGAAACGTGTGCCCAGAGCTGGATACCAATCCTCCAGCAGCAAATCAATATGATCCACGGTCAAGGCCAACAGCTTGGCCACCTGGGACATGTGTGGCTGTAGCTCTGCCAGTAGTTGTCTTTGATCATGGTCCAGTTCCTGAGAAATGTTGACTTGGTGTAAAGGAAAGAAAACCTCTAGAATGCTAGAGGAATTCAAATTCACATCGCTCCAGATCCCGTCCAACTTCAGCTTGAAGCGATTAATGGAAGAACGAAATGGTTGTGTTCTTTCAGTGCTTTGGAAAGGCAGCTCCCAAATCTTGAAGATCAAAATGGGTCCATAGTATAAAGCCAAACCGGTTTGCCAAAGATTCCATTGAGTATCCTGCTCCAGGGAAGAGCGCAAATCAAATTCCAAACTTTTCTGCAAGAGAGACAAAGATTTTATTCCTAAATCTAGATAAGTATATCCACCCACTCACATCTTGTGCCGCCAAATAGACGCTTCTGATGGCCTCTATAATCTGATCGTCTGCCAAAATGCGCGTTATAAGACGTGACCAAAAGCCAGAGGGAAAATAGGTCATCAAAAGTATACGTCGTAGACCCTCATTGACCCCGCCGACATTACGGGTCGAACGCTGCTCATAGATCAAATTGTTCAAATTCAACTCCTGCTGCGAAACGGAACATCCCACATGGCGGCCACGTGAACGCTGCGAGAGTCTGACAGTGGTTCCGGTATTGGGTGTGACTGCCTCTTGCAGAGGCAGCAGGGAGGGTATCAATAAAGTGCGCGAGTCCCAGGTCAAAGCCACCTCGAATTTGTTTAACAAATTCACAATATAACTAAAGGATATAAGGAAACATTAGAAGGCTTTAGCAAATATAAATTCCTTCACTTACCTCCGATTACCATTCCCCTGGGCCTGCACACTGCGAAACAGCAACTGCAGATCATCCAACTTCATAACACCCGTGGGCGCAAACGGATTAATCTCACGCACCGTGACCACATGAGCCAACATATCGCACAGCCATTGCGGATCAAGAAAATAGTAATCCCTGAGCGTGGCATCATCATAGTGCAATAGTACCCCATTATCATGACACCAGGTGGTGGCCTGTTGCAGCTCGGCGGCATCCCTAAAGCTTTTGTAGTTGTGCAAACGCATCTGCTCCGTAACCAGACGTCGATACTGCTCACCATCTAGCACCGGATCCCGACCAGAGGCACGCATATTGCAGCCAATTACAGAAACAATATCCTCCAGGGCTATATAACTGGCGGGAATCTTTTGCAGTAACATGGGCTCTTTGGAGCCAGGCGAACGCAACTGCATGGCCGTGTCGTAGATGATGTTGGCCAGCAAATGAATGTTGTGCAATGTGCTGGAAGTTGGGAAGAAGGAATAAGTTTAAAACGAGCCCTGACACTTTACAAAAGTAAGATAAGAAAAACCAAAGCAAAGAGATATAAGACACGAAAGAAGGAGCAAGATTACATAGAGTCCTGGCGAAAAGAAGCCCGGAGAGCATCATTAAAAAGGCTAACGAATCCTATACAGTGAGCAACGTGGAAAGAGTTCGTCTCTTTGCGGGAAAAGTAGTGCTATCACGTTTGTTGCTCCGACTGGGTAGAAGGTTGTGACCGCAGTCAAACTTTAGTCTGCAATTGGAACACTCCAGTCTGCAGGAAGGAAAGGATATATGTACTCCTACCAATCCTTATGAAGATCAGGACCAGTAGCCGGGCATGCTTGATGCAGTGTAAGGGTAGTCTTCATCCCCAGGGCAGGGAAGATGATTAAAACTAAGCCCAAGTCCCAATATATCGAAATATCGTTATTTATGTCCAAAATGGCGAATATCATAATCGCATATTTTTCCGAGGCGATATATTTTTGAAGTTATTTTTAATTTAGCGTTCGGTCACTCTATTGCAAATAACTGTTTCTTGTGCTCTGGACATGTAAAGCAAAATGTTAAAAAGTTATTTAATAAAACTTGATGCACTGAAATCGCAGTGCAAACTATTCAATATTACTATTATTAGTATACTCTATTACTGTGAGCATGCCAAATGGGGCAGTGTGTTCCGGATATGATAACATCCAGAAAGATGAATATTTGTCGCGATTTTATAAATCTTTGACGGTAAATCAAAACAGCATAAGTCTGAAGAAATGTAAATTTCCTTGTTCATTAAAAGTTAATAAAGTTTTCTGTAAAATTGAAATGTATTCCTTATTGACGCATATATATTTCTTTGAGAATCATCACCTAATGCATCTAGTAAATCGTTCTCTGAAATTCGTTACTTTTGATAGACCATCTTTAGTTCGTACAGCTGATTCGAATTATCAAAAAATATTGCAAACAAAAAAATGTTAACAAACCAACAGAAGAACTAGGTTATGTAGGACAACGAAAACATGTTGTTTTCTGCATACTATCCTTAAAAACCGAAATCCAACACATTCGAATGAAAAATAGTGATTTCCATACAGAGTTTTCCGGGCGTTTAAACAACCAAGAGGCGGATTTGCCAACATTGGAAACTAAAATTGCAAAATATTTGGCCAGTTTTAAGCCAATTAGGTGTATTTTGGAGAAAATGAAATCACAAATGAATTCAAATTTTAACCTAACAAACCAAAGTTCAGGTCAATTGGTTGAAACAGTGGCGTACGCAGGGGGGGGTTTTGGGGGTTAAACCCCCCCCTGGCCATCGTGGAATATATTTTTATATGCAAATTACTGTACTAAGAACGAAGCATCTAAGGGAAAATTTGTAAATTGGACCCTACTTAACCACAATTTTAAAAAAATATCATCGATGGACCGCGTATTATATAGAATTATTATACATTTAAGTCGAGGCGGTCATCCAAGGTTTCTTTCTTAATTAATTTTTAAAATTTCCGGTTTTGTTCTACAAATATGTGAACTATTTTTGTCAATTGTCAAATAAATAAGACGACATTAGAATTTTTGAGCGATTTAACCACAGAGCTTAAAGGCAATAGCAAAATACAAATGACGTGTACAACATTTTTTGATTTAAAGTTATGTTTTACTTGAAGGAAAAATTTTAAAATTTGCTCTACACATCTCGCAAAGTTTTTCAATGATTATTAATTGAGGGCTCTGCGAAATAAGACCCTAAAAATAAAATGACATAACGCGACAACAATTTATATAGAAATAAACCACCACCTTTTTTTGATCAAATTTGTAGCGTTATTTCCTATTTTGGGGCATTATTTCTTAAATAAAATTTCAAATTGAAATAAGACCGCAAACCCAGTATAATTTTATAAGGATATAAGACGGCAATTTTTAATATGGATTTTTGGGTACTTTTAATTTTCTTATTTTTGCTATTTACAAAAATCGCACGATTTTTTGTATATCAAATTTTTGAAATTGGTGTATTATTTCCCAAACTTCGGCCTTCTTCTTTTTTCGGGCTTTATTTTATCGCAGTGAGGCCTTATTTTCTTACTTCAAATTGGGGTATTGTTTTATAATGATATAACACCCCAAATTTGGGGCCTTATTTCACTTTTTATTTTTTGGGGACTTACAGTGCCGCTCAACTGAATAGGTTTGAAACTTTGTATCTCCGTAACGAGTACTTCGATTTGAGCGAAATAAATTTTGTTTCATATAGAAAACAGTCATTTGTGAAATAGTAAAGTTTCTGTTCTGTTGGTTTTGTTTTTATACAATTTTTAATATTTTTTAAAAAACATAACAAAAATCTCAATTTTTTTTTGGCTCATCTGAATAGGTGAATAGGTGTATTTCCTGCTGCCTTAATTGAGCGGTTTGTTCATTAACTCATAAACTCGTTACCACGCGCATTTTAAAAAAAATTTGCCTGCGGCGCTCTATCTTTTTTCAATTTTACCTCCAAACCAGAGACTAAACCCGAAATTAAATTCAGTTTGAGTCAAAGCATTCAAATTGGCCTAAGGCTTTTTTTTACTTGTACAGGAATCGGACAAGCGAAACATTCCCGTTTTCTATAAAATATATCTGAAATCGGACGAGTTAGACACCGCAACCGATTCGTTGACAAATTTTCTTGAAAAATTTTATGTATACTGTATACATATCGCTCACTTACTTCAATACTGGCATAACTCAAAAAATACGATTTTTGACTTAATGATGCAGAAATGTGCGCGCTCTTCTGTACGATTTTATGCAAAAATTTTCGTATTGCTATCTCTTCTACTTTTCATGTGAGAAGAGAATATGTCATTTTCCAGATTCATTTTCATGTTGATGCAAGAACCGCCATATCTCAGTTGTCCTGCTGTCGATATTGACCAAACATACTTCGTCTTTCTGGTAAAACATCATATTTCCAATGTTTATTAATAAGCATTCTAAATTTATAATATTTCACTTAAGTTGAAACTAAAAGAACCATTTTTTTTTTTTGGTTAAATCCATCGAGAACTTCGAACGTGTTTTTCTCAAAATGGATTATTTTGAGTTATGCCAGTATTGAAGTAAGTGAGCGATATGTGTTTACGGAAACCGCTTGTAAAATGTGGATTTTAATAAATTTTCGAAATATTGCTCGTTTTTGGGGCCATAATGTGGCAATTCGCCCTTCTCAGAACCTTTGTATGTTTTGTGTTTAGAATTCAGTTTTTGAAAGGAAGTCGCAGTGGACTTTTGTTAGTTCTTGTAGGTTCACCTCAGGAACACTGAATTAATGTAAAGAATTAACCTCTTTGCTCTTTGCGCAGCGTTTTGAAAAATTTTAAGACAGTAAAACGCATTTGTGCTGAACCTAAACTTTCAGAATTAATTTCGTTTAGGTTCATAAAAATGAAGACGCAGTTAGTTAAAATATTTTTAAATTTATGTTGAAGAAAAAATTGAAAGATATGGAGGAAATGAAGTGTAGTTGAATTCTAGAGGTAACTGCAAAATCGTAGTACTATAAAAAAAAAAGTGTATGAAAGTAGAGCCTTTGTTTTCGCCTTTGAAATCTACCCCCCCCCCCACAAAAAAAATTTTCTTCGGAAAACCCCCCCCTGAAAAAATCCTGCGTACGCCACTGGGTTGAAACATACAGGCCTGTTTCCGTTGTCGACTCCGATCAAATTATGCGGAACCAGAATTTTTAAACGTACACGCCCGAAATCTTCTCTTCGTCTCTTATAATTCACAGCTTTTAACAACTGTGATTAATTCGAAAACGGGAACAAGTGTGATAGAATTTAGTATGCAACATTTTTTATACTGGAGGCAAAGTTTCCAACTTTTGATAATAAGTTTACAAATGAATTCGAGTTTAATCTTTTCAAACCGAGTTTCAAGCCAATCGCATGAAAAATTGAATTTTAAATGCTGAATTTTCTATTTTTTACTGTTTGGGCTCTGCGTATATTGCCAAGCAGTCAGTCAGTTAGTGAATCAGTGAGGAGTTTTCTTAAAACAATGCAGAACTTTTTGAGTTCTATCTTTTAAGGGAAGGGAAATTCCAAACGATCAAGCTTAAGGAACAGAAAATCATGGATGAGCTTAAAATATCTTGTAATGTTTAGACATAGCGTATAACTTAGATATATCTCTTCTTTGGAATAATACAACTTAATTCCAAAGAGTTCAAAAGACAGTATTCTTGAGAAATAGATTAAAAGGTTTAAGCAAGCATTTCCAAGATATTTTTCAGATCCAATGGATATTAATAGAATATTAATAATAGATCCAATGGATATGTCATTAAGATCCAATGGATATTAAAAGATCAAAAGGAAATTGAAATGGAAAAAAAAGGATATATTTCAATATTTTTTTTTAGTTGTTAAATATATATAGCTATATAGAAACAAAAAATTGATAGGCAAGTTACCTTGGATGGAAGAAGAAATAGAGCAAGGTTTATTTTGTTTAATACTTCGGGTTAAACACTTACCGGCAACTAATCTCTATGGAATCAATTACACGCGGCAGACCAATTTTCTCGGCATCCGGAATGGCTATAAACTTTTCACGTATCAGTTGCTGCAATTGCTCTGCCTGTTGGGCCGATATTGACTCTCCCACCGCATCAAAGTGGGTGCCTACAATTATAACAGGAGAATTGGGAGCACGCGCTTGTATATTAATCAACCATTGGAGCAGCTCGGCCAAACCCTTGTGGCCAGCATCGCTAATCCGCCATAAGACCAGGTAGAGACTGCGCTTGGACAGAAAATATTGATGTGTGGAATAGTATTCCCGCTGTCCACCAAAATCCCAAGTGCGAAAGACCACAGGACCATGATAGCCGGGAGAGCGCTTACGCTTCTCACATATCCAGGTGCCTATGTCCACGCCCACGGTAGAGATATTTGAATTCGATCCCGAGGAGTGTCTGTGGGAGCGGGAGGTGCTGCGCGCATGTCCCATTCTCTTGGCCCAATGATTCTCACTGGCACGGGAACGATGTGAACTGGAGCTGGAGCCAGATCCGGCACCCTGGCGCAACAAGTCCAACAATGTGCTCTTGCCTATGCCCGCCGCACCCACCACCATCAGTTTCATTCTCGCATAGGGCTGGGCATCCTCATAGATGGACTTGAGATAGCCCACTATGTCCATGGTTTTGTGCTTCTTGCTCTCGATCATGGAACGCAAAGGCTCCTGCAGCAAGCAGCCACGTGTATTGAGATTCCATAGCCTGGAGAGCAAGCCCAGATGTGGAGGCAACTCGGTTATATTCACATTTCCGCTGATGTTTAGCACCGACAGACTGCTGAGTTCGTGCAGGGAGGCGGGAATTTCCTTGAGGCAATTATTGGTAATGTCCAGCATGGAGAGATTGGGAAAAATCACCTTGGATTTGTTGACACCCACCACACTCCAGTCGGCATCCTCGCTTTCATTAAACAGCGTGGAGGCATCATCCGTGGAGAGCTGAATGCGGGTGAGCAGATTATCGGCCAGTATAAGAGTGCGCAGAGCCTCAAGGCGCAGATGTCGTCGGTGACGGCAAACGCTTTTTAAAACCGAGGCCCTAAATGAGGAGGAGGAGGTTGAGGAGGATGTTCTATAGCTGGGCTCTTCCATACCCTCCGGCAACTGGACATAACTGTAGCACAGCAGATGGGGATCTGACTCAGTGATGCGTGGCAAACTGGGCCAACATGAGATCTCATTGTGACTCAAATCCAACTGTTTGAGTGTAGCGGGATAGCTGGTCACATGACCCATCGACCGCAGGCTATTATAGGAGATATTCAAGCGGGTAAGGTTCACGGCCAGGCAGGGCAAGGCGGCTGGAATGCTGGTAAACAGATTGTTGGCTATATTCAAGTTGCTCAACTGTGAGGTCCCTCCATGTCCCGGCGATGCCATGTTCTGACCATCCTGCCATTTCAAATCATTGTCGGCTATTTCGAGCGTGCCAGACCAAAGATTTCGATGGATTAAAGGACGTGAGGTCAAGGCGCGCGGCTTGTTTGTGACGGGCTCATCCACCGACTGCAACTGCAGGCGATCCAGACTGAGAAGAGAGCCGCTGGTTTGCATGGGCGGCACTGGCAGATCCTTGAGCAGATTAAAGGCCACATTTAGCTCTCGGAGTTTGGGTGCGCGCCAGACATCAAAAGGTAACTGTTGCAGTTTATTATTCGAAATGTCCAAGATGGTGAGAGCGGGCAAATGAAAGATGGCAGCCGGTAAACTGGTCAGCTGGTTGTCCTGCAAAAAGAGCTCATCCAGCACAGGACAGTTGTAGGCCGCAGACTTGCCCGTTCCCAAAGGTAAGGGCAATTCGGTGATTTTATTTTGAGCCACGTTGAGATACCTAAAAAGGAAAGGAGAAGGAATTTATATAGAGTTAAGATCAAAGATTAAATTGTAGATTTCGACAAGTATTTTAGCGTTAAGGTATTTTCAAGCAGTGTAAAGAAGGATCGATAAGTGACAGACAGACGGGACAGAGAGGTGAACGAGGGATCGAAAATCAGTATCGCACAGTACCTCCTCGTGGTGACCACCAGAAACAGAGCGAAGCATCCGCAACGCTGCTGGCTAACGTAAGTGAAATGAAAACGTACAATGAAAAATGCGACTACAATGCCTCGGATACGGACTCCCCTCTGACGACGATACACGCAAAGGATTTAAGGATCACGATTAAGGGATATGCACCTGGAACGTCCGCAGGGGGGCGGGGGACCCGCCCCCAAGGCTCAAATTTTTTAGGGGCGGCAATTTGAGAAGGGCGGAGTTCGGCGGCAAATTTTGGGGCAGCAAATTTCAGGGGCGGTAAATAATTACAAAATGTATATTGATTATTCTCTTAAATTAAGAAATAGTGGTATTTCTGAAAGTGATTTAGACTTTGCTGTCATTTCAATATGGAGAACGTTGCAAGATTCTGCACTTCAAGATCTAGTTATAAAAGAAATATTCATTGAATGCTTTTTTGAAAGCTTACGAATCAGTATAAAGGGATTAAAGAGCAGAGGTCTACAATAGACAGAGTCAAACATGTGCTATATTGATTATGTTCTCAAGGGAGTTGCGGTCATTTGTGTTGCCTTGAAAAGTTCTTATGAAACAAAAGTTTGTCAACTAACATAATTAAAAAATTTTTTTATCAAAAATAACAATTTCCATATTAAAGTCCAAATTTCATTCCTACAAAATCGAAAGTTTTTTCAAATATACTGTAATCAATACTGAATGAGTTCTTTTAGTTTGTTACTGGACTAAAAAACAATGTATGTTATTATAATAATTATCAACAAGGTCTCGTCCAATAAATCACCTCCGTAAAAACCTCTCGACACTACAAAGAACTTTTTTGGTAAAACTAATTTCGGCATTTGCCTCAAACTGAAAACTACTCGACCTCAAAACAATTTTTTTCGGCCCTCGTCATTTTTATTCAAATTTTGGTTACGTTATGTTAAAAACGATTCCGCGGCTTTGGCGAAAATTTTTACCTTTTTATACATCCGTTTTTCCATAATGATAGCAACTTTTGCAAAATAATACTCCCCTCACAATTAAGGCCTTCGTCATTCCTAATCAAAATCCAGCGTAGTCCCTTTATGTTACAGAAGTTTTTGATGGAAAGATTAAAAATTTAATTGTAATTATAGAAAAAGGTTAAAATTTAGGACTATTCGGGAAGGGGGCGGCAAGTCGACTCGCCCGGGCGGCATAACTACACGGTACGCCACTGACACCCCCTGGGAGATCCGAGTGAAAGACTGTGTAGTGAGTTGAAATTTTAGTTCATTTTAATAACCTAGTTCATTAGTTCATTTTTTGAACTATAGTTCATTTGAACTATAGTTCATTTGAACTATAGTTCATTTTTTTAACTATAGTTCATTTTTTGAACTATAGACCGTTTAAACTATAGTTCAATTTCTTGAACTATAGTTCATTTTTTAACTATTGCTCGTTTTTTTAACTATTGTTCATTATTTTAAATACTGAGGATTTCGATGGATTTATTGAGTTTGCGTGCGCGTAAAATCAGGGCTTCGGTGCTTGCTCGCGCAGTTGCTCGGTCAGTTTGTTGAGATTAAACTGTTTTACTATACCCAATCAGCGAGTCACCCTTAAACCGTGCCTCTTAAGTAAATTCAAGTTAACATGTCAGCCAGTTGGGAAGCCGGCTCATTAATACCAATAGCGTTGGCACGCTTTACCGAAATTTTCACCGAGTTTACTCGGATCATTGCCAGGGTAAGCACGCTGCTCAGTGTGGCACATCCTCACGCACTGGCACACAGCAAAAGCCAAGCGTCGAGAAGCTGCAATCACAAGGGACCTCTGAAGCCTACACAACTTAACTGGCCCAACTGCTTGGGGAAATCTCACCATTCCGTTCGGATATATGCGAGCAGTGGAAGCGTACATCGCAGGAGATACTCGGTTACTCTGAGTCCCCTCGAAAGCGGTCTTGGTACGATGAGGAGTGTCGCCGCGCTACTGCAGATAAAGAGGCTGCCTAGAACTCTAGAACTCTGCAGTCGGGAGCAACATGGGCTTTTAAGGAGCGATAACTCCTCCTATTTAGAAGAAAAAAGAATGAGCAGGAAAGGCATGAATGAGTATCGAACATTCTACCAAAAGATTAAGCAATTAACGGCAGGTAAGAAACACGGGAATCTGGACACAGATCCGCAAGTGGCGCTTAACAAATGGAGAAGTTACTTATCCAACCTACTGGGAGGCGATGACGAACTTGATGCCGCCTCTAGAGAAGTAGCGATGCCACCAATCGACTACATAGAGATAGACCCACCGACCCAACAGGAAGTCTGTTTAGCCATACAAAGGCTAAAGAACAACAACTCACCAGGAGCTAATGAGCTGTCCGCTGACTTCATCAAGGCTGGAGGCGAAGAATTGGTAAGGTGCATAAACCAGACGAATCTAAGTGTTTTTTGCCCATTCATTAAAAAGGAGGCCCTGCCGCGAAATCGGTCTCCTCTCCATTGCTTATAAGTCTAAAGCCGCTTATTGATACATAGATTGGACCTTATCAGTGTGACTTTAGACCTAGTAAATCCACCACAGACCAGATATTCACATTACGACAAATCCTGGAAAGGACCTACGAGAGAGGCATCGAAACACACCACCTTTTTGTCGATTTTAAATCAGCCTTCGACACACCTATAAGGACAAGGTTCTTCAAAGCCCTGTCTACTTAAGGTATACCAGCAAAGTAGGTTCGTCTTTGCATGATGACGTTGAGAAGTACGCAAAGTTCCGTCAAAATATGAAGGAAGCTCTACCTTGGAACCTTGATAGCCGGCGACAAAAACATTAGCCTGGAATTCTGAAGAAGAATCACTCTTGCATACAAATGCTATTACGGGCTCAGTAGGGAGTTCAAGAGCAGGGGCCTCGCTCGAAGAACGAAAATAGCACTGTACAAGTTGCTTATCATCCCTGCCCTGCAAAACGGCGCAGAAGCATGGATAAAATCATCAGCGGATGAAGCGGCAATTGGCGTTTTCGGTCAAAAGATTCTTCGTAGGATTTATGTTCTACAAGAATAATGCGAAAGAACTGGCACATGGCAAGACCACTACTAATATGGGACGACCAGTTGCAGAAAGACATCTCCAAGCTTGGTGTGAAAAACTGGTGCCAGCTCACATGGAGCAGAAGCGACTGCCGGGCATTAGTTGCAGCGGCCGAGATCGTCAAACGGTTGTAATGGCCATTCAAGAAGAAAAAGATATTATAGTGAGATTATGAAAGCCAATAGAAAGAATTTGATCAAATTATGAAAGCTCATTGAGGATACAAATGATGGAGCAAGGTTACACAGAGTCTTGGCCAAGAAAAGCCCGGACAGCAACCTTTCGCTCAAATAGGCTAACAATGCCTTGATACAGCGGCATTACAATTTAATACACATATTAAAGAACTCGTCTTTCCAATAACTGTGTTGTTTTCAGACGTTACCGACCCTGTCTTAATGGAGGTGGGGTCATTATGTCTTTTCGTTCTTATCTTCCTTCTCAATTAAGACATTATATTGTCTTTGTCTCTTCCAACTTTGAATTCTAAAGGGTGATTTTTTAAAAGTCTGAACCTAAAATTCAGTAAAATACATGAAATCTTTATTTGAATCGATACTACGGTCTATATTATTTAATTTGAAGATTATTTCATGCAAATGTTGACCGTGACCAATTTTTGAAACTTTTTCCAACATATCGGCCGGTATCTCACGAATAAATGCTTCAATGTTGTCTTCCAATGCGTCAATTGAAGCGGGCTTGTCTGTATAGACATGATTATGATTATTAACATAGCCCCACAAAAAATAGTCTAAAGGCGTTAAATCGCACGATCTATACGGCCAATTGACCGGTGCCGAACGTGAAATAAAATGTTCACCGAACTCGCCTCTCAATGAGTCCATTGTTGCGCGTGCTGTGTGGCATGTGGCACCGTCTTGTTAAAACCACATGTCATGTAAGTCAAGCTTTTGCTTTTTGGGCAAAAAAAAATTTGGACATCACCTCACGGTAGCGCTCACCATTCACAATTACGTTACGATTCGCATCATCTTTGAAGAAGTACGGTCAAATGATGCCGCCAGCCCATAAACCGCACCAAACTGTGACTTTTTCTGGTTAATATGGTAGCTCTTGCAATGCTTCTGGCGGATATTCACTCCAACACGACAATTCTGCTTATTTACGTACCCATTGAGCCAAAAATGAGCTCCGTCGCTGAACATAATTTTTCGGTAAAAAAGTGGATCTTCGGCCAACTTTCCAAGAGCCCACTCACCAAAAATTCTACGTTGCGGTAGGTCGTTCGGCTTCAATTTTTGAAAGACTTCACACTTAAATCCTTTCGCAAAATTTTCCACGTCGTTCAGTAAAAGAGTCCCAATTGCTGCGAACGGCGACGAATCGATAAATGACTACTTTTATCCAACCTTGAACTGCAATACAAACTCCCAATGCTCAACGTTTATTCTTATTTGGCCTTGCTAAGATGTGATTTTTATACTGAAAAAACTACTAAATGAAAAATACTCTCAAACAAAGCACGTATGTTATAAGAAACTTAATGGTGAATGTAGCGTTGTTGTTTTATCATCCGATTTCGATGACCAATTTGCCCGGCATAAAATGTTCGTAAAAGATTACCCAATTTTGTCAATATCTGTAGACCTGTGAACAGTTTTTATGGTAAGGTATTGAAAAAACTTAGTAAAAGCCTTTAGCCACGAAAATAAAGATAATCAAAATTATTTTTTAAAAATCACAACTTTGAAGTGCCAACATAACTTTGTCGATTTATGGTTGGACTTACAGGAACTGTCGCTTTTTTAAGAATTATAATTTTATTATCTTTTAATTTTTTGTTCCGTTTATAATATCGTTGGACTAAAATCAAACGGAGAAAAATAGGCATATTCAGTAAACCTACCTTTTTTTTTCTTTTTTCAGTAAAACACTAGAAATTGAAAATTTCTCAAAAACCGTTCCACTTTTGACATATCTGAAAGCAGATTTGAGTTCAGCGTGAAATTTTACATTAGAATCAATTGCTAAAAGTGCGGGATACAAAAACTTTTCAAATTTTGTGACATAGTGTTATAGACCAAACTGAAGATGTTTGACAGTGAAACAAAACACGAATCGTGCGTAAGCTGCTTAAACCAGTGTTGCCAAAAAGATAATAGCTAAAAAATCACCCTTTAGTTTCGTTAAAGTTTCCCTTCCTGGCTGTAATTTTCTGTATCGTATACACCTCCTCATTACACCACAGGAGACTGGATGCACCCGGGTGAGGAGTAAACACAACAAACCTCCAGGAACATATATAGAGCCCTCAGAGAGTTTTATAATATGCATCTTTGGAAAAGTTATGGACAAAATCATAACTTAATATCCTTGAGTCAGCTAAAAGGATCTACGACTCATTCAATATTTTATTTTCTTCATCTAGTCCGGGGAAGAACACACAAAGGGGCAAAAAACGCCAGAAACGCAAGACTAGTCCTTTAACCACAACTACCTAATAGAATTGAGACCCCACCGCCTCCCCCCCCCTCCTCCCCCCCCCCCCCCTCCCTGCCCCCTCTCCCCCCCCCAACCCCCTTTCCTGCTGGAGTGCCCTCCCTCTTCCCTCTCCTCCCCCCCCTCCCCCTCCCCCCTCCCCCCCCTACCCCTTCCCCTCACTCCCTCCACCCCCCCCCCCCCCCCCCCCTAAACCCCCCCTTTGCTACCACCATCTCTAATTTTAAAAACAAACGCCCCCAAAACTCATGTACTGCGCACCCGGGCCCCTACCACCTACCTATCTAGGAAGAAAGACATGCATTTAAGTATAATACCCATTAATATCTGTCCAGCGCAGTGGATCTCTGTTTTACAGGTTTTGAAGCAAATCTATATTGTCCCTGGATACTGGATATTACACAAATATTTATTACTGTACAGTGTACACTGTACGCATATCCTTAAAACTTATGTCAGTTTGTTGCAGCATTGATCTTTCCAAGTTGAAGTGCAATTTCTAATTACATGCATCTTTAGGAGAATCCTTCTTTTTCAGTGTAGGTAAAAGGTTCATACTTTGGATATTACAGCCTATCTAGTTTTGCGCTTAAAACCAAGGAGATTGAAGAATACAAAATAAGAACCAACGTTACACAGATTCAAAAAGGCTAACGATGCCTCGATACAGCAGCATCAAGTTTTTGCAGATACTATGAAAAGAAGGCGATGTCCTCTGAGCAAAATAGAACCCACGAAAATCCTAACATTCTTACAGGAAATGAGGCTGCTCGGAGGGCAACAACAAATATACAAGATCAAAGATTAGCCTTTAAATCACTTACTTGAGACTGACCAGCTGCAGCAGCTCGGGAGGTATGCAGGTGAGCAGATTATGGGAGAAATCTATGCGCGTAATGGCGGTCAGGGCCACCTCGGTAAGACGTGGATGCGTTTGTAGCTTGGGATTCAACTGCAACACTCCGCTGACCAGCCAGGACAGCCTAACCACATTCAGCTGCACACTCACGCCCAAACTGTGCCAATCCACAATGGTAGGGACATTGGGGAACATGGCGCTATAGGAAATGTTGCTGGTGGAGGGAAGGAATACATTGACCTCCACCGGTGTGGGCAGACCCTTCTTGTTGATCTTATAGTCCGAGTCGGGATGTACACGTCGTGCCAAAAGACGGCTCAAAATAGCCTCATCCTCGCCGGCAATGGCCAAACTAATGGCTGAGCCATTCTCATCGCGGGCGCCATACTTGAGCAACAGATCCAACATGGCCAAAGAACGCTGCTTGCAGGCCTCCGCAATAGGCATATTACTAAGGCCATAAATCTCCTCGCAACGTGGATCATTCTGATCCTCTACAGGTTTGGCCACTATATTGGGATTGGCTCCATGTTGTAGCAATAATAAAACCACATCCAAATGACCCCCACGCACGGCAGCCAGCAAGGCCGTCTCCCTGGCCGCTCCGCACAGCAAATTGACATGAATGGGACAACGCAGGGACTCCGGCGACTCCTCGGACTCGCCTGATATGTGCAACTTGGACATGATGGCCTGAATGCCAAAGGAAATGCGCTTTCTGGTGGGTGTGATGGGAGTACTGGCGCTGCTTAGTGGATCAGTCAATGTGCGACGACACTGAAGCTGCCACTTGAGCAGGATATCCAACAAATGCTTATTGCCCAAAATGCTGGCTATATACAGACTGGTCTGTCCCGTGACATCATAAGCATTCACATCGAACGGCAGACGCCACTCCCATTCACCCGACTCGTCACGATATGTCTGATAGAGGTAGTCGGGATATGGATAACCAATCAGCAGTTCCAATAGCTTGATATGCCCATTGATGCAGGCGGCATGTAGAGGTAACCAACGCTCCACCGTTTGTTGTTGTATCAACTCGGGAAAGCGATCCAACATGAGACGGGCTATGGCCAAATGGCCACTGTGCACAGCCGCATAGAGGGGTGAGTATTTGGTGACACAATGCGAACGACCATCGGCTCCGGCATCCACCAGGAGCTGAGTAATCTTGTCATAACCAGATTGGCAGGCTCTACGTATAAAAAAACAAAGAATTTAATGCTTAATCCTGGTGGAAATCCTTACAACTCACATGAAGAGCAAAGTGTTGGCTCCCGCTGGAGCCATGTTTACAATAATTTGACGTTCAGCTCCCAAGGCAGACAGCAATACACGCACCGTGCGCTCATCTCCGGCCGTAACAGCCGCCCGTAGTTCTCCATGCTTGATCTGACGCACCTCCTCTCGGGCATCTGTATAAATAGAGAGAGAGAAAGTGGAAGGTTCATTGGCCATATGGCACACACTTATCCTACTCCTACCCAGGCCCACGTTGACCTCATCCACAAAATAATCGCAAGCCTCCAAAGCGGTTTCAGTGCCCGATTTGGGCTGATCCACAAATTTCCAAGACATTTAAATTATGTAAAAATTTCCGACCAACTCAACTCAACTGTGAGGGAAAATCGATGGCTTCTTCTGGTGTCATTCATGCGTTGCCCGGGCCACGCCATTCTGGTCATTGATCCAAGACGCACTGCGCAAGACACGCAAATCTAAGCCAACCAATTGTTGCACTTGGTCAGGTCTGTTGTATTCAAATTTCCTCTATTTACCCGCCCAACCAGGCACACCCTGTCCTAAGTACGATTTGTGGAAAAACCGATACTCCACACACACACACACTCACGCTCATTCATAAACACATACAAATCATGTTTATTAAACGTAACAAGTTTTCACCTTCGTCAGAGTCGCTCATTGTCTGGATTTTGGCGGATTGAAACACTTAAGCCATTACTGAGCTTGGTTAAGATAAATAAACTGGGAGATACATGTTTATGTTTGTTATTGCCACTACATTTACATTAACATTGTTATCGAGTAGTGAGACCACATTTGATTACTTTTGAGATTAGTGTGACCACACTTGACTATTTTTATTATTAGCCACCCGACCAAAAGTTCAAGATCAAAGCGAGACAAACATAACCCAGCAAACAATTTCATATACAAATACAAGTTTTGTAAGCGGTAAAATATAAGCAAAACGCAGGTAAAAATCTTATTGTATGCGGACGACATGGTCCTATTAGCCGAAGATGCGCATACACTTCAAAAAATTATAAATTCGGCACAACATTATTGCCTTATCAAAGGTGAAAATGGGATAATAAAAGAGCGAGGAAGAACAGCAAAAGATGAGCAGTGGATGCTAAATGGGGAGAAACTCGAGGTGGTAAAACGGTTGACAACATATCAAGGAGTAACACTTACACCTAATTTGAATTTCTCAAAACATATTGCCGAAAAAATCGCCGATGCAAAGAAGCCACTGAACAGTACTTGGAAAGCTCTTCTCGGGAAAAAAAACACGTATACCATAGCACGAAATTTAAAATGTTTGAAGCAACCGGCAAAGCGATTAGTTCACCAGAAATATGCCCCATTCTAAGCGAGCACAGGAGTTGCACTGAAAAAAGACATCGCTGACGAAGGAGGAATACTTAAGGACGCTAAACGGTGCGGAGTGTCACATGCCAGTTGGGTTCCTAAAAGAGACGCTGAGATACAGGCGAAGTATTATGAAGGGGGCCAGCACTGCCGCTGGAGAGGAACGAGAGCATGTAGCACTCGAAAATGGTAGGCATCCTCGAAGGAAGCTGAGACGGATAAGTAAGTTATATTATTTATACCTGTATACCTACTTAGAATATTACTTTTTATTTTTGCATAATTAAATTTTTTATACCCTTGGAGAGGGTATATTAAAATTGTCCGGATGTTTGTAACGCATAGAAGGAAGCATCTCCGACCACATAAAGTATATATATTCTTGATCAGCATGACGAGCTGAGTTGATATAGCCATGTCCGTCTGTCCGTCTGTCCGTCCGTCTGTTTCTATGCTATCTCCTCCGTCAGTTTTAAAGCTATCGTAACCAAACTTTGCACGAAGTCTTTTGGTATAAATACGCTGCACATTTGTCGGAACCGGCCGGATCGGATGACTATAGCATATAGCTGCCATAGGAACGATCGGTTGAAAAACTAGTTTTAGTGAGAAAAACTTTTTTGTTTTCAATGTTATCGCTCCCAACGCTCGTATTTATAAGTTTTTAGTGATTTCACATAATTTCACCAAGCCATTTTGAAATCGGACAACTATATAGTATAGCTGCCATACAAAAGTTAGGTCTGAAAAAAAGTCTTAGTGAGAAAAACTTTTTGTTTTCTAGTCCCACGCCGTTATAGTCGCCATTTTGAATCGGCACTTGTATAGCTGCCTACAAAGTTAGGTCTGAAAAAGTCTTAGTGGTTTTTGTTTTCAATGTTATCGCTCCCAACGCTCGTATTTATAAGTTTTTAGTGATTTCACATAATTTCACCAAGCCATTTTGAAATCGGACAACTATATAGTATAGCTGCCATACAAAAGTTAGGTCTGAAAAAAAGTCTTAGTGAGAAAAACTTTTTTGTTTTCAATGTTATCGCTCCCAACATCATTTCACCAAAATTTTTCGAAATCGGACCACTATATAGTATAGCTGCCATACAAACTGTCAGGCACATATCAAGCTCCAAGGGTATATAAACTTCGGTCGAGCCGAAGTTAGCTTGCCTCTATTTTTAAAATAAAGATACTACTACTTCTACAAGCGAAACGCTTTGTGGTATTTTTCAGTGTTTAAAAAACTGCCATAAGTTTCATTTCGTCCGCTATTGCTTCTGCTTCTGCTTATGCAAAATACGAAAGCGCCCGCAGCAGCCAACAGCAGAATTTTCATTTTGATTTTGCTTTTGATTACGTCCCGTTCAAAGCTCGTGATCGCTTTTAAAAGTCGAAAGCAGCAGAAGCACCGCAGAAGTTCTAGCGTCTCACAGTGGTTTATCTTGGCCAATTTTTGGAATAAACTCTTGTTTTTAAGTTATTGACCCCAAATTTGGTTTATAATCATATTTTGGGCGCCAAAGACAACTTGGAAAATTTTACTCAATTTGGACCAATATTTGATATAGCTGGCCGATATGCACACAGAGAAAAAAAAGATCCCCGTAGAATGGATATTCGAATATCCACATTAAGATCCATTTTTTTAAATATCCTTTTCACATTTATCAGCTCCTTTGGATGAAGAATAAAGATCAATGAAATATTTTATTTCTGATATATCCTTTTTAAGCGAAAATAAATCGATTTCGAAAATATCCAATGGATCCCAAAAAAGGATAGTTAACTATCCAGTCCAAATGGATACCGAAAATATCGTAAGGATCATCAAAGCTATCCTTTTTTTCTCAGTGCACCAACTTCGTTGGCTTTAAAGATATTGAACAGAAATTCGGATTGAGCATTTATTTTAAGCTTCTTTAGCGACGTATCAAATATGATTCGATTCGGCATATTATTTCATACTGCTGCC
Organism: Lordiphosa clarofinis; assembly: GCA_018904275.1. Classification (NCBI taxonomy): domain Eukaryota; kingdom Metazoa; phylum Arthropoda; class Insecta; order Diptera; family Drosophilidae; genus Lordiphosa; species Lordiphosa clarofinis. Next base: position 489,688 of record JAEIGQ010000145.1, read on the forward strand.
ATAATACTGATCTGTCCGATTTGCTCCTACTTTACGCTACTGAACTGAAATTCGGTTCGTACTTTTATTTATAGCTCTAAATACGACTCACAAAACATTTTTGTGTCGCTACCAAACGAACAATTTTTTTAACTCTCTCTCTCGAGTTCAGCTGCAATATAGCCGATTTTCGCGAAAAGTCACACGTTGCAACGTTTTTTAGAACGAAGAGTAAGCAAACAAATTTTTGAGTCTGTGCGACCACGGCCTCTCGTGCCTCCCATACAAACAAATTCGTAGTGTTATTAGTACAAATTGGTATGACTTTCTATTCAGACAAGTTATATTTGTTTTAGGAATGATTAAATATCTTACATACATATATGTAATATATATTATAAAACTTACTTTAAACTTTCGACCATATAGTTACATTTTGGAATTTTTCTTTTATAAAGGATTCAAAATAACTTTTTTTTTTAATCTTTTGTCATCCTCCACGTGGTAATTTCAAATTTTTTCAAATATCCAATATTTTGCATTTGCTGCTGCGCCAAATATCAAAGAGATCGCTACGTCGAAACTTGAACGCCCCTAAATTTTGTGGAATTGTGAGAAAAGGGGGACGAACGGGGAAAAGGTGTAAATTAGCGATGAAGAACGACATGTATTTGTACAAACTGGCGTTCTTAGTTTTTGTCAGTAGACGTTAGATCGTTAGTTTTATTCCACGAAACACAGGTGACCCATGTTAATTTTCTACAAAAACACACATAAATTGGACATTAAATACTCGAACTCGAACTCGAAGACTAAGACTACACAAAAATGTACTATATACAGTGAGTACTACATACACTAATCTTCAATTACCACTATTTTATTGATTTTGTTTGGAGAGAAAATTTTCATTTTCACGCGCAAATGTAAACAAACTAAAGTGGCGCAAATTTCTTAACCCTAAGCAGCTGATCGATTGTGTACGTTTGAAAGCTCATAAAAAGCTTCAGTAAAGCTTTTGAAGCGTTATTTTAAAAGTTTTTACATGTATGATGTATTAACTTTAAGATTTTTAAATCAAAAATACAAAACATTAACATAAATTTTTCGACTTCATGCCAAAAAATCGGCCTCTTGGACCATAGTGCGCTGCTTGCTTTTGGACAAATATCGTTTTCTGCTGTTGGCTGCTGCTGGCGCTTTCGTATTTTGCATAAGCAGAAACAGAAGCAAGAGTTCATATTGAAAAGTTGAAAAAAGTCGAAGCTGTGAAAAGTAAAAATTTTGTGACTTTTGCTAATTCGACAGAAGCAATTTAAACACTGGTATTTTTAAAGTAAGCATCCATCTTTATAGGCTCTTTTTGAGACGATTGCAATATACGTTTTTTAAAAAATGTATCAACGAGTTGTGTACATAAGTTAACACAATTACCGTCTTGAATTAGTTCCACCAAATACAACTGTCCGACCTTATTTACCACTGTACAGTCAATCTGTTTTTTTAGACCCTTGCTGCTCATCAGCTCACCGCTGATCAGATATCTATACAGGGTTGCTTTAACTTTTATTAAAAAAATTTTATGTACCTTTGGTAAACTTTGCTTGTGTGTCGGGTGGTTAGTGTGACCACAAATGATTATTTTTGAGATTTGTGAAATTAGTAAGACCGTTCGTGTATGTTGTTGTTTGCAGAAAGCAAAAATAAAAATAAAAAACAAACTGCAAGCGCCATGCCAGAAGCAAATCCTGTATATCCAGACATTGAAACCCTGTGTCGCCTGTGCCTCACCAAGCATCCAGATGCCGAGGAGGATAAGCATACCTACACAATATTCGCTGAGGACGATACCCTGCATTTATCCCTGAAATTTATCCAATGCATCGGCATCAGCGCCAAGCCCTCGGATGACCTGCCCAAAAAGATATGCGGGGAGTGTCGCTATCAGCTGGAGAAATCGTTTCTCTTCCGCCAGCGTAGCCAGGCGTCCGACAAGAAATTGCGCAAACATTTGCGCCTGTTGAGTTTGGGCAAGAAGAGTCGAGTTTTTGCCCAGGATCAGGATGACTACGATGATGATGATGAACTGGAGTGCGAGGACTCGTTGGCCTTTATCCAGGAACAGGACAAGAAGCGGGAAATGGTGGACGAAAATTGGCGCGAAAAATTCAAAGAGGAACAGCAGGAAGAGTTAATGAAGCGTCTAAATGAGGCTCGTGTGGAACTGAGGGCCGAAGTGCGAAAGGAGGTGCGTCAAGAATTGGCTGAGGAGGTGCGCAATGAGCTGAACGAGGAGAATCGCATGGAACAGATGGCCAAACTATTGGGCGAACTGGAAATATTTTTGGTTGAAAAAAAAGCAGGTCTTTGGCAGCCTCTAGATGAGCTGGATGAGACCAAGAAGGCCAGGGCAGGGCTGAAACGTAAGCTGAAGGGTGAAGCAGAGGAGGCCCCCATAGAGGCCAATGAAGAGTTTCGGGATATACAAATGGTGGGAGCAGGCGAAATGGATAAAGCTGAGGATGGTGAAATTTATATAATTAATTCCAACAGCGGGGAAGAGGCCGAACCTAAAACCAGTTCAGTGGAACTCCAGCCCGAGCCTAGTATAACCTCCTACAACAGTAAGTTCCCATATACTTAAGGTCGGCTAAATCCTAGTCAAAACTTTTCTTTAATTTAAGTCAAGGACAACGGAGAGATACAGTTTAGTGGCGATAAATCCAGCGAAATTGGTGATGTGGTGGTATTTGATTTGGATGAGGACTTGGGCGAGGAGGAAGAGCAACAGCAGACCTACGATTTTGAGCAGAATGTCATTGTTGTGGTGAGTTAACAAGCTCTATATAAAGGACTCTATTAAGACATCTTCCCTTTCTAGCCCAAGGAGGGTCCCACCCCCGCCAAACGAAAAGTCTCCAACGATTTCATCAAACAAACTCCCGCCGAAGCTCCATCCATACGCACGGGACGCCTCACTGATACCGTCAAAACCTTCCAATGCGATATGTGTCCTGCTGTCTTTGCCACTTTCAAGTTATTAAACCGCCATTTGAATACCCATGTGAAAACATTGAAAAATGGCAAAGGAGGCACCTTTGCCTGCTCCGTTTGTGGACTTCAGTTAAGCTGCGCCAGCTCACTTAAGCGACACATGGTTATCCATTCGGGCCTCAAGCCCTACAAGTGTGATCAGTGTTCGTTGTCATTTTCACAACGTGAAGTTCTCAAGCGGCACATGGACCGGCATACGGGAGCCAAGCGACATCAGTGTCCACACTGTTCCAGTTGCTTTGCCCAAAAATCCAACCTACAGCAGCATATATCACGCGTGCATTTGGAGAGCACACGAAGTCACAAGTGTCATCTATGTGATCGCTGCTTCAATCATGTGTCCGGTCTGAGTCGTCATCTGGCCACGCATGCTGGAGTTAGCTTCGCTTGCAAGGAATGCGGCAGAAAGTTTAATGATCGCAGTGCAATGCAGCGTCATGTTCAGGTGGTCCACAAGAGATCGGTTGACTCTATATCGGACTCTGAATTGGAGTTTCAGACAATATGAGTTAGAGTTAAGGAAAAGTTGAATTGAAAATCAATTTGAAACTCGAGAAATATTTATAAGAATACAAAATTTAATTCCTTATAAGTCCTGTGTTTTCTGTACTTAGATTTATTTCTTCTACATAAATTTGCTTAAAAACTGTTAACTCTAAGTAATTCGATTATTAATTTTAAGAAAATTATATTGTACGTCCCATTTTATAAACTTAATTTATTTAATGTTTCCAAATCTCCGAACTCCGCTCATTTTCTAGCAATACCAGAGGCGTCTGTGTACGTCCAGGGTTCAATTAGTGTAGAAAGATGCGGCCCTATCGCGCGTATATGCAGATAAGGCTCCGGGACCAGGTGGGATCCCAACCAGAGCAATAAAAATTATCGTCGAAGCCTATCCAGAAATATTCGCAGACCTATACAACTGTTGCATCCGCGACGGTTTCCCACCATGGCTCCAAGATTGGTGCTACTCCCAAAAGTCGACAAGAACGCAGAGGACCCCATGGCATACAGACCATTATGCATGTTGGACACAATCAGAAAACTTTTCGAGAGGAATAATTTGCAATCGTCTCGAGAAGAAACTTTTGACCAGACAGGGCTTCTCAGACTATCAGTTCGGCTTCAGAAAGAGACGCAGCACGATTGACGGCATTTCGACGGTAGTGAAGATAGCCCGTGATGCCAATGCCGGGAAAAGATGGCAAGGAGGCACAAAAAAGTACTACAGAAATGCCTTTAACTGTGCTAACTGGACCAAGATACTTCAAGCACTTGTAAGGCTCCCCATAACCCAAATACCTGGTGGCCACTTATTTTGCAAACCGAACACTGCTGTATGATACGTTGGAAGGACGGAAACCACATCGGGTCACAGGCGGCGTTCCACAGGGCTCGGTTATAGGGCCGATGTTGTGGAACGTAATGTACGACGGAGTCCTCCGCCTAAACACGCCGGCAGGAGCGAAAATCATAGGTTTCGCAGACGAGAAGCCAAAACCACTGAGACTGTGGTACAAGTCACCAAATTGCTCGACGCAAATGGGCTAAGCTTGGCTCCCCACGAAACCGAGTCTGTACTCATAAGCAGTAGGAAACGCGTCGAAACTGCTATTGTGAGAGTCGGAGAGCAACTGATAAGATCGAAAGAGGCCATCAAGTACTTGGGTGTAATGTTAGACCACAGACTCAGCTTTAAAAGCCACTTGGAATATGTAGAAGAGAAGGCTGTTAACCGGCTTAATGGCGAACATTGGCGGACCACGACAGCGAAGCAGATGGCTGATCTGCAATGTGGTCAGGTCAATCATCCTATATGCATCGCCCATATGGGTCCCTGCAATGCCAGTCCCTTCCTACAGCCGTGGATGGAAAGGCGCGTACAGAAGATGTGCCCTCCGAGTAATAAGTGGTTTCCGAACAGTGTCAGAGGACGCAGCACTAGTTCTCGCTGTAATGGTCCCTCTCGACCTACTAGCGACAGAAATTAGAAGCCCTCGTATAGATGAGTCGCGACGAAAGGCTACAATGACACAGTGGCAAATAAGGTTGATGTCTACAACCAACGGCAGCAGGACTCAGAGACTGATAGCGGACATTCGGCCGTGGGTGGGTAGAAAACACGGACAAATCGACTTTTATTTGGCGCAGCTACTGACGGGACACGGATGCTTTAAATCCTAACTCTATAGGTTTAAGCAAGAGACGGATCCGTTTTGCACACACTGTGCGCGGTCCATAGAAGACGCAGAGCATGTCTGTCCGAGATTTTCTGCAGAACGGGAAGAGCTAAGTATAGGCATTGGGAGACCATTCACAGTCGTTGACTTGATGGATATCCTTCACAACTGGAATGCAATTTGCACCATGGCCGCAGAAATCATCAAAACCTTCCGTCGCGCTTAAAGACAGCGCAATTTAAAGTCAAATCCTAGATATGGATCTATTTGAGGCTTTCATGCCTTCTCCCCCTTGTGAAGTAATACTTAGCGGTGGTACCGCGAGAGGGAATCGGAGAATAGGGGTGGTTTTAGTGGGTGAGGAACTTCAAGTCCCACACTTTGAGGCTTTAAATGCTTTCCCCCCCATAAAAAAAAAAAAAAAAACAAGAACTGGCACCCCGCGAAATTCCTACCAGCTAGACCAGCATGCAAAACCCAGCCACATTTCGAACTACCCAGCCACATTTCGAAGGGCTACTATCACAACTGTTATACGAAGAATGATTCAGGTACGGGTTTTCTGTGGCTTCAGGTACTTGGATTTGGGTAAATTTTTTGTTAAGGTCATCAATGCTGACATTGATTTGCTTAGATTGCACTTGCTTGCCTATTCCTAATCTACGGAACTCGCTCCATTTTCGGTTATAATGTAGTACATTGCTTAATTTTTCTTGAACGACAAAAAGATGGTGATTTTCCATGTTTCTCTCGTAGGTCTTCTCCAGGATTTGTCGCAATGTTAACATCTGGTCTATAGTGGATTTACCAGATCTAAGGCCACACTGAAAAGGTTCAATCAGTGTCAATAAGCGGCTTTAGACGTGGGAAACTGATCCCGCGGTGGTTGGCGCAAACTGCAAGGTTCCTTTTTTAGAAGATTGGGCAAAGAATACTCAGATTTGAATAAATGAGGCAAAGAAGTTGGTTCAAGCACCTTGCCAGTTCTTCGCCTCCAGTTTTGAACAATTCATCCGGCAGCTCTTTAGCACCAGCTGATTTGTTGTTCTTTAGCCTTTGTATGTCCCTTGCCAGCCGCCGCCCAACCAGCGCCAGCCTCTGCCTCGGTGGTGCACACCACCACAGCTCAACTGATGCAGGTGAAAAAAAAGAGCGCGAAAGTAATCAAACGCCGCCTCCAGGCATCAATATCATAACCATCCCAGCCGCCTCAGGTCAGCAGTTGAATGGAGGAGGTCCCTCGTCATCCACTGCTGCCACTGTGGCCTCCACCAATGGCTATTCACCGCATCTCGAAGAATTGGACTTTAAGAGCGACATCATCTTCGAGTCGAAACTTAACAATGCCGCCTGCTCGCAGAATACACATCCGAAGATTATCAATTTGGGCAACTTTGACAATTCGCTGCCGCCGACTTTCTTCAAGAATCTGTGCAACTCGTCGCGTCACGAGGCATTGGGCTTGTATGTGGCAAATGTGATGAATCGCATATCGGGACGAGCGGCGGCCAAACTGGAATTGGGCATTTTAAGAGCCATAGTTGATGTGCAAAGCGACGAGTTGGAGCAGTAGCTAGCGGTAGATGTATTAATCTAAATCTTTTACCTACTTATTAGAAGTACTCGAAGACTAGTTTAGAGCGGCTTTTAAATTGTAATTTCCCCTCATCCAACCCTTCAGTCCAACATATTCCTCTTTATATAATTTCCAACGAGTGACGAGTAACGTGTACTAAGGTCAGACAAGTATTAGATGCATTTCTAACACAAAACTTGACAAAATTAATAGTTTTTTTCTTTTTTTTTAATTGGTTCATTCATTTTTTGAACAAAAGTAGCGAGTAGCGTGTAGACTTGCATTGGATTTTTTTCTAAAAATTTGAAGACGGCATCCCCATCAAGTTTGAATGAAAATTGGTCTAGATAAGCCAAATTCGATTACTCTTCGGACATGTTTGATAAAACTATTTACGAATGAAACTCTAGTTGGGGTTTAAAGTGCTGTAAAATCCGCAATTATGGCTATTTATACAAATATTTGTCAAAATGTAGGCAAATTATTGGCCTTTAGTTAATATATAATTCAGCGAGTGACTGAAAAGTAACGAGTAGTGAAATTTTGTAATGAAGAATTTATCGTTTTGGTACTACAAGTAAATGTTTGGTAAAATTTTACAGCACTCTTCGCCTTTTTACTAGTTCTTTGTCCGTCTCGCTTCTAAGGAAACTGTACTATCCTGTTCCCGGTTTTGATTTTGATCAAATAAATCGCAATTATTTTCATTCGATCTTGTGCATAACAAAAAGAATCAACCGAGTTTTTAATCGTTGACTGACCTGATAATTTTCACTCAATTTTTGAGAGGCTGGATAATTTTTAGCTGTACTGTTTACTTTGCACATGTAGCTAGAAGTACAGAACTCTTAAAAACGCTATTCTTAATTCTAAAGAATTCTAAAATTTAAATTAAATCTTATTTGAATGTAACGAGTAGCAGTTGGCTAGATTCGCTTAAAGTAGTTGTAAATTTCGCTTATATTTTTTCGATATATGTTGAATAAAAGAAACTAGAAGTCTACTCGCTTTTGAACCAATATTTTTCTCACAAATTTGATATTATTTATTCGTAGCCTGGTACTCGCTATTTAGTCACTCGTCCAACCTAAATTATAACTCTCCTCCCATTTCCTTTGAGATTAGTTCTTAAGCCCATTTCATTTTTACACACACAAAAATAAACCCACAAAATACAGTTCATCAAATAAAGAACTTCTTGTTGCAATCTTCATTCTTCTTCAACTTTAATCCAAATGATTGAATTCATTCAAAATCTTTCATCAATCGTAAATCATTTCGTTAATTTTGAATATTTGACAAATTTTATTCAGATTCCATTTAACATTTGGCACCACAAAACATTCGCATCAACATTATAATATTTGTAGAATGTTTAATAGAAAAACATGCAATATTTTATAATAATAATAATAAGTTAGTTGTTAGCAAAACAAAATACAACTTGGAAACATTTTGAAACAGTTATGGAATATCAACTAGCTAGACATACAATTTACAATATCGGGTTTAATATACAATATATAAATACCACAAATACAATTTTAAATTACAAATAAACACTTCTCTATGCAGAGTTATAAATACGGATGCGGTGGCCACTAAACTTTAAACTTAGAGCTAGAAACGCCAGTGAGATTGCCTAGGGAGAGAAACAAAAGCTTAACAACAATAACAAACGAATCTGCGTCCTAATGGGGGTGATGGCCAGAAGCTGTTTTGGCCAACATTCGCTGTTAGTCGGAGTTGGTCAGGGAACTACGCTGGGATTCCAAAGTGTTGGAGTCATTGCGCTGACGCAGCATGCGCGGCTGGCTGGCTGCAAAGTTGGAGAAATCCTTCATGACATCTTTGTAGGTTTCATCCTCGCCATTGTACTCATCATTCTGACCAATCTCGTCGTTTAGACGCGTCAGGCGCAAGCTGAAAAAGGGAGTAACATGATGTTTAAAATGGAAATGGGTGAGGACAATTTCTTACAGCGTCACAATATCCGCATTCTTTTGATCCACCGCTATATCGAGAGCCTTTTTGCCATCACTCGAGGCCAGATCGTAGGCAGCCTTGTGTTTTAGGAGCAAATACACCTGGGCAATGTGTCCCTTGGCTGTGGATATATGTAGAGCACTGTAACCCAATTCGTCTACCGCATCAATGGCCGCTCCATTCAGTAGCAGATACTCGCAGGCCATAACCGAACCCGAAACCACAGCCTGATGCAGACACGAGCGCTGACGATCCTGAGCATTCTTCCAGAGCTTTTCGGCTCCCAGGGCAAAGGCCATGCACATAATGGGAAGATTGTGCACCGCCGAGGCCTTGTAGAGCAACAGATTGGCATCCAATTGGGAGAAGGGCAACTCTTCGGGAGATTCTAAATCCGATTCGCCTTCAGTGCTCTCCTGATCGCTGCCCAAAATGCCAGGTGTCTCATATCTGTCCAGATCCAAATCATCTCCAATGACCAGCAAATCATCGCGCGAAATACTGAGCGACATGGAGGGTATATTGATGGACTCATCATCATCATCATCGTCCAGTTCATCTCCAGTTTTGGCCGTATTGTAAATACTAGGCTCATCGCTTAGAGTCTTGGGCAAAGGACGCTGCTGTCGCCTTCGGCGCAGTTTCTTGACCGTCCACTTGCGTGTGCCTCCTAGGGAGAGAGTAGCTCGCTTGTTGTCCCCATTCCCAGTATCCTCCGGCAACACCCCACCGCTGTCTATGCTAAGCACTTCAGCCGTCTCGCTGGCCAATAGCTCCTGCGGTTTGGGCATGCCGCAAACAAAGCGTCGCTCCACATACTTGGCCTTGATCCAAGCCTCGCGTACTCCAATCTCACACTGTTCCGTGGGCGGTTTAAGCTCACAGTCCTCCCCAATGCGTGCCTCATAGATGCGATTCACCACCTCGTTACCCAGTTCCATCATAACCTTGACATTCTCCGTCTCCCAGGCGTCTAGGGTCAGTGAGCGCACCTTGCTATAGTGAACACCCAAGCTGCGATGCACTCCAGAGCATTCGATGCACAGGGTAATGCCCAGATTAATGGAAGCCCAGCGTGGATCCTGACCACGACAATCGCAACACTGTGAATTGCCGGGTATTTTGAGAAACTCCTCCCAGTGGCTAAGAGGGACAGAGGAAGACCTTAATTATCCTAGAATTATGTTGTCAAGTCGATGACACTTACATGCGACGCTTGGCGGGCATAGCATTGGGCGAATTGGTCGACTGTGGTCGCGAATGATGCGTGGAATCATGTTGAATGGCTGCTCCTATGCTGTGCTGCAGCGCAGATATCCACAGAGAGAGCATGTCTGCCGAATCCGCCTGCAGAATGTGAGATCTAAGTGGAAAGAGATAACATCATGTGTATGAAAATATTCGGCTCCTCCTTGATTCTACTCACTTGGTGGGCGAAATGACCTCAAAACAGAATCGGCGATCACCCTCATTCACCGGCCGCACACTACAGATCCTCAAGTCCTCCTCCATGACCGAGAACGAGTCCTCATTGCTGCGTTTTCTGCAATTCGAATCCAAATCACTTCAGCGTACGGCACACAAAACCACAACAACAACATAAATCACAGCAATTAAAAAATGGAGACGATTAACCAAGCAGGCAAATGAAAGCGGTTCAAGGGGAATGTCAAATGATTAAAGGAAGCGGCACACCCACCTGTAGACAAGCTGGTTATCGCTCAAATAGAACCAACGCCGGCACCAGGTCTTGAACCCCTTCGACTTTTTCTTAAACAAATACCCCTCGATCTTGTGCGAGGCGCTGTTGGTGTTGGAATCGCAGTAGCGATTCACGCTCATGTGTCGATTCTGCATGGCCTTCTCCAGTTGCTGATAATCACCACGCAAAGCATTCAAATCCTCGCTGATGTTCTTGAAGAACTCATCAAAATCGTTGCACAAATCAAAGCCCTGATGGTAATAGGTCACGCACGCCTGATAATAGTCGAGCAGCTGCAACAAAGATTCAAGAGAAAACGTGTCAACACTTAGACTTCTAAGAACGCGAATCGACAGTGAACTGAAGTGGCGCGTCTCTTACTCACAACTGACTCAAAGGGTTGATATGTGTGGTTAAACATTCTATATCAATATCGAAATAGTGACGTCATAACAATAACAAATTTAAACACGCAGAGAGACAGACCACTTCATTCATAGCGTCCATCGAGGTGATAACCATTATCTGGCATTAAAAGTTTTCGCCATTTCTTACCGTCGACAATATGGAAGGCACTTTGCGTGCCTGTACCAGAGTTATATAGTTAACGTAGTCCAAGGCGGTGTGTTGAAAGCAGGACTTTGAAGCGGACAAAATGTTGGCGGATTCCTGCACCTCTTGTGGTCGATTTTTGCTAGCCTAGGGGAGAAAAGTTTATTAAATTATATGTCTAAATTCTGGTGAGACAAATATAAAATCAAAGCTTAACCGGTCAACATGTGTAGTTTTTGCAGGGAACCTACCTGCTGTGCATGAACTGATCCTGCTAGATTGACCTTAAGGTGTAAAAATAGTTTATTTGTCTTTCTTTTGCTTAAGCAAACAAAACCAGGCATTGAAAACTAAACATTCATCATCATTATGTACCCTATTTATTGGTGTAATAAGAGGGTGAGGCAAGGTTGAAAACTGATCTCTTTTTAAATAACATTTCTTTAGTTTAAAAGTGGCAAGTTTAAGCTGAATCGAGATCAGGTTGTGTTTGTACATCATTTTAAGCATAAACACATAAGACCATAAAAGGAGTCTGGTCGAGGATACAGCTGTTTCAAGAACCTGCCGGTCCTATCTTCAGTAGTCTGCCTCATGAAGCCAGAAATGCTATAGAGCAGTGTTGACCAAACACACACTATCAAGCATTGCGATTGTGTGTGTAGCAGCGCAACACGAAGTAAACGGCATTAGGTCAAATATGGGTTACAAACAAACACACAAATGTGTGTGCCTGCTATTAATAGCGCACACGTATTCTCTCTCTCTCTATGCGTGTGTCGGCTGCGACGCTGGCAGAACTATGACTACCTCTCACACGGGATAGGGCAATTGACATTTGGGCACCACTGCTATAGAGGCTTGTGAATTTTAAGTCTGCTCCACTGCAAAAACGGCAACGACAAGTTGACAATAATCTTTGTACACGCACACCTATATTCATATTGATACACCATACCCTGTAACAGCATAGCTTGTTCCCGATTGTAACAAGTTAAAGTTTGCATTAAAACAGAGTTCCCCAGCTATAGCCCCGGGGCACGAACTTACTTGCCGAATGTCTTCCGAAGTCATACTTCATTGTGTGTTAGAGAGAGATACAGTTACGTTTTAGAGCTCTCTTCGTAAAGAACCCTGCATTAAAGCTACACGATTTCGTATTTGATTTGAGCCCGACCCAATCGATTCCAAAAGAATAATGATTATGATTATTAATGTTCGTTTCGCATTTAAGGTATGCGAAATGAATTACGTATAAATTCATTAAAAAATAAAGTGAGACACTTTTTAGACGAGCAAATCACATTCTTACTTCTAAATTACCTATCCAAGAGAGTCATGTCATAAGTTTTAAGGGAAATCATATTCCCCTTGTTCTCGTTTTGAATGTATGTTGAAAGAAGGCCTGACTGGCAAATGACATCATATCGATTACGGTATTCATTTAAAATTAAAAATGGTTTGCCATTCAGTGTGTACAATGTACATTAAAGCGGTCCCCCAACCGGCAAAATGGAAAAATAGGAGGTTTCAGCATTCCCAAAGCTAATATTTGTTGTATAATTAATAATTGTGAAAATCCAAAAAATTTATTTTCATTTTTAATGGGCTCGACAGGGTCTCTAGATTTAAAGAATCAAGAGTCAAATCGTGAATAAAAATTGTTCATTCCTCAATTCCATTCACTGTTATTACAGCGCCAAGCTGTCAAGAGGGTCAAAATAATTTTTTTTTCATACACGTGTACACACATAACCATGTTTAAGTCATTGGATGCCTGCTGTCAGAGTCTCAAAATTTGGCAAAGGAAAAGGAGGTACGCTCGTAGGTATAAATGACCGTTTGGAGAACCTGGGCTTAAATACTTATGTACATTATTAGCTTTATATATAAGAGGAATTGATTGAAGTACCGATTTTCGAAAAGTGGAAGAGTTCCTTGCAGATTATCAACCTTAAAATCCCATTATAGTCGGCGATCTCAATGTCAGAATAGGCGAACAAACACATTAACTCATCAGGGCGCAAATCTAGAGAAAAAGTGGCTGACAGCAACGAAAATATTTTATGAATTCTACGATTTTAAGGAGTTATTGTGCTCGATGGACTGACCAAAGGAGATAAACTTGGTGATTTCACCCATATAAGCACGGTTGGAAGATCGACAAATGATATAGTTGCAGCATCGCAAATTAAAAACCGTAGAACATATATCAAATTTTAGTGTGGAAAGCCAGAGTTAGTCCTTTTTGGCAGCGGTGCAGTTGAATGCGAACTACCTGAACTTAGAAAAACTTCAAGAGGTCATTAAAGCACCCCAACCAAAAGAAAGAATTTTCAAAAGTGCACAGAAATGGTTTTATCTGGAGTGCTTCTTGGAGCGTAAGAAAGTACAGAAGTTGCTAAATAAGTGTGTAGCTTATGAAGGTGATTATATAAGAAAGAAGTGATTATATGTCGAGAAGAAGCAAAAATACCGACTTCTGTGTATGGAAAAAAAGGATACATACTGGCAGCAACTGGGAGTCACGCTGGATGAGGTAAAGGACAGCAAGGGCTGGTAGAAGGTAGCAAGAAATTTGAAAAATAGTCTTTTCCAAAATCTACTGAGCCCAGAACGGACTAGTTGTTGGACTTAACAGTGGGAAGAGAAAATAAACGCGTTCTATAGTATTGTAGCAAATATTTTGTAAGACTTGGAACTTCTGGACATCACAATCGTTTGACGGTCTCAGCCGCTGCTGCTAATACTCGCCAGTAGCTTCTGCTCCATGGAGATGTCTGTCCGCAACTGGTCGTCCCATTTTAGTGGTGGTCGTCCCACCTTGCCTTGTCCCAGTTCCTTTGCATTCCTCTTGTGGACCATTATTGTTGCTTTATGCGCTTGACTAGACTAGTATGCTCAATGAGCTCGTCATTCTTTCGGATGCGAAAATCCCTGCCATCTTTCAAAGGTCCATAAATTCTCCGAAGAATCTTTTGTTCAAAAAAGCCAATCGCCGCCTCATCAGCTGATGATATTACCCATGCTTCTGCGACGTATTGCAGGACTGCGATTATAAGCGACTTGTATACGCGATATTTTCGTTCTTTGAGCGAGGTCTCTCCTCTTGAGCTCCCTACTGAGCCCGTAGAAGCATCGGTTTGCGTGCTTGATTCTTTTTCTGATTTCCAAACCGATGTAGGACTTAGAACATGGTAGTTAACATGGCCAAATCGGAAATAATGCTTTTCAGGACAGTAGGGCGGCTGTCAAATGCTCAAAATTGAACACTTTAGAGCGAATCCTTAAAGATTGTACTTGAGTACAAGTATCTACGAGTGATGTTGACGCCCACTTTAAATTTGAAGAAGCAAACGAAATGATCTCTTTGTGAATTAATAATAATTTTTTCAACACAACACACAAATAGATTCTTGTAAATTTCGAATATAGGACCGAGCAGGACAACTTTTTAAATGACAAAGCAGCACATTACAAATTCTTTGAGATTTTTAAAAATTCACCTCTGATTGCGAAGAAATTATGTTTTAAAAGCAATAATCAAATATTAAATATCAATTCTGTAAATGATGTAATAGATTTGTTCCTCCATAGATCCAGTTCCTCTTCTAGTCCACACATTACTTACAACTATCAATGCTCGATACTCGCACATTTTTATGTACATCTTTAATTCATACACACACTTATCTCATTGCCAATGTGGCACATTCATTCTTTCCGGCAGCACGCCCACTGTCAATAAACCGAACGAAAGCCTTATCTGTATATTGTACTAAATATATAGTTAACGTGGTTAAAACAGACCACAGATTACGACTATTGTCCAACACATCGACAAATGTTTTAAAGTTTTGGAAAGGTTAAAAAAACGAGGACTTCAAAAATATTGCGTTAACTATACGCGCTGCTCTCAGAAACTCCGGTATCAGTTTAAAGGGCCTTTTCAACACTTTCCAATCTAAGAGCTAGTATAGATGAACAGCTCGTAGCAGATAGAACGCATATTAACTCAAACTAAGCGGTGTTCAAAAGCTCTAAATGTCAGCTCATAATTATAATTCATAATTAAAAATTGCATTATTGATATGAAGAATATTATATTAAATAATAACTGTTTATAAATCGAAACTATTCTTCTATATTCAAGCGAACCGAAGTTCGAACCAAAACCTAGGGTTCAGGGGTTCCGCGTACCGGTCCGCGAACCGAACCTATGACTTTACAACGGGTTCGAACCCCTGGACCGAACCTTTTGCAAAATTTTAGAGGTTTGCAGCCTTGATATATTGACCCCTGTGCGCGAAAAAATCGTATGTGCCAAAAACCCAATTTTACAGGAGAGGGTTTTTTCTACTTTTTCGATGCGGTGGCTGGCAACGTCGCTACCAATCTTTAGATGTGCAACATTTATCAATTTATTTAACTAAACTCTTAACTACTTTTATGAAAATTTAGCTATTTTTGAACCAGACTGTTGAATATCAGTATTTTGGGGGCACATACGATAATTTCGCCCACAAGAAACAAACTCATTATTGTCACATACGATTAAATTGATTTTGTTGTATCTCCGTAACCGTTATGGTTATCGCTATATAATTTTACCAGATGATGAGTTAGTGGATTTAGAACTAATTTGCATCAAAATGTCAATTTCGTAAAAAATGGCACATACGATGTTTTCGCGCACAGGGGTCGTTATATCATTAGTACTGTCACTTAAACAATGTATAAAAATTATTTCTTAAAAAACCATTAATCTTAAAATTTTCTTCATAGGTAAATTTACACTTTCTTATAGGAAAAAAGTTAGTTTTAGTAAATACTAAAATGTAGATTATATTGGTCTTCGGTTTAAGTACGAGTTTGGACAGTAAAAATGAATTCTAAGGCTCACTTTAGGGTCGCAGTATCCAATAATGGAGGAGACTTCTAACCGTTTTGCAGTACTGCTTAGAACCTGTTATAAAATCGGATTGCAGAGGTCTTTTCCCGGTACTTAACATACACCAGACCTTTTGTAGCTCTACATTCAATTCGATAGACAAATTTCGAAACCCATTTCTATTTGGTTTGTTCTTACCTGAGCGTTTTTTATCAGCGCATTGTCATAGCCTTCGGAAACTTTTAGGAAATGCCCCTTGTAATCCTTAACTTGGTTGATGTCGTCCTTAACAAATACGTTGAGATTCTTAAGCACCGTCCTGCTGGCCTGATCCAATAGTATTGTATGAAATTTGTTCATTTCCTGGAGGCATAAAAAAAAAAAAAACTATAAGTATTGCGTATTCTATGAGATTGTCTGCAGGGACTTACTTGAAAGCAATGAATCAGCTTGCCCAACGCATTGTGAGCGTTTTTGTTGTCAAGAAAATGCTGCTGCAGATCCCACAGAGACATGGCAAAGGCGCTGCGAGGTACACAATCGATATCAATGAATATGCAATGTGGGAACATGCGGAAGGAGGAGGACGATGAAACTGCGCAGTATTTACCTTTGATTCTTGACATACTCCTTGCCAGAGTCGACAGCCACATTGCACAGTTTGATGATTTTCTCCAGCCTTTGCTCCAAGTGTTCAATATCGTTCTCCTCCTTGGACACAAATTGCCTGACAGGGTGGAAATTGAAGACATTAGCAAAACATGCGGGTGATGTAAACAACAACAAAGGAATAATAAAAATAAAAACAAATAGAAGAAGAAAGAAATTTTACAGAGCCGAAGTTTAAATACCCTAGGAAGATTTTATTACGAATTAAATTTAATTTCAAAGTCAGGGCAAAAACACACACATGTAGATCAAGAGAGCAGAAAATTCGTGAGAGCAACTGTAATTTTTTTGCTACTGTGGTTGTTGTTGTTGTTTTCACTTATCTATGGTGGAGCACAGTAGAGCACAGTTACTGAGAACAAAGAGAAGATTAGGCAGCAAGAGTAAGTCTGAAGAATATCTAAAATTCGACATACTTTTTTTAGGCCTTACAAATTTAAAAGCATTTTTAATATACCCTTTGCAAGAGTATTCCAAAAGTGTCGACACAGCGTATGGTCCAGCTCCAAGACAAACATTAATCCGCACGCTTAATCAAAGCAATGCAGCGTCAAGAGCAGGGCGAAGTGGGGGAGGAGGATTTTAGCAGAGCTTAATGGCGTCGCAGGCTGTGGCTTTTTGTTTATGTTGACAATTTTAATTTATGCCGCTTTACTTTAGCATTATTTGCGCTTTTAATTCTGCAAAGGCTTCGCCATCAACTGCGGGGGGAAACTAGTTTTGGATGAAGGGGGAGAGGAACCTGTTGCTGAATGAAAGCAAAATTTGATTTGAAATTGAAAACTTTTTGCGGTTGTTTTTTTTTTTTTTTGCGGCTATGAGCGAAAGCTTTGTCTTGCGGCCAGATTTAAGCGAGAAGAGTCAATTTTAGAGAAATCTTATCAATCGATTTGGTGGAAAGTCAAAACAACAACAAAAAAACACATTCCATAACAATGACTCTGCCAAGTGCAAAGTTTGTTCGATAGATGATTAAGCCATTGTTTGAGCTTAAATTGGCAACAAGGTATGGGTGGAGTGTAGCTCGACAGCCAGCAGTCACGCTACATAAGGTTGACAATGAAAACCAAATGCAAAATATTTAAGTGGGGGGCGGGGGTACATTTGCTCACCTGAATCTGGGGGAATCCTTTAGACATTCCTCAAACTCAATTGTGGCGCGCATTGTTAAAGCCAAACACACACACACACACGGACGCCTGGTTGGCACTTGCACTGTTGGCTATTTACTAATTAAAAATTAGAGATAGTCGCTTCTTGTTTTTGTTGGCCTGTTGCTGTTGTTGCTGCTGCTGCTCTTCCTCTAATCTCTAGCTCTCTCTCTCTCTTTAAATTGATTTGCGGTACTTGAGATTCGCTAAAAATTGCGAGCAGCCAAAACTCTCTACGTAGGCTGCCTCACATCGTTGTCAAACGCCAGCCACATGTGTCTACCAACTTCTGATCAAATTCATTAATTAGTTAATCGAAATTAACAACAAAATTCTCACAACATAAACTAAAACGACTTTCTACCTTAAATGCACTAAATTTGACCTAACGCCTTATTCAGTTGTTAGTGTTGAAAAGCGCTTTCAGCTGGGATGCTGTGCAGCACTGTTGAACTATTAGTGATGCCAACTAACTGGTAAAATATAGCTAAAAATGGCCAATTGGTTATAATTTGTTTGTGGCAACTGCTCTGATTTCATTTAAATTTGTTTTTGATGCTGAACAGCTGTTTGTGAAAATATAACAAAAATGCCGAAAAAAACTTAAAAAGCTATTGAACCTATAATAAATTTACTTACTTTGGCATTCTGTCACAAAAAATACACAGTTTATCACCCAAGTTTTAAAAATTTGATTGAAACCTGGTTCAAACCATGATAACCTTACGGATCGATCAGCCTGTTTTCAGTGAACTTAAGGAAAGCATGTTTAGTCGCTATCGTATAAGCAGAGCGGACTTCTCTGTTTAAAAAAGTTTGTTAAGAGAGTCTTTTAATACAACTACAAAAATCATGACTTTTTTGGTTCAGGCTATAGAAAATCGCAATACAAATTACAAATACGAATTTTGATTTACAAAATATCACAGTATCTAGAGTCTAGACTGTCGGATGTGAACTTTGAAAAAAAATGATGTATTTGTTTGATTCTAGCAAATGCCAATACAGATGAGCGTAGTTTTCTGTGATCTTCTTGAAATTTAGTCTTACATGTGTGTGGGTGTTAATAATGTGGAGAATTTCCAAATTAAAACGTTAGTTGTGGGAAGTCTGGTGAATGTTCTCTCTCGCACAGTGGGCCGCAGGAGCAGTTTTTTGTTTTGAGGTTTTATTTCTTTTGTTTTGGTTTGATGATATCTTTGAGTATATTTGGTACATAGAACTTAATCTATTTACAAACATTTAATAAGAAGGACTAGTCTATGGGTGTGGGCCACCAGTCGGTCATGATACCTGCTGGTATGCATATTATTTGGGCGCATAATGGCAAAACATCCAGATCGGGATATGAAGCTCTATGCCTGTTGTACCATAGAGCATGCTTAAATGCACTACATATCCGATTAATGTCCCGATAGTCTAGTTTCGAAGCATCCTGCCCTAATCTCTTGTAATATGGGACATTTTCCCAAGAAGTGTACCTTGCATTTCCCCAAGTTGCAAAGTGTCTATTCATTAGTATGATTTTCCAGGTGTGGACGATAGTTAAGGTTCAGCATCTCAACTCTTTCTTTGAAAATTTGCATTATTCTGTAGATATCGTCCTGAAAATAATTGTTTAGAGGACTACAAATTAAGGAGAGTGAGTTTCTCATTGATGGTAACAACATATTTAAATTTGGTGCTGATCGGAGAGGGGGCAGTTTTTGTATGTTTATTCTGCTATGCCCTTTGTCTCCCAGTGCTCTCTCTTGCTTGATTCTCCCCCATTGCCATTGTCTTGAGGTCTATGTTAAGAATCAATCTACTCTGCTCCAATCCCCACAAGTTTGGGTCTGCCTTCAAGTTTGTGGTAGGTTCAAAAAAGTGTAGCTGAAGGGTAAAATTTTTTTTAAATTTCCCAGGCAGGTGAAAGAATGAAGTATATAAGGAGTAATGTTTGGTTTCTGTTTTCGATTTACTGAAGTTAAATTACACATCCTTAACCCCATATTAATTTTCCCAAAGCTCTTGCCATTTCAAACCGAGTTTGGAACAAATTTCACCCCAAAATCCAGTAGTTTTTGAGAAAGCAAGAACCGGAGCATGGCTGATAATATTATTAATGCTATGACAGGAAAAAACATTTCATCCATTGCTAAAAAAGGTGAAAAACGGCTAGATTTTCCTTGGCCTCATTTGTCGTAAAACCCTCTAAATGGCCAACACTCACTCTCATTTCATTGTTCTCTCGCCTTTTCTCGTTTCGTTTCTATTCTGTTTGGTGCTGCTGTGTTTAATTTTTTGTGTAATTGCAATTAACCATTTAAGAAAATTATAAAATATTCCAAGCACATGCCCAGTGCCAGGCTATTGCCAGCGATCAGTGCTAAATGGAAATCGAATCTCTGTCAGAAACTGCCAAATGAACGCACAAATCTCGAACCCTCGTTCTCGTTTCGGTGTTTACTTTTAGTCTTTGTCTTCCTCGAGTTTCTTAATTTATGTATAAATGTATGTACATATTTGTTGATTTGCAAATTAAGATCAACGAAAACTTTACGTCACAGCAAGGAGAAGTAGAGTGAGAGCTAGTACGTCAAACCAGGAAAAGGTGAAACCAATTTGGGAGTCAGCGGAATGTGGAAGTGCCACAAGTGCGGCAAACCCGTTTACTTTGGTAATATAAACACCCACACACACACAGACAAAGACATCACGCCTCCCATTAAAAATTATTTATTTGCAGCTGAACGTAAACAATCGCTCGGATTCGATTGGCATCCGGAATGTTTGCGGTGTGAGGAGTGCGGCAAGCGTCTAAATCCCGGACAGCATGCTGAGGTATGTAACTGGGAGTTCTGTTGGAGCGCTAAGTTTGTATGGGGGATGAAGAGTAAGCTGCGAGATCGGAGATGGAGGCCTCTATTTCTTTTTAAAAATGAAATTAGACCGCCAAAGAAAATACACTGCGCCCTTAAGGGGGTATTCTCCACGTCGAAGCTGTTTTATGGACCTTTTTAAAAAAAATCTTATTTGAAAACGCAAAGAGTTTTTCCAATTCTGTTTTTTTATTATGTTACAAAGAGATTAGAGTAAAGAAAAAAAATTTTTATTGCTTCAATGCGAGGGCTGTTCCAAATGTTATCGGCCGTCAAAAAGGGTGTCAAAAAAAAAAGTTATGGTGCTGGCGGACATGATTCCAGGTCTTCAGGATGTCCGAAATGAAAACGAAAAAGGGGATTATAATCAGAATAGACGTAATTCTGGTCTGAACCTCGAAAAAAATTTTGTGATTTTTTGGACAAAATGGCAGCCATTAAAAAATAAAAAAAAAATTAGTAAACATTTTTTTTAAATTATGATTGAGGTTCAGACCGGAATGGGGACAATTCTGCGTCGATTTCGGTTTTGATCATCAAAATCAGTGTAACTGGAGATATCATGGCCGCCAGTTCGAAAAACGTGGTTTCGAGATAAACGCGTTTAAGCGTTTCAAGTTCGTTTTTTGGGGGCAAAAAAAAATAAAAAAAAACAAAAAGAATTCAGTTCTAGAATGGTGTTAATTCTGCGTCGGTTGCATATAACTTTGACAAAATCGGTTTAGCAGAACTGGAGAAAAGTGGCTTGGCAATTCGAAAAAGTTGCTTTAAAAGTAACCAACAATTTTTCCAAATATTATACACTTACGGATGTTAGTCGGGAATGCCCTCTGCATACAGCGGACCTTCCTCATTTTCAAAAAAAAAAACTGTTTTCAGCAGCAGCTCTATTTACTCTGCGTGCCACTCTCTACTCTTTAGATGCGGCCGCAGCTCGAGATACTGAGCGGTTTAGTCATTCTGCCTTCGATAATTCGATTCGATTAAAATTCGATTAATAATCGATATCGATCTGAGGCTCCAACATGTAACCATTAAAATTAAAGAAACAGCCGATACTTCACAGCTTTATGTACTCGAAATTTATTTACTCAAAAATTTCTTGTTTTAGCGAAGACATTGTTCGACCAAAAAAGCTATATCTTCGAAAGTATTTCGAATTTCGAAAAATCCTTTTTGGGCGATATTCTCAAATATCCAAGCTATAAAAAAGTGAAAAAAAAACCAAAAAAAAATTTAGCACATGGAGAATACCCCCTTAATTCTCAGATCCAGTTTTTATACCCTTTAAAATGCACTAGGAAGTATTTGCGACCCTTTAAAGAAAATTATGCTTGATACCCTTTCTTTCTACTAGCTAGGGGTACCAAATTTGTTTGGCAGACTTCTCAAACAGACGGAAACCCTAAGATTATTTTTAATGAAGTCTCATATTATGCGCAGTATTTTATGTAGATTGCTCAGATTTCCAATATATGGGTTATTGTTTTTCAAATCGAACAGCCTGACTAGTATTGTGAGCAGCAGGACTACTAGACTATCGTTTGTCATGTGTCGAACAGTGTGAAGGCAGCCTTAGAGTATAAAAAATTAATTTCGAAAAGAAAATTAAAACTCCAATAATTTTATTGTCATATTGATGTTGCTAGACCTGCGATTGTTGCTTCTTACAATAAGGGTTTGGGAGGAGTAGATTTGGCCGACATGCTCATGGAGGTCCGATTCCGGTACCAAGATTTTGATTTCGGTATTCCGGTCCGTACCGGTATGGACCGGAAAAATTAACAGAAAATTTTAAACGACTGTCCTAACAAAGTGGGTAAGCAAGCTATACACATGTACGTGAACATAAATTATCAAGTTTTTTTTGCCTGTGTTTGCCATTCAAAATGCACAAGTTTATATTCATAAGACGATTAAAATAAAGGAACATGAATAAATCCTTAGCTACAAGGAAGATGAATTAATGATTACTTCTTAGAAGCATAATAGCGGTCAATTTATTTCCATCTATTTGTTTTCTTAGGGGAGACAGGATCATCTTCACTCCGGACAATAATTATTCTAAGGAAGCAAGATTAGCTTTTGTTAGTTCGTGCAATTCTAGAAAATTTGTCAAATTTTCTGCCCATTTTCATTCTTTAAACGTTTTATGTTCAGGAAAATACTTGATTAATGCCATTAAACTGCTCAATGTAAATACTAAACTGTTTGTATTGTACCCTTTTTTTTCGTACAAGTTCATATATGAATAAATTCACTTCATCTCCACTTTCCGACAAAGTAATTGCTTACCTTATTTAGTTGCAAGTGAACAGAGCTGGATATATATCTGTCAAAGAAAATGCCACATATGAATGCGGTATTTCAAATACACTGGTCTCGCGTTTTTCGATTTCACTGAACTAAAGTTTTTCTACGCCAAAATTCAGTTGTTGCACTTAGAACAGAAACTTTAGCGTTACAATGCTTAGGTTCTTTTCCGTTTTTTCGGTTCTAAAAATATCCGTTCTCGGATAACGGTAGGTATACAAAATATTTAAAATATCGGTTCCGGTTCTGAGTTTCAAAGAGGTTTCAGGAACACCGACAATGGCTTCTGGGTTGTTAGAGGTTTGTAGAACACGGCCGAATAACACAAAATTTTTCGTGTTAACAAATAATGCAATATGAACAAGGAAAATCATTTTGTTTAAAATGTAAAATTTTGTTTTTTATCCCTCTAACGAGCAAGGCCGTCTGTAGACGGCCTCCAATCTTCTGCCTCCAGAAATTAATCCGTTGTTTCTTTTTTGTCGAATTCATTATTCCCGTTATAAGATTGCTTTGCTTTACATTTTGATATACATTTGAGAGAATTTCAACCACGCGTTTAAGTGCAGTCATCAGTCAAGTCAATGATAAAAAAATCACAACAAATTATTGCGGAAAATAAAAACGTTTCAGTCGTCGAAAAAACATCTTTTGAGATAACTGAGTGACTTTATAATTTTACCGTGAGTAGTTAATATATTTAAGATGAGTTGTGCCTTAAAGTTAAAGTGTAAAAAATATTGCAAGTTTGCATTTTAGTCAAAAATATGATGACCGTCTCCAGACGGTCTTGCCGGTTTGCATGTAACAAAGTGTCTTCGAATCGCTTATTGATTGTTATTTGTGACTAGATTGGTTACAGCAGAAATTTGTAATTTGTTTATTTTTTATGAGACAGATCGAAAATCCAAAGCGTTTTTATAAAACAAAGTTCAAATTGGATGCATTGTCGGATGAAGAGTTACTCGCATTCATCAATTCAGAAAATGGAGATGAAGTTTTCAGTAGTGAATAGTATCATGGACGAGGACTTTGTGGACAATATAGAATATAGAGCCTAGGAATTGTTCACCACATCATCTACTTTGATAACTTCTACACATCGCTGCCACTGTTGGTCTATTTACGAGCCAAAGGAGTTTTCAGTTTGGGCACAGTGAGAGGATAGTGTTTTAGTTGTGTTTGTCAATCATAATAATGGATATTTTTGTGTACTTATAACTAATCGTTTGGCAAGATGTAAATTGCCGACCGACTGCGAAGTGAGCAAAGAGGATAGAGGATTTTCCATAGAGTACATTACCTCAATTCAAGGTGTCGATCTGAACACTGTTTTGTGGAAAGATAACAAGTGTGTTCGCCTGGCATCAACTTATGATGGTATTGAACCTTTCGATAGAGCCAATCCTGATAAACAAACAGCGAAAGCAGCTCGATTTGATAGCAAGCAAAAGAGATTCATCGAAATCAACTGCCCTCAAATTATCCGAGAATATAATGCCCACATGGGTGAAGTCGATCTAATGGACGGGCTCATGGCTCGATATCATATTCGGGAGGCTAAGTCTCGAAATATTCTGACAAGGCTATTCTATAATTTTGAGAGAGGGAGGAGCTGTATAGCCAACATTTACATTTATTCTATCATTTTGTAGACATATCTGCTACGAATGCATACATTTTATACAAACGCTTGCATGCCGAAAAAGCCAATGATTCGGGCATTCTTTCTCAAGAATATCCGCTTTTACAGCTTCCACAGTTCTGTGAGGAAGTTGCTGCCGAACTTCTCATAAGAAAAACGAGAGCGTAAGTTAAAGTCGGCTCTAACCGACTTAGATATACCCGTTACTCATGAGAAAACATTCTTAACAGTGTTCCTGCGTTCCCTAGGGTGACCATCCAATAAGTATGCAACATTTTTTAGGGTAGGAGGGGGTTGGGTGCTCGGTAAGAACCGTCTATCTTCAAAACTGTAGGAGATATAAAGTTTTTTCCAAATTGCGGGGGCGGGAGGGGGCGTGGCCAAAATTTGAAATAAACTTGATCTGCGTGCAGATAAAAGAAGCATTTGTTCCATACATGTCAAACCTCTATCTCTTACCATCTCTGAGATCTAGGTGTTTATACAGACGGACGGACAGACGGACATGTCTATATCGACTCGGCTGTTGATGCTGATCAAGAATATATATACTTTATATGGTCGGAAATGATTCCTTCTGCCTGTTACATACATTTGCACCACTTTAGTATACCCTTTTTACTCTACGAGTAACGGGTATAAAAGTTATCACTGCTATGAGATTGCCCTATCGATTTTGCCTATAAGAGGGTTAATTTATAGTCCGTTCGTGCTTAATTTAAAATATTTATAACAATAAATGGAATGCATCATTCTGATGATATTTTTTTGATGCTATCAGCTCCAATATATAAAATGTTCGATCCGGCAATGTGGTGATGGGCACAGTTGTAAAATCGAATCATTTAAACAATGTTTTTTGCTTAAGTTATTTGCCAAACTTTTCTTTTTACAATCGATCTCTTGCTATCGACTGCACCTTTTTTATGTGATTTTGCAAACAAGTTCCACTCAATTGATTTACAACTGAATTAAGTGGGACAAGCTCCAAAAAATAAGTGTTGCGTATCAGAAAAAGTGCAACTACTGGAAATAAAGATTCTACCAGAATCACTAAAGGGCTTGCTCATCGGCACGGATCCAGATTCAAACTTGTTTTTAAAGATTTAAATAATGCTTACAAATGACTTCGTTGGGAGCAACAGAAATAAGGCACAATACAGCGGCAAATGGTTTTCAATTTATTTGAACCTTTAAATTCAAAAGCCAAGTGCATCAGAAAGTAGGTTTATTGGTGCCTATGCCAAACGAAGCATATAAATTTTTACAAATCTATTTAATGGGCGGTAAGGACTTCAATCGTGTGGATGCACGTTGTGGCTACAAAAACATTTATTTACAAAACGCAAGAAGGCTTTTCTGGGGGGTGGGGTTTCTTTTTTGTATGGGCTTTCTTTTTTTAAAAAAATATTTACTATAAACAATTTATATGACAGAAAATGTTTCAATGTACCACAGTATTAGGCAGTTGTAGGGTATATAACAGTCGACTCCCTTGATCTGATCTTTTTGTTCTTTCTTTTGTTTAGCATAAAGGAGTGCCTTATTGTCATGTGCCCTGTTATGGAGCTCTGTTTGGGCCGCAGCTCTTTGGACATGGCACGCGTGTTGAATCACACAAAAGTTATGGCTTGGCTAAATCTGGACAGAAGCCAGCTGGTACGCAGGTGAATGGACCCACACTGCCGCGTGATCATCTGGAGTCGAAATTAAAGGTAAAGTGATTGAACCCTAAACCATTCTTTAACAATTTTAACCTCATTCTACCGCCAGGTCTACAATCAATTCTACGACAATAAAAGCCTGGAGATACGCAGTCGTGAGGTTAACAACCGTTTGATATTGGAGGGAGCCCTGCGTGTGTATTGGGGTGTGCAGGGTGTGATTCACCTGAAGGAGGATGACGATCAGCGTACATTTGTGGTGCGCAAGCGGAACTCTTGTCGCGTATCAAAAGCAGCGGATGTAGGTGGGAGTCTAAAGTGGAATTTCTTTGATTTATTAATTTTATCCTTACAGGACAGCAGCTCGGACAAGGAGAACGAGGCCAGTGAATCGGTGGAGCCGCCCACAACTACTGCCAGTGAAGTAGATCCTTTATCCACAGACGTTTCGCTGTCAGAGAGCATGACCTTTGATTCGTGCAGCTTGAATGAGATCTCTGATCTGCCCACCACACCCGAAGATGCCTCGGCCAATACCACAGCGGAAAATAGTAAACAACAGGTCAATGGTCAGGAGGATGAAGAGACCACCACCACAGACTCTTCCAGCACTCTTGTTGAGGGAGCCACCGCCAGTACCAGTTGTGTGTCCAGCACTTTACCCTCCAAATTGGATCACTTAGAGAAATTAGATTGGGATGACATAGACGATCTGCTGCAGGTAGAGCGTCGTCACAATGATAAGGATAAAATCTTTGAAACCATGCCCGTAAAGCTCCCCTCGTCATCCTCACAATCATCCAGTGACAGTTCACCCAGCAAGACCAGCTCCACCACCAACTCCAGCTCAACTGCCACCACCAGCAGCAGCAGCTCGGATAACTTTATGACCGCCACAGGCTCCTTGACTGCCAATACCAATACCCAAAACACCACAACTCTAAGCACCACCAATACCACGCTGGATACCCTCGACGAGACCACGCTCAAACCCATGGACTTTGAGGATTTCAAGCGTAGTGTGCATCTGGACTATGTGAATGGCACAAACTCCTTTCAGGAGCCCAATGAGGACACTTTGAAACGCAATCAACCCATTGATCCCTCACGCATCAACGACTCTTTGAAATTCTATGGCGAGAACTCGGCCATGAGCAAAAGTTTCAACTGCGAACATGCCTTGCGTTCCATAGATCCCACACTAATCAATGACACCTTCAATTTGCGCAACAGCCACGACTCGCCTTCACGCTCCTCGCAACGAAAATATGCTTTACAGAAGAGCGGATCGGCCACGGCCACCACAACGGCAGAGCATAGAGCGAAACCTTCATATCAGCCAGGACGCCAGCTCTTCGAAAAGGGCATCAATCGTTCAAAATCTGGACCCAGTTGCTTTATTTACTCGGACAGTGATGATGATGACGATGAGGCCACCTTGCGACCTCAACGTCTGGCTACCGTAAGACGCAGTGATGTGCCTCAGCGTTATATACAAATCCAAATGAATTGCTATCCCAAAGAAAAGGGCGACGGAGCCAGCCTGTGTGACTCCGTAACCAACAGTGGGGCAGTGGCTGGCGATGAGTTAACCCAAACCGAAGGAACAACAGGCGAGGCTGAAACCAGCGAGGCTGGTTTGCATGTAACCGAAGATGGTGTGGTGCTAAGAAGACCCCCGCGCACAGGTGCTGCAGCCATTAAACGACGCAGCGGCAATCGACGGTGAGTCTAACCTTGACTTAAAAATATAATTTAATTCATTTGCAAATCTTTTAGTTCACGCACCAAACTGAAACGTCGCTGCTCCATCAATGGGCATTACTACAATCGTGAGACTTCATTTTTCACCCCACCCTATGGCTCTCAGATGTCTGTGTGGGTCTCCTCGCTGGTTACCACACCGGAGGTCATCAATTTGGTGCTGGAAAAGTATAAGGTGGATAGTCCACCCGAGAATTTCTCTCTGTTCATAATGCGCGACAATGGCGAACAAAAGCGATTGAGGAATGATGAATATCCTTTGATAACACGCGTCACCCTGGGACCGCATGAGGATGTGGCTCGCTTATTTTTGGTGGATGCACGTCAAACTGATGAAATCAGGTAAATATATCTATATAGTCAGCAAAGTAAACTGTACATCGTAATCTCCATTTTAGTAATGAAGTTGCTCAATTTTTGAATCTGTCGTTGCCTGAATGTCGTGCCATATTGGATCGTTACGATCAAGAAGTGGCCCGCGAGGTGGCCAAAATTAAAGAAAGGTGAGTATATTATGATATC
Source organism: Lordiphosa clarofinis (assembly GCA_018904275.1). Lineage (NCBI taxonomy): Eukaryota > Metazoa > Arthropoda > Insecta > Diptera > Drosophilidae > Lordiphosa > Lordiphosa clarofinis. The sequence continues at coordinate 518,200 of JAEIGQ010000145.1, forward strand.
ATGAAATTGAGAGAAGTTTGGCTTGCCCTTTTTGGACTATTAAGCCAATTTAACATTACTCAACATTAGGTCTCATGTTGAAGTTTGAACAGTTTCTCTCTTAGAACGCATGTGTGCGCGCGACCTAAGACATGAAACAAGTGTTTACTTACTTAATGTGAATTTACTCGATGAAGTTAACTGTATGAAGTTTTCAGCAGATACAGAATAAGAATTTTACAGGTTGAAAAAAAACTCCAATTCGTAAACTTTGGTTCATTGTGTAAGTCTTAACAATTTCTTTTTGCTTATAACTTGAGAAGTTCCTCCGATCTTTATCATTTATCGGTCTCACTTCGTTGATTTACTTGGGGAACGCTGGGGAACGAAGATTTTGGCTTGTTTAAGTTCGACCGGATTGAACTTAATGCACATAATTTAAGAAGCAACGCAGTGGTCAGTCCTAAAACTTTCCGGACAAACCCTGTATGTCTATGTGGTGTGACAATAGCTGGATCATCCTTGACAGTGATTTGCTCAACCGTCGCGAATAACCTCATTTATCTTTTATGTGGAAATACACAGAAAGAATAAAGTCATTAAGCTTATCCCCCGAATGCACCAGTGAAACCACGGTATTACAGTTAATTAATATAAAGCAATTTGGGAAAAGTGACAAGAGAGAAGAAAGGGCGTGGAAAATGGAGTGGCCTTTACACATATTAACTGTCCACAACATTACCTGAGCGCCACAGCTATTTATGTGGCCCATACCAACTTTTCTTTGGCCTTTTCACCCGCGGATAAATAATCCAAATTTTTCTTCCTAGTGCGCGCCTGCATAGTTAAACGAAGGTCTATGCCAAATCTTAGATCTTTAGAATAAGCAGATTTGGCTGTGGGTTAGTATAAGCCAATCTGTCCGGCCTGTAGATTTATAAGTAAAGATGTGGTCGTAAAGCACTAAAACTCCGACAGTCTTTTTATGCCTGGGCGAACTCGAATCATGACCGTCAGAAAGCTCATGGGGCCGCTTACTTGACAGCCAGATACAGCAAATTAGCTGTAAACTCCACTATCGGCATGGAGCAGAAAGTATTATAAAGGAACTTTAGGCTGCCTTTTAATTTCGCTGGTGCCCAAAAAGATACTTCAAAGTGCCAGTAGGAAATCACTGTGGTTAGAGCGAGACGACTATAATCCAAATGTATCCAGAAAGAGCGAACAGCTGACTAAAAAGTATCTAGAGAGCGTAAATGAGAGCAAACAGCTGACAATTTTCCTACAGAAGCGGTGTCGACTGTGCAAAGTTTCTCTCTAAGGGCACACATGCGTCTGAAAGATGAACTCACGGCTGACCATGAGATATTAGTACGTAATCAAGTCGAAATAAACAAACATGTTTGATTGATTCCGCTAAGTAGAGCTAAATTATCCAAACAAAAATTAAAATTAAAGTAGAATTTCGGTTTTTGTTTATTTTATGAATTGACCACGCCAACATCCCCTTCCCCGAATTTGATATCTAAAATTATTTGGAAAATTTAAAATAAATACATTTTTCCTCAGATTTGATCTGTTGTGTGCACTTAATGAAAACATTAGTTATAGCTAAGAACATTTTTAATTACCAATTTGGGCCAAATTTATTAAAAGAGAACGAGCTTCTCAATGTTAACAACTTATAACTTTATTAATGTTAACAAACTTCAAAACAAAGCTGTAGTTACAAAGGTGTTGTTCTTAAACTAGACGATTCTTATGTACGACATATGAGAACTTAATAATTGAATAAAATATTCTTCGTCGGAAGTAATCACTTCAAGTTCTTCACCAAGATCTTTTCATCTTCTTCATTTCCGTCGTGTTATTCTTCATTATCAGTATTTGTTTAAAATTCCAATTGTGGTGACTGCAGCAGCGAGAAAACTTGATTTGATATGATTATTTTAAATGTTTTTTATTTTTGGTTTTTTTTTTAAATAAATACTAGACAGCAACGGGTCTGAAGTATCTAAAGCTCCATTTACACGACCTGATCGTCTGACGAAAACTCATCTGATCAACTCCGTTTTGCATTTACACATGCCTGAGAAGCTCAGATGAGCCAGTTGCAGAACCATTGGTTCATCGGAATCATCTGGTTCATATGAACATTGTAACGTTGCTTTGTTTACATAGAAGAAGAAGACAGGAAGAATAAAAAGCAAAATGGCGATCTGCGTTCTGATGCTTCTTAAGTTGCAATTTATTTTTTGGATTTAAATAAGAATTCACTTGACATACAAGAAACTTGACCGATAGCTAAAATTCGAAAAGAAATGTATATCGATTGTCAGAAAATGGCAACGCCTGCACACTGCAGTTGGGCAACACTGTAACTCGATAAATGCCACTCAGATGAGTGCTCAGGCGAAAAAGAAGCGGTTCTCTTTCATCTGATCGCTCATCTGAGTAGCTTCATGTCTACTCAGATGCCTTTTTACACGGTCAGACAGCAAATCAGACGAAAACTCAGATGAGTGATCAGGTCGTGTAAATAGAGCTTAAGGCTCAGCTTTCGAAACAGCAGTCATGTATTTATCTGCTGCTGCAATTTACTTCGATATCAATTATTTTTAAATTTTATTATTATTATTAAAGCTAAGTGTTTCGAGAAACAGCAAGTAAAAGCAGACAACTTAGTAACTCCACATTTAAAATCCTGAGCACATCGGAGTGCCTTGAGAGTTCTACTCCACGAAACAAAGCTTAACTTGCTAAGAAAATTCTTTAATACACATGCATAAAACACGTTACATAAGGACAAAAACAAATAAAATTGACGGATATGTTATTAGACTCTTGTTTCATATACCTGAACTACGATTTTTCATCATTTAAAGTTGAATTTTTATTTTTATTTGGCCAACGTAAGCAATCAAACTTGAGTAATGTGTTTCGATGAATTGTACACAATGTTAACACGTGCGTAATCATCTGACTTTGACAGCGTACCGTCCAATCAGTGTGACCGTAAAAAGTCTTTAAAATTAATTTTCTGTTTAATTAGAGTAGGTATTATAAACCTAAGAATAAAGGTTATTTTAAAAACCTAAAAACATTTTTTTTGTGTTTATCGGGTGAAATTTGAATAACTTTCCCATCAATGATTGTGCGCAATTTTCAAAGCAAGCTTCAAAACACCGTGAGACTTCAATCAAACTTAAACTGGGTAATAATTGTGAATTTTATCATTACTAAAGAGTCATATCTGCTCATCAGGCATGAAGAACGCATGTCAATCATTTGTATTTATGGATTGTGAAACTTCTAATTTAAAATCAAACCAAAAGCTACGTTCTTGGCAATGTGACCATTTTACAGGCATACATCTTACAATCTGGTCACACTGTACCAAAACAAAAAAATTGTCACTTATGGTATTTTTGTTTTGGCAAGTCTTTGGTGAAAGTGTAAACCACTCAAAATTGAGAGGCAGCAAAATTTGTATTTCTTATTGCTTCATGCGCAATAAATTAATTCACAAGTGATGGCCAATTGTAGTTAGAGATGATAGGAAGCATCATCGATTGTTCTCAGTACAGTCACAATCGATTGTTCTTAGTTCAGCAACTATCGATTAAAAGTGTTACCATCTTGTCAAAGCTAAAAGAAAGTCTTTTCAACTTTCAATCAGCTTGAGTGAGGTGTGCGCAAATTCACAAAATGTATAAAAAATATTCAAAATCAATTAGCACCACATCGCTGTCCCACTGTAGCCAGAGGATCATTAAGCAAGATATCCCAGAGGGTCCATTGGCTGAGGAATTTCAGCAGAATGTGGCCATTGAGGTTAATAAACTGTTTGCCGCGACGGCCAAATATGTCAGGCAGCTGGGTTTGCCTCAGTTGGAATTGTCGCATTTTATGGATGTGGACTTGGGCATGTTTATCCGTTTGCGGAGAGTGAACCGCAAGAAGGAGGCGCTGACATCAGAAGATGAGGAGGACGAAGACACCGACGACAGTAAAGAGAAGAAAAAGGAGAAAGAACCGGAGAAAAAGGAGGAACAGCCGCAGGCAGATACTGAGTCTCGTTCCGCGTTCTTCAACTTCTTATTATCTAAATCGCTTAACTCGCATTCGTTGCCTCTCTGGCAAAAGCGAGAACGGATCAGGGTGAAGTCTGAAACGTCAAATTTTCCCCTATCCCGTGAGCAACAAAGCCTGTACGAAGTGTTGATTGAATCCTGCATGGGCAGCAATGAGCCCCAACGACAGCTCGCCTTGCAATCCCTGTCCAATGATCCATCCCTGGATTGCATTTTGCCATATCTCAGCATGTTCATTGCGGATTCTGTACAGGCGAATATCGCCCGTCCAACTATGGCCGCTCTCATGTATCTAATGCGCATGGTGCGTTCTCTGCAGGGCAATGCCAACCTCAGTCTACACAAGTACCTCCATTTGTTGATTCCGGCCGTACTCAGTTGCTTGTTGACTCGTCAGAACTGTGCCCATCCCCACCTGGAGAATCACTGGGCATTGCGTGAGTATGCCGGCAATGTAATGACCGAGTTGGTGCGTTACTACGGGCCAACTAACAAATACATCTTGTCCCGAGTGATCGGAGTGTACAAGGCTGCCATCAGCAAGCCTCCGCTGACTACGCTCTATGGTGCCGTCATTGGTCTGGGCAAGATGGGCAACCATGCTGTCAGAGCTTACATTGTGACGAACCTTCCGTACATATCCGCTCGCATTGAACCGCATATGAAAGGCTCGTCCCAGGAGAGTAAGACCTGCAGGTACATACGACATCGAGTGCTAAAGTTATGCGCACCCATTCTGAAGAATTTGCATACTCCACCCGATGATTCGGCCCAATATGAGAGCTACTATGGCTACTTGGGGTCTGTTTTGTGTGCTGCTGTGATTGTGGCGCGCATTAAGGAAAAGGCCGTCTCCGACGCGAAAGCAGAACAGGCAATGGCGGATGCCCTTTCCCAGCTGGAGGAGGAGGACTACGTCAACGAAACAGAGCAATCTCCAGCAACTAATGTAGCTAAGGATAATGGGAAAGAGATGGATACCGTTTCTCTGTAGCTACCACAATCGCCTCAGTTACCTAATGGCAGGCAGGCAAAGTTGTAAAGACCTGACGAGCACGTCCAAAATTGTCTGCATATCTAAGGAAGGAGAAGGATTATTAATTTTAATTTATAATGTATATTAATATAAATGACATTATATATTAAATACATTGAATGAAATTTAAATTTAATTAATAAAAGGTCCAAAATGCTAAATTTTAAGATTTTTGGGTTTCATGAAGACTTGATGGATCTTTAATATTTATAAAGCGTCGTTTATGGTTTTATCGAACAGTCCACAAAGACTGGCAAGATGGCGGATGAAAATTACAGAATTGTATAAATAGATTAGGTTTTCATAAACATTCATTAATTAAAATATTGAAGATGGGTAAAGAAAAGGTGTCGGTCAAAAGGTTTAAAAAATATAGTGATAATTGCAAAAATTCTTATATGAATTTATTTGTAATAAAAATGGGTATATGGGCGGTTAATTGTGAAGAGTAATTCTACGTAAAATATTATAATGAGTATAGATTAAAGCGAAGGTATGATGGTTGGAATTAAAGACGGGTAAATAGGAAAAATTCCACTTTAAGTTAAGATTATCATGAAATCGGGTAAATATACGGATGGTAAAGATCGAAAGCTCAAAGCTCGATAAAAGATACCGCACCTCATACAAACTTTTTATACCCTTGGAGAGGGTATATTAAAATCGTTCAGGTATTTAAAAATTTTTTTGAGCTGAACAAAAAACGTGTCGGCGATAGACTTCTGATTTAAAAATCTTAGTAGTTAGTGTCGATTCAAAATTTAGAAAAAAAAAAAATTTTAAGGCAGGAAATCAGATCAGCACTCGGCGCCTTGAAATGATTTCATTAAATTTACTGCGACTTTTCGAATTATTATAACTTACTTAAAAACTTACTTAAAAATGCGAAAATGCAAGCTTTGAAACTTAATTAAATTAAATAGGAATCATGGTCGACCTCCAATTAATTTCTGCACGCACATTCTTCATTATTCGCGATACATTGAGGAAAAACAGATCACAATTTTTTTTGGTTACCTAACCAAATCGGTAAACTCCTGTACGAAAATTCTGCAAAATTTCAGAGGTTTCCAGCCTTGGAATACACACCTTGAGCACAGCTAAGGTGAATTTACTATAAGGTGATAACGTATTCCGTTGTGGGTAGGGATCTTAATTTTTTTCAACTGAAAGATTTTCGCTAACAAATAAAGTGAAATAATACGTCACCTTATAGTAAATTCACACTAAACACAGTTGTACATTTTGATAGTTGAACTTGGAAATTCCAGCATTGTTCAAACTAATATTGTCTCAGTAATTCATCTAATTTAATTTTTTATAATTATAATTTAATATAATTTTTATACCCGTTAATCGTAGAGTAAAAAGGGTATACTAAAGTCGTGCAAATGTATGTAACAGGCAGAAAGAATCATTTCCGACCATATAAAGTATATATATTCTTGATCAGCATCAACAGCCGAGTCGATATAGACATGTCCGTCTGTATGAACACCTAGATCTCAGAGATGGTAGGAGATAGAGATTTGACATGTATGGGACAAATGCTTCTTTTATCTGCACGCAGATCAAGTTTGTTTCAAATTTTGGCCACGCCCCGGCGCGCCCCCGCAATTTGGAAAAAACGTTATATCTCCTACAGTTTTGAAGATAGACGATTCGTACCTTATTAGTTTGTAATTAGCAAAATGAATCGATTTGCCGAAGAAATGATAAAGATCGGATGAACGGTTCTCAAGTTATGAGCAAATAAAAAAATGTTGCATACTTTTTGGCTAAGGAACGCAGGAACACTGTTAAACATGTTTTTTCATGAGTAACGGGTATATCGAAGTCGGTTAGAGCCGACTTTAACTTACGCTCTCGTTTTTATCTGGAAACACTAATTTGTAAAGTAAATTAGCGGTTCTATGTCCATGAAGAACCTACATATCTTATCTGCAAGAATATGTTCCTAAACGATATTTGAGCTCAAAATATCCAACATTTATGTTTAAAATGTTGCTATGATATTTCCCTAAAAGAATTTAAAGAGAAATAACACTTTACATTTGGTAATTGTCTATTATATGTCCTTCCTCTCGAAAAATTCGGGAAATATGTTTCCTCGATAGACCGGGAACTATAATGCAATTGTTGGTCATCCATTTCTCCAATTTTGGAACTTCAAATGTCAAAAAAATAATACGAAATATAAAATTTCACTCACACCTAGAATTAAACTGCACTTAAATTGCCAAGATTATAAAAGAGACCAATAGCACAATAAAACTAGATGTATTGGGTCTATTTAGAGCAGAGATGGGCGCGTCGCGACGTTCCAATGCACACACAAAGCAGCGCGTGCATTAGGTTTCTGCCGCGGCCGACTGCAAAAATCACACGTACGCTATAAGCATTGACAGCTATATATATTTGCATGTGCTTGTATGCGTGTGAAAAGTGTGACGGTATGTGTGCATGCCCATCTCTGATTTAGAGTTAAAGACGAAGGCGCGTTTATATCCTCCTCCTAAAAATTAATATTTTGAAAAACGAAAATTGTTTTTTTAATCGCGCGAGGAAGGACATTTAATAGACATTTAAGCAAAATTTTAAAATATTTAAAAGATTATAAACTCACCCTCTTTAATAACCATTTCAATTTTGACTCACCCTCTTTAATAACCATTTCAATTTTGAGGATAGTGTTGTCGATATTTCTCAAAATATCAATATCGATAATCTAAAAATTCAAAAAATCTAAATTTCCAGTATCGAAAAAGCTTAAGAAAACTGAAAAGTTTTTAATGAACGTCTTATCAGGGAACGTAAATAATGATTATTTTATTTTTTTCAAGTAAAAAAATCGCCTACTTATAATGGACCTAGAAAAAAATGATTTACACCAAAATTCTTATTTTTGTACAAACTCCGCAAATCCACCATGATTTTTAAATTTTTGATTTTTACGATTTTCTTCAAAGATAAGCATTAGTTTTAGTTTGAACTTCTGAAGTTTTCTAGAGGAAGTCAAAGGAACTCACTAGATTGTTAAAAAATGTAAGACCAATAGCCCCACGGAACTTCGAGTTTGTTTCATCGTGTAAATCCGGTCTAATTTAATAAAACTCAAATAATAATAATTATTTCTGATCAAAAAAAAAAAAACTTAAAAATAATGATTAAAAATTATTTGTATTTTTTTTTGCTCAAAATAAAACTTAACCCTAGTTTACGGTTTCTGTGTTAAACTTTTCGCGGATGTGATTAAATATTCTTGATCTATGATTGAATACCTTTCAAATGATACACCACATGTCCTTCAAGGACGAATATTAAGGATCTACTATTTTTTATTAAATTTCATTTATTCCTCTATTTTCTGTTGTATGTAAATGGTGATTTTTTAAGAGGTATAGGAAAGTTTAAAAAAAAAACGCATAAAATTCACTTGAATTTTATTTCAATTTGAAGATTAGTTCATGCAAATGTTGACATCCGCTTAGTCCAATTTTGGCATACTCTTTCCAACATTTCCCCCCACAAAAAATAGTCCAAAGGCGTTAAATCGCACGATCTAGGCGGCCAATTTACCACGTTGTTGAGTAACAGAGGCCCAATTGCTGCGAACGGCGACGATTCGATAATTGATGGTCATCATTAACACTGGCCGATACAGCTGCGATATTTTCTTCAGTTCGCACTCTACGTAAGCGTGTTGGTAGTTTTATGTCCAACAATGTAAATTTGGTGCGAAATTTAGTCACGATAGCCCGAATAGCCGCTTCAGTGAGTCGATTAAACTGACCATAAAATGGTAGAAGCGCGCGATGAACTTTCTTAACAGAGCACGCATTTTGTTCATGCTCGTTTGTAACACGATTCATGGTTAAATTATAGACCAAACTGAAGATGTTTGACAGTGAAACAAAACACGAAACGTTTGTGAGCTGTTTAAACCAGTGTTGCCAAAAAGATAGTTGGTAAAAAATCACCCTTTAGAAGCGAAAATTCTTATTTTATCTAATGTCAGCTCCCTAGAACAAATATTGGTTATTTTTACATGCTATCTTAATACAGTTAATATTATATTCATGATATTAAAAAAAAAAATTTCCAATCCCATCCCAAAAAAAAAAAATTCTCTACCGATTGAATAATTTAATATCGATGTCCTAGGAATTCCACTACGAAGTCATAGGAAGGCTTTTATATATATTTTACTGTAAGCTTCAAATCCAATGCGTTCTTTTCTGGGTCCTAAAATTTTTATTTAATAGCTCAAAAAAGATTTTCGGGCCGATTAAGAACCAAAAATAAAATTTCTTAGAAATTTTTCATACTAATATTTTTGAGATTACATGACAAAAATGGCCATAACTTCCTCAATTTTCAAGCTACCGATATGTTCGAGCACTCAAAATGTTTGGGAAAAATGCGCTTTTCGCTTTTTTTTTTTTGCTAGGTTAAGTTTTTTGCAAAAATCCTTTCTTAAAAATAAAAAAATTTTGAAAAAAATTTTTTAAAGGTCCTTTTAATCCTGATTATTTGAAAAAAATGCCGAGCTCTATCTTAAACCGTTTTTGAGTTATTGAAAATTTAAAAAATTCACAATATTACACTTTTAGGCATAGAACTTCCGCAAAAGAGCTCCAAAAAAGCTCACATTTTGGGGTTAAGCTACTCCCAATTATCATCCAATTCGGCGACATCATCCCAAAAAAAAAACCTTTTTTTGTATGGAATGCCCCATATGTAAGTTATTCATCCCAACTTTCCATCTCTTTCTTTACAGATTCGCCGAGTTGCGTCGCCGCATTGTGATGCGTATGGAATCTCTAAAAGTGCATCTATAAAACGCAAAATGCAAATGGAATCTCCAGTAGAAATAACAACAGAATTGTTTTTTATCAAAGCCATAAGAAAAGTGAACAGCAGCTGCAGCGTCAGGCAACAGGAAACAAAAACAACAACAAAAACATATATTTTTATGTAGCATTTTAGACAAAATTACGAATTAGGAATCCAGAGAACAACTAACATGCCCGCCCGCCTCAGCTGCTCGCTCACAACTGGCATTTCCCATTTTGTAGGCAGTGTTTTAAGACTTGTAACTAACCAAAAATAATTATTAATCCTCTACACATTACCATACTATTATTTTCTTCCACAATCAAAATTGTATTAAATAGTTTTTAGACCATGCCAAGTCACAGAACAGAACAAATTAATATTGCATAACATGGACTTGTTGATTGAGAATCATTGGGATATCGAAAATAAAATGTGAAATTTGTACAAGAAATGGCAAATGCAACTGCTTAAAGTCTCCCCCCTGACCAGCAGCAAAGTTGGCAAAATTACGGGCCCAAAGTGCAAAGAGGCGGAGAGGCCGTAGGAGTCACAAGTGTGAGTTGAATATTCAAAAAAGGCAACAGCAGCAGTAGGAAACGGCGCCAGCCGGGCACACAAAAACGGAATCAAGGGGGCAGAGAACATATGAGAGGCGGAGACCATCAAAGCACAAGTCAATGATGCCATTATAATAGAGGAGCAGGAGCCAGGACTACGAAAGTAGGCAAACACAAACCCCAAAGCGCTGCCCGTGTGTGTGTGAGTGTGCGTTGCTATTAATTTGAAACTGACAGAGCCTACGGGTCCAACGTGGCTGGGACTTAGCTGTTGGCCAGCCTGGGAGGCGCTGATGCTGACGCGTTAAATGGTTTCGGGGTTTCCCGGCAGCAGCAGCAGCAGCATTGAGCGGGCCAAGTATGCCAAGCGCCAATACATAAAAATCAACAGCCAGCGACTGGCAGCAACAAAAAAACTTAAATCCATTTGGGATGTAAAGGCGCATTAGGCGCCACTGCCAGGTTCACGACCCGCTGCCAAATTGCCTGATGTTGGGGACCAAGCAATTATCGCCTAAGAGTATTTTAGCCACAGAGACAGAGACAGAGAAAGCGACTTTAAGAGAGAATGGAGAGGAAAATCGATTTTGTTGGTGGCAGCCTGCTGGAAGGGCTTGGCAGTTGTTGCTCAATGGGAATGGGAATGGGATAGCAAGGAAGAGCAAATTTGTAAGAGAGAATCACAGATTAAGTGTGCGCAGGCGCAGTGCAAGGCACTGGGGAAAATTGCAAGTAAATATACTTTATACAAAATCATTTGTAACGAAGGAGGACGGCGAACCCAACCATTTAGGTTAAACAGGAAGTCAAACTTTCTGTTTCTATTCGCAAATCATAAAGCTACAATTTCAATGTCGGAAAACTTAGCGCTTTGTGCAGGTAGCAACACCTCATACCCAGTTTTTCTTTAGCAACACACAGTTACAATATTTGTTTCTGGTTATATAAAGATGAGAGCTAAAATTTTAGAAAATTTACCAAAGATGAAGAAAGTCTCCACAATTGTAATACTAAATTTCCGCCTCCAATGAACAAGCGAAGAAAATGAATAAAATTTATTTTTAAGCGGCTAATAGCCTATTTCCATTATGATTACATATTTCAAAATCGGCATGGAAGATGGTTTAAATCAGAGATGGGCATGCAGACATATCGTCACATTTTTCACAAGCATACAAGCTCAAGCAAATATATATAGCTGTCAATGCTTATAGCGTACGTGTGATTTTGTGCAGTCGACCGCGGCAGAGCTCCAATGCACACGAGGCAGCGTGTGTATAGGAACGTCGCGACGCGCCCATCTCTGGTTTAAATTGACATTTTACCCATTCATCATGTGCGTCAACAAATTATTGACCTTTACCAGGAATATGTTCTTCTGAAAAATAATGTTAACAAAGCGGGTGAGCTATTCAGAAGGAGGGAACAAATTTTTGAGAGTTCCTTATGTGAACTTTTTGACGTTACCCATGCCAAGGCTAAAGATGACCTAAACAATGCGGAAGAGCTAGAAGCCCTGGATAATATACAAAGCATTGACAGTACTGAAAACGATTATGACCCCCAAATGCAAAAGAAAAGAGCAAACAAAAAGGTATTTAAGGCGGGCGAACAAACAGGAAAAAAATTATTTATTACTCCGAAATTGGTACCTGTTTTAGAAAGGTGCCAAGTTAGCTCAAGAAATGCAGAATATATTATATATATAGTGCAAGCTACCGCAGAGGCGCTGGGCATTGATACAAGTTCACTCATAATTAATAGATCAAGTATTCTAAGGCGCAGAAATCAGATGCGTGTTGAAAGAGCAAAAAAACTAAAACTAAACTTCACGAAAAATATTCCGAATGTATTTACGCTACATTGGGACAGAAAATTTCTTCCCCCGCAGAGTAAGTGATTTTACAAAGCGCGTATTTGTTTTAAAAATACAACAATTAATTTGTTCTTTTAAAATTAGCTGCAATTGAAAGATCAACTGTTAGGCTGCCAATTCTTGTAACTGGGAACGGAATACAAAAATTATTAAATGCTGCAGAAACATCAAACTCATCTGGCAAAAAGCAGCCTTCAGCCATACACAATACCATCAGTGAACGGGACGTAAAATATAGATTGGCAGAATAAAAGGAGCTTGTGTGTTGTTGGAGCAGATGCTAAAAAGAGAAATTTTATATTTCTCTTGTCATCACCACATATATGAGTTGGTTCTAAGAGCAGTTGTACACGATTAAATAAAAAAATCAAATGTAGTAGTCATAAAATATTTTTCAAATTTGAACAGCTTTTAAATAAAATCATCGCCGACTATTTATAAATGAAAAAAATATATGATGATAGGCAATACTCCGTATGAGTTATTTACAAAAACTTCAGACGCCATTCGCGCCCGTTAAAAGGGCAGGGAGGGGCAGCTGCCCCCTCTTAATCACAGATTTTGCCCTGGAAAATTCACTTTTTCAATTATAATTTAAATTTTTCGCCATTATTTTGAAGATTGATTTTCATTTCATATCAAATGCATCATGATCCAATTAATTAATGTTGAAAAATATAATTAATGAAATATTTAAGAAACGTTCAGACACAGCTGCCCCACCTTTTCGGAAAGCTGGCTACGCCCTTGTGTACACCGTATTCAGATAAACTTTGCTTCAGGTTTGGCAAATTCCTCCTCCATCTTCTTCTAACCGCAAAAAAACAGCCAGAGCTTCAATTTTTAAGTTTTAACCTAGTGACTTAATTTTTATTCAGTGAGGCCCAACATCTATCTATTTTGTGTACCACAATGAGATCCGAGCAAAAACACCGAAGATAAGTACATAAGTGCGCCTGCCCATTTATTGAAATAAATTTTAAAATAAATGGAATTCAAAGCTATAGGAACCACAATACTTGGGAGAGGGTATTTTGCTGTCGGGGCAACTCGACACAACACTCTTACTTGTTTATCTTTTGTTTTTATTTACGCTAACTATACATGAAAAAGTATCAGATAGGGGGTGAGAGCATGACCTTAAAAATTCATACACATTGGCACCGCCCAAATAAAATAAAAAATTTCATGCCCTTTACTAAAATTTTAACCAGGGTCTTGTGGATTTCTAGTCTCAGGTCTTTACCTCTACGCAATTTCTGTTAAGATACAGAAGCCAGCTTAATGTGATTTACCTTTTCTGGCTTTCATAAATTTCAAATAATATAGATAAAAACAAGTGAGAAAGTCGGTCAGGCCCGACTATAACATACTCTGTACCTGGAGTAGAAGCTGAATGCAATGCTGGTGCTGCGCTCATCTCAATGTCTCTCTCTCTCTTTTTCTCTCTCTCTCTCTCTCTCACTCTCGCTCTCTCTCTCTAAGTTTGTGTGGTGTTGTTCCGCGGCGCAGAGCTCAACGTGTTTGTGGAGTTAGACTGTCGGAACTTCTAACGAGAACATTTTTTTATCATAAGCTTTTTGACATTCCTTCTTTTCTAAGTTGTAGAACAAATGTGTAAGTGTACAGTGACTTGACTCATACGTGGGAAGTTACTTGATTTTTTTTTTAGTTTATTTTGTTAATTATTAGTACTCGAAAGTAAAAATTTCATTGGCAGTACTGGGGCTCAAACACGACTATGCCGACCACAAAATTGAAAAAGCTAATTAAATTATTGGCCTACCTAAAAGCTGACGAGGACATTCCCCTTACCCTCCAGATCTTAATTTACAGCTTTGGAAGATATTATTTATACAGTAAAACATAAATCTCAAGTAAACTAAAATAAAAACCACTGTTACTACTCTTACCCACTTATGTAAGACTGTTACAACCTATATCTCATCGTAGTACTTGATCGTATAAATCTTACCCAATACTTTCAATTTTTAATTGATCATTAATGTTAGGTATACGTTTCTAAATTTTTTGAATTGTAAACGACTGTACTCCTGTTAATTTTAAAAATAAGTACATTTAATGGGGCCCGGTTCGGCTCTGTAACGGGTAAAATTGTATGGTATTTTTTGGGGGGTGGGGCGAGGGAGATGTATGTTTTTGCTCATAACTTGAGAACCGCTGATCCGATCTTTATCATTTCTTCGGCAAATCGATACATTTTGTTAATTACTAACTATCTCTAGAAGGTACGAAACGTCTATCTTCAAAAATGTGGGAGAAATAACGTTTTTTCCGAATTGCGGGAGCGGGAGAGGGCGTGGCAAAAATTGAAAATAAACTTGATCTGCCTGCAGCTATAAGAAACATTTGTCCCATACTTGTCAAACCTCTATCTCTTACCATCTCCGAGATCTGTTTGTTCATACGGACGGACAGACAGACGGACATGGCTATATCGAATCGGCTGTTGATGCTGATCAAGAATATATATACTTTATATCAGAGTATAAAAATGTGAAAACCTTCCGGGTAAATGGACACATATTTAAAATAAGAACATTTGTTTCCTTTGGAGAATATGTTACATACATATTATTGAATATATGATAGATAATATGTGAAAATATGTGAAAATATATAAGAAAAATATAAAAAAACAACTATTTTAATTTTTTCTAGTGTTATCGAAAAAGAACCATTACCATACAGTTTTATTCAAAGTTCATGACTTGTAAATTTGTCTATATAATAAAATTGTCTTTAGACGACCAAAAGAAACATAGATCTATTTATAAGTAAAATAAAAAGAGAGCGTAAGAGCGATATACCTTTTACAAATGAGAAGAAATGCTTAATAGCGTTCCTACGATCCCGAGAGGGCTTATCCGAAAAGTATGCAACATTTTATGTGAAACATCTTTAATTTCGTTAAGGATGATTTTAGTAGGAGTAAAATTTGATTTTAGCGTTACGTGACGCTAACGTCATTCATATTTAGTGTTGGGTGGGTAATACAGGGATGTGGGCTTGATCTGGGTGGGAACTATCAAATAACTTGATAATTTATGTAAACATACATGTGTATAGCTTGCTTACCCACTTTGTTTGGACTACCTTTTAAAATTTTCTGTTAATTTTACCGGTCCATACCGGAAGTAAAATCTAGGTACTGGAACCGAATACCGAAATAAAATAGAACCAAAACAGAACCTTTTACCGACTACCGATTCTCACAAACTCTTCCTCAAATTTGAATTGGGTTGAAGTTATTTCCCAATTATTTCTAAAACAATTCGTTAAATCTCGCATAGCTAAGGCAACCCTAAGCCCAGTTAAACACCCTTAATCTCTCTCTCTTTCGTCAGCTCTTAGAATGTGTGCGGGCGCTCTCTTAAGCTCTGTTGTTGCCTGTCGTGAAATTCCAACGCTGTTCGTGGCGGTTTGGGCTAGCTAGTGTCAGCCATTCAAATTCAACATCGCCTCAGTTTACGTTTTGGTCGCGTCGCCTTCAGTTGAAACAACAGTTTCCGTATTCCGGCTGCAGTGCATCATCGTACAGAGCCGCCAGCGATTGCAAGACTTGTGAGCGCGCGCGTGTGTGTGTGTGAGTGTGTGTTTGTGACAAATTTAGCAATTAACCAACTCCATCTCAAGCGGAACTCGTCAACGAGACGTAACATTAAACGCGCTTCCTTCTGCAGTTTCCTGAGCGCCGTCCTTTATCAGCCATGAAACGTTTGCCGCTGATTGCCAGCGCTTGTCTGGCTCTGGTGTTGATGTCATCCTGTCTGATTGGCAGCTCTGAGGCCAAGAAGAAGAAATACGTTGGCGAAACTGGCGGTGATTTTGAGTTTATCGATGAGGTAAGTCCCAAATGGCTTCACCAGAGTCTCGGTGACTGTCTCTCCCGCACTCTGGGTCTGTCTGTCTGTGGCTTAATACAATTCTAAGCTGACTGCTGACATTTTGCCAACCCTCCAAGGGGCAAAGCTTCAAGTGTGTGTGAGAGTGAGTGAGTGAGTGTTGGCACACATAACGCAATTGCGCTTTTATTTGGCCAACTTTTTACTTTTTAATACCCTGTAACAAGGGTATAAGAGGTTGATGCCATGTACGAATCGAGCATCAACAGGAGAGACTGTGTGAACCTATAGATATATTTACCACGACCCCTATATGCTTCGTCATATAAGAAAATGGTCCTAGCTAAACAAATTTTGTATTTAGAATGTTGAAATTTGAAATAATTATGGAAATTAGACTTATTTCTTGGTTTATAAGATTTGATAACGATTAGATGAAAGATAATGGATATATTAACAAAGAAAGATCAAGACAGAGTGAGAGAGAGAAGAAGCTTGCCATTTTTCTAGACTAGGCCCAATCAGTCCATGGTGGAATTAACAAGGCGAAGCTGAGGGCCAGTTGATGTATGCCTGTAATTTAGAAAGAGACGGTATAACATTTGTTTGTCTATTGCCGTTCACTTCCCCTTTGGCCCTTTGGTTCTATAAACAGAAAGAGCACTGTTTCGCTCTGCTTCACCTTATTAACTCCCCCATGGGCCAGCGGACCAACAAACGAGCATTTTGCGATAGTTTCGGAAGCTCGTAAGTAAGCAAAGAACGGGAGGAATAATTATTTATCGCAAAGCACTCGCATACGAGCTTTTTAGCGAGAGCTTTCGCAGCGACTCAAATGCACATTACGGAATCGAGCACCTCCCAAACACTTCGAAGGCTGTGTGTCGTACAGCATCGATTACAACCCTGTATACTTTTACATTAGCATAGCCGCTTTGTGGACTGCTAGCTTTCGAATCCTCATTACTTTGTAATCGACAAGTGGGCGACTGCCGAACGCTTTTCGGAGCTCCATTACAACTGCATAAAACAATCTAAGAAATGTAATGGACGGTGTGGCACGGCCTAAACGATACTCATGGTATGCGCTGTTGTAATGCAGGTACTTTACGGCGTAAGTACTTTGAACTAAAAGGTATGTGGATGGTAATGTATTAAAATACAGCTCCATGTGCGGTATGTTAAGTTATATTATTTATTATAGGTATATTTAAACAATTTATTTGTCATTCCAATATACAAAAAATAAATGCAATCGACTAAAAGCTATTTAAAATTATTTTTTTTTTTACTGATGCGCTTACACATTAATAAATACACGAATAAACTGGCTTTGCGATCAATGCATCGAACTTGCACACGCAACATGCTCGCCCTTGAGTTTAATTCAACTCAATTGTTGGCACTCTGAGTATAATCAAGCTCATTTCATTCCACTCAGCTCGGGTGATTTGATCGCTTAGCCATGGAGCAAAAAGTATTAGAGAGAATCTTTGCTCAGCCGACACTGCTTTTGTCATAGAATTGTCAGCTGTTCGCTCTCATTTACGCTCTCTAGATACTTTTTGGTCAGCAGTTCGCTCTCTCTGGATACATTTGGGATATGGTCGTCTCGCTCTAACCACAGTGCTTTCATACTGGCACTTTGAGAGTTTTGTGAGATGAATAAATGTGAGTAAGAATTTTTGTCCTAGGTAATCAAGAAAAATAGTGATTTTGCTGCTCTCTGATGTACGCACAAGCCACACGTTAGAAATCAACTGCACACACTCACACTTAAAAGTAAAGAAAACCAAAAAAACGAAGAAGCAAACGAACTCTGTTCGAATATTTGACAAACGAAGCTTCGAAGACTTGACAAACTCTGTATGACAATTCGGTATACAAAGTATAGCGAGAGTGTTTAATACTTGTGGGCTCTCCTCATTTAGCTGTGCGCCGCTGGGATTTGTTGTATATTCAAAATATGTCGAAGAACAATAACGTAAAATCGTTTGTCCATTCAATTTCTTAAGTGTTCTTAAACTTACAAATAAAAACAAAAAATATTAGTTGTATTTATTAATTTTTTAACTTATGAAAACAAAACAGTCCATATTCAATATACTGATTACTAGTTTACAATATTTTTTTTTTTATGTAATTATCATTTTTTATATTTTTTTATTTTTTATAATAATTTTTATATGAGTATAAATTTTAAATGTTATTTGATACAAATCTAAAAATATTTCGAAAAATCATTTTTGCTCGAAAATTCATTTTTGGTCGCCTGGAAAATATAAAAAATTAAAAAATATTTTTATTTTTTCACATAAGAACGCACTCACGAAAAACAGATATCGTGATCAAAATTGTGAACAAACACAAGCATTTAGTTCAAAAATGTGATATTTCATTTTTAATAAATTTCTGTGTTTGACTTTCGTTTTTAATTTTTATTTTTTTCTGTCGTTCACTTATAATTTGACAAAGAATTTTTGAACACATTACTTTATTTTTCTTATATCCTTTATTAACATTTTCCTCACCAATACTTTTCCATGTTAAAATAAAAATAGTTTTTTTATTTTTTTATATTTTTCTATCGTTTTATGAAATTTCTTTTTTCGAGCAAAATTTTTTATTTTTTATTTACTAGTTTAAAAATTTATTACACAAATAACCCACACACCATCTATGACTTGTTATGAGTACCTACCAAAAAATTAATTAATTTTCACGCGAAAAAATTTTTGAAATCGTTTTTTAATCACCATTCCCTAACAAATAATTTTTCGCCGCACCATAATTCTAGTCTGTGTTTGCTGTGGTGTTGCTGGTGTTTGCACTTGGTTGAGTTACTTTTTGTAAAAATTTGAAATATGCCAAGTGGGCCAGTGCTGTCATATGTTGAAAAGGGCCAAATTTTAGCGCTCAAAAGTGAAAATTGCTCATTTTGTGAAATTGTCGGAAAAATTGGTAGCTCTGACAAAGTGAAAGCGAAATTTTTGTAAAAACCGAAATGAATATGGAAAATAACACGGAGGACGTACGCCGAAGATAAATCAGCGTGACCAGCACCGATTAGTGAGCGCTGCAAGTAATTCATTTAAGAACGCTAATGAATTAGCAACTGAATGTGGCCTAAAAGTGTATCGCTGGACCATTGCACGGACTTTAAAGGAATCTGAAAACATAGTGCGACAAAAATTGAAGGTGACAGAAAGGTTGCCAGACCGCCAAAAAAAAACATCGGATGAAATTCGCCAGAATTAACATGGGAACTGACTGGACAGAAATAATAAGACTTTATAGAGCAATGCAAATATTAATTTATCTTTCTAGATCATTTTCTCGGATGAGGAAAAGTTTAATTTGGACGGTCCTGATGTGTTTTCGCACTATTGGAGGGATTTGAGGCAGGATACCCGGTACTTTTCTAAGACAAATTTTGGAGGAGGATCATTAATGATTTGGGCTGCGTTCTGCGAGTGTGGATGCTTGGAGCTGGCATTTCCAAGCACTTGTATGAACTCCAGAGAGTACATGGACATTCTTCCATTGAATTTATTTGCATTTCTTAGCGGTTGAAGGGGGTAAAAGTTCATTTTCCAACAGGAAAACGCATCAATGCACGCAACACAAGGCAATAATGTTCGGTTTTTGAAGTGGCCCGCGTGCTTCCCGGACATGAATCCGATGGAAAACCTGTGGGCGTTGCTAGTCCGAAGTATTTATGCTCAAAACCCCGAGTACCATAGTACTAAGGGGTTCAAATTGTCAATTATTAAGGCATGGAAAGAACTGTCCCTTAGTGATTTAAAAACCTCGTAAACAGTAAACCGAACAGGATCTATGAGATAATTAGTGCTAAAGGAGGTTACACTCATTATTAAAGTGAATAAAAATATATTAATTTGTTAACATTTTTCTATAAATTATTTAATTTAGTGAAGTGCGGCTATAATAGTGCACCACTCAAAAAACGAAAATGAAACATAACGGTTAATTTTTGCACTGAGAGTGTTGATGTTTGTCATTTTTTTCTCTTATTTTTAACGCTCTTTCAAACGGTAATCGCAAAGTTTTTCTACCTCTACTCTTTCTATGCGTACTCTGAAAAAACAAGGTGCGGCTATAGTATTGCTCCAGAGTTTATTAATCACATTCTGAGATCAGTTGCTTTCCTATATTTATAAGTGTTTTACGGACGAGTCTGCATAAAATTGACTTAGAAAAAAGCAACTATTAATATTTATAGTTAGTTATACAAATTGATTTAGTTATAGTTTCTTAGAATGTCGAAGTAAATATAAAATAAATTCATAAAAAACTCAATTATTTGTGGGTAACAATATGGGAACGTAACAAGTAAAAGTCTCGCAAACGCTATTTCTTGCGAGTCTTTTGTGATATCGGTAATTGTTTAGTAAAGCTACCCCTCACCAAAAAATTCGAAAAAAAATCCCTCCGTAGACCTCGAATTTTCAAGAATTATGATGTCTACAGATCGCCTGGGACTTTCGCGGTTCAATAGTAAAAATTATTGGCTAAACAATTACCGAGATATCTTTTACGATACTTTTTTAATATTGCTGCGGGCTCAGAAGTAAAGAATATCTTAAATCAAAAACGTATCACAAAGTATGAAATTTTACAAATGAATCGCAAAACGCTCCCTAACCCTTTTTTTAGCAACTCTATTTCTAACGACATATGAATCACATATATATCTTTTTCTGATCCGCTGTGGCCGTATGTGGCCCAGTGGTTAGTGTGATGGACTGCTGGGCGGGAGGTCGTGGGTTCGATCCCGCCTCTGAACATTTAATAATAAAAGTTGTTTTTTTATCTTTAGAAAATAGCTTTTACACATACGGTCACCTTCACCAGCTATTGGCGCCAGCTGTGAAGTAACTAGCCATGAAAAAGCAAATTCTCAAACTTTGCCGTTCGGATCCGGCGTTAAACTGTAGGTCCCTTTCTCTTGTGCGAAAAATTTAAAGCACACACGCCAAGAGATCGTGAGAAGCTTGGCTTGGCCCCGTTTTAGGAGCTGTATAGCCAACATTTACATTTCTGATCCGCTTGCGAGAATTTTGTCGGTTTAAGTATCGCACTCATTAGCAATATCTTTTGCGAGCTTTTGGTCCACTGGGTAAAGCTTCTTCGACCTTATCGCTTTGAACTCTGTCGAGCGAATGACGCCTTTCTGCTCTTTTGGTCTTAGCTTCGGCAAGCGTTCGGCATCTATGGGCCCTATGGGCATCCTAAAACAGTCTAGGGTGTAAAACAGTTGTGTCTGACCAACATTCTTAATTGTTTTTGTTTTTTTGTGCTGCTTCATTGCTGAGGTTTCACACCAAACACAGCTACTTCCTTGTGGTTTTTGTTTATTTTTTTCAATACGTTTTCTGGCCCATCTGACATGCCAATTACTCACGCAAATCCGATTTGTAGTAGTTTGTACTCAGCGGTAGTTCGGGGCCAGGTAGAGCTGCTCTCCATGACTCGCAGCACGCACCTGGTCGGTAGCCTAGGGCAAGCAATGGAAATCTAAGCCAAAGTTTGAAAGGAGCCGGAAAATCAATATCATTTGGCAACGCGTAAACTATGAAGTAAGCACTAAGCTGCTTTCAGTTTGTCTGCCCACACGCACCAGTCCCCCCCACTATTCCTTCCCCTGCCCTCAATGGCCGTTAGTCACAGACGCAACGTCGTCGTCGTCGCATTGTTTTATTTTATTATTTTTTTTTTGGTTCTGTTTCTTGCGCTTTTCTCGCCGCCTTCTTTGGTCTATTTTCATTTAGGTTTTGTTGTATTTCTCTTTTCATTTCCTTTATGCCCTTGTGTGTGTGTGTGTGTGAGCCACTGTTAAACGTTTCCACACTCCCACAAAACACACCCATACACACATGTGTCGACAAAGTCGAGCGGCCTTCAAGTAAAATTATGGCAAAGCCCAAAAAGTTTCCATAGAATGAAAGCACTTTGAAATTTTCGCAACACATACGCAGAATTTTAAACAGTTTCCACTCCACTATAGGAAAATTTTCCAATTTTCTGGTCAAAATCAACTTAAGATATCGGCTGATACTGCTATAACGACTTTTATTAAATTTATTTATTACTAAATTCTCAATGATTGGGTTATGTTGTCTTTAAGGTAGAGTTCCGCACGCCCTCTGCGGCAGCGACTTGTCGACACGCCAACAGAAAGAGCGCTCTCTCGCATGGCTAAGCACACACACGCAACGCTAAAATGAGCATGTGGGTGCTGCGCCTCTCGATCTTCTGAGTATACCATATTGCAACAACAACGCAGTTGTAAATGAGAGTGGCTAAACACTCACACGCAACGCCAAAATGAGAATGTGTGTTTTGCCGGCCCCTGGTATAAAAGCGTGTTTTCTTTATCCAGTTTCAATTCCGTGTGGAATATATAGGGCATCAACCACTGCTCTCTTCTAACGAACTCTGTTTTTGGCCGTCGCTTTTAGTTTTCCCCAGCTCATCCCGATGCTTTCCGCTTCGCAATCAACAGTCTTCCTTTAAGTTTCTTTGGGTCAACAATTGTGACGTTGCTCTGATGTTCTGATATCATTTGATATCAAAAATCTAAGCCGATAGTTAAAATTCGATAGCAAATGTCAGAAATGTCAGAAAGACAGCACACTGCAATAAGGTCACACTGTAATTCGATAGATTGCACTCAGCTGAGTGCTCAGTCTCATCTGAGTAGCTTATTGTCTACTCAGACACGTTTTTACACGGTCTTACATTAATTCAGACGAAAACTCAACTGAGTAATCAGGTCGTGTAATTAGAGCTTTACCTTTCTGAAGGTGCAACTCCACATAGCTTAATTGCTGGACTTGTTCAATGGACTGTTCATCCAAAACCAGCACCTGGGATTGTTCGGAACGAAGGCTAAGCGATTTGGTTTTGGAAGTGTTTATTTTGGGTCTCGCCGGTTTAGCTGCGGTAAGAAGGATGGTGTCAACTGTATTTGTGCAGTCGGCTGAAGCAGCATACTTCCGACTTTATAAAGCGACCCAACTCAATAACCAACCCAGCCTCGGCCTCTACATAAATTTATAAAAGTGCAATTTTTAATTCTATCGTTTATACGAAAACCGAAGCATAATTAAGAACAGACCTGTAAAGTCTTGAAATGAGATTCTTCTTCTTATCATCTTTATTAACCATCACAACCGTGTGACGGTCTCGGCCTCTGCAATTAATGCTCGCTTTTTTTACTGGAGCTTCTTAGTCCATACTGTAGACATGTCCAAACCAGCACCGCCGCTGTTGCTTTATGCGCTTTACCAAACAAGTGTCCCCATAGAGCTCATACAATTCGTCATTTTTCGAATGCGGAAATCATCGCCAACTTCTAAAGGTCCATAAATTCTCCGATAAATTTTTCGTTTAAACACGCCAATAGCCACCTCATCCGCTGCTGTCATGGTCCTTGCTTCTGCGCCATATTGCAGGACTGGGATGATAAGCGACTTGTATAGGGCTAGTTTTGTTCTTCGCTTGAGGTCTTTGCTCTTGGACTCCCTACTTAGCCCATAGTAGCATCGCAAGAGTGATTCTTCGTCGGATTTCCAGACTGATGTTGTTCTTGCTGGTTATCGTTGTTCCGAGGTAGACGAAATCTTCCACAACTTTAAAGTTGTACTCACCCATTGTAACAGATTGTCCAAGACGCAACGACTTTCTGTCCGCGGATACTAGGTATTTCGTCTTTTCCTCATTTACCGCTAAACCCCTTTAGTTCAGTCTACTTTCCAATCTCTGCTTACCGCCCGTTCGGTTTTTGCCGATAATGTCAATATCATCGGCATACGCGAGTAGCATTAGATTTTTTCGAAGAAATGCGCCCGTTCTGTTGGCATATGGGCACTGGCGCAGTATATATTCCATCAGCAGATTGAAGAAGTCAATCGATAAGGTATTGCCCTGCCTATTTTGATTGAGCTTTGCGTACTTTTCAACGTCATCATGCAAAGTCGAACGTACTTTGCTGGTATTCCAAAGGTAGACAGGGCTTCGAAGAACCTTGACCTTATCGGTGTGTCGAAGGCTGATTTATAATCAACAAAAAGGTGGTGTGTTTTGATGCCTCTCACCATATAACTAGAAGATTGTTATCGTTTTCGAGTGCTTTTGGCAATACTTTGCCACAAAACTAAATAGTATTAGCTTACATAAGATTTTGAAGCTGCTAGTTTGCTGTGAAGTTCACACTGTGAGCGCATACTGCAGGTTGTCGCTGATTTGACAATGCTGCGCCCAATTAAAGAAAACTGTAGGATGGAGTAGGACTTATCGCATCCTTTTCCATGTCAGTAACTTTGTTGGGGAAAAGTCCGTTCGTCTACCCCACCAAGTGGTTTTCTTGTCCAGCTGCTGCTTCATCGTAATTACCAAAAAAGTGGAAAAATTATCCATAGTGCACTCCTGAGCGTGTGTGAATGTGTATATTTTTGTGCGTCGATTCAACAACAAGAATTTACAGCTTCAGCTTTAGATTTTTTTCGCTCTGTCTTAAAAATTCACTTTGATGTTCTCTTTGTTTATTTCCTTCGTTTTGGCTAATCGAACATTTTTGCATCTTTTTGACGTTTTTTTCCCAATGAATTTAATTTTTTATTGTACTAAACTTTACCTCACCTTACGCTTGACAAGTATTCAGAAAATGGCATAAATTATTTGAAAAGTTTTCACATTGAAATTGTTTCAATGCTGTTGCAATGTTTAATTGAAAAGTTTTGCCAGTGTCAAAGATTGTCTGCGCAAAAGTTGGTTGGAGTGGACGAAAAAACAAAAAGGAATAACAATAAATTTGCCAGCTTAAGATGTTTGGTCGAAAAATGAATAGCTTAAGTTACCAAATAGAATCACGGGAATTTAATCTAAATAACATTTGCGAAATTTGTATCTCAGCTATTTATAAAGTTGGCCCAATCTCAGCTAATAAATAATACAAATCTACATTTGGGGGTTGCTGGGATAACGACAGAGAACAAGAAATTCACTTTTGCATGGCTCAACATAAAAAGTGCCCCTAAAAGTAGGCACAACAAAACAGTTGCCGTTAATCAAGCGTGCACGCTCACACACACACACACACAGACAACTAAAGCATCCTGTTTATGAGTTATGCATGGATATACATTCCATTTCCATTTTGATTTGGATACATATTTTCTTTTATGGCTTGAATGAGGGGACAGGCAAACTTGGCATAAAACGAATTTGTCATACCCTTTGAAATGAAGCTGAAGATGAAGGCAGGGCGAAATGACGATTGTCAATCAAAATATGTATTCTCATGTAATGTAAGAAAATTAACTATAATTAAGCGCATTTCCTGTTAATCTTCGTTGGTACTTATCTACACGGACAAACTAATGGACACAGTCGTCAAATTTTTCTTATGTCCGTTTGCATATGTCCGTTTTCTGTACTAACTTTACCCAGCGATTTTTTTAACTAACAGTGGTATCTAAGCAAGCCGCCAAACTTCTTATTTGTAGAGCACACGTATTCTATCTCTCTATGCGTGTGTCGGCAGTGACTACAGCAGAATTATGAGTTCCTATCCCTTGGGATAGGCTTTTGGCATTTTGGGCATCACTGGAGTAGGTCTTTGACATACAGGAAAACAATCTTGGTCTTTCGTTAATTTTTGCAGTCTTATTTGACTTAATACAATAGCATATTTCAAAGAACAAATTTTTAAAAAGTATAATTGAGAGTCAGACCAGAATGGTGACCATTTTGAGTCGATAGCATTTTGAATCATCAATATCGGTTGGAGACTGGAGATATCATGACCGCTAGTTCGAAAACGTGGTTTCGAGATAATTGCGTTTAAAGTTTGAAAATTGCTTGTTTTATCGAAGACATTGGTCGAAAAAAGGCTATGATTTCTAATGTGTTTCGAATTTCGAAATTAACAATGCATGAGATCGAAGAATCGAAAAAAAGCACATATACCCCCTTAGTTATAGGATAATAGGTCAGTTGTATCAGAGGGCGCTGCGAAATAAGCCCCAATGAAATAAGGCCCCAAAAAAAAATTAAATAAAGCCCCAAAAATTTGTATGGAAAACAAAAACAACGATTTCTTCTCAAATTTGGGGTGTTATTTCATTTTTTGGGGCTTTATTTCCTAAATAAAATTATAAAATGAAATAAGTCCCCAAAGAAGAAATGAAACAAGGCCCCAAAAATTAGGTTTGCGGTCTTATTTCATTTCGCGGAAATAAGACCCCAATTTTTAATATGAATTTTTTGGGGTCTTATTTCATTTCTCTTATTTTTGCTGATATATGGAAAAAAAATCCAATAACGGTTAATTTTCTTATCTGCCTGCGTTTTCTGACTTAGTATTTGATGCATTTTTGTACAGATGTGCAAAAGTACCGTTTTACAATTAGTAAGCTTTTGAGTTTGTTGATCAGTTTAGTGATTTGCATTGTGTAAAGCAGACGTTCAACTGCGAGATAAAATTATGAAGTGCGAAAAAATTGTTGCATTACGGCGAACTGGAAATTTGTTCTACGTCAAAGAACAGAAAATGCTGTATTTTGACGAGGTAATTATATTGTCTATTTTAAAAAATCATAGCGCCGCAGACGAAATTTTTTTATATGAAAACTTTTTATGTTATATCAAAAAAAATTGTGTCCATCTACCAGCGGAAAATTTTTTAAAAAAATCGCGCGATTTTTGTGTAAAAAATTTTCATTATTATTTAATGTTATAGGTAGTTTGTTTCACTAAAAATCCAAATAAGAATATATTTTAAAATTTTATATTAGGTATTTCCAATAGTTTTTATTTTATTGAATAAATTGAATAAAGCAATAAAATGAACAAAAAAAAAAATAGAATTGAAAAATTGGGGTGTTATTTCATTTTTCAAAATGGGGTATTATTTCATTATGAAATAACACCCCAAATTTAGGGCCTTATTTTATTTTTTTTGGGGCCTTATTTCATTTCAGTGGGGCCTTATTTCATAATTTAAATTGGGGTATTATTTCATTATGAAATAACTCCCCAAATTTGGGGCCTTATTTCATTTTATCGTTTGGGGACTTATTTCATTGGGGACTTATTGCCTGCAGCCGTATCCGAGCACCTGGCTGACTCTCTGACAGACATTTTCGCGACGTGTTTCTGTGACTGGTGCAAACCGAAAATGCAGCGTGCGTCAGTGCAGAGGTACGCGATTAAATTCTGTGTGAAACTCGGGAAATCTGCGACGGAGACGTTTGATATGATTAAGTAGGCTTACCCAGATGTTGCTTTAGCAAGAAGTGGTGTGGAGGTTTTAAAGAATCGTAACGATTGGTTCAATACATTTTTTTTAAATCAAGTCATTCCTATTACTTTCCGGAAATTTCGAAGCAGTTTGAAATAAAGTACTTATGGATTGAAAAAAGAAATCGCGTTATGGCAAAAAGGTTGCAAGCCCTTTCGCTTGCTAACCCGAATGATTGTTGGGTTTCAATGTTAAAATTAAGGCTCCTAGCCTGCTTCGTTGCTATAATTTAATCGATAGCTAAACCCAATCAAAACCTTTACTGATAATTATGTTAGGGGGGACTGCGTCACAAGTTCTCGATACTTAGAACTCCATACTTAGCTCTTATTACTCAGTACTCGATACCAAGTACTCGCACCTATTCTGACCAGTACTTATTAATCAGTACTTAATACTCAGTACCCGATACTCACTTTCTATTGGCATTGATTGTACTTGATTTAAGGGCAAAGGTCTTTTGGTTTTTTTTGCTGAGTGTACTCAGTACTTGATAATCAGTACTCAGTACTCGATACTAAGTACTCGCACCAATTTAGACCAGTACTCGATAAGTTGTCTCAGTAGTCGAAACTCACTATTCGAGACTTAGAACTCGATACTTAGTTCTCTATACTTGATACTCAGTGCACTCAATACTCCGTACTCGATATTATAAGTACTCAACACTCAATACTCCAAGCTAAGTGCTTGATACTTAGTACTCGATTCTCAGTACTTTTTGACTTTGCAAAGACAAAGGCGTACCCAAAATGATTTCTCGCAAAAACAACATTTCTTCTAGTTTTAGGCTTCCTAAAGAAAGGATCATTCCTTTGCAAGGGTATCAAAAATGATAACAAATTAGCTTCAATTGCATGAAATTCGCTTGATTTGCTGCCTGCCAATTCCAATTCGATGCCACTGTCAGCCCAATCATAATCCCAGCTTATTTATTACCCCCTCTATCTGTGTGTGTGTGTGTCGATAATCAGCCTGGCAAATACAGCATTCTCCGTCTGCTTTGGCATAAAAATGGCAAATGCTCTTATCCATCGATTACCAACAAATGATGCTCTGTTTGTCAGCACAAAATAAATCTTTGCATTGTGCATTTTCACAATTTGAGCGTAGGAAATTTTGTGTCGTTGCAGCATAAAATAAAATGGGAATAAAATGCATTGAATGGTAGGAAGAGGAGGTGGAGGACTGCCAAGTAGATTTGCCTGAAGCAGACAGCTCAGACAACAATGAAAGTTCCTCTTGTACCCCTAATGTAGTGCGTAGAATATGCAAAATATAAAAGTTGATATGCATAATTTTGTATAAGCGCCACTTAGAGTTGGAAGCCGTCAGCACTGGCCAAATCAAACATTTCCCATTCCCTGCCGCTTTTGGTCAGACAAGTTTTGGGATTCATTTTTATGATCATGCAAGTTATGTAATAAACTTTTATGTTGTCAAACTGTTGCATAAATTTCCCACATGCAGGCAGAAAAAACTTTGGCTAACTGGAAGTTATAAAAATGCCAGTAAAAGTTAACGACATACACATGACTTGGCTATTTTGGTCCTAGGCATTAGCACCTATTTAGACCAGCTTGATTAGGTCCAACCAATTGGGTTTAGCTGGTCTTAGCGTTAGGGGAAGAAGTTGGCTGAAGTTTGCCTTCATTTGCATGGCAATGCCCCCTAAGCAGATTTGCATATTGCATGCCAATGCGAAAACCGAAATTGTGCAGGGAATCTGAACAGCTGCGGCGATTCGGTGATGGTGAAATTTCCCACGAGTTGCAAGTTCTCTAAATCTGAAAAGGAAATATGACCCAAACAAGAAATAACAATAACTTTTGCACACTCCCCCAACCAAAAACACCTTATTTTGTCCTAGGGCCACCCTCTCTCCTTCTGCTTGGTTTAATTTCTGTTTGAGAGTTGCACGTACACATCTACATTAGCAAATTGCCAGCATGTGGCAAGTGCATGTTATGCCTGGCAAATTGTTTGCTGGCGGCCAAAAATGGTCTATGAAATGTGAACTGTTCTCTCTCTTTGAATGTCGAACTCAATGAACTGAGTTAAGCTTTAATTTGTGTGTTTCAAACTGTAGCATACTTTTCAGCGTGTTCCATTAGCCTTGAAGTTATTTAGGTTGCACTTTGGGGAGAAGTTACGTAATTCGCTGGCATTAAATTAAAAAACTAACATTTGCAATCGATATTACTAGCTAGAAAGTAATCACAGAACGAACTATCTGTGAAAATATTTGGCAATTGAGGCATTAGATAACAAAGTGCAAGTAAAACAAATTTTTATTGGCAAATTCACCACTTTCCGTCTTTGATTTTCATGCAAAAGCATTTCCATTTAAAAACAAATGGTCTGCACTTTTTGATTTTAATTAAAAAAAAATCCCGGAAACTTTAACGCGGCACAGTGGTCGATTGTGCCAATCTGGCAGGCAATAATTGATAACATACAAAATAATAAAGCATTACTTTTGGAATTTTTTTTTTATGAACCTGTACATAAAAAAATACACATTTTGAAACAAAAATTTTTTTTTTTTGATTGATTAAAATTTTTTTTTTAATTTTGAATATTTCAAAATTCATTTATAAATTGCTAGCTGACCTTGTCCGCGTCCAATATTTTAAGAAATTGTGTAGTCTTATCTTGTAAATAGTTTCGAGTTCCTCCGTCATCCCGTCCTAAAAGACCAAACCAAACGAAAATTCCGGAATTATATGTTAGTTAGTAGTATAAAATTCAAATTGGCTTTCCCGTTTTTACCCACCCTCTCTTCACCCGCTCATCACTCTTTCCCCACCCTCCTTTTCATCTTCCACCGCTCTCTACTCTTTTCCCTCCCCCCTTATTCTAACACATTTAGCAGCTATCATCTGTCTCAGAGAGCCAAGAGATAAATGGCATCTTGTAATACACGCACACCTAATTTGTGTGAGCCCTCACTCTCACGCGCTCTTAGAAAAACAGTTTAGTCCAAAATAATATCTGAGCATATCAGTTCCGATACTTTTCAAAATTTGAAAATTCAAATTCCTTATTTTGAATTCCAACTTCTATATTTTAATTGTGGGTGTAAAGCTATATGTGTCATTAAATTTAATTTAATTGGATGTGGACTTTCGCTATTTGTTTTTATTTTGTTTTTGTACAAAAAAAAACTCACACATACTATTTACTCAGAGAGGTCGTTCACGCGCTCTCGCGCTCTCACGCATAACTAAACGAAGGTCTATGCCAAATCTTAGATCAGTGTCAAGCAGTAACAATAAATCTTCAATCGCGTTCCTACGCAAAGGGCATATCAGAATAAGCATACAAAAACTGCCCCACTTCGATCAGCACCAGATTTAAATATGTTGTTACCATCAATGAGAAACTCACTCTCCTAAATTTGTAGTCTTCTAATCGCTATTGGAGTTGAGTTATAAGGGCGGAAAGGTAAAACAAAAAACTCGTTTATCTTAAGATCCGCTTAACCGATTTGAATGCGTTAAAAATATGTTATAAGTGTCCACCACAGAATTCAGAAAATTATTTTTCCACATTTTTATTACCAATTCTTAGGCACAAAAAATATTATTAAAATTTTTCAACAATTGTTTCGAGGTTTAAAGCGATTTCAACTCTTATAGTTTCTTGCTGGTTTTTTCAGTAAGAAATCCTTAACAATGTAAAATTTTTGCAAGGTCATCGGGAATCATCTTCATAGTGAATGCCAATAAAACATGTGAACAGTTTTAAAAATATATTTTATAATACTGAGCACACTGTAACTACTCACACAGAATTGACAGAAAATTTCCCCTTTTTCCCCTTTTTAAGTTGATTTACAGTGTGCCTAATATGTATAAAATTTTAATGAAACATACTAATTTAACGTTTAATTGTATTTCACCATGAGGTACACTTGGGATGTGTTTGCAAAAATTATATTTTGTTAGGGACCTCTTGATGAAAAAAACAGAAAAAACTGTCGGTGTCGCAAAAGGCTAACACCGTAAAAGAATTGTTTGAAAATTTCAATAATTTTTTTTGGGCCAAAGAATTGGTAATAAAAATGTGAAATTTTTTTTTATACCCTTGGAGAGGGTATATTAAAATTGTCCGGATGTTTGTAACGCATAGAAGGAAGCATCTCCGACCACATAAAGTATATATATTCTTGATCAGCATGACGAGCTGAGTTGATATAGCCATGTCCGTCTGTCCGTCTGTCCGTCCGTCTGTTTCTATGCTATCTCTTCCGTCAGTTTTAAAGCTATCGTAACCAAACTTTGCACGAAGTCTTTTGGTATAAATACGCTGCACATTTGTCGGAACCGGCCGGATCGGATGACTATAGCATATAGCTGCCATAGGAACGATCGGTTGAAAAACTAGTTTTAGTGAGAAAACCTTTTTTGTTTTCAATGTTATCGCTCCCAACGCTCGTATTTATAAGTTTTTAGTGATTTCACATAATTTCACCAAGCCATTTTGAAATCGGACAACTATATAGTATAGCTGCCATACAAAAGTTAGGTCTGAAAAAAAGTCTTAGTGAGAAAACCTTTTTTGTTTTCAATGTTATCGCTCCCAACGCCCGTATTTATAAGTTTTTAATGATTTTACATCATTTCACCAAAATTTTTCGAAATCGGACCACTATATAGTATAGCTGCCATACAAACTGTCAGGCACATATCAAGCTCCAAGGGTATATAAACTTCGGTCGAGCCGAAGTTAGCTTGCCTCTATTTTTTTTAATTGTGCTGTGAATACTTACAACATATATTAAACCCATCCAAATCGGTTAAGCGGTTCTTAAGATAAACGACTTTTTTGAATTATCTTTCCGCCCTCGTAACTCTACTCCAATAGCGATTAGAAGACTACAAATTTAGAAGAGTGAGTTCCTCATTAATGATAACAACATATTTAAATTTGGTTCTGATCGGAGTGGGGGCAGTTTTTGTATGCTTATTCTGCTATGCGCTTTTTTCGGTTGTGATTCATACAAAAGAAGCGAGTGCTTCTCATGACTGACAATTTACCTTTGAATTGTAACAAACTGATAATTTGCCGAAAGTTGAACTTCATTTTGACAATGAACGATTTTCACAAACCCATAAAGATTTAAGACCAATTCGGGCAAATATCAAAAGTTCTACTCCACGAAAGTCGCGGGTATGTAAGTATCTGTATTCTAAAAGAAATGTTAAGTTCGACATCGATTTACCACTCATACATATGAAAATAGGACAAACACAAATATTTTTGATTAAATACATACCCAGCAGACCAGCAAGCGAGCATTTTGCGAGACTATCGCAAAATTCTCACAAACGAGCTTTCCTGCGAGAGCTTTGCGATAAAAGGTCGAGTGCCGTGCAAAAAAAAACAATGACATAGAGAGAGGGAGTAAATAATTCAGTAAATCTTGTATGCGGCTCACTAGAAATATTACAAAAGTATTGCAAAACGCTCGCTAACCCTTTTTTTGCGACTATCGTAAACGAGACTTTCACTTCGTCTTAACGCGTCACAAAACGATTGACAAATAAGATATTACTCGATATGCAAATAAATGAGACCACTTGTAGTTCTCAAGTTCGAATTCCATGCTCGACCCATATTAAAAGGGCAATTGAGAAATTTGAGCAGCAGAAATCAAAAGTGCTTGCAGCTTAAAATCAAAGCTAATTTATGTAATAAATAGCTCTATGTAGAAGATGAGAAATCGGAGAAAACTTGATAAATACACAATTTTTAGCAAAAAACGAAAAGTGTCAAATTAACATTTTACTTTTGTTTGCACATTGCACATTTTCCAACATTTAATAAACAGCTGTTTGTGCAAAGTTTAGAATGTCAAAAGTTCTTTGTTCTTTGTAAAGACTGCATCGGAAATGTGACCACATGTTCATTTCCTTTAAACAGTCACTTGTTTTAGTTGGATTTGTGTAATTAAAATATTGTATAAAATTTTTATTGAAATTGAATAAAATGAATTTATTTCTACAATTTAAAGAAAATATAAATTGTTGTTATATATAATATCTGTGACAATAAGGCAAATATGTACAACTCGAGCTAGGAAAAAATTGAAATTTTAATACCAAAGGCTTCCTCAGTAACAATTCTGTATAGTCTGAAAATTTCATGCCAATCGGATAAGTTACAACAAAGTTATAACGTTAAATTAAACCAACATAGGTCTGAAGATATGTAAATAAGTTGTAGTCTATAAGTCTAAAACAGGGGTGCCCAGACTGAAATGCTAGTGCAAAAAAATATATATTAAGCAAGAACAACAACTACAAATTTCTGTGGGCCTCAGCAAGCGAGGCGAAGGCCGACTACGCTTAGCAAATGTGTTGTTGTGTTCGAGTATGCGAGAGACATCATAGAGAGAGAGAAAAGAGACACATATGATGTTGTTGTTGCAGGTCAGAGCGCGACAACAACAAAACACAGAGCCCGCATATGAATTTGTTTGGCTTATGGAGTGCGTGTCTCCTATACGCGCGAGCTATTCCTTTGCGTTACACAGCTACAAATGCGTTGCTTGCGCAATAGGAATGGGCGCCCCTGGTCTAAAATAACAACACAACAAGTTTAAATTTTCTTTACTGTTAAATGCGAAAAACACCCTTGAGCATTTATTCTTAATTTTCACAGATATGATTAAATGTTATGAATACGTTTGTTTTTTGATCGTCTTTCCGGTGTTAAGTTGAAGTTTGATCTCTACGTCATTTCTTATTAATATTCTTTTATTACATTTTCCTATAATATCTTAAGAGCTCTGCAGATGCTCGTGGAGTATTCCTTATAGTTAGGTAACAGTTAACAGTTTTATTGTTATTGTTCTGTTATTGTGTTGATTTTTCTTTTTTCTTATTATTCAATTTCTAGGTACACCTTACTAATGCAAATTTTTTGCAAGTTTGTAGAATTTGGTTTTACAATTTCCCATTTACTTCTACAGTATTATGATAGATGGTTTGTAACTTTAACACACATTTAGTAATCAGTATTATTTAACGAATTGCAAAAGAAATGATAAAGATCAGATGAACAATAGTCGAGTTTAACGGAAAACTAACAATTATGATGGCTAACACCAGCCGCAACGGCGATGTGTGGGTTTTTGTTTATACATTCAAGGCAGCCTTACACAATAACTTTAAGCAAAATCATATTTGGAAGAGGAGGACCGAAAGATTGGACCCAAGCTACATTTGCATATTTTACACACTTCGCATGTTAAGCATTTTACCGACATATCAAAGCAGGCTTCCAAAATAAAGTCTATAAATATTCAATTTTTACCTTTGATATACCTGCGCATGTGTTAAAATTTTCGGGAAAAGTAAACAAAAAGTTTCGAAAATAACCAGACTATATTCTTGGGTGCCAGAATTAAAGAACGAAGATATCGTGGTAAAATCTATTGCCAAATATATGTAAGAAAGTATTCAGCAATAGTGTATAATAATTTCGAATTTATAAAGCTAATAAAACCTTAATAAATAAATAAAAAAATAAAAAAATCAACATTAGATGCAGGAAATGCAGAGCAATTGGAAATGTGCAATAGCTTCTTAAAGACTACCCACTTCAATCGGATCTGCTTTCTATAAAAAATTACGTTGAAGCCTTGCCAAAAATATTTTAGATGCTTGAAAACTCATCGAATTCACTTCAGAATGGAATGGAATTACTGGAAGAATCCCATACTGCAGAGAACCTTTGGTACAGAGTATAAAAAGAAACTATACTCCTATGGGAATGCAATTGGAGCTAATGTTGCCATAAATGCTAATAATGCTAAATTAAGCACTTAAGACTTAAGCGCTTTATGGTTTCCTGAGTTCAAGCCCCAAACAAGGTAAAGTAAATAGAATTGTAGCAAAATCTATATACCTACATACAGCTTTGAAATGGGGCGTGTGTGTGGTTGTCCCTTCCTTTCCGCCCTCCCAAGAACTCCCTCACCAGTCTCCTCCACTTTCTCAATGAGAGTTTTCTTAGAGTTAAGTTCACGGTAATGTTAGACACTTTATTTTCCCACAACATAGATTTTATCTTATCTCCAGGAAGAGACGCATTCTAAAATCTACGGATCTTTGTATTAATAAGGTATGCGAAATAAGTCACCTTACAATCATATATTCCTTGATATGAACTAAAGCATAAAATATTTTCCAATTTTTTTTTATTTTTTCTTTTAATCTAATGAAATTACAATTTAAGTCCAGTCTTTGAAAATTTTATGTAATCATAATACAACTTTTAAAAATTAAATATATATTTTTCAGAACGAAATAAGTGAACTGATAATTCCCGAATATAGAGATTTTTATAGTGTTAAGTCTCCGGTTTTTATTTTAATACCTAAATATGTCCTCCATTACTGTTAATAACCTTAAATATACGTCCTGGCATTGAATTTATTAAGTTTTGAAGAATTGATGTATCCAATTTGGCCCATTCTGCAATTATTGATTCTTTAAGTTCCTTTAAGGTGTAAAATTGCCTTCCATGCAGGTAGACTTTGTTGGAAATAATGCCCCAAAGGTTTTCTATTGGATTGAGATCGGGACTTTTTGCGGGCCACATCAAAACCGGTATTTGCATATCTTTAAAAAATTGTTTTGTGCGTTTTGAAACGTGGATAGCTGCATTGTCTTGTTGGAATGTCTAAAAGTCTCCGAAATATTCTTCCCCAAAATTAACAAGAACTTCGTCCAATAGCTCGATATATTTTTCCGAGTTCATTTTATGTGTCACAAAGCATATTGGACTCTTTCCAGCAAAGCCAAATGCAGCCCACACCATGAGCGAACCTCCTTGAAAATTGCGTGACACTCTTACTTGCTTTGGTGTCCTTATATCCCAATAATAATAATGATACCCATCTGGGCCATCTAAATTAAATTTTTTTTCATCACTAAAGATGATGTTTGTTTGATGATGTCTAAGTCCCAAAACTTATGCATCTCTGCAAAGTGCATACGGGCAACTTTGTGTCGAGAAAGTAGTTGACATTTGACAGCCCTTTTTTCATATGAAACGAATTGATCGGCACGTAAAATTTGTTGCACAAGACGCTTGGATACTGGGAGAGCCAGTTCGTGGCAAATTTGAGCTGCACTTTGGTTTTCTTTAATTGCCAAACTCTTAATTCTTCTTTTATCACGTTCTTGGAGCAATGGGGGGCGACCAGAACGAGGTCTTTTTCCGTGATTTTCGGGATCTTTTAAATACTTTTGAATTGTATAATAGCTTCTTTTCATTTTAAAAGCAATTTCCTGTAGAGTCATCCCCATTTCGCGATATGCTGATATTTTAGCTCGCTCTTCATTAGAGAGGTATCGGCTTTTAAACATTCCTACAGAATTAAAGTTGATTAGTAATTTAAATTTGGTGATTATTAGACAAAACTTACTTGTTTTATTGTCTTTAACTTAATGCGAAAAATCTTCATTAAATTTAAGACTGAATGCACGTGTTCACAGTCAGAAAATGATAATGTAAGCTCAATTATTTCGTTCTGTATTGCTAGGCGCTTGAGCTTTTTAATAAAAATAACGGCACTTTATTGAGTCTTGTGCTTAACATTGTTATTGAAAGCATGGGAATTGTCTTAGACGAAAAAAGCTTTCTTATCACTGAGAAGATACTTGTTTTCTATCTTCCAGAAGAAACGCTTTCTTTACTTTCAGAATTGCTACAGAGTGGTGAAGAGTGGCAAAGAGAGATGAGAATGCCAATACCGCTTATTCTAGAGATCTACAATTTGGCATAGACTTACAAAGAAAATTTGGAAAATTTGAACACGAAGTAGGTTAAAAAGCAAAAGAAAAGTTGTTAAGGGGCAAATAAATGAGCTATGACGTTCATGCAACATTGTGCTAAGCTGTTTTGCTGAGAGCACCAGAGAGAGAGAGAGAGAGAGGAGGAGGAATAAGGAGGGATGGCAAAGTGTGGAGAGCGCTGAAAAGGGAGAGAGAGGGGGCGGGGAAAATAGTCGGGAGCTATGGATTAGAGGGTTTGGAACTAGGGGAAAGCCAATTTAAGTTGAATTATAATTGAAGAGTGGCTGCCATGAGATCAATTTGTTTTGATATTTATTTCGTAATTATTGGTTCATCAAAACGGGACTTATGTCGAAGTTTTATTCAAAAATATTGTCTCTTTAATTTTTGGGAAAGACTTAGGAATCTTTACGTTCCTAATTATGAGCAAGAAGTTCTGATGCAGCTGTGAAATCCACAATTATATGTTAACTTGATATGGATGCGGGACGGAAGTATCGCTAGACCCGAAACTCACATCCCCTTAACGGAAGAAAATTTGTTTGGTGCTGTGAACTCGACACTGTCTATGAGATAAAACAACATTTCTACGATTCTTAAAATCTGGGCCGGTAGTCCTGGTCAGCTAGTAGAAAAATATCAATGATTCGTCTCTTCCCCGCAAGAGGGTGTTTAACATACTCAAATTCGGCTTTAAAAACTTAGTTCGAGTGATCGATGTGGCTTCACTAAACAAATCGTCCAAGTGTTTGTCACAAGCTTCCCTTTCCCTCAATGTACTCACCAGTTCATTGTTTACTTTTTTAGCACTTTATGGCACAAAAGATGTTCATATTTGCCTTGGTGCATTGTCCAGGCCATGAAGCTTCATAAATCTTGCCAGAAAACAGCCGTCGAACATCTCAACTCTATAAGACAAATTATTTGTATAACACGGCGAGGCATTTAAGGCAAAACTAAAATATTTCCCCACTTACGCTTGAGTGGAAAACTTGGGCAAAATCATTTTTCACTTTCATATTGTTATGTGGCAGGCCGCCACCGACTCCGACTCCAGCTCCTTTCTCCATATGTGTGCCACTTAACTGATTATGTAAGACGAACTCTGTGTGAGCTCAAGGGCCGGTGTGTGTGTGTTTGAATTTCCAGAGCTTAAAAGTTTAATTAACAATAATAGCAAGCTGACTTCTACCAAGCTCAGTTGCACAGCACGGCACGCACATCACTTACAAATCGAACAGGATTCTGTCGCCCGAGTCCTGTCAATTACTCAACACACTCTCTCTCCAGCTTTGAAATGCAGACAGGACAGCTAAGCACATGTCAGTTGGGAATGTCACATAGTCCATGTGCGGCAGAGTGCCAGCCTGTTAAGCTGTCATTATTTATGAAGAAAGGCCTGCCTCAAGCAGCATTTGGCTGACAGCCTTTTTGCGCAGTGATTTCGCAAGACCGAAACGAAAACAGTTACAAATTATGCATATTAATTGCTTGGCTCTGAGCCTCTGTGTTCTGGAGATTTTGCATAATGTGGCCTTGCCGGCAGGCTACTAACTTTACTGACATGAATTTAAATGAAAAACTCATTTTCCTTTTATTTTTCTCATATTGACTTTGTCAAGGAAAAATTCTTGACATTGCAATTTGTTAAATTAAATATTTTGCTTGCATATATGTATGTACTTACATATATGGTGGGTACAATGCGGGACAACTGAATAAGTTCAGACAGTTTAGGAAAGTTTGTTTGAAAATTATTTTATAAAATTACTAGCTGACTCGAAAAACGTTGTTTTGCCATATAAATTGTTTTTAGTTCGAGGCAAGTTTTTGGATTGTTTATATTTACTGAAATTAGTAATGAAGTTCTTAATGAATGAATTACCTGTGGCGGAATCACGTTCTTTAATGTTTACGCAATATCCGGTTTGTTCTTTCCTGAATATTAATGGATATTGGAGAGCGTCGTAAGAACGGTGTGTGCGGGCGATGTACTCCACATTATTGTTTCTTCATAAAATCACAATTGCTCCCGTCGCTGTGCGGTCGGCAATCAATAATCCAGTAACGTGATCAACAACAGGTGCATTAAGTCAACGCACGTGCTGTCCAGCTTGTGTTTTATAAGGATTGATAACGTTGCGACTTAAAGAATTTCAATTGTTCATTGTGCTTATTCAACAGGGTGTCCAGCTTGCTGACGACACGTCTGCCGTTTGGCAAATTAAGGCTATTGTAGCCACAACGTGCACCCAAACGTTCGACGTCCTCAACGCCCATAAAGTAGAATTGTAAATATTGCAGTTATTATCCTACTTTGATTTTGAAGGTTGAGTTGAATTACTGGCGATTTGCCGCTGTGTTGTGCATTATTTCTGATGCTCCGAATCAAGTCATTTGAAAGCATGAATTAAATGTACGAATGGACTTCAGAAACAGGTTTGAATCTGGATCTGTGCCGATGAGCAAGACATTCAATGGTTCTGGTGGCGTCTCAATTTCAATAGTTGCACTTTTCCTGATGCGCAACACATCCCAGCGGACTCATTTCATGACAATTGGAACATTCTTTGTCCATAGCACCATTCAGGACATTTGGATGAGCGAAATATTCGATATCTGGCTCACACTTGAATGCGAGACGAAGGAACGAAGCAGATGTAAATGCTCGATGTACTTGTTGGCGTTGTTGTTGTTGTTGACTTCGGAAAGCTCGTGCTTCTTGTGACTGAAAAAAGCGCCGTTGCGACAATCTGCGTAATTTAGTTTATTTCAGCTAGCTACCCTAGCATTTCGCACGTGTGTTGCTCCAATCGTTCGACGGCCCAAATAGCCACCACTACGTGTTGCAGGCATTGTTTACTGTCAAACACACACCAAATTAAAACGATTGATGAAAAACCGATATTCCGAAATTTAAGGAATTTTTAAAATGTACACAATAATAAAACACAAATGACAGATGAGCAGCCTGCTGCGTCGTCAATTCAAAAGAAGAACAGCCGAATCACCTAACGTTACAAAATATACTTAAAACCCTGTAGTACACCTGTCAAACATATACAAAAAAATTTATAGTTGTTGGTTTTAGCGACCTATTCTTAGTTATTTAAGAAATAGTTGTAGCTCAAGGTCGTAGGTAACGACAACAAAAATTTATTAAAATCGGTCCATCCTTTACGGAAAAACGGAATCGGTTGCTTAAATGTTTGTGAAAGGTCATTCATATTTTGATGTCGATTAAATGTACAAGCATTTCGGTAGGCGAATCGACGGCGAACGATATACAAGGTGAAAAAGTTAAGCCAACTGGCTTTTCCTTCAGACTTAGGAATCAAAATTTAATTTATTTTAAAAAGTTAAAAATAAACCAATGTGTTTGTATAGATCGTCAAGAAAATAACTGGAAGAAGACAATATAAACGCGGATGTTATTGATTTTGTTCTTTTGTTATAAAAAGTGAATTAACTTTAAAATTTTTTTTAAATTAAATTAGTTTTCTTTCTAATTTACTCTTTTTTAAAATTTTTTAATGTTAATCTTCCTTCTTGGGAATCGAACTCAGAACCTCGCGCTGCTATTTTAACGCAAGAGTCGACATCTCAACCATCACGACTATCGACCTAATTTGAAACGATGCGGCGAGTTGACATAAAGAAGCAAAGCTCTAACTGCTGAGAGCTTTGCTGAAGCTTTTTGTATAAGACATAGCGGCAAAGCTCTAACTTGAGAGCTTTGCTGAACGATTGTTTTGCTAAAGCTCCAAAGATTTATTAATTATTTTTAATATTTTTTTGTTGAATGAAAAGTTTTTTCGGCAAGCATTAGAAAAAAACTTTTTAGTAGAGTCAGGCTTGTTCTGTGAACGACAATTCACGAACAAAATCGCTTGTGCTGGGTTTTGGAAGCTTGTTGTTTTCTTAGTTTTGGCCTTGATTTGATGCTCATATGCTTTGCGCAAAAGTTAGGCTCACCAAGCCTGACTCAAAACCAACCCTTTTAAACTGTTAACTTCCCAAACCTGAGCCCCTCTGTTTGGAAGTACGCAATCTCTTGCGGTTTTAGTATGAACCCTATGAGGTATTCGAGGAAACAAATTGTTTTTTCTCTTTCTATTTCTTTTGCACTCACATGTAATAAAATGGTGCCCATTTAATTTTTTTTTGTGCCGCCTTTGCTATGTTCGAGATGGAGCTATACTTCAGTATGGAGTGAAGATATGTATACAACCACATAGCATGAGTCCTTATGTCACTTTTGTGGGAGAAAATGTTTGTGATAAAATTTTGTTTCGTCTTCGTGTAACTACATCAGAAACTCTTGGTTTCTATTCAATTAACCGGCAATGTTTTTACGTTCTGATTGGCATTTGCCCTGGGGGCAGCAATGCCTCACAAGTTTTTGTTTTTGAAACGCAAACAGAATGTCACTGAGACATTCACGAAAAGTTGTATAAAAAGTTCTTTCATATTTCAACTGCAAGGTGGCACAAAAAAATTAAAAGCCAGATAAAAGGATTCGGCAGGGATGTTAAACGAAACGACTTTGGCATAAAAGTGATGGTAGAATGCCGAGGCAGTCTCTCTGTGTGTGTGCGCATTACCATAAATAAATTATAACGTGCGCAACTTTGACTGTGAGTTTATTGCATGTAAGCGATAACTCTCCCTCACAAAAACACACACACACGCACACTCGAATTTTTAGAGACATAAATGTACAAACCGAACC
The DNA here is from genome assembly GCA_018904275.1 of Lordiphosa clarofinis. Lineage (NCBI taxonomy): Eukaryota > Metazoa > Arthropoda > Insecta > Diptera > Drosophilidae > Lordiphosa > Lordiphosa clarofinis. The sequence goes on from JAEIGQ010000145.1 coordinate 560,317, forward strand.
AGGCGACGGATAATAACAGTTGCCAACTTTGCCGAGACACAAGTAACACGTTGGCCATATTCCGGCCGAAACCGAGTCCCGTATACTTATGCAAATGATAATAACTTACGGCGTAAAAAGCAAAACACAATAGCGAGAGCGAACGTAAACTGAAAGTTTTTATCCCTATATGGGGGCGTGTGCGGGTAGTTGCTGCATACAAATTATGCAATTAGTTGAGGCATTCCCAAAAATGTCGACCAAGACGGATATTAAGTTCTTAAAGAACTGAAACAAGAAATAGTCAAAAATCTCTGACAAATTGCCAACGAAAGTTTTGCGCTGAAGCTGAAAGTTCTGTCTGTAGCTGAGAATAAAGTTTGTGCTGACAAGTTGTAAAAATAATATTGCGTATACGCAGAGTTTGCCAAAGGAAATGTGAAAAATGTGTGCGCCGGGCCTTGGGCAAACAATGTAAAAACGAAACAAAATAAAAGACTTAGCAATGGGCCAAGAAGTGCTAAAGTTTTTTTCAAGTTGCAATTAGATAGGGAGAGAGAGAGAGAGAAAGGGAAAGCACTCAATGGATTTAGGTTTTATCAAAAGCAAGCAAGAACTGTAATGCTGGAAGGGAAATGACATGTTGGAGTGGAAAGGCATTTTTGAGACATCTCCATGGTAAGCCACATTAAAAAACTAAAAGTGGCTTTATCTATTAGGCAATTTTACGCTACAGAATAATTACCACAGCCAAATGAGACTATTACGAAGATCCATTCCAACAAATTTATTAGAAGAAGGCCTTGGTGACAATAATAACACGGGGATTTGTTGCGGATCCTTACTATTTGCTATCGCTAGTCTTAATCTACCCCGTCATCCGTCTTATGACTGGTACTAGCTCCTTATGTCTACGGACTTTCTTCGCCGGCTCTCCGTTGTCGCCTACCACTCGCTGATCGGTCTATTAGGGCTCGCGTTGGCCGTGACTCAATCGCTCGTACTTGTCGGCTCTCGACTCCCACAATACTGAGAATACTCTCTGAGTCGTCGGTTCACCGTTCCTGCACGACTTCTTATTCAATTCTTGTTTCCTTGGAATTAGATCTTTTTCACCTTCACTATCTACCGAACTCTAAACTGTTGCCACTCACATTAGTTCCCCGCTTGGATGCTTGCTCCTTGGGCCTTTTATATCGCACGGACCTGCTCCGGCGCTGCCTAGCAATAAGAAATCACCTCGTTTTCTCGACTTTCGTACTCTATATTCACCGTCTCGCGCTCTCGGCTCCCTTAGCTCGTCTTACAGATCTACGCTGACGCTTCTCTTCCCCTTTGGAACTTGCGTACTCAGTTGCTGCTGACAGATATGGAAGAGAGAGAGAGAGAGAGAGATCTAATGCGTTTGCCGGATTGAGTTGAATATATTCAACGCTGAGTATTGTTCGATAAAAAAATGTGATGTGAAACATCTTTAATTTCGGTACGGACGATTTTAGTAGGAGTAAAATTTGATTTCAGCGTCACGTGACGCTGACGTCGTTCATAATTTGTGTTGTTGTTTTGCGCAGTTTCCCGACAAACACAAACACAAGAAAATGGTCGGAAGGGAAAGCGAAGAAGAAGGAAAGATGCTAAAGAGAGGCAACAGGGTGGGTTCTGGGAAGGAGCTTGGTGGGATCTTAGTGGGATATGGTGGTATTTGAGAGGAGTTTGGGTGGAGTCTTATATGGGCGAGATGTGGGTGGGATCTGGGTAGGATTTGACTGGGATCTCGGCGAGATCTAGAAGCGATCGGGAATGGATCTGGGTGGAATCCGGAAGGGATCTGGGTGGGATCTGGGAGGGATCTGCGTGGGATCTGGAAGGATCTCAACGGGATCTGGAAGGGTTCTGAGTGAGATCGGGGTGGGATCTGGGTGGTATCTGGGTGAGATTTGGTTGGGATTTGGGTAGAGTCTGGATGGGAATTGAATGGGATGTGGGTGGGATTTGGTTGGGTTCTGGGCGGGATCTAGATGGGATATTGGTTGGATCTGGGTAAGACCTTTGTGTGATCTAGATGGGTATTAGGATGGATCTGAGTAGGATCTTGGTGGGATCTAGCTGGGATTTGTGTGGTATCTGGGTAGTATCCGGGAAAGATCTGGGTGGGATCTGGGAGGGAAATGATTGGGATCTTGGATTTTACCTTGGCAGATCATAATAGCGAAAATGGGAGCATGGCTGTATATCATAAAGATATGCAGGCTCTGAGGTGTTAATTATTTTGTTCATGAAATCAACGAGTTTAAGAGAATGTCCACAATTTTCTCTGCAAATTCCATATAAGCGTTCAGACTCTCTCACGTGGTAAGACATAGAGGACATGTATGGGGCAAATACTTCTTGTAGTTGAAGGTAGATGAATTTTTTTGTAACAAGTTTACACCTTTGTGAGGCTTCTATTTTAAAGTTATCAAATAAATACAAACTCTGCGGGGTATTGAGTATTTTATAGTCTGGCGGATCAGCAAAAAAATAAAACTACTACCGTGTTTATTAAAAGCTTATCTATATATAGAAATTTCAACGTCCTACTTCTGACTGACTGATTATCAACCCACAGACTGCTTATCCAAGAGATTTAAGATTTGACTTAGCCCTTTGTTTAGTTATAGAAGCGGGCCGCGTTTTCTATATGCATAGTCAGCCGCTTATACCATTCGCCGTAGCAGCAGTGTGAATATTTAAGGGGGAAAGGGGAACTAGAGAGGGTTTAGCAGTCGGAGAACAGTGGGTTAAAAGTGGGTTAAAAGTGACATAACAGTGACTTATCTCTGATAAGTTATCAGTTACTTAACAGTGACTTAATAGTGACTACAGAGTTATTTAACAGTGACTTAACAGTGAAATAGCAGTGTTTGGAATTTTTTTTGTTTGTCTACAAGATATCATATTAATATTTAACAACACAAATTTTACAATTTCTTCGCGAAGTGGCGGCGATAAAGCAACTAATTTAATTTAACTCTTCCTTAGCTGGTTTGAACACCCCTTATTTTCTTCCATTTCTGCGAGTTGTACCCCAAGGATCTGTTTTTGAATCTTTATTGTTCTCTGTGCATGTTAATGACCTCCCTAATGTCCTATCAGTCTGTACGATACTCATTGTAGCCAATTTTGGTCAACTCAGGTGAGTAAGCCTTGGTGGGTTTGCCGAGTGGAACTAATCGCTCTTTTTTACACCACATCTTAACATGTTTCCGCTTTTGATAAGCGCAAGCTTGTGTGCAGTTAAGAAAAGTAAGTGAAGGACAGTTGCTGACTGAAAAGTGTCATTAAAGCGTAAGCACGCACACACAATTTCATAGAAGCCAAATGAAGTCAATTGAAGTCTCGTAGCGTTCTCAGCATGGAGCTTGGGTGTGTGTGGATAATTTATTTTGTCATTAAGTTAAACTCTGAGCCGCACACTTTCTCTTCGCTTAGGGCAACATAAAAAAATGGTGAAACTAATTAACTTGTTTAGCACCAAAAACCGAGCGCCATTTCTGCGCTGGCAAGTTAAGCTTTAAGCTTGTGTGTGCGTGAGTAAGTGTGTCGTTAAGAGCGCCTGGAGAGAGAATATGAAGCTATGGCATTTCTTCTAAAAAGTTGTGCCTGATTAAGCCCTAGTGACCCTGGTTGGAAGGGGTTAAGGGATCTCTAATATTGCAAGCTGCGGGGTTGCTCAACCGTGCGTTGCTTTGTTGCTGCAGCAGCAAGAAAATTTTTATTGCATACGCTCAGGAGCTAGATGAGACCGTAGCGGAAATGGAAATGTTGCCGTTGCCGTTGCCTTTGCTTGGAAAAAGCCAACCCGAAAATGGCAACTCTGTACAGCATCGAACGCGCTGTGCATTACACACCCCCAACCGCACCCCCCTCTCCTCTTTGCAGCGCATCAACGCTTCGCGACTTGGCGTCGTCTGCCTGGCCCTGCAATTGCAATTTCATTTCCGTTTCTTGGCTTTTTATTTGCGCCTTGCTTTTCCTTTATGTTCGCATGCAAACATATATATACATGTACAGTTTGTATATATATAAATATATTTGCAGTCGCCGTTTCGTTTATTTTTGTGCAATAAGTTTTTTTGGCTCTTTGCCTTCTGTTCAGTTTTTTGTTTTATTTTTTGCAGACGAAAAATCTTGCATCAACTTTGCCGAGTAATGTCAGTGGCAGAAGCCATCTAATTGAAACTGAGTGCTGGTGGGAGGTTAGGGGGTTTGGCCAGTTAGTTGAGGTAACAAAATGCAACAGGAAATGAAACAGCAAATGTGTTTGTCATTAAATTACACAATGAAGTTGTAAATACACAAAATTACATTTTCTCTCGCAATGTAAAATTCATCTGCATGTCTTGGAAATTCCTTAAAAAGATTAGTGGAAATTAACTAAGCTGGAGTCCATTTCTTCGATTACTTTTGCACACCCGAAATATTCAACATAAAAATGAATTAACGGCCGAAAGCTCACTTCTGACAACGTCAGACTTAATGAGAGCGCGTCAAACGCTATTCTCTCAAAGTTTGCTTCCCCTCACTCCCCCTGCATATAAGAACGAATATAGCTCGATTACAAGAAAGAAATGTTTGAAACTTCAGAACGAATAAATTTATTTTCAAGAGCGTTCGTACTCAAATTATTCGTTGTAACTCATTTAGTAAGGGCTCACACTCTTTGGTTTGTTCAAGAGAGTGTGAACGAAATTAAGTTGCAATCATTTTGTTCAGTGAGTCTGGTTCAGTAACTCTTCTTCACTTACTCTAGGTTAGTGAATCTTGTTCAGTCTTGTTTAGAGACTGTTGTTCAGTAATTCTTGTTCTGTGAATTTTGAACAGTTTTACAGTGACTTTTGCTCGAGTCAGTGAGTTTAGAGACTATTGCGCAGTTACTCTTGTTCAGTAACTTCATAACTTTTGTACATTGACTTTTGTTCAACTCTTTTGCATTTACTTTAGTTCTGTTACTCTTGCTCAGTAAGCATTGTTTAGTGTGTCTTGCTTAGTTTGCTTTAGTTAAGTGATTTTAGTTCATTGGCACTTAATCAGTGAGTCTAGATCAGTGAGTCTGGTTTAGAGACTGTTGTTCAGTAACTCTTGTTCTCTGACTCTTGATCAGTTGTACAGTGACTTTTGTTTAGTTAATCTGGTTTAATGACTTTTGTTCATTGACTCGTGACCACTTTTCAGGGTCTCTTGCTCAGTGAGTCTTGTTCAGTGACTTTTGATTAGTGACTATTGCTCAGTAATTTCAGTAACTTTTGTACTGTGACTGTTATTTAGTGACTCTTGTTCGGTGACTTTTATTTAAAAAGGCATGTTTTGTGGCTCTTGTTCAATTGTTTTTGGTTAGTGACTTTTGTGCAGTTAATATTGTTAAATAAGTCTGGCGCAGTTACTCTTGTTCAAAGGCATTTGTTCAGTGACTCCTCTTCAGCGACTCTTTTGCTTTGGCTTTTGTTTTGTCACTCTGGTTCAGTAAGCCTTGCTTAGTGCATCTTGCTCAGTTATTCTTGTTCAGTGACTCTAGTTCAGTAAGCCTTGCTTAGAGACTGGTGTTCAGTCACTCTTGATCAGTTAAACAGTGACTTTTGTTCAGTTATTATAGTTCATCCAATTTCGTTCATTGACTATCAGTAATGTTAGTAACTTTTGTGCTGTGACTCTTATTCAGTTACTCGTTATCAGTGATTCTTGTTCAGTGAGTTTTATTCAAAAAATCTTGTTCTGTGTCTTTTGTTCTTGCCCAGTTAATATTGTTCAATAAGTCTAGTTCAGGTACTCTTGTTCAGAGACTCTTGTTCAGGGACTCTTGTTTAGTGACTCTTTTGCATTGACTTTTTTTCTGCATTTCTTATTAAGTAAGCTTTGTTTAGTGTGTCTTGCTCAGGTACTCTTGTTCAGAGACTTTTGATCAGAAAATCCTACTCAGTGAGTCTTTTTTAGAGACTCTTATTCTGTGGCTCATGATCAGTGACTTTTGTTTACTGACTTTACTTTAAAAAGTCTTGTTCTGTGTCTCTAGTTCAGTAGATTTTAATTATTGACTTTTGTGCCGAACAACTTGTACTGTGACTTTTTTTCAGTGACTCATGCTCAATGAGTCTTGTTCAGTGAGTCTGGTTAAGAGTCATTATCGGTGACTATTGTTCAGTGACTTTAAATCAAGGAGTCTTGTTCTGTGACTCAAGTTCAGTCGATTTTGTTCTGTGACTCATGTCTCATATCTTGTGCAGTGACATTTGTTCAGTGACATTTGTTCAATCAGTCTTTTTTAGCGACTTTTGTTCAACGAGTCGATTAATGACTTTTGTTGAATTACCTTAATGACTTTAAACTCTCTGGACTTTTCACCTTGTGAATAATATCTTTTCAAATTAATCGGCGGAATGAATTATTTCTTGGCGTTGAGTATCACGGTAAGAACATTTGAATATAATAATAAAATTGAAGCAGCAGCAAGTGTTCTCTTTGGCAAGGACGACTGAAGTAGCTTGCATCTCTTTTCTGCTTTCGCAACATTCTTTTTGCTCGGCGTGTTATTTCTCTCAACACAGAAGGTAAAATATTTACCGTAACTCGTCTTGGCTCGCTTAAAGGTAAAAACAACAGCGCGTTGAGAAAAAAACCAAAAGTGCCTGCGTTGCTTTAAGTTTTGGTGGTTCTGATAATTCCGAGAAATTTTTGTACCGACAGCGCTTCCTTCGATTTGGCAAAGAGAGCACATGCTGCTGCTTCGACTTACGCCGCTGAACGAAAGCTCAAAAAGCAAGACTGTTGCTGCTGTTTGCTTCTGCTGTTATTTTGTCAGCTCCTTTGTATGAAGAATAAAAATCAAAGAAATATTTTGTTTCTGATATATACTTTTTAAGCGAAAATAAATCGACTTCGAAAATATCCAATTGATCTCAAAAAAGAATAGTTTACTATCCAGTCCAAATGGATACCGAAAATAGAATGAGGATCATCAAAAACTATGATTTTTTTCCCAGTGCAAGAGCTTATATGAATCAGTATGAAATGTACAAATTTTTGATTTATTTTACTTTGACTGTAAGTAATCCAGACTCTTCATTGGAGCTTCAATTGCCTTTGCGTCGCATTAAAACACTTTGTTGTTCCATAACAGTCACACTCCCCCAGACGGATAGGCTGGGCGTCCAGCTGAAGCTCGTTTAATCTTGGATTTTAATTGCTTGGCCATAATGTTGTGTGTGTGTGCGTGAGACAGCCGTGGCAAGTAAATTGAATTTAATTACAACCAATTTTGTTTTTGAAGTTGATTGTTAGATTTTATTCGTCATAAACTTGGAGCAATAAAAAGAATGTATACTTAACGTTTTTTGGCAAATGCAAAACTGTGGCATACTTTAGGGCAAAGTCGGGAGCTGGGCAACTTTTTGCCAAGCTCTAATTAGTGTGAGTGGGCCATTAAAAATTTGTGCAGGTTTCGCTGGCGCGGCTTAAAGTTTGCATCGAGTCTGGGCCAAAGAAATTAAAATTGAAATGTAAAACTTGCGAAAGTTTTTTCGCTCACACACACAAACACACTTGGAAAATTTAAAATGCAAAAGAAGGCGCAAAAAAAGAAGGGAACTTATTTTGAAGTGGGTTCGTGGCAGGTGGGCAGGAAAAACTTGCTGCATTAAGTGCACTCTGCCACGACTGGCAAGAGAAAAGGACAGTGACTGAGAGGCAGAAGGATGGAGGGGGTGAGGGACTGCCGCCAGCTCATTAAAAGTAAAAATAATATGCACTAAGTTGGCAACGGTAAAGCGCTGAGCACTGCAGTCAAACTGGAGTTGCTCCCGCCCGCCCACTAATGGTCAGTGTTAATTGCGTGGAAAGCATTTGGAATGCAAAACAGAAACTGGAACCGGCCACCTCAGAGTCATCATAATTGAAGCAAACTGACATTTGCCTGATAAATGGGCATAATTGTGCAGGCGAGAGACCCAGACCCAAGGTATGTCCATCCATACATATTTCAATGCATTAACAAGTCTAATCGGCACACACACCCACACACGCACATGGGTCACTGTTGCAACCAAAGCGACAGCAACGGGAGTGCCCATTATTCATTCGATGGAACCCCGCATAATTTATTGCCTCTGGCACCACTCACATATTTGACATACCAAGGCGCACGATGCGGGTGACTCCCATTTGTCCACACAAATTTCCATCCTGTGAAGAGGTAAAAGCAGCTTTAAAATTTATTTTGTTTGACAAACTGACAAAATTCCCAACCCATTAATCAAGCTTCGCAAAGTGTGATGTCAAATCGATGTCAACGTGTGTTGCCTGGCACCACACCAGGAACACGATGAGCCAAGTGCATGGAGATGTTAGGAGTCGGGTTGCAAAATCAAACATTGGCTAAATATCCTGTGGGTATGTATTCATTATGGGAGTAAAGCTCAAAGCGCTTATTTTGAAACGAAAATCAGGAAAGCCAGGACAGTTGCACTGTTAGACCGCCGAAATTTCAAAATTAGTGGCAGCCTTTTGAACGCAGGAAACGAGCAATTGTAAGGCTGTCGTTGCTCTAGCAACTCCATCCTGAAGTTGGGTATATTTAAGCGAAATCTTAATTAGAACGTGTTAGGTGACATATCCCACTTTCAATCTACTTTTAATGAATTGATATTTGAAGTGCTTTTCGAATCTGAAATATCCCAGAGCTCAACTCAAATCTTGTTTAAAATCTTGTTTTAAATTTTCTTTGAAAACAAACATCCCGCCAATATATACTCCAATTTAAATATATTTTTTTCTTCTATAGTCTCGATGTAAGACTTAAATTTGACAAGACTTAGTATGTAATTAATAAAAACGAGAGCGTAAGTTAAATTCGGCTCAAACCGACTTCGATATACCCGTTACTCGTGAAAAAACATTTTTAACAGTGTTCCTGCGACCCTTAGGGTGACCATCCGATAAGCATGCAACATTTTTATACCCGTTACTCGCAGAGTAAAAAGGGTATACTAAAGTCGTGCAAATGTATGTATCAGGGAGAAGGAAGCATTTCCGACCCTTTAAAGTATATATATTCATGATCAGCACCATGTCCGTCATTTAGCCATGTCCGTCTGTCCGTCCGTCCGTCTGTCTGTATGAACACCTAGATCTCAGAGATGGTAAGAGATAGAGGTTTGACATGTATGGGACAAATACTTCTTTTATCTGTACGCAGATCAAGTTTGTTTTAAATTTTGGCCACGCCCCCTCCCGCCCCCGCAATTTGGAAAAAACGTTATATCTCCTACAGTTTTGAAGATAGACGATTCGATATGCAACATTTTTTTATGGTGGAAGCGGGGGGGCTTGGTTCACTTTTTGCTGATAACTTGAGAACCGCTCATCCGATCTTTATCATTTCTTTGGCAAATCGATTCATTTTGCTAATTACTAACTATCTCTAGAAGGTACGAATCGTCCACCTTCAAAACTGTAGGAGATATACCGTTTTTTTCAAATTGCGTGGGCGGGAGGAGGCGTAGCCAAAATTGAAAATAAACTTGATCTGCCTGCAGCTATAAGAAACATTTGTCCCATACATGTCAAACCTCTATCTCTTACCATCTCCGAGATCTGTTTGTTCATACGGACGGACGGACAGACAGACAGACGGACGGACAGACGGACATGGCTATATCGAATCGGCTGTTGATGCTGATCAAAAATATATATACTTTATATAGTCGGAAATGATTCCTTCTCTGTTACATACTTTTGCACAAACTTAATATACTCTGTGTACCTTAGGTACAGAGTATAATTAGCATCGATTTTTATTTTAAATATTAAACTCAAATCAATAAATATTTTTTTGAGTAATTATTAAAACTCAAAACATAATTCTGAAAAATTTGTTTCTTGTCAAAAAATTTCTTGGATAAAATGCTTGCAGGATTTGTATAGTACCTTGGCTAAGGATTATTTTGGATGTGTTCCAAACGTTTCTGCGATTGTTAATTACACTTAATTTTTTCGTCGGTGTAAACCAGTGCCCGGCAAAACACACATGCTCATTAGACTGGCCCTTAAAAATAGATTTCAAAATACCGGGCGGAAAAGGGTTCGTTTTAGTCCCAATAGATATGAAAAAAAGTTTGGCAGCGATCGGACTTCATTTAGTGGACGCGCGTTCGCCCTCAAAATCGAAAATTTGAAATGTATGGGAAATGAGGGGGATGAGATTTGAATTTAATTTCTAAAAATTCCAAAAAAAAAAAAGAATTAACACATAAGTTTAGGCTCGAAATATCCAACAAAAATATGTAAAATGTTGCTATGGTATTCCCCTTAAAGGATTTAAAGAGCAAAATCACCAAAAATTTTTTTCAGATTTTGCAGATTTAATCCGTATCTCATCCCATATATTGGTAGCGTATTTAAAATTTTTGGTTTTTAAGGCGAGAGCGCGTCCACTAAATATAGTCCGATCGCAGCCAAACTTTTTATTATATCTTTTGGGACCAAAACGATAGTTTTGCCGCCCGGGCAAAAGCAAAAATCGCAATCTCATATGTATTAAAAATTCTTCGAAAAAAATACCAAAAAAAAATTTGAAAAATTGACCCTTTTGATATGATTCTGGCCAGGCTGACTCTCAAAATAAGACACATTTATATTTAAAATGTTGCTATGATATTCCCCTAAAAGGATGTAAAAAGAATTAACACATAAACATTTTTTTTGGAATTTTTAGAAATTAAATTCGAATCTCATCCCCCTCATTTCCCATACATTTCAAATTTTCGATTTTGAGGGCGAACGCGCGTCCACTAAATGAAGTCCGATCGCTGCCAAACTTTTTTTCATATCTATTGGGACCAAAACGAACCCTTTTCCGCCCGGTATTTTGAAATCAAAAAAAAAAGTTAATGTAAGGGCCAGTCTAATGCTCATTTTGCCTTTGAATGTGTGTGTTTTCTCACGCGAGACCGCTTTCAGTTAGCCTTATTTTGTTGTTGCATTGAGAGCAAAATAAGCTTGTACACTGTCTGTGTCTTAACGTCGCTGCCGCTGAGCAGTATTGAATACACAAAACATACGGCCGTGCCGGACACTGGTGTAAACGAACAATAAGTTTGTTATTTTATGCTAAGTAACCAAAAAAAAGTTATAATGTCTACACAAAAAAAAGTCAGAGAAATCCAGGCTTAAATCAATCATATCAGAAGTCTGACCCGGCCTGACCAGGCCGGATTTTCTCAAACCAAGTACGAGAAGGATAGATTTTAGTACGGATTATAGAATCAACGTAACGCGTTCACCTATTACTATCGCCAAACTCACTTTTTGACTTTTTGTATGTGTGTGTACCCCTGTAGCCTGAGAAATTGTTCCTCTTTCAGTTTCGAACTGGAATTCCGTACTTTCTACAATCAAAGACATTAGAATATGAAGATGAGTAACGCCATACGATTTTTTTGCACACGATTTTTTTGGGCTGGCTTTTCAACTGGCTTTTGGCTCTCTTGAAATTTTTTCCAGAAGCCAGAGAGAGAGAGAGCGCTCTAGAGTCAGCCGCGTTTTCGTACGCATACAGCGACAGCCGACGTCTGTAAGTGTGCGCACATATTCTCAAGCATTACTCACACAGGCAAGCGTATTCTATGATTTGATCTTTACGCTCTCAACTTTGTGTGAGCGAAGAGAGCGCCATTTTCGGCGCCAAAATAAAAAATAGCTTCATTTTGCAAAACCATTGTATGGGCGTTTGGCATCTTCGAGATTATATTGGTCTTTGCTACAATCCCGAGTCAGGATCTTTTCCATTCGAAGGTCGAGATCAAACCAAGATCGAGATATGTGTCTCAATTGTACAGGGTATTTCAGAGTCTGGCCGCTCGACCGCAACACTCTTACTTTTTTGAATTGCTCTTTGTGGTCGGTTGTAAAACTAATCGCACACAGAGGTGTCTGCTACTATTTTATTTGCATATCAGCTGGTATCTAGACAAAGAAAACAATTAAACGGTCTCGTGTTTACAATTATTCACACATTTTATTCAAACGTAATCTTGAAAGTGTTACTATCTAGACATTGTCGCTTAGACTAAGTCAAACATCAGCAATCGCAGGAATGAGTTTCTGGTAGACCTCAATACCATGCAGATATTCCGCTGCGCTCAGATATTCATTGTGATCGTGAATCAAAAGCTCTGTGTTTCGAATGGGCGAGAAGCCAATTACCGGTATTCCTTTTCGACGTACAAAGCGACCGTCGGTGGCTCCCGGACACACAATGGGATGAATTTGCAATTCTCTATTAATACACAAAAAAAGATAATGAAACTAAATATTCTTACTTATTGCCACTTACAGTTCATCCAGTGCTCCTTTAAGGGCCACCCAGTATGCATTGGAGTTGTCCAGCTTTGTGGGTTCCACCAAAGGATCTTTGTGCAAGAATTCTAGCTCTATGCCACCTCCAGCCTCTGAGCACCAGTCACGTATTTGCTCTTCGAAAGCCACCAGATCTAGGGTGACGGCCACACGCATATCAAATGTGGCCTCCAAGAGTGGAGGAATCACATTACTCTGCACACCGCCACTTAGTTGAGTTAGATTCACGGTGGTAACATCACCTTTGCTCAAAGTTAGATCCTGATTCAAACGTTCAACTTCTTTAGAACGAAACTCTGTTAGCTTATTCAACACATAGTTAAGCTTCTCGCCAGCTGTGTTCGATAGCAACAGCGATCCATGACCAGCATTTCCTTTGAACTTTAATTTAAAAGCTAAAAGAAAAAGACTTTTGTTTAAAAACCAATATATACTTCAAGAGGAAGATAAACTTACGCCAACGTAATCGTTCGGCATAAAAAAAGATGGTACTTCTCAGACACAGAGGTGCCTCCCTCGTCCAGGCTAAAGCCCACATTCATGTGGTTAAAGTAATCGCCTTTGACAAATTCTCCCATACCCAAAACTCCGCCAATTTCCTCATCAGGCACAAAGGTAATGTAGACTGTACGTTTAGGCTGATAGCCCTTATTTTTGAGAGCACGAATTGCGCCCAGATATTGAGTTCCCACACACTTCATGTCCTGAGAACCCCGAGCGTAAATTTTACCCTCCGCATCCATATGGGCGCTGAATGGTTCATAAGACCATTTGTCGGTAAAAACGGGTACCACATCCATATGAGAGTTCAACATGATTGCAGGCAACTGCTCTTGACTGCCCAACCATTTCATGATCACCACCGGCTTAGAGGGCAATGCAGGATAAACCACATCCACGGGCAGATTTAGGCTAAAAGCCTGACGCTTGAGGAACTCCACACAAGTGGCTAACCATTAAAGTGTTAATCATTAGAGTATTAAATGTTTTGCCTAAACTCACTGTAATCCACCTCCGGATGCACCGTTGGTATACGTAAATATTCTCGGAAAATATTAATTTCCTCATTATTTTCCCACTGGGCCATGCTCTTAGGACTGGTATTTATGTTTCACTGCTGAGGCAGTTAGTGTTCTGGCTGCTTTTATATAGTTTTGGGTTTTTTGTTTTGTTTACAGATCTCTTGTTTTCAATGTTTATCATCATTGGTTTTTGCTGTTATCACAAAAAAGAAATGGTCTGCGGTTGATAAGCACGCATATTACGCCTTCACAGACATTTTAAAGTGTGAACAATTTGGTTTGTCCCCTAGACAAAATTCTGAAAAGCATTTTCCAAGGTGCGGGAAATAATTTTGAACCATCGTGGAACTCGGGAAGTCGCTGATAAAGTTGGCTGATGATACAATGTGTTGGAAACTTTTAGATAGGAGTTGTGTCTTTATTATATTTGTTTCCTTGTGGGTAAACACAATTAAACCACAGAAATGCTTCAGTCTCTTATACTCACCAGATAAGCCTTTATGACTTTTCATAAAACAAGTAAGAAAGTCGGCCAAGTCCCGACTATAACATACTCTGTACTTCCAAAGATTTTATAAATCTGAAAGGCCATTAAGTGTGTAAAGCGCTGCTTAGCATAATTGTTGGTTTTCCCTAAACCTCGAGTAACGTTTATCTGATCTTTATCATTTTCTCGGCAAATCGATAAATAATTTTGATTACTAAATATAACAAAAATGGAAAAAAACCGTGGTAGACAAGACGACTTTTTCCAAATTGCGGGGGCTGAAAAGGGAGTGGCACAAATTGAACTTGCAACAAACTGCCTGCAAGTTTTAGAAGTTTATATTCCACACATGTCAAACCTCTACACAGAAAAAAAGATCACGATATTTCGTATCAAGCTGATTTTTTTAATATCAAATCGGCCTTCATCTAAAAAAATATCCAGATGATATGCTCGAATATTTCACTTTTACATTTCGATCATATCAAAGTGATATTTTTTTAGATCAACAATTGGTTATTCGCAAATATAAATGATATATTATCAAAGTATCAAAGCTGTATATTCAAAATACCTGTGGGACCATATTAGTTTTAAAGATATATATTTAAAAAATTTCAGAAGGGTATTATAATTTGAACCATCAATTTGTTAATTTATTTTTATAAAACTGAAGCTTTGTTTTTATAATACATATTACAAATCTCTTTCCTTAAAAGTCTGCTCCATGTGACTGGAAGAAATGTAATTTAGGCAGTCCATATCAAGTCCACAGAGCAATGGGCGTGTTGTTCATTAGGGCATTCGCACATCACACAGATCATTTCACATTTCAATATAATATTCTAGGTATCCACTTAATACTACAGGTTCATATTGATATTTAATAGTTTCACTTTGATATGAAAACATGGATATTTTTGAAATTATATTGAAATACCAACTTGTTATATGATCTAGTCTCTGAGATATGTTTAAACGAACAGACGGACAGACAAACGCACATGGCTATATCGACTCTACTATAAATGCTGATCAAGAACATCTTACAACTTTATTGGTTCGAAAATGATTCCTCCTCTCTGTTACATATTTTGGCACAAACCTAATATACTCTGAGTACCTTCGGTACAGAGTGTAACGAGATTTAAAGACCACCGCTTGGTTAACCCAGCGCTATCTGAAATATCAAGTTGAGAAGAATCCAACTTCCAGAACAGCGATAAACAGCCAGCATAATAGAAAAACTACCCCATTTTTTAAACTCTGGATATCGCAACATTTTTGATTCTTAAACGAGATCATAGCATGGATAAAATTTTGGACTAACCATTTTTGTGTGCTGCCTAACTTGGAGTCCACCATTGATGCAACTGCCTGATCTTATGAAAGACGTTTTGAATTATCTGTGCTTTCTTCATGGTTGATCTCCTAGCTGGAGAAGTATTTGCCTCGTCGAATACCTTTTTTCGCTTTTTACAAGTAAGTCCCCCTAGATTGGCCAATTCTTACACTGTAAATGGCCAATATGGTCAAGTTTTGAATCACTTTTCCCAGCATTACTACGGGCATCTTTTAAATTACGCGAGAAATGTTGGCTTCCAAGTCTTGAATCCTAGCTGGCTTATCGACGAACACTTTTGACTTCACGTAACCTTCACGTGGAACGCGAAATAAGCTGATTTCTCAATAAAGCCATTGTGTTGCTCGTTGTATGTGCCCTAGCACCGTCTTGCTGAAACCAAACGTAGTCGACATCAAGGGCTTTAATTTCATGTAACAAAAAGTCATTCATCATGGTGAGGTAGCGTTCGCCATTAACGGATAGGTTCTGTCCAGCCTCATTAAAAAAAAAATACGGACCGGTGATTTCAGCAGTGCATTTTTGTAGATGTAACGGTAGTTCGTGAATCAGCCCAAATGGGACAACTTTTATTGTTGTCGTATCTATTTAGCCAGATAAATTTTGCGCGAAACCATTGGATCTTCATTGAACTGTTTGAAGTTGGACAACACTCCTTAACAAAACTAAGATAACAGTTTTGAAATGATTACAGTAGTGGCGCCATCTGTTTGTCAGTTTTGAAATGGTCACAGTAGTGGCGCAATCTATTTGTCTCTCCGCGATTGTGTTACATTCATTTTACAGGCAAAACGCTGTCTTCAATATTTTGAACTCAAATCTAATCCACAGGAAATCAAGTAGTGGCGCCATCCATAGGTCAAGTTACATACTTGTTACTTGTTGTAGTTATATACAGAGTATATTACAGTCTGGCTTGAACGAAATTCTTACTTGTTTTTTTATATGAATCGAAATTGAAATTAAGAATATAATGAGGTCCGACGCCTACCCTGAAGCAACCGTCTCTGGTTTCGCTAATTTTTATAGTTTCGCATTTTATATGATTTTTATTAATAAACAAAAGGGAACTGGCAGAAAACAGATAAAGCTCTCAAAACTAAATGCATCCTTAAACAATCACAAATACAGAAAGTTCATTCCTTTATCATCTTCTCCTCAGACATTGGCCACGGCAGCGATAAGTTTCTTGTAGATCTCAATACCATTCAGATAAGTGTCCGCACGCAGGAATTCATCATGGTCATGCAACAACAGGGGGGTGTTGTTAATAGGAGAGAAACCCAAAGCAGGAATACCCGCATGACGCACATATCGACTATCAGTGGCTCCGGGAAAGACACGAACACGAGTTTTCAGGCCACTGAACAAAAAATTAAGTTTGAAAATAATTTGGATCAAAAATCTAGTTAAATAACTTACAGTCCATCCAGAGTCTGCTTAAAGGCCAGCCAGTAGGGATTAGAGGCATCGATTTTCGTGGGCTCCACAAAGGGATTCTTCATTTCGAATTCCAGCTCTATGCCACCACCAGCCTCTTCGCACCAATCCCGTATTTGCTTCTCAAAGGCAGCCACATCCACGGTAATGGCCAGACGTATGTCAAAGACTGCCTCGAGCAGCGGAGGCACCACATTGCTCTGCACGCCACCTCGCAGCTGTGTTAGATTGACAGTGGTCACATCACCTATATCAATGGAAGAGTCTTCAGCCAGGCGCTTAACCTGGGATTTACGGTACTCCATTAGTTTGTTAACCACATAGTTCAGCTTCACGCCGGCGGTATTGGGCAGTAAAAGAGAACCATGACCAGCGGTGCCACTGAACTTCAAGTGCAGATCTGTAAAAGTGATTAGTTGAGGATAAATGAGAGGAAGATTAATCTTTAAACTTACGCCAGAGTGTACGCTCGGCATAGTAGAGCGCATAGGTCTCATCCTCGCTGGAGATGCCCTCATCAAAGCTGAAACCCACATTCATTTTCTTAAAGTGGTCACCTTTAATCAGTTCCCGCATGCCCAAGTGGCCACCCACCTCCTCATCTGGCACATAAGTGAGATAAACCGTGCGCTTGGGTTGGAAGCCACTGGCCTTAAGAGCCCTAACAGCGCCCAGATACTGAGTGCCCACGCACTTCATGTCCTGCGAACCGCGTGCAAAGATCCGACCCTCAGCATCCATATCAGCGCTAAAGGGATCA
The DNA here is from genome assembly GCA_018904275.1 of Lordiphosa clarofinis. Classification (NCBI taxonomy): domain Eukaryota; kingdom Metazoa; phylum Arthropoda; class Insecta; order Diptera; family Drosophilidae; genus Lordiphosa; species Lordiphosa clarofinis. The sequence goes on from JAEIGQ010000145.1 coordinate 577,755, forward strand.
TGAGTCCACTTATCCGGAAACACAGGAACCACATCCGTGTGCGAGTTCAAAATAATCGAAGGTAACTCCGGCTGACTGCCCAGCCATTTCATGATAACAACTGGATTTTTATCATTGACAGGATAGAGCACTTCCACCGGCAGCTCTAGGCTGGAGGCCTGACGTTTAAGAAATTCCACGCAAGCGGCTGCAAAAAGCAAACACAGTTTATAACAAGATCATAAAGATCTTTATTGTTATCTAAAAACTTACTATAGTCCACATTTGGATGCACCGTGGGTATGCGCAAATATTCGCGGAAAATTTTGATTTCCTCATTGTTTTCCCACTGTGAAACGCTCATTTTGTTTGGAATTTGGGCACTCTCTAAATAAATTAATATAATCAACCAAAAGCAAACATCTGTGGGATGATCTCTCTAAACAGCTGATCCACTCACCTACTCAACACTGGCAACCAACGGCGACGACTGATCGCTGCTGGAGCGAAAGCGCGCATTTAAATCGGAATTTGTGTGTTGAACGCGTTCTGATTGTGGTTTTCGTTTCTTATCTTTTTGCTGCGGTTTCTAATCAACTCACTTTATCAGAGACGTTTTAATTTCATTTCAGTTGCTAATCTAATTATGTGGACTAAGTATAATACTTAGCCAAGTACAATTAGTTGGATAAAAAATTAATGAAACAACAAACATTACCCAATTTTGCTCAAATTTGACTGAATTTTCAATCAGTTGAATGTCTACAAATTGAAGTAAACTCTGGAGCAATACTATAGCCTCACCTTGTTTTTTCAGTGTACACAGTTCAGCTGTAACAAACTCCATATAAAAAAAATTGCTTAAGGAATTTTTCCTTGCCTCATTCTGATGTTTGGTACGCAGAAAGCCAAGGAATACACACAAGGAATTTTGAGAGTTGCCAATCGATGAAGCGTGTGGACTGTATCAAACAGCTGATATTCCTTTTAGAGATATTGTGCAGTCATTTATTCCTTGTGTCAATTATCAAAAAGGCAAGGCAAAAGTACAAAAATTTTATGTTAGTTATGACGACAAAAATGCATTAATTGATGCAGTGAAAAACAAAACATGATTGTGGCATCACGAATGACAAGCAACTAGACACCGCACTTACAAGAAGTGTTTGGGAAGCAGTTGCGCCATGTTGGAATCTTGTCATGTTGGAGGGCCAATTGAGCCATTATTCGTTGTAGCGATATGTGCACCTGAGTGGGGTCCTCGCCCGGAATGATGTTCCAAATGGAAATAAAACAATTATAATTGGACTTATCCGGCCTCGTGCAGACCATTAGATTCTTGGCAACAGGCAAATCCAATTCTGAAGTCTTGTTCACATTCTTCAGCTTAACAGCTGCCACTGCAATTGCAACTTCATCCATGTTGTGCAAAGCGCCTCATTTTATTTAAATCTTATAGTTAGGTCAAAACACATATCAGCTGGCCAATTTATTTATTTTCCGTTTTCGGTATATTTTTTAATGTTATCTGGTCACACTGCCTTTTACATTCCACAAAAAGGAATATCAGGCAAATTTCTGGAAGGAAAATTCGAACGCCCTCCGTACTAGGCTTAAAGGTGGAAAAACTTTGCGATCACCGTTTGAAAGAGCGTTAAAAATAAGAGAAAAAAATTACAAACATCAACACTCTCAGTGCAAAAATTAACCGTTATGTTTCATTTTCGTTTTGTGATTGGTGCACTATTATAGCCGCACTTCACTAAATTAAATAATTTATAGAAAAATGTTAACAAATGATTATATTTTTATTTACCTTAATAACACAGTGCTACAGTGCGAAATAACCTGGGTATTGGATAGTACGCTAGAGCAGGTCGGTATAGCACTTCCTCATACTGGTTTTCCTCGGGGACCCCCAAAATCTGAAGTTATGGCCCAAAAACCGCTTTTTGCTATTTAACCTCACTTAAATAGATATAACTCGCGAATGGACCGTCTGATTGCTCATAACCTTATCAATTCCGATAGCGACGAGAGGAATCTAATACATTTTAGTCAATGGTTTGACTAATTTAACGCGATGGCTGAGTAATGCGGCTTACAGATCTGGCATTTTCCATTTTTTTTGAGAAATTTGTACTTTGACCATCACTGGTTTAACTATTTTATTCTATGCGATTTTTCCTTAAAGTTTGTAATAAAAGCCCATTTAATTCTCCGTCGAATGGTTGTTGTCCCAATGAATTTGGATACCGTTTAACGAAGTTATGCGCGATTTTCTGAGTACACATCGACAATCTAGTATTTTTTTTTAGTGTGCTAACATATTTATGTTTGCTTTCACATAATTGCCCCTAAAAGTAAACTGAGTTTTGATTTGGCGCCAGATTCAAATAATATTTTTAAATACTTAAAATGCAAATATATATAAACTTCCATGTATCAAAATTTTTTCGCAAATATTAACGGTCTTTGAATACTGTTATCTAGCTTAAAAAATAAATTGAGCTATACGAGTAGATGTGGGCTGCAAGTGGATGTTATTATTTTTTAATGAGCTGAAATTGGCATATTAAACAAAAGAGCCGTGCACAGCAAGAATCGTATACAGGTAGGCACCGTTAAGGCTTGTGAAAAGCAGATTGCTTTCGTGGCACAAGCCTTGGCCACGCCTGGACATATCTGGTCTAATGCAGAGAATTTAGCTGCGGGTTCTATTTAATGATAAACCTAAGAAATTACTTTTCAAGTCCACAAACAAGGCCCAATGATAACTGTCTAACCACGATTGTAGAGAACCGCGAAAAAATACCATGGATGACCAATGATGAAGAATATAAAAATCACTATAACAGGATGGACGAACCATTAAAAACCAAATAAAAAACCAAAGTGGACCGCGCCAAGTAAAAATGAGAAGAAAGTGACATCAGCTTGCACTTAAGCAGCAATGGGAAGCATAGCTCGCTTGGCCGCGACGCCCGGCCCGTTATCCTGTCTAAAAACTCAGCGCATAATAAATTGTGTAATTGGCTCGATTTGAAGTGAGTTAAAAACAAATAATTCCAAGAGTGTCAGCCCGATAGCACACACAGCAAGGCAGTATGGGCGACTTTAACTCGCTTATAAGTATATAGTATTTATTTTCAATGGTTGACAAAATGTATTCAACAGTTTTCTTTTTAAAAGTAAAGATGTTAATAACATTTCACCAGTCTTCAGCAATTTAGCAGGAATTTTAGCAGCACCAGCTTTTTTGGCCCGAAATTTAAACCACATATGCCTGACGATCTCGGCCACTGCTATTACTGCCCGACAGTCGCTTCTGTTCCGTGCGAGCTGGCGACAATGGTTCGTCCATCCTGTTATAGTGGTTTTTATATTCTTCATCATTGGTCATCCATGGTATTTTATCGCGGTTCTCTACAGTCGTGGTTAGACAGTTATCATTGGGCCTTGTTTGTGGACTTGAAAAGTAATTTCTTAGGTTTATCATTAAATAGAACCCGCAGCTAAATTCTCTGCATTAGACCGGATATGTCCAGGCGTGGCCAAGGCTTGCGCCACGAAAGCAATCTGCTTTTCACAAGCCTTAACCGTGCCTACCAGTATACGATTCTTGCTGTGCACGGCTCTTTTGTTTAATATGCCAATTTCAGCTCATTAAAAAATAATAACAACCACTTGCAGCCCACATCTACTCAGTATAGCTCAATTTATTTTTAAGCTAGATAACAGTATTCAGAGACCGTTAATATTTGCGAAAAAATTTGATACATGGAAGTTTATATATATTTGCATTTTAAGTATTTAAAAAAAATTATTTGAATCTGGCGCCAAATCAAAACTGAGTTTACTTTTAGGGGCAATTATGTGAAAGCAAACATAAATATGTTAGGCTGGAATGACACTTTCAATTTTTAGAGACAATTATTGTCGTAATTTTTTGTTAATAGGTCAAATTTACTGTTAAGTATCATTACAGCCTCTTCTAAAGCATTCTGCGGAGAATTCAAGCATACTCTGACTCGCTTACACCAACGACTTTTGCCCATAGATGTAAAATTGTGACTAAAATTGTTCCTAAAAATTGAAAGTGTCATTCCAGCCTTAGCACACTAAAAAAAATACTAGTTTGTCGATGTGTACTCAGAAATGCGCGAATAACTTCGTCAAACGGTATTCAAATTCTTTGGGACAACAACCGTTCGACGGAGAATTAAATGGGATTTTATTACAAACTTTAAGGAAAAATCGCATAGAATAAAATAGTTAAACCAGTGATGGTCAAAGTACAAATTTCTCAAAAAAAATGGAAAATGCCAGATCTGTAAGCCGCATTACTCAGCCATCGCGTTAAATTAGTCAAACCATTGACTAAAATGTATTAGATTCCTCTCGTCACTATCGGAATCGATAAGGATATGAACAATCAGACGGTCCATTCGCGAGTTATATCTATTTAAGTGAGGTTAAATAGCAAAAGCGGTTTTTGGGCCATAACTTCAGATTTTGGGGTCCCCGAGGAAAACCAAGTATGAGGAAGTGCTATACGCGACCTGCTCTACAGCGTAGGCTATGCCAATACCCAGGTTATTACAATTTTTGGAAATTTGTAGCACTGTGTAATGAGTGTAACCTCCTGTAGCACTAATTAACTCATAGATCCAATTCGGTATACTGTTTACGAGGTTTTTAAATCACTAAGGGACAGTTCTTTCCATGCCTTAATAATTTACAATTTGAGCCCCTTAGTACTATGGTACTCGGTGTTTTGAGCATAAATACTTCGGACTAGCAACGCCCACAGGTTTTCCATCGGATTCATGTCCGGGAAGCACGCGGGCCACTTAAAAAACCGAACATTATTGCCTTGTGTTGCGTGCATTGATGTGTTGTCCTGTCGGAAAATAAACTTTTAACGCGAAGAAAAACAAATAATTTCAATGGCAGAATGTCCATGTACTCTCTGGAGTTCATACAAGTGCTTCGAAATGCCACCTTCAAGCATTCACACTCGCAGAACGCAGTCCAAATCATTAATGATCCTCCTTCAAAATTTGTCTTAGAAAAGTACCTCAAATCCCTCCAATAGCGCGAAACCACATGGGGACTGTCCAAATTAAACTTTTTCTCATCCGAGAAAATGATCTAGAAAGATAAATTAATATTCGCATTGATCTATAAAGTTTTATTATTTCTGTCCAGTCAGTTCTTATGTTAATTCTGTCGAATTTCATCCGGGGTTCTTTTTGGCGGTCTGGCAACCTTTCTGTCACCCTCAATTTGTTGTCGCACTATGTTTTCAGATTCCTTTAAAGCACGTGCAATGGTTCTGCGAGACACTTTTAGGCCACATTCAGTTGCTAACGCATCAGCGTTATTAAATGAATTACTTGCAGCGTTCACTAATCGGCGCTGGTCACGCTGGTTTGTCTGAGGCTTACGTCGTTCGTGTTTTATTTTCCATATTCATTTCGGTTTTTACAAAAATTTCGCTTTTACTTTGTCGGAGCTACCAGTTTTTCCGATAATTTCACAAACTGAGCAATTTTCACTTTTTAACGCTAGAATTTTGCACTTTTTAAAATCTGACACTGGCCCACTTGGAAAATTTACAAATTTATTACAAAAAGTAACTCGAATAAGTGTAAACACCAGCAACATCATCCAGCAAACACAGACTAAGAAATTATATAGTGCGGCTATAATAGTGCACCACTCACAAAACGGAAATGAAACATTACGGTTAATTTTTGCACTGAGAGTGTTGACGTTTGCGTTAGTGTATGAGTTGTACGATGACGTTTGTCATTTTTTTCACTTATTTTTGACGCTCTTTCAAACGGTAATCGCAAAGTTTTTTCACCTCTACTCTTTTTATGTGTACACTAAAAAAACAAGGCGCGGCTATAGTATTGCTCCAGAGTTTATATTGTATTTTTAAAGTTCGAATTTAATTACTAAATTCTGATAATATAAGAAATATATGCTGTCCCGGGGCGCGTTGCTTCGCCGCTTTTAGTATGGATTTTAAACACAAAACGAAGAAATGCCATCTATTAAATCATCATGTTAATCGAAACACATTTTAAAATTAAGCTAATTTCGCGATTTTGTAGACCTTTCAATCTTAACAATCTATCAATTCATCCGTGTTCATAATAATCTTCACTCATATACAGGCCTGTTCCCATTTCCGAATCCGACTAATCGGAATTGGTAAGATTAGTGATTTCTAAGAAACGATTAAAGAATTCGGTCGAATCATTTTGCAGTCTAGAGGATCGAATGAAGGTAATAGGGACTTCAAAGTTAAAGTTCTAATAACACAGTCGGTTTTTGGAAGCGAGAACATTTAACAATTTCGATTACGCAAGATTTGATCGAAATCGAAAACGGGAACAGGCCTGATAGAGATTAAGTAATTTTCGCGATTTTTTCAACTTTCGATCTTTACCAGTCTTCATAATAATCTAAACTTTTTATAAAAATTTTAAAATTTCGAGTTTTTGGACCATACAAATTTAAGCGTCTATTTAACAGTTTTTATGAAAATCTAAACTCATATTTAAATTAGGGATGCAAACCGAACCGCTTTTTATACTCTGTACCAAAAATACATAGAGAATAATAAGTTTGTGCAAAAGTATGTAACAGGGAGAAGGAATCATTTCCGACCATATAAAGTAAATATATTCTTGATCAGCATCAAATGTCCGTCTGTCCGTCCGTCTGTTCGTCCGTATGAACAAACAAATCTCAGAGATGGTAAGAGATAGAGGTTTGATGTATGGGACAAATGCTTCATATACTTGCAGGCAGACCAAGTTTATTTTTAATTTTTGCCACGCCCCCTCCCGCCCCCGAAATTTTGAAAAAACGGTATATCTCCTACAGTTTTGAAGATAGACCTTTCCTTTTTTCTCGAGATAGTTAGTAATTAGCCAAATGAACCGATTTGCCGAAAAAATGATAAAGATCGGATCAGCGGTTCTCAAGTTATGAGCAAAAAAGTACATCGCCCTCGTCCCACCCCCTCCTACCCTTTCAAAACTAACGCCACACAATCTTAGAGAGAAAGAGGGAGAGAGAGAGAGAGCAAGAGAGAGAGCGAGAGAGAGAGTAGAGAGAGAGAGACTTTAAGATGAGCGCAGCACCAGCATTGCAGTCAGCTTTTACTCCAGGTACAGAGTATGTTATAGTCGGGCTTGACCGACTTTCTCACTTGTTTATTATATCATTATAAGATTTTTAATTTCATTCTGAAACTATCTATACATATATATAAAAGTGAAAGCATGTCTGTATGTACATATGGTATGTCCTTATAAGCAGAGTTCCCCAGCGATAGCCCCGGGAGCACGAACTTACTTGCCGAATGCTGCCGAAGTCACACTTCATTGTGTGCTCTCTGCTTGGGGAACCCTGCCTTATAAGCGTCTAAATCGCCGAACCGATGAAAGAGTCATAGGCTATATCTCAATTCTGTAAAAGGTCCAAACAATTGCAAAATTTGAAAAATTGTTATAAGAGTATTTATGAAAGCGCTTTCATGCAGAAGTGAATGAGTGGATTCGGGTGAAAATTGGTACACAGATAACCGATTACCTGGATTTCAACATTGGCCATTTGAATTTTATTTAAATGGTTCAAGAAATAGCGAAAATTGCAAAATTCATATAAAACTTTTTTATAAAAGAGCCTGCTAAAAAAGTTATAGATCCAATTTTTTGTTTTTACCTTTCTATAAATCCGCTAACATTTTTATACCCTTGGAGAGGGTATATTAAAATTGTCCGGATGTTTGTAACGCATAGAAGGAAGCATCTCCGACCACATAAAGTATATATATTCTTGATCAATGACGAGCTGAGTTGTATACCTCGTCTGTCCGTCTGTCGCCGTCTCCGCTGTCCGCTGTTTCTATGCTATCTCCTCCGTCAGTTTTAAAGCTATCTTAACCAAACTTTGCACGAGTCTTTTGGTACAAATACGCTGACATTTGTCGGACCGGCCGATCGATGACTATAGATATAGCTCCCATAGGAACGATCGGTTGAAAAACTAGTTTTAGTGAGAAAAACTTTTTTGTTTTCAAGCTATCGCTCCCAACGTCTATTATAAGTTTTTAATGATTTCACATAATTTCACCAAGGCTTGTCGAAATCGGCAACATAGTATAGCTGCCATACAAAAGTTAGGTCTGAAAAAAAGTCTTAGTGGGAAAAACTTTTTTGTTTTTAATGTTATCGCTCCCAACGCTCGTATTTATAAGTTTTTAATAATTTTACATAATTTCATTAAGCCTTGTCGAAATCGGATCACTATATAGTATAGCTGCCATACAAACTGACAGGCATATATCAAGCTCCAAGGGTATATAAACTTCGGTCGAGCCGAAGTTAGCTGGCCTCTATTTTTATTAAAGCTTTTATGAAATATTGAACAGTCCAAAATATTAAAAAGCTTGGAAATGGCAATGTAGGGTACCTCTTAATCACTGACCTTCTTGCTCTCTGAGCAAACAAAATGCAATGCGTATATTCTTAAATATGTTTTCGACGCCACGTATTGTTTACGGCTAACAGTCAAGTAACTTTATTCGTGTATGCTAAAAAATGTCAAACTTTATTTTGTTATTACCAGATTTTAGCTATTGACATACATATTACCAGTTCTCGATATATAAATATATCCCCGCGTATTTGGAAACAGTCGAGTTCATTCCAAATACATTTCCCTAATCTCTGTTACGAAACGTTCGGACTCTGGTAACATTGACAGCTCTGATTTAAATCAATTTGCCAGAGCTTAATTTTGAATCGTGTTTGTATTCCAGTTGATTTGTTCAATGTAGTCTAACTCTGTGGGTTACTCAAACAAAGTTCGCCTGGTGCATGAAAAGCAGACACTTGAAATTTCGCACATTAATGCATGGGGTGTATTGGTACATTGGCAAAAAGTACATATGTCTCCCAGTGTAGAGGCACGGCCTCTGACAGTTGTTTCAGTGTGCAAAAAAGTTTGGGTTTTTGGATTTAGATTTCACGCTTGTTTCGATGAGGGCAAAAAACTTTTGCACTGATTCAAATTTCATGTACAATGAGCTGAGCGGAGCTGAGCTGGAAATTGCTTATAGATATGTTTGTGTGCTTACAAAAAGTCATTAAAAGTTCATTAACAATGTTGCTGGGATTTTGATGGGAACACAGAAACAACTGTGTCAGGCTATACATGTCTGCATTTTAAATGACAAACAAACATCCATACTCTTGTACATACGTATGTGTGCATGTATTTGTAAGCACACTCACACACTCACAACGACACATAAGCCAAACAAGTGAAACTACAACATTTGCTTGTTTAGCTGCATGTGGGTGGGCGCGGTTTGTTTACTCTGACATGTTGACGCTACGCAAATAAACTAAATGAAAATTTTGTATATTGTAACAATTATCCAAGCAACCAAAGAGTGTGAGTGTGTGTGAGAGTCTGTTTGCATTAACTCCCTGTGCGAGTATTGGTAAGTTATCCCAAGGGATGAGCAAAATCTTTCAAAAACTATGAAAAAAGTCTACAGCACTCATTACATGGACAAATAGTTGGAAGAGCTTCAAATTACTCTGTTGTATGTTGAGTGTGTAGAAGCATTAAGTGCGTTTCGGTTTGTTGGAGTGTCCCTGCTCTGCATAAAAACGCTGAGCTCCCTTTTAGTCAGCACTTAAGCAAACTGCACTCAACATCGACATCTATATACACATATAGCCAAACAAACAGTGCGGCAACAGTGCGTATGCGTGTTCTGCGTACTGACAACGCTTCAAGTGCTGCCGTGCATTCATGTTTTTTGCGTTTTTCGTTTTGTGTGCCAATGTCAACTAAAATTTGCAAATGTTTACACATTTCCGCCTGAAGAGGAAATCTGTTAATTGCATTTTATTTCACACATCAACTGCATGCAAATGTATAATATTTTTTCATTTATTTTCTTCTTTTTTTCTCATTTTATAAATAATTGACAAGTATAATTTAATTCATTTGCATGTAATGCATCATTAAAGTTAATTATAACCATTCAGCTTGAAACGAGGGCTGTCACATCAGCTAAAAACAACATTTTGTTGGGTATTTTCTAGATGAGAACATTTTTTTTTGCTTTTATGCGAAAGCACATAAAAAAATTCAGAGTATGGAAAAATTTCTTTCCGTTTTGATGATTTTCACAGATTGATAGGCAGTCTCAACTGATGGGCTTAGCGATGAACGATTATAAGGCGAAGTACAGTAGGTACCACGAAACAAAAGTCTACAAATCTTGGACTATCTGTTACAATGGAAGAGTACAACATTAAAGTTGTAGAGGATTTTGTCTACCTTGGAACGATGATAGCCGGCGATAACACCATCCGACAAAGAATTACTCAGTTGGGAGTGCAAGAGCAGAGCCTTCTCTCAATGAACGAAAATAGCGCTATGCAAGTCGTTTATCTTTGAAGAATTTATGGACCTTTGAAAGTTGGCGAGGAATTTCACAACGGAATGATTGATGAGCTGTATGAGCTCTATGTGGACACTAGTCTGCGGGACACAACAGAATCTGCGCTGAGTATGGACAAGTTACCCGTATGGATGAACAAGCTCCAGAAATAGTGGTCTTATAGGCAAGAGGGGACGACCGCCACTAAGATCGGACGACCATATGCGGAAATACCATATGCGTGCCTGTTTCAGGCAGCCAGAGCGTATGAGTCAGTGTGCGCTGGCGTATATGTTTGTACGCGTGTGTTGAAGTGTCTCAATTATGGGTATTTCGGAGTCGGGCACTCGACTGTAACGCTCTTCTTCTTGTTTTTAATTTCAAGAAGGCTCACTTGGCGCAAGCATATATATTCGAATAACTTCAAATAAAGCTAAAGGTCAACACTAAGATGTCCTTCATTGGCCGATTAACTCACTTTCCCCTCTAAAACTGGCATCTTCAATTCTACTGTAGAAAAGCATCACAAAGCCTGTCTGGACTTGTTGCTCGCAGCTATGGGGAAATTCCTATGCGTGCAGTGTAGATATCCTTCAAGAATACAAATCAAGAATTCTTAGAGTACTCACTTTAGCGGCATGGTAAATTCGCAACGAGTAAATCTGCAATGACTTGAGGATCCCATTGGTCGAAACTGAAATACAGCAACTGTAGCGCAAATACTCTGGAGCAGGTTCTTGCCCATTTTGCACAATTCCATACCCTGCAAAACACATTCTCGCCTCTGAAGAAAAGATTTACCAATCAGGGCTGGTTTTATAGATTAATCTAGATTTTCCTAAATAAAGATTTGAAAAAATTATTGTTAGTTGCATTAAGAGTAGACTCCATAAATGAAAAAACGGAGCTGATTGAAAGACTAATAAAGAACACCTCCCAAGCAAAGACCAATGAACCCGACAACAGAGCCAAGAGCGAGAAGACACAATACATCTGTGTGCCATATAAGAACAAAATAACATGCAATGGGACAATTGCAAAAATAATACCGAGACAACATTCAACTCTAACGTCCGCATACAAAGCCCACACGAACACAAGGAAACTGTTTACGAACACAAAAGACAAAATAGCGAAAGAACAACAACAGAATGTAAGAAAAACTAAGAGGCTTGGATGGTGCGAAAAAACAACAGCCACAGCGATAGCGCAACACTTGAGAACATCTGAACACACAGCTGTTTTCAATAATATTAAAGTGCTGGACATTAAAAAGAGAAAGAGAACAAGACCGACACTGGAGAGCGGGCTGTATATCATAAAGATGACGTAGACCAAATGAAATAGAAGTACCACGCAGCGGCGATCGCGGGACAAAATAACAAGAAAATCATACATTTGACGAAACAAAAGAAATACAATCGGACGAAATAAGACAAATTACAAATTATATATGTTTGTGATAACGTTCATTGTAATAAGAAAGTCGGTCAAGCCCGACTATAACATACTCTGTACCTGGAGTTGAAGCTGAATGCAATGCTGGTGCTGCGCTCATCACTTTCTTTCTCTCTCTCTCTATTTCTCTCTCTCTCTTTCTCTCTCCCTCTCTCTCTAAGATTGTGCGGTGTAAGTTGTGAAAGGGTGGGAGGGGGTGGGGGGGAGGGTAGTTTACTTATTTCCTCATAACTTGAGAACCGTTCATCCGATCCTTATCATTTCTGCAGTAAATCGAAACATTTTGCTAATTACTAACTATCTCTAGAAGGCACGAATTGTCTATCTTAAAAAGTGTAGGATACTTAACGTTTTTTCCAAATTGCGACAGACAGACGGACGGACTGACGGACATGGCTATATCGACTCGGCTGTTGATGCTGTTCAAGAATATATATACTTTATATGGTCGGAACTGATTCCTTCTCCCTGTTACATATCTCAGAGATCTGTTTGTTCATACGGACGGACGGACGGACAGACAGACGGACGAACTGACGGACATGGCTATATCGACTCGGCTGTTGATGCTGATCAAGAATATATATACTTTATATGGTCGGAACTGATTCCTTCTCCCTGTTACATACTTTTGCGACAAACTTAATATACTCCACTTATTTAGTCCACTTATGTCAGAATCGTTCTCCAACGATGAAGGTCCTTTTTGGCTTTAAACTAGAGTTTTATTTGAAGTTAATGTTAGAGGCCGATTCCCAGAACTCACGAAAAAAGTTCTATGTCCATCTTCATGTGAATAGAAACACTTTTGAAATGATTTAAAATCTGAATCTTTTTGCAAAGCTGTCTTATTTGAATGAAGCATTGTGCCCAAATAAATTTTTTTGTCATCTGGAATATAGCCTTAAGGCTGGAATGACACTTTTAAATTAGGGACAAATGTCACTGTTGCGTATCATCTTAACTTTTTTGAAAACATTGTGTCTTGATCTTTGGTCCTGTACTTCATTGGCTTACCAATTTTTATGTAGATCCATCCACAAATTAATGTATGGCCTTAGGTGGCTCATTATTTCTGACCTTAAAGCTGAATAAGAATTTATTTGGTCTAAAGACCTTTTAACCGAAATTCGTTAAGAACATTTGGACTTAAACTCATTTCGACTCACATACCACATATACGTAAGATTATTTATTATTAAAGTGTTTTTATTAAAAAAGTGTTTTCTTCGATGTCAAATTAACATACACCAATGCTTAGGAAACATTCTAAATTCACTGCCAAACCCTCGTAACTCTATTTGTATATTAATTTTCAAAATATTAAATTCCAAATTTGCATAATTCCATTTCGTTAGGCTTCTATTTGCTTTGGCTATTAAGCACTTTCATTGTTCAATTATTCAGCTCTCAATAGTTTGATCCAATAAAACGCATCAAATATTTATTTGTGCGTATTACAAAATTGCATTTGCTGAGCAATTTGATTCGAAAGCGAGCAGGTGAATGTGGCAGAGCAAATATTTGCACTTTGCATCAGCATAAATTAAATGACACTCGAATTGGTTATTGCTTTAGTTGTTTGCTCGGTCAGGTCAATTGCATTTCCGAAAACTGCAATTTCATTTTGTTGACATTAAGTTAGCTAACCTGATTTATGTTCAATTTTAATCAACAAATGGTTCTGCCCCTGGCAGAACGCAATAACTGTAGCATACTTACAAGCGCAGAACAGAAGATTTCCTAAGCAACGCTTCGTTACAGCAAAATATGAAAGCGAAAGGCGCAAATCCAAGCCATCGCACTTGGCAATTACTACAAACAGAGATTACAAAACCATAGAACAGCAACAGGAACAACAACCCCGGGGCAGACGTAGCGCCACCAAAGCAAATAAAAGACAACAGTTATGATAAATGCAGATGGAGGAGCATAGCTAACGGCAATAATGTCTGTCATTTCTCATCAGCGAGCATCGACTGCAGACACAGGGAGGACAACTTCCGGGTGCTGCCGCCATATTTGTCGGGGTGCGTCTGAATAGCTTGTAATGAAAAAGAGACCGAGAAAGGGAGAGATGATTTTTGCTTTGCTTTTTTTCTACTATAGACAACTTGACCATTTTTCTGGCAAAATGTCCATCAGAGTCCGGCGCGTCCCCATATTCTGAGCATACGAAACTGCTCTGCAGCAGCGCAGTCTACAAATAGTATGAACAAGCGTTCTTTGAAATAAACCTTTTTTTACACGCAACGCAAACTTAACACGCACACCCAACGCCAAAATGATGTACATATATCTATTCTAAAACAGGGGTCGGCAAAGTGAGCAGACAGGTCTGCAGAATAATAGTCACTCTCTAAGTATTTGTAAGAAAGCAGATAAATTTTGTCAATTTATATATCAAACTTTCAAGCTCTATGATATCTGGCTATGCAGGCTAAGACGACAGCGTCCGAGCAGAGAAGCAAAAAGTAAAAGCATTTATAAGTTTGTTTAAGAACATATATTTTCCCTTTCCAATGGAAACTTCTCCGCTCATATTGAATATTACTGTAGTAACAACACAAAGGCTTTTTTATAGAAATAAATAAAATGGGATTTTGGTTTGTAAGAGTGCTGAAAGCCTTAAATCGACTAGACCAAATTTGATACTTAGTTCTGCGGGCTTGTTCGTAATGGCTCCGCAAGGGATTAGAAAAACAGAAGTCGGAAAATACTAAACAGATTACGCTGTAGCTCAATTCAATTACAGTTCAACACATGGCGCAGTAGGCGGTCATTTCATTTGACAGCTAAGTATATGTTTTTTATGATTTGTTTTGTGTTTCCAGCTGAATTTCGTAAGATGTTTGTTAATATTTATATTTGTTTGTTAGAAGTGCAAGAACGATCGATGTAAGAAGTTTTTGATTTGAAACATCTGTAATTTCGTAACGAAAGATTTTATGGGAGAAAAAATTGATTTCAGCTACACGTGACGCTGTGATAGAGAAGTAAAAGAGGGAGGAGAGAGATGGACATGAGTTAGCAGTGATTAAACAGCAACTAAAAAGTGACTGAACAGTTATTAAACAGTGACCGGACAGTGACTGAAAATTAACTAAACGGTGACTGAACAGTTACTTAACAGTAACTATACAGTAATGAAACAGTGACTAAACAGTGACTGAACAGGTTCTAGACATCAGTGACTAATCAGCGACTAAACAGTGACTAAAACGTGACTAAACAGTTTCTGAAAAGTAACTAAACAGTGTCTAAACAGTGACTAAATAGTAACTAAGCTGTGAGTGGACAGTGACTAAAAATTAACTAAACGATGACTAAACAGTAAGAACAGTAACTAAACAGTCACTAAATAGTGACTGAACAGTGACTAATCAATGACTAAACAGTGAATTTACATTAACTTAACAGCTACTAATCAGTCAGTCATAATTGAGTAAAAAATGTCTAAACAGTGCCTAAACAGTGACCAAACAATGACAAAACAGTGACTTAACAGTTACTTAACAGGGCGCTCATTAGAGAGTTATTATTATTATACCTTCTTCAATTTCCTTTAGATTTTTTCTTTTGAAAGATTGCCAATAAATTTGAAATTTTTTGGATCAAGCACAGTATTCTGTGCTTACAATGCAAGCTCCAAAATGTGTGTGGAAGATGCAAATTACCTTGTGGTTCAAACACTTTGGTTATGAAGTAAGACTAGATTTCTGACCTAGTTAATCATCTTGGTCTGTGGTTAGTTCATTTTCTTTGATTTTGATATTGTACAGAGACCAAATTTCAGGGCCAAATTGGGAAATCTTAGAATTTAACATGCTTAAACCAAGAACAATATGTACTTATTTGTTTTTATGTATTATTTTGATCAAAATGTTTTGGAATTGTCTTTAGAATTTATTAGACTTCAATAAGGAACATTTTTGCACTTTGTCTTTAGAACTGACTTACGGACTTATTTCAACTTTTTGTTTCAGCACTCCACGTACTAACCATTTTAGTTACGTACAATAAAGTACAAAATGGTATTTAGTTGAGTACACAGAGTTTAAAACGAATTTAGTTACAGACTTTGTGATAAGTGCACTGACTGAAGTCTTTAATCGGAAAACAACCAAAGAATAAAGACAACATTAAATCGCGAAAAAAGTAAAATATATGAAAACGTATTGCCCGTACACTAGCGCAACCCTGGGTGTACAAAACCGTTTTTTTTCGCCAAGATCCCTAACTACACTGTCTTGCGTACCAAACCGCGATAATACCAAGGATACCAAAAGAAAAGAACATAGTTAAGATCTTAAAATTTTAATTTTCTGCTTATCCGGCGCAAAAATATGCCACATAACTTTATTATCATGCTTTGCCTAACGATCTTACAGCCCCTATCACAAAACTAACAATACAACCCGATACACCTACCAGGTAAAAAATACCAGTCAAAAGCTTCAATTACTGGAAGCCCTCTTTGGTGTAAATGTCTAGGGTTCTCCTGTATACGCGGCCCCTGGTTATTATTGCTGGCTTTGATAAATTTCTAGCACGGTTTTATACCTTGAGACCCACACCTTTTTTCACTATATTTTTTTTTTTTGATCCCTGATTTGATTTAATGATCGTAACCATGTACAGTTTTAAGTCTTTTTTCTTTCTTTACTTTTAGTTGATGAATGTTTTTTTTTAAAATATTGTCAAACACGACACGTCTTTTGTCTTCAATCTTTCCAGTTTTATATATTTTCTGCTTCAGCACAATTTTTATGATTTTGATCCAATTCTCTTGAATATATCAAATAGCGGCCATGGACAGAATATTGTGGCGCTATCTATTGGTGATCACTTAACTAACATTGTTTAAACGAAAATGAAAATGTTCCCTGAAAATTATTCCAAACCTTTATTTCTTAAAGTTTACGAGCTGCAACTGGTATATAAACTTCGTGCCGAAGTTAGCTTTCCTCTGTTTTGTGCCTATTTTAGGCTGCTAGAGCGTATGAGTTAAAGTGCGCGCGCTTATGTGTGTTTGCATTTGTGTCTTATTGTTTAAGGTATTTCGGAGTCGGGCCACTCGACTGCAACGCTCTCACTTGATTTTCTTTTTTTGTAAGTTTCATAGATTTTTTGGTACTCAGTGAAGAAATATCTTGTTAATAAATTTTTGTCACCAAACTAAAAAAAATCTCCAATAGTGTATACATCCTTTCGCCTCTCTCCTAACCATAAGAGCGATGAGTTGAAATTTGCCAAGTTTTTGTTGACTCTACCATTTGTTCTCGGGTCTCCAGCTGAGTCTCGGAAAACTTCATTTTCCGCCACTTCATTTCCAGTTTTGTGTGTTGTGTGTGTGTTGGCGCGACAATTTTTTGTTTGCTTCTGCAAAGTGAAAGCTTTTGCCCTTCGTCCTTTTCATGCCTTTCAAAGCATTGCAATTCCTTTTTGTTATTGCCGTTGCCAAAGCTAAAGTGTTTTTAATTGTGCTTCCCAGAGCACACGAACCACGTGTGGCAGACAAGCAAGTGAAGCGTCTACGTCTGACTCTTCCCAGTTGGGCCAGTGTCATTTAAGCTCCCTCCGATTCAGTGGCAAATGCTGCCAACACGCCAGTTTGTCGGTCTCGCCCTGCTAATGACTGGCCCTAAGTGCCACGATTTGTGCTGGATATTTCGTTTGACCAGCACTGCAATTAACTAATTGATTGAACTATTCAATCGGCCAAAATGCACGCCACTGTGGGGTATTGTGCGTGGGTGTGGCATATGGATAATTGAAGGAAGAGACCATTTAACGCTCTACTCTGGAGCTGTTTTTGTTACGGGCGCGTGGTCAGTGACCATTGCTCATTGCCCAACATTGGCTGTGTGAGGATGTGGAGTTGAAAGCTTTTAAATGCACTGCTATTAACTTTAGGGAGTGGCCAACGGACGGAAGGCTGATGTTGTTTAAGTAATAGTCGGTTGGCGCGCATAGCTTGAATCAGTGCGAAAATGGTGTAAGATCTAGACACGTAAGCCAGCAGTGTGGTCCCCATTTTAAACTCAGTACGCGGACAACAAAGATCTGTCACTATTAATGAATTCTTATCACCTTAATATATACTTAAAAAAAATGTGTGAGTGTCGATAACACTCATGAGGCTTTGATGTGAAACATGATGCTAAATTTAAGGGCTTATTTTTTAAAGCACAAGCTCTTTTATGACAACCTTTTAAAAGAAGAAAACAAGGAGCTAGCATTTGGAAGATCATTTGAACAAGAATAATCTAAGCGAGTCATATTCAAAATCTTTTAATAATTAAAATAAGATAAGTATTTTAAGGAAGACTCAGAAATGGCTCATGCATTTGCTCAAAAAGTTATTGATTGAAAAACGAATCGAAAAATACTCCCAAATGACTCAAAAATAAGTCTCAACTGATCTGAAAAAAGGGGTATAAACGGCTCTTGATGAAGAGTCAAAAGTATTATTTACGAACAGAAAACGAGCGCGTTTATAGCGACAATTTTAATCAGACTGAGGAATTGATTCACTGGCTGCTGTTTTCTTCCTTCATTTCTGTAATGCTGTTAAGGCACTATCAAGTCACTGTTTAGTAACTTTTAGTCAAGTGACTGTTTAGTCACTGACAAGTCACCACTAAGTCACAGTCAATTCACTCTTAAGTCACTGTCAAGCCAGAGTTAAATCACAGTTAAATTCACTGTCAGGTCACTATTTAGTCACTATCCAGTCATAGTTTAGTCACTGTTAAGACACTGTTTACTCACTTTGAAGTCACTGTTTTGTCAATCTCAAATCACTGTTAAGTCACGTCAAGTCAGTGCTAAGTCACAGTCAAGTCACTTTTTAGTCACTGTAAAATCACTGTTAAGTCACTCAATTTAGTCACTTTCAAGTTACTGTTTAATCATTATCAACTCACTGTTAAGACACCGTCTATTCACTGTCCAGTTACTGTTAAGTCATGTCAAGTCACTGTTTAGTCACTTTCAAGTCATTGTTCAATCACTGTTAAGTTACCCCTCCTCCCACTTTCTGCCTCTTTTCACCACTCTTCCTCCTCATTCCCCCCTCTCCTCTTGTGACGCTCTGCTAAAACAACACAAAATATGCATGACTACTAAATTCCTTTGTACCGAAATTAAAGATGTTTCACATCAAAAAAAAAACACAAAATTCGCCATTCCTTTTGACCAAACCACTTATAATAATAAAAATACTTGCCACACTTCGATTAAATTTTTAAGACGATGCTACGAATATTGCTCGAAAAATATTCACGAGTAGTAATCAAAAATACTTGTAATCATTCAAACGTTTACATGATAACCTACTCAGCATCGTTGTACTCAAAAATAAATATTTTTTTATCTGTAATCATACGATGCCGGAATCACTCGTGCAGAGCTCTCTAAGGCTGCCTTCACACTGTTCGACACATGACCCATGACATCAATTAGGCCCGCAATTCCCTATGAAACCCTATGAATTTGAACAAGCTATTCAAATTTAAAACAGAACAAAAAGCAGGACTACTAGACTATCATGTGTCATGGTGTCGAACAGTGTGAAGGCAGCCTAATGTATACATGAAATGTTTTGATTTGTTTCAGTTTAGGTACATGTTTTCTCAACAAAATATTTTTTATACAAAAAGATATACAAAAGTGGTTCGGAGACCAAAAGTTATTTGAAGGTAACCCTTAATTTTATAGAGAAAATGTTGGGAATATGGAGTTAGGAAATAAATTGTTTCAAGGTTAGTTCTCAAGCCCAATTGAATCGGTTAATGAATGTTTTAGAGCCAGATCTTTAGCTAAGTATACACAGAAAAATCATTTGACAAATTGATGATGGCAAAGAAGCCATGATTTCAGATTTTGCTGGACTTAAGACCTGTTTATTCAGAGCCATTTTCCCCATGTTATAAAAGCTACACTTATGTGTCCAGATCCAAAAACGACCCTTATCGTATGGGAATTGGCTCAACTTTGGGTCGATTAAGATTTGTAGAGCACATGCCCTGTACCCTTTCAAAATAGGTAAAAGGGGATCATGAAGTTGTGCAAATGTATGTAACAGCCAGAGAGAACTAGGGTTGTCGAAATATCGATATCGAAAAACTTTTGAAGGTATTTTTGTGAATACTTTTTTTTTTGCCCAAAGGCCATTCTGTTAGATATTAGTATTATCAGTAATATCAGTAATATCTAAGAGAATTTCTTCAGAAAAACTTCCTTTCTCAGAGACTATAAGAGATGGAGATACAAATTTTTGCATGCACCGTTTACCGTTTTTTTTTTTGGCGAATTCCTCTTTTTTTAACCGCGAAAAACTGTCTGAGCCACAATTTTTCTAATTTTGAACCTAGTGACTGAATTTATATTAAATTAGGCCCTGTTTCTATCTATTCTGTATACCATTATAAGATCCTTGCAAAAACACTGACGATATGGAAGTGCGCCTCCCCATTATAAATTTTAAAATAAAAGGAAATTAAAGAAATAGGAACCACACTATTTGGTACAGGGTATTTTGCTGCCGGGGCACTCGACCGCAACACTCTTTCTTTTTATATATATAGATAAAAAATAAAATTGAAAAATTGCATCGAAAATTATTCAGTTAGTTTTAATTAACAATATAAAAAAAGAATATCGTAGTTGTATTTTTTTAACTGCGAAATAATTGTAATTGTAATGGTAATTAAATGTTTAATTATCCAAAAAATTATAATGGTAATTTCGATTTTCAGCCCTGGTAGTTTAACTTACATCAGCTGAACGTTCCGACTGACGCGTCAGCAGAATTTATGAAGATTGGGACGGTTGTGTGTTTATGTATTAGCTTTAAAGAAATTTGTACATATATCAACCGCTCACATCGTTCAGACCATTTACTATTTTTGCATTTTGGAGAGTTTCATTGAATAACTTTTTCAATACTTTTTCCGCAAAATAGCGCACAAGTACGCATACACACTTACAGATTATTGCGACACACATACCTGCGCAAAAGACACGTTCGGCAGATTCTGTCCAGCAAAGTTGTTCATGGAAACAAATGCTTCAAGAGCTAAAAATAAACTTTTTTTTATTTGAGCAAAGAGCAAGTTAAGAATATACGAAGGTGAAACGTCGTTTCGCTTATCTTTTTCATTGTGTCCGAGGGTTACTGTCTTCGTTCAGTCTTTTTTATTGTATAGATTGATACCCAACGGAATTAAATAAGCTGATGTAAGAACCGAAACTTAAAATTTAGAGTAAGGCTTGCTAATTTTTATGCTACCTTACCGGCAAATTAGCTTTTGATAAAGAAAATCTTTTTACATCGACGACCTTAACATTTATTTTGTCTACTATAAAATCGTTGTCCTCTCTAAATTAAAACTTTTGCTGAATAATTTATGTGTCTCATTGCTCAAAACTTTGTAACTAGTTTGGCGTAAAGTGCATTGCAGTAGGATTGATAATATTTAAAATTGTTATAAATCAAAAATTAGTGAAGTAGATGAATCAAAACTTTACTGCACAAATAGGAACACAAATTTATTGACTTAGATGAATTGAAATTTGTTTGCTTGACATCCTTTGCTCTTTTGAAATCGATTTCATTTTCCATTTGCATTCCATGCTGGCAAAACTATCTCATACACTTAACTTTCGGCCTCTCTTCCTGCTGTTTTATACCACCTACAATGTTTATGAGTCCAGATTTGTAATAAACTTGTCCTAATCTCTGCCTCAGACAGAGAGCCAGGCCAGCTCCCAAATGCACAACATAAAAAATCCTGCTGCAATCAGATGGTAACTACACTATTCCCGGGGGCTCTGGTGCAGCTGGCGGCTTGTATTTTTTGTTTCTGGTTAGTTACATTCCATTCCATGTTTATAAATACAAATTGCTGGCGTGTAGCTACACACGTATCTTTTTCCACATAGGTAAGCACATTTTAGTGGCCTTTGTTTTGTATGCCCGGCTGTTGTTGCCTGTTGCAATTTGTTGCAATTTACTCGGTTTCAGTTGTTGCAAATGTTTTATGAGTGCATAGCGGAGGGTCGTGCTCGGTTGGCTCTTACATAGATGAAGCATACCGCAAAATGCATTTATGATGCATAAACATAACGCCCCACCAGCATATAGTAGTTATAGGGCCTGCCTGAAGCACGTATCATGTTGCATGTTTATTGTCCTGCAGGATATGAATGGGATACGCCGTGTACTATGTTTAATGCAGGAGACATATTATTTTTATACCCTATACGACTGGGTTGGTGGAGGCCGTAAAAAAAATGCCAACTTCAAATATATTTTCT